>JAUNZM010000041.1:1077500-1779294 GCA_033459285.1 Clamator glandarius
AATGGATAAAAGCAAAAAATGTCCTTTTTTATGGCACACTATTTCTGTGTGTATTTTAAGTAAATTAATATTGATTGGGTAATGTCTCAGGATTCCATTAGATATAGTGATACAAGTACAAAAAGGTGGATGGAATTTAATACTCAATTGAGGACTGCAAATAAGGTATGTGAAAGAGGGTATGAATGAAGTCTACGCCCCAGAAAATTCTTCTTGTGTGATGCAGAAATATCCAGAAGTTTCTGCCATGATGACAAATTAATTAATTAATTATTTTTGTTAATTCTATCTATGAAATAAATAGCAACATGAGATTTTATTCTTTTCTTTCTTAGACTTAGTAGATATCAAAAATGTGCTCAGAAATTAGGATTCTTTGAGGTAAACCTTGCCTTCTGGGCTAAACCTTCCACCTCATGTGTCCTCCAAGTGCTTGGCGTGAAGACACTCATCTCACTCTGGCCTTCAGTGTTTCTGCATGAACACAGAAAAAGAAGGAGTGGCTCTAACGGTGCAGGTGGTTCAGTGGCTGACTTGATACAGTCAGCCTGGGAGTCAGGCATTGAAGGGCACATCAGAAAACACATTGTCAAAGCGTTAGATGTGTAGGAGAACCCTGCTGCATGGTGGTTGGGCTGAGTTTTAAGGTAAAAACCTGTGACATCTGTTTGTAGTGAAAGTACAACATTTCCAGGACAGTAAATTACTGCACAGAGCTCTCTGTACCTGCAAAAACCACAATGCCAAGACATGACCAAAAATGCCCTTGGTTAAACTGTTGGAACAATTCCTAGTGCTGTTGATACACTCAGGATTTAGCTAGCTCCTGGATCAGAGACCTTACCCAAGACACAGATTATCCTACAGCTATTCTGCCCTATCCTGCCTTGGAGTTAATGGCAGCCAGAAAGCATGGCCATGGCTAGACCGTGCCAGTTTGCCTCCAAGTCAAAGAACTGACCCTGGAATAATGTAGCTAGCAGAAAGTTCAAAATCTTGGATTTCACACAGAATCACTAGGTTGGAAAAGACCCACAGGATCATTGAGTCCAACCATTCCTATCAAACACTAAACCATGCCCCTCAGCACCTCATCCACCTGTCCTTTAAACACTTCCAGGGAAGGTGGCTCAACTACCTCCCTGGGCAGCCTGGTCCAGTGCCCAACGACTCTTTCTGTGAATTTTTTTTTTCTGACTCAAGTCTGAACCTCCCCTGATGGAGCTTGAGGCCATTCCCCCTTGTCCTGTCACCAGTCTCTTGGGAGAAGAGGCCAGCTCCCTCCTCTCCATAACCTCCTTTCAGGTAGTTGTAGAGAGCAATAAGGTCTCCCCTCAGCCTCCTCCTCTCCAGGCGAAACACCCCCAGCTCCTTCAGCTGCTCCTCCTAAGACTTGTTCTCCAGCCCTTTCACCTTGCTCTTCTCTGGACTCACTCCAGAGCCTTCTTGTAGTGAGAGGCGCAGAACTGAAGACAGTATTGGAGATGTGGTCTCACCAGTGCCGCGTACAAGGGAGTACAACCTTCCTGGACCTGGATTTCAAAGGCTTCTGCTGTCATATGAAGTTTCCTTCTTCCTAAGGCAGGCACTTCGCTAGCCCAGTATAAACATATCTATTTATAGCCACGTGGTGTATCTTGTTGGATATGCCTGGTCCTTCATTGGTTCTTCCTTCCTTGTGTAGGGGTTTAAGACTTCTTTTTCTAGTAATCCACCCTGGATGGAATAAGTCCTCTTCCCCACATCATCATACAGTTTCCTAATACTGAGTCACTTCTTCATTGTGATCTCTAAACCCTTCTTGAAATTAACATTTTCCAGGGCGCATCCCTTAGTTCTGTGCTATTGTCTGCTTCCTTGTTGGAATTTGAACTTGGTTTTCTTAAAATGTATTTTTCATGTGCATTTTATAGATGTGTCCCATGGCTTCCCTATGTTTGTTATATTTCACCATTGAGAATACTCTGCTATTTTTGAATATTAACACCTGAGAGGTTTCTTTAGAAATACTGGTATTTGTTTAAGATTTCATATTGATGGCTGCTTTCTTAGATCTGTCAAACAGAGTTTCTAATGCATATAAGAACTGTTGTTTGTGATGGTTTTACAGTGTTCATGCTACTCTTATTCCATGCAAGTAAGGTGCCCATTTTTGCCTTCATACCTCCAATATTTTTTGAGGCTGTCTGTCATTGTCAAGCACATTCGCAGAGAGATAAGTATCTTAAATATATTTCATAAAAGTTGATAGTTGTAGGAAAGTACTATCATACTAGAGTTCAAATATCACTCTCAGTAATTTCAGAATCCATTTGGTAGTTTGTATAGTTAAAGATGACAGCATGTTTGTAATTTTGAAATACCCTCTAGCAAGAAATAATAGACCTGTTGATATATGCAGTGTAAACAGAAAATCTAAGTGCAATACAGTTGAACAGTCAATTAACCAAGAGAGACACAATTCCCTAGAAAGCCAGGTTTTGTTAGGTCTCAGAACTACTTGTTTAATCATTGTCATGTGGTACTAAGATAAATACCTTACAAAATTCTGCCACACACCCTTTATTGCACAAATTTGTAGTACAGAAAATGAGATTGGTTTGACCAGACTTATTTAACGACTTGAAAGTCTATTCCTATCTTTTACTATAGATTCAATCTTTTATGAGATTTTGTGTTGCTGGGCTCAGGCTGACTCTGTGCTAAAAGACCTATCAGCCAATGCACTAACCTTTTCTGAACATTAATGTAACATTAGCACACTTTTTGTCTTCCTGAATTTCCTCAGTAATCTGAGATTTATTAAAAATTAACCTAACCCATTTGAACCTATTTGTTCTGCAACGTCTACACCTCAGAGGCATTCAGTTTAACATCCTTCTTCTTTACTAGGGATGGTCTGGGAAGTGCTTCTTTGCCTTCTTATGAAATTAGATATTTATTGAGTTCTTCTGCCTTTTCTACATCATTATTTAAACACCTCCTTGATTATTTGTCTTATTAATGACACTGGTGCCAAAGTGCTTCCTGAATTATTCATGGTAGTTTGTGGTGATGAAACCATGAAATATCACAGAAGATGAATGATTTTGTGGCTAAGATATTCTCTTAGCATTAAGAGATCTCGATTTTAGTCCTACAGGAGTGAAATGTGACCTTATCAAATTAAAACACTTCTGCGTGACTACCTCCTTCTGAGCTGGTAGTTAAGAATGTTAAACCTTGCCTGTTTTCCTAAGTCTGTTCTCTCTGTTTCTTTCATGGTCTTCAAGTCACAAAGACTTTCTGTTCTCAGTTCTCAATCTCCCTCCTTTCTAAAAGCTTTAATCCACTGTATCTCATATCAAAAGACAATGAAAGATAATCCTAGATATGCTCCAAGATCTCATGCACCTTTGACCTTACTGCTTCTCCTTGCTTCTCTTCATCTCCTAGTTTATCAAACAAGTGGTATAGAACCATTAGACTGAAATATCATTTATCAATGTGCATGTACATAGGTCTGATCTCCCTCTACTGTGGATTCTCTACTCCTTCATACACCGAAACTTCTCTTACATGGTCTTGTGTGTTTTTTTCTTGTGCTGTGGATATTTCCTGCATCACCATGGCTATCTTTTATTGGAAATACCAACTACCTCATTTTTTCAGCTTCATAGATTTCAGCTTTTACCTGTAACTTCTCTTGTTGATTTTTTTTTACAGATATTTGTTTATTAAACAAATGGGGAACTTTCAATGGCTTAACCACAGCAATTGATATTTTATTTATTTTTTTTAATAATCTCAATTGTACTCTTTACCTAATAATATTTTTATCTTTCTTGAACTGCAAAGATTCTGGATGTTCATCAAATTTTCTATTGCTAGCTTAATGTAAGAAATAAAAAGCTTCACTGATAATATAGCATGTCAGATTTATCAATAATTTGAGCTACTGTGGATATCTTTGCAAGCAAGATTGGGCCCATCAGAGTAGCAGTGCTATATAATAATTGAGCATTACTTCTGGATGAGTGTTTTTGAATGACATCAAAATGGGCTGTCTCTATGTTCAGGTTCATAGAGATGCCCTTTCCTCCTGTTTCTGGACATAGTTGCAGATAGGTGCATCCACAATCATAGCCAGGTGTTACTACTAAATATCATCAGCAGTTTGTTACTCTTCATGGCTTTAGCACATACTTGGACTTGAGCGCAAACAGGTCACCACTGCTATTTCTGAGACTAGTTGAGTTTATATTCTGTTCCTTTTATGTTCGATCCATTGACTTTTTCCAGTTCTTTGCATTCAGGAAGATTTTTGTCTCTGAGAAAACTCTGTTCACCCTTTGAACCACAAGCAAGACACAGATAATCCCTGCTATGGCCATGTTAAAGATAACCTACCAGCATGTGAAGAATTTATCTGGGAAGGTACACTAGAATTAGCATTCAGCACTGTACGTACATCAAGCTTGTGGGGCTGGAGAACAGACTTTATGAGGAACGGCTGAGACAGCTGGGGTTGTTCAGCCTGGAGAAGAGGAGGCTGAGGGGAGACCTCATTGCTCTCTACAACTACCTGAAAGGAGATTGTAGAGAGGAGGGTGATGGCCTCATCTCCCAAGTGACAAGGGACGGGACAAGAGGAAATGGCCTCAAGCTCCACCAGAGGAGATTTAGGCTGGACATTAGGAAAAAATTTTTCACAGAAAGGGTCTTTGGGCACTGGAACAGGCTGCCCAGGGAGGTGGTTGAGTCATCTTCCCTGGAGGTGTTTAAAAGATGGGTGGATGAGGTGCTGAGAGACATGGTTTAGTGATTGATAGGAATGGTTGGACTCGATGATCTGGTGGGTGTCTTCCAACCTGGTTATTCTATGATTCTATGATAAATACTGTAATGTAAACTTAGAATGATTCTGAGTTGGGTTTTTTTGCAACAGGGAGTAAAAACTGACCCACTCGGCACCCACAACGCATAACCCTTTTTTTCCCCCCAATCCACTTTTCAACTGGGTAGTTTAATACAGAAAAAAAAAAAAAAGATCTCAAGGAGTAATTCTAGGTTCTGAGCAGAGCTAACAAGGATCAACGGCAATCAACAAGACTCAGACAACTAACTAGGAAAGCTGATACAGTAGATGACTAAAGAAATGGAAGACTACATAGGGACAGAACTGGAAATGACACTAGAACCCAGGCTGAAGAATGCATGGTCTTGGAAACACATCCACAATCCATTAAAGCCATCTATGCTATTTATCACTACCTGTAAATATATAGTATAAGGAATTTCCTGGAGGTAAAAAATATATATATATAAGGAGGAATTTCCTGGGTTTTAGGCAATACATTTACTACTAGAGCAGATAATTTACTTCTGTTGCGTGTTTAGTTTCAGTTAAGAGCAAAGAATATAAAGTGAATTTTCATAAGTATTTTTTCTTTCTCCTATTTCCAGCTGCATACCTTTCGATCTCATATGTTCAAAATTATATGCAGAGAAGGGGGGTAAAAAACCCTTAACAGAAAACCCTGCCTGTATCATAAACAGCCTTTTGCAATTTTTACCATGATTGCAGAGTTAGTTTTATAGCCTGAGTTTTAATACAATTGATTTCAGTGAGTGGTTATGTCAAACCTTGCTGGGGTTTATGCCTTAGCTATAAGAGCACTGAACAGGTTTTAAGAGCATATTGGCCAGTATAATGTGTGATGGCGATAGGTGTTAAAATTTTCAGGCGGCAGCTGTAGCCTATCCTCCTCATTTTGACTGCTCCCTAGGAGGGGCTCCAGGGGGGCTGGTATTTCTTATTCAGCTAATATTAGAGTAAAAACATTCTGATTTAAATAATCTGGGCACAGTGAAGACCTGAAAGAGAAAATGAGTCAACCGCCACCCTGCATTCTCTAGGAGAAACTGGTGCTAGAAGATAATCAGGGGAGGCTGGAGAAGGGTGAAGCCTAGAAGGTACATTCTGACACTGTCAATCACCTCATTCTTAGTTTAGGATTAGTCTCTTTTTTTTCCTAATCACAGAATGTAATTCTTGAATTATTTACCAAGACCTATAGTCTATGAACAGCATACTCAATTGTGCTCAGTGCAAATAGTTTCATCAGAATGCCTTAAAACAAAGTCCTTTCCTTTCTCCACTATAATTTTTCACAAGCATTAACAAATAGGATAGCAAGTATAATAACCATTACTAGCACATGGGTGTATTTCAAGTCCCCATATTTCTTCACTTATAGGGCACCTCCACTCTCTATTATTAGGTGTGTTTCTCTGCATAATGATGGTTTTGAAGCTACTGTGGAATAAATAAATATGATGAAAAGTATAAGGATGTTTTGCAAAGTTGCAAAACATATAAATCATGTACATTGTACATGGTATGCCTTATGCAACTCTAAGACACAGATGTTACATGAAATTGATTATGACATTTACTTCTACCTTTAAGAAGCAGCAAGCTTGAAATTCAGAAACCGTACTTTAATCCTCTAATATTAACAGCAGCCCTCTTTACCCATCCTGAGATAATTATATCTCTTTCCTTGTGGTTCCTATACATCATACAGTACAGATACCTATACAAAAGGTTTATAAAGCAACACATCAATCCAATGTTCTCTAGCAGAACATATGAATAACTTTGTTTTGGTTTTTTTTTTCCTAATGAACATATTAGGATTTCCATTCCATTTCATCATCAAAGTACCACAAGCTTTTCTGAGCTCTTCTTCCCATTATCACACCGTCAAGATAAGGGAGGGAGGTGAAATCTCCTCCTCGCCAGCTTTGAACCTGTCTGAGTACTGAGAGCTATAGTTTTCTGGTGTCTGAAAACTGTGAACTCCCCTAGATTCTTTCTGTGTAAAAGTGATCAAATTTTTACCCCTGCAGTTGTAGTGCAGAGTGCTACAGTCTGAATGACATTTCTTATAGTGATATCCAAATGCTCCTTTATTTAATGTCTGTTATGCACATGCATACTCCATTTAACCCACTAAATGTGATCTCCATTGTATTACTAAAATAATGTTTAACTTAAGCTTCTTTTTCCAAGGCATATAAAGCCAAAGTCAGTCCATCAGAATAATTGTTGGCACTAATATCTCATTGATAACAACAATGTTAAGAGGAAAATGAATTCCTATTTGTCCCACTTGATAAATGCCGGACTCCCTCAATACCCTGGCACTACACAGCTTGCCTCTGTTCCCTGCGTGGGTATTAATGAATGCGCAGTTAAGACCACATGCCTTGCAGTCTCAAGGTGAAATATCTTTTGCCTCTGTCACTTTTGGTTCCTCCTCCCTCAGGGCAAATGCTGGTCAACCCATAACAATAAAAAAATATTTAACTTCACTGAGTATGAGATATGTTACTTATCCCATTAAGCCATCTGCTTGCTATAAACTATAATAAGATCCCGTTGCAAACTTCCAGCAGCTAACTGGCCAACACAAAGTTGATTATGCACTTACCTGTGCTAATCTGGTTTATCCACTTCCACCAGTGCATAGTCATCAACTTGTGCTTTGGTGTAATCACCTTCTTTTGGCACTGGGACATTGTTCCTTTAGCAGTTTCAGTAAAGCCTAATCCTTCACCTAGGGCTCGGCTTCCACTGTAAATATCCAAAATGGTATGATCCTCTTCTCTAACATTTCTTTTACCCCTAACATCCCTAACCAGTGGATGCAGTGGAATTGCGCAGCTACTGCATGTTCTTGAAGTATTTCCAGTCTACTGCAAATAGTCTATGTGTGTCCTTCATGCTTAACAGGCCCATAAGGATCTGCTCCCTACTTCATCTTGAAAACAGGACATCTTATCTAAGGCTGGACTTCCACTTGTGATGCAGAGCAGACACAAACCACCTCTGTGCTGGAATTGTGAAGAAAAAGTAATGTCCCAAAGAAAAACACAAGTCAATTCATAAGGATCATACCTCCTGACAGTGGGAAATATGCAGCATGCACCAAAAAGTCTTAGAAGTGAGTATATTTACATGGAGTGTAAATGTAGGAATAGGTATTTGAGGTGCACTATGTAAAACTGAGGGAAGAGCCTGGGCTCATCTAAGCAGGATGCAGGTGCTCACACTGTGGAAGAAGCTTTTAATATGTTTCCTATCTTAAGCCTAGTTGAAAAAAATTTTAGGCATGTTATCTCTGTGACATATCCACATCTAACCCATGTTTATAGCAGAAGTTATTTTGAGCATACTCCCATTTTCCACTACTCAGTTAAATGAGCAAAGAATTCTTGCAATGTTGACAGCTGAACACATGAGAAGTCAAACTGTTGGGAGTTGACTATCCATCAGAAATTTGCCTTCTATAAGATGAGTAGCAACTGTGAAATAAAAAGGTAAGACATCATACATGCAAATCAGATCTGCTCTTTAAATTTCATAAAGCATTGTAAAAGTGGTAAAGAAAAGATTTTAGTGGGAAGACTTCTTAATAGAGATTCCTCTCCTTACCATTGCTGATGATAAAGCAGAGTCCTCAGACATTAAGAGGTACTCTAGTGCTATCTTACATTTTCTCCTTCTTTTTGATCAGTCACTGTCTTTCAAACAGCCACCCTGAGTGCCCCAGGGGATGAGATACTTGAAGTCCTAATCATTAGAAGAACAGTATTTCTGAAAAATGATGATTTTAAGCATCATAATCTACTATGACTGTATGCTAACTCACTCATATATTAACAGTGGCAACAAAAAAATCAAAGCTGAATTTTACTATATCACATTGTGATGCCACACAGCATATAGGCAGATGTTTACATCTGGGACAATTCTGTGAATTACAATGTTATAGCCAATGTAGCCTCTTAGGAGTTACACCTTCTCATATGCCATGTGAAAGGAAGAGTTTTGCTCTTAAGAATACATTCATTCATTCATTGTCTTCATTATCCTTTAGGCAGTGATTTCTACATTGCAAAATCATTACCCCTCTGCAAACAGCATAGTAATCTGATCCCAAAACACATCATAGCTGCTGATTTTAAAGCATTCTGAGCAATAACACGACAAGAATATTATGGTATGATGCTCTTTCCTGGAATTTATTTTCAAAAATGATTTTTGCTTTCTGTAGTTTTCTGCCTCACAAAAAAACTCAGAAGAAAACTCAGAAGTAACCACAATGTCAGTGAGAGTGAAAAGCCCTGATTAATTGTTACTGTTGTCAGGAGCAAACTATATTGGACCACAACCACAATTGCACTTTTTAGGCCTCTTGATTCATTCTTGAAATTGTGTCCCAAAGGAGCACAATGGAAAGTAAGTCTTACTGCAGAATCTGTGAGCATGAAGTTGTGGGAACACACTTCAAAGCACAGCATAGCCTCTGACATGAGTGTGGTTGTACCAGAGGAAATGAGAGCAGAATGTACTATATGCTTCACATTGGAAGTCCTGTAATGAGTCCAGCAAAGGAGAATTAGCATGCTCAAAATGTAACACAACTAGCCATTTGATGATGAAGATCTTGAATTTTTATATTCTGTAAAGAATAAAGCTTAATTTGAAAATATTTCAACTGTTGTACAAGGTATTATTGAAACTGTGTAACTATTTGTTAAAAGCTATTTTTATCCTGTTGTAATTAGTTTACATTTATTATAGCAGGATCTAGAGGCTGCAATAAGTGCTGAACAAAAGTTGAAATTTCCATCCACTTGGGGACAAGAAGTCAAAATATCAACATGCACTGTGGAACAAAATGTTCTGAAAAACATGGATTCAGAAACAAACATTTCATCTTTTTCCCAACTGAGCACAAAAGCTGAATATTTCTTCAATGTTATGTTGGCTGATGAGTTTTGTAGTTTGAATTGCCTATTGTGTCATTCTGTCCTTGGTGGGTAAGATCATGGGCTCAGGTCACTTTCCCAGTGCTCCACTGCAGCTGTAAGGATGACGGCAAAAGGACTGAATGTATTCTACCCAAACAGATAGAGTTTAATCTGGGAGTGAGCCACAGCAGAGAGAGGAGGCTAGAACTACAAAGTCAGTTATACAATACAGTGTTGTTACAGAAACCAGGTTAAAAAAAAAAATGTCTTCACTCAAGGAAAACCCACAGAGCCAGTGTTTCCCACAGAAAATTTGGGAGAATATTTTTCCCATGATAAAAGTAATTCTGACTCAGAGTAGCCAGCAAGTTTTACTTTTTTTATGTTTGGTTTTTTTTGGTTTTTTTTTTCTAACAGTGCCCTGGAGGTGTTAGAGGTCGTACAAACCTTATTAGACAAGACAACATATTTTTAGACAAGTCAGATATTTCTGTTCCAGTACCAGGAATGCATCACTGATGCACCTTAACAGACATTTTGTTCCCTCTCACCATGCTCCCTCTACACTAATAAACTGAACAGACTCAGGCAAGGTTCCCCTAGCTTGGTTTTTGCTTGCACCATCTAGCATTGTGCCTGGCCAAGGTTTGAGAGACTAATCCCAGTAAGCAGTATGGATGAGATCACTCTGTTTTGTGGGAAAAAATATACATGGGGTCCATGAACAGACACCTGTCACCACATCTTTTGCCCCTTGAGTCCTGTCTATGATCCATTTTATTTGCTTGCATAGATACCATCAGATGGTAACATGAATGTGTGTGGTAGCCAGACAGCAGGTCTGGGCTGATAGGAATCTCTTTTTTGTTGCATCAGTTTTAGTCCACATCTGTACACCAGCTCTGTTCAGCAGGCAATTGCCTGGCTGCTTGTGTAGATTCATGAAAAGAGGAGGAATGGACACCTATGAGTACCAGAGGGCTGCGAAAGAGTAAGACTGCAGTGTTGGTTTAAAATGTTTGTGAATCTATGGTGTCAGATAAAGAACTATAGTAGCCATACCTAATTTTAAGTACTTACCTAACTGTTTTGGGTTTTTTTCAGTTGTCATTGTTGGAGACCAACTCTGTCTTCCACAACGAGAAACAGTAATCTCATGTGAGCATGGACCACAGTGGAGTGCAGGGCTATAAACTTCTTAATTTGGATATCTCATTAAGTGTCCACAGTTAGGCTATTTCATAGGTAGCTTGTGCAAAAGCCCACAGAAAGCTGTGTGGTGGTCCAAGATGCCTAGTGCCAGCACAAATTATTTAAGAGGAAGAACATATTTATCCTCTGACAGAGATTTGCCTTTTTGAGTATTGAAATAATTTTTCTGAACAGTTTATAATTGAACTGGGTACCTGGAAATGAATACAAAGTATTGAAATTGCTGTGCAGAGTGTACATGTGCTTATTCTGTGATTCTGTGAAAGCAGAAATTCTAGCTGAAAATTGTCTCGTTAAATCTTAAACCTTCTTTAGTACAAATTCAAGTGTTGTTTAGAAATGCCCTCCTTCTGCTTTTGTTATCAAAAGGTACATCAGATGTTGAAGTGCAATTAAAATCCAACGAGTCCAATTTTGCAGCTAATAAAAGTTTACATAAATTTAGTTCACTGAAGCAATATTGATTTTCATCACCTGAGCACATACACCTTGAGTTTTTGTTTGTGTTTTTTTTTTAATGTGTTCCTCTCCTGCGGCAGAAAGGAAGAAGAGACAGAAAGAAATCTGTATGAAAGAGTGAAGTCATACATATTCAATCCTTACAAAATGGAAAATGGAAGTTTTAATCCAGACTAACCCCAATAGCTGTAAGAATATAGGTTTTTGTTTGCTTAGATGTTATTTTGGTTTATGTCTGTAGTCATGCAAACAGGATGAAAATTCCCATCAGGATTTACTCTTGAATAGTCTTCTAAACAGGCATTTTTATCTGCATAGGAATACATGATTGTGAGATAGGCCTATTGAGAAAATGACAAAAAGCTTGTTTCTTACTAAGTGAGAGGATGGCTTTCCCTTCAATCATCATGAATTACATGGAAGTGTGGATCTGATGGAGGGTAGAGAGGCTCTGCAAAGGGATCTGAAGAGGCTGGACCGATAAGCAGAGTCCAAAGGCATGAGGTCTAACAAGGCCAAATACCGGGTCCTGCACTTAGGGCACAACAACCCTAAGCAGAGGTACAGACTGGGAGAAGTCTGCCTAGAAAGCTGCCTGGAGAAGAGGGACCTGGGGGTGTTGCTTGACAGCCGACCAAACATGAGCCAGCAGTGTGCCCAGGCGGCCAAGAAGGACAATGACATCTTGACTTGTATCAGAAATGGCATGACCAGCAGGACCAGGGATGTTGTTCTCCCCCTGTACTCGGCACTGGTGAGACCGCTCCTCGAGTACTGTGTTCAGTTCTGGGCCCCTCACCACAAGAAGGATGTTGAGGCTCTGGAGCGAGTCCAGAGAAGAGCAACGAAGCTGGTGAAGGGGCTGGAGAACAGGCCTTATGAGGAGCGGCTGAGAGAGCTGGGCTCGTTTAGCCTTGAGAAGGGGAGGCTGAGGGGAGACCTTATTGCTCTCTACAACTACCTGAAAGGAGGTTGTAGAGAGCAGGGAGCTGGCCTCTTCTGCCAAGTGACAGGGGACAGGACAAGAGGGAATGGCCTCAAGCTCCACCATGGGAGGTTTAGGCTTGACGTCAGAAAAAAATTTTCCACAGAAAGGGTCGTTGGGCACTGGAACCGGCTGCCCAGGGAGGTGACTGAGTCACTTTCCCTGGAAGTGTTTAAAGGACAGGTGAATGAGGTGCTGAGGGGCATTGTTTAATATTTGATAGGAATGGTTGAACTCGATGATCCTGTGGGTCCTTTCCAACCTAGTGATTCTATGATTCTATGATCATTATTGTATGTTAGTGCCATCCATCTGAAAAGTAAATACAGCTCAAAGTAAATTGACCTGCACTTTAACATTTGGTCCTCCTTGGGGATCACATAATTGAAGTAAACTGCATATGAACATGTACCCAGAGACTGGGAGAGTTTATATAGTACTCACTATGTGTAGCAAGTAATTTGTTCTGGTCCATTTATAGTAAATATCTGTAGTGAAAATGCAGTCGATATCTATATTTTGGTCATCAACCACTTAATAAATGATGCTTTTGTGGTAACTTTATCAGTAGCAAAGGATAATATTCAATATTGCCAAATGGCAGTTGCCTTGACTGTACCTTCCATTGCTTCTAAATTATAATGATAAATTATAATGATTGTACAAAGCAGTTTTAATACAAAGCACATTGATGAAATGTTAGTGGGGATTCGTGATAGTTTTCAGTAATTTTAAACAATGCTTTATTAATTGTTGGCTGCATATGTAGAGCAAAAAATGTGTCCCGTGTGAAAATCAAAACAGATGAGCCTACGTTTGGACTACGTTTGGAGGAAGTTGTAATACGACTTGTCCCATTCAAACTGCCCCAACAATTGTCAGGTGATGAAGCTGTCCCATGTCTTGGCTGCACCCTCACCCTGGTAGGGCAATGGGGGTCCCTGTGCAGAACTACCAGGGCTTGAGATACTTCTTCCCACCCAAGCCCAGCAAGTGGGGGAAGAAAAGCATGGCAAACTCAAGGAGAGCACAGGGTTGCTTTGGAGACCACAAAAGAGCTGCCCAAGAACCTTAATACCCATAAAGAAACAATTGCTGAAAATGCTAAGTATAATTCACAGTATGCAAGAAAATTTTCTGTAGGATTTCGTGGGTGAGTGAGATTTGTTTCTGCCCGTAATGGTTGTTGCCTGTGATTTGCGCCCCCACTGGATTCAGCAAAGATGTGTGGGGAGAGGTGGTGTGAGGAAAAGAAAGGAAACAGTTATTTTGCAAATATTGAATTTTAAATCTATAATATACATACAATAACTTGATCATTCAGAGAAAACAATAAACCTGTTACTGGAACCAGTGTCCTAAAACTTCACAGATAGTAAACACGAACGAGAATGAAAGAAGGGAGAAAAAAAAAAAAAAGCAAGCCTTTACCTCCTACTACCATCTAGTGGTAAAAAAGAAATAAAGGACATGCTAGCTGAAATAATCTATGGGAGGAATGAGGCTAGTAAACAGAATTAAGAAATCAGAGAATAGTTATTTGACAGCCACTGTCTCTCCCTAACTGCAAACACATGCATTATCCATCACACTAGTACACCCACACCCTGCTCCTGACACGGAAAGCAAGCACAAAATCAGAGCTGTGAATGGAAATGATCCGTCAGGGAAACATTCCTCTTGACCTCAGAATTCCTGACTCTGCATGATGTAGATGCGATTTAAGGTCTCCCAGCTATGGCCACCTTTGAGTTCATAAATGTATGATACATGACAAAATAGGACTCAATTCTGCTTTATTAACTGCAAGAAAAGAGTAGGTCATGTACATAAACAAATGCTGCTCCCCTCCTGAGCATTGTAATTGGTGGAGGTAGGAAGTTAGGTGTGACTACCTCAGCCCTTGGCTGCCCCCAAACTCCCTGCTGTCTGCCAAGGGACAGCTCATGGGACACTCTCCTCTCCTTGCAAACTGTCATCTGGTCTTGCCACATAGGGAGAGAGAGTCTCAGCTCTTTGCTGGGACTCCTAGATGGAGGCTGAATGCTCCCTCTTGGGAGAGAAATGGGACTTCACCTGCACATTTGAGATTGCTGGTCTACTAGGCAAATTTCTACCTCCCAGGAAAACGAATTTATCTGACTGAAATGCAAAGCTAAGAAATAATTTTTTATATTTAGGATAAGTACAGAGAAGGGAAATAGTAGTGGACTTTTCAGCTGCTTTGCATGGTGTTTTGGCTTCAAGCTGTGTTCCCTTCAGCTCACAGATGAGCTGCTTCTCAAGGTTATTCACATTTCTTCCCAACCCAGTGGGAAGGTCTTTCAGTTCTTCCAGTTGCCTCTGTCCCCATCACAGTCCGCTTTCCCTCAATCATTGATAACACTAATGGGTTTTAGCTGGAGTGAATCTCAACAGAAAATTCAATAGTAGAGTTAGGGGTCTAGATGTTTAGTGCAAAGGAGTTTTTGGAGAAGAGCATATAAAACAAGAAGGTTACTTGTTTTTAACATTATAATTAGTGGACAAGGATAATTAGTTGTTATACACTGGAAGACAAAAAACAAAATGTCATTGTCCCCCAGTGACTAGGAATGAACTCAGCTGCTGCTCTCCCATATTTCAATAGGGTTCCCGATGCATATGTATGATTCTTTGCAGCTTCCTCCAAGCTTCAGTAATTACTTCATCAAGGCATCAACTTCAGTGTCAGGTATAATTGGAATCATGCATACCATACCTCCAGGTGCTGGTGTATTTGGTGTCCTTGGATCGCTTCTTCCTCCTGCCTGAACCAGGACAGCTTTCACAGGTAGCTGACTGCAATAAATGCATCTATAAACTGTACCTTTTCCTTCCAGACATCTCTGAGGATAATCAAAAGTTTATGTGTGCAAGTTCAGAGTGTATCAGTGCTGTTTAGACAAGACTGATTTTGTTCTTAAAGCCAATGCTTAAAAAAAAATAAATAGAGGAAGCAATTGGCAAAAGTACAACCCTTTCCTCAAAGGGGGGGAAAAAAAAAAGGCAAAAATCAACCCTAAGAGGTATGCTTTATTTTAAACTTAATGTTTCAGACTTAAAATTGATGCCTAAAGTAGGCCAGCCAACAACCAAAAGTACTTCTTTTCATTGACTGTTGTGAGCGACTGCTAAGCAGCATAGGGAAGCTAAAGCAGCCTTGGCATTAGGTAGGCATAATTCATTCCTGATGGGGCATTGAAAAACAGGGAGATTAGGACAAGGGATGGGTTCTCCATTGACTATTCTCTTGGGAAGAAAGCAGCATCTGGGCAGCAACTGGTTCTAGAAGAAAAAATAAGGTATAAAATCCTGCCCTGAAAACAGCAGCATAGACAGGTTGCATCTCCTTTTACACCTAGATGTGAGATCGCTGAAAGGCTCATCAGTGTTTTATCACCATCATTGAAACAGATTCCAGACCTTCTATCAGTTGCACCAAACTCTGCCAAGGGACAGCTCTGTTCTGTGTCCCAGCTGGAACTCAGGTGTTATTTTGGTTTTTTTGCAAAAAGCTGTAGCAGTGGCAATGATAAATAATTCATGATTTGTCTCCTTTCCATCTCCCCAGTTGCATTTCCTACAGTAATTTATTAGAATGGTGCTGTCTCACATTTATTCAAGTATCTATTGCTGAGAGACTTGAGAAAACAGAAAAATCATTATTCTTCATCAGGATGCAGTTGCATTTATAGAAACATTTGTTATATTTATAGAAGTGTTATCAACTTAAACACTTGTTTGTGTAAGTTTATATGCCAAGAGATTCTGTAATATTTATAGACAAAGGAAATAAGGAACTTTCGATAAAAATGGCATGCATACTTGTTTCATTTAGTTCTGACAGAAGTTGCTTTTGCTGTTGCAGTTCTTTAATTGATCTATTTATACATTTATTAATTTAAAGCCTTATTTTAGATATTCCTTCACTGGCTAGATGGGTACATTTTGTATCATCCTTTGCACTCGTAATTGTACACCACTCTCCACATGAAACACCTAGAAGTGTCTTCCTCCATTGCGAGGCAGCCCCAATGGTCTTGTTTCTAACCAAAATGTTTAGATTAAATTTTATACCTCCTATATATATTTAAAACAAAAACTAATTACTAATATTGAGATGTCTTATTATTCTGATTATGCAGTTGGCAACCTGATAGCTGCATTAAAAGAAACTTTTGCATTTTATTTGCAAAAATATTGAGTCTGCATATCAGAATTTAGTCCTGGGAAGATGGCATGTTTTTTTTCCTCCGTTTCTTCTACTGCATATATTGCATGGGGGGGGGTTTTGTTTTTTTTTTGTTTTGTTTTTTGGTTTTTTTACAATTAATAAGATCAGGTGATCTCACTGCCCACCACTTCTTCTTCTTCCTTCTTGTTTCCTCTTAATCAGTTTAGGCAGATACCTCAAAGATTATTGAATATGACAAGTTTTGTAATAACTGGAGACTGAGTAGAGGAGACTGACTCTATTAATGATCCTTCTGAGTGAAAAAAACAGACAACTTGATCACAACTCGGTTCAGGTTAACAGCAGCCACCCAGAGGTGTGGCACGGGACAGCCAGTCAGGATGTTCATAGTCCTCCTCTCTTTTGCAAGTGTTGTCTTTTGCCCAGCCAGTAAGCCCCTGAGAGATATATGGGCAGGTGAGGGTACCATGGTGTGGGAGCACTGGGAACAAAGCAAGGAGCGGTTTATGAACAAAGCCCATGAGACCCTGCAGAGATATGGTGGGAGTACTTGCAGGTACGTGGAGAAGCTCTTATTTTTGAGGTAAGTAAATATGATGTGGGACATAAAAGACAAATCCCTGTGAAACGTGGGTTCCATAGCTTCACTGTTCATGTACCAATCTGCTTTCTTTTATATTCAACTTCTGCTGTTATTTTGCTCACTTTTCATGCTCTGGTCTAAGTGACAGAGAGCTACCTACCTACACAGGCAGTCATCTTCTCTGGAAAGGACATGCTTTTGTTGTTTTCCAGAATTGCATTCATCCTTTCAGATGCTCTCTGTCTATGCCGGATTCTTTTTTATAATTTCCTTCTCATAATCATAATTTTCTAAAGTGAAAATCTATTTAAGGTAATGTATGCTGCAGCCTTTTTGTTACTTTCCATTTGCCAAGAATTTTTTTCTTGAGTGTAAATGTTTTACGTCACCTTTATTTTTCTGTGCGTTTATTTTAACTCCCTGTTTTTTGCTTGCTGCATAAAGATAATTTATTATCCTCTTCTTGGTAGCTGCTAGGTACTCAAGAAGTGCAATGTCATGTGCAAGCTGCGTAGGTACCTCTTATTTATTCTCTGTAATCTTACTGTGGTACAGCTTTCTAAAAGCTTCTACCAAGAATGCATAGAAAGAAGGGGTTGGATGGGGTTGTACTAGCAAATTACTATTTTTTTTCCCCTTGGTCTTAAAAAATAGTTTCTTTATGCTGCCTGGTAATTCTTATTATGGGGAGATAAGTGGTACTTTAGTCTTGAATTAATGAGCTTCATGTGGCAATTACTGGTGCAATTTCATGGCCTACAGTATGCAGGTCAGATTAGGTGATTCTTCTGGCATTAAAATTTATGAATCTATAAATTTCTGTTTCTCTCTTGTTCTTGTAATGCTTCCTAACATTTTCAATGAGTAAGAGCCTCCTCATCTATCAAGTACCCATAGCTAAGGTAAATTATTCTGCATGACCTTCTATACTTTTCTGTCACTTTAGGTCCAGTCTTACAGATGTTGTGTCTTTAAAGCTCTCAGGAGGTTAGGAATTATGAGTGCCTGGGGATGACAGGCCAAGCATTTGAAATACTGCATTAGTGTGAAAAATTGGGTGGCTAGTCCTAGGCATGGATTGCTTGCTATGTAAAATGCCTTATTACTAGATAGTTTACAGGAGTAAGATATTTTTAACTCACAGGGACATTATATATACACACACACACACACATATATATGTGTATATATATGTGTAATGGATACACTATGCTGATAGAAACTGTAGATTTATATTGCTGCATTTAGAAATTTACTACATTTCCTTGTAGCCACTGCCATAAGCTTTCCCCAACCCCCATTTTCTCTGATTGTGTACCTGGATCCACAACTTGTCTCTTATATAGCACAGCTGCATAACCTCCATGCAGACTGCTAGGAAAAAACTGTGAGAAAGTCTATACTGAGACAAGGAAGGGAAAATTACAGACAGAAGTGGGATTGTTGAGATAGGATCAGATGTAGCTGGAGGATTCAAGAGGGAAAACATCAGCATGAAAAGGTGTGTGAAAGTAAATGAAAATGTTAGGGAGACTGGCCAAGCTGATCGGGGCTGCTAGTTGCAAAGATTCAGTTCATCAGGTCAAATAAATGGTCAGTGCCATCAGGAGTGGGTGAACGGCTTGTATCTGCCTGGCCAGCAAAAGCTCTTGGGGTATTTCATTACAGGTGGGAAGCACACATATACTTACCTGAGAGCTGATTAAATTAAAATGCTGGTACCTGCTTCTCTATTTGCCTTTAAATAAATTCTTTATGCTTTGAACTTGTTTATTCATCTTGCCTGCAGAATCTCTTGTAGCAGGATAAGAGCAATGTTTAAAATTGGGCTCAGGAGAAGATCAGTAATACTTCCCTTAAATACCAAGCTCAAACCCACTAAATATTTTGCAAAAATTACTGTTTTTTATACTGGTTAGCATTTTCTGTGTCTTTATTCTTATTTTACCTGTTGTCATGATCTTATTGAAAGGTCCTATCCCTGCTTTTTTCTACTTCCACTGTGTTTTTTGCATTACCTACTATTTTGGGACTAGTTTTACTTCTTGCCTTTTTTTCCCCAGGAATCCCTGTAATGTCCTATAGTGAAAGCTTTAGGTAAGGAACAGATTTGACATGTAGATTTGCAACATACTGATGCAACACAACCTAAATTCTTCACAAAAATCATCATGTTATCACTGCAAAACGTGTTCAGGCTACAGGACTAGATCCTGGCGGTGACAGACTGTGTTTCTCACTGCTTGACAAGCACAAGTCTGGCTTAAAGTTGCTCTAATCAAGCAGCTGTAGCTTACCCTGAAGGGAGGGAGGGAGGAGAGGATCTGCTGGTGAAAGAAAACTATCAAAGATCAGATCAGCACCATTTCCAGCCTGCCCAACAATAGCAACTGCTCCTAAAAACACCTTTATTTTTAGCTAGCAGAAATTAAAGCTTCAAAATCACTAGTAAAGACACTGAGAGGGCTGGAGAAAAGAGTTTGGATGCATCCTGAGTGGTACTCAGGCACATAACACCCCAAAAAATCAACTATGAAACCAATTAGGTAACAAACACTGAACACTTGGCAAGAGAACAGACTCTTCTCTTCAGAACTGGCTTATCAAAGCAATTTTTTTAATAAGTGGAAACATGCTAAGGGAAACTCAGGAACACACTTGTAAGTCAGAAAACACATGAAAGATTTTTTTCCACATTTTGGAGCAAAGATGATAGGAAAATACCTAAAAAAAAAAAGTATGGTGACTGATGAGAAGAAACTGTTATAAGCATTTATAAAGACAGACCTTCACACCTCTCAGCATGAAGACAAGGAAGCCAAAGAGAGGCAAGTGTTTTTCTCATAATACTGGGAGGAAAATTACAGCCATAGAAATAAGACATACTTGCATGGGCACATGGGTTATTAGTTTTTGATTAAATTCTATTTTTGAATCAGAAGAGTTATTGCTTGCTCATAAATGATCATTTTTCACAAACATATTTATTATTGGATATTATCTCTATTATTGCAGCATTTTTGTTAATGTTGAGTACCGCAAAGTCTTGAAAGTATTTAAAATGTCACTATTTTAGAAGTACTGGCTTCTCAGTATTTGCTTTAATGTTCAAAATTTTAAAGATTTCTTCCTCTAACTCAAAGTGCTAAGAAAGCTAAGTCTTACATAGTTGCTTCAGCCAAGGAGTTTAGGAATTTTAGGGAAAACATCAAATATCAATGAGTCAAATAAAAATGGCACAGCTGACAACAGTGATAACTCCTTAGACCATATACAGTGAAAGATCTCATTGTACATTTGAAGAGCAAAATGCCCTGAAGGAGTTGGGGTTTAAATAAGTGAAACAACCAAAAGGTTGGAGAAAAGAAGATATTTTCACAGTGTCTCAGTTGTAGATTCCTGACAGAACCACCCAGGGAGACTTTATATCATAAACCACAAACATTAGTTGCTTTGCGGTTTGGAGGAAGAAAGCTTGCAGCAGATTTCAGTTCATACATAAAACAAATATCTCTCACTCTGATAAACTTTGCTCTGTGGGCAAAGCTAAATTCACTTCTGAATATGGTAAGTAGGAATACATTGGCAAAAATGGGATTTTAGGTTATTGAGGTTAAAAGGAAGATGGTTGCAATTTTTTTTTAAAATCAACTAATTTCTGTGGGTGGTATAAATTAGATTGCGTTTTACATTAGCCACACCTTTCTTTCACTGTATTAACTTATTCTCCCGATTCCTGAGACAAGACATTAAATCCTATGTAAGAATATAGAAGTCCAGTTCATAACCCAAAGAGAGGTAGAGGAAAAAAAAAAAAGATTAGTTTTAGGAGTCTTTTCTAAAGGAAAAATAATAGAAGTTTTCCCAACTAGACAGTTAAATCTATGTCCTAACTGCAACAACTTTTTTACTTGGGAATCAAAAGGAACATAAGCAGGTTCTGAGGATTTATTTCTTTGAACCAGTCAAATGAAAATACTGCCCTTTATTGGTGGCTGAGATGGCTTTTGCCTGATGAGCTAAAATGTTTCACTTCATTTTAGGAATGTTTCACTTCATTCACTTAGGGAACTTCCATCCCAACAGCATCCATTTTTCTTTTTTGATTTGTTATTCTACAATTTTACAAAGTACAGATAAATTACTACTAATGAAAAATAAAAACATACAGAAAGGTGTAGGTAGGTAACTAGATATGTACACATATAGAAATTAGTTTGCAGAAGAAGTGAAACTGTTACTTTTGAATATGAGTATTTTAACACAAATTTTCATACTCATCTACATTCTACAGAATTACAATGTACTTTGACAGGTACAAAAAAAGCCGTTAGGTAAAGTTTCTAGTGTATTCTCAGATTTTTTAATTTTTTTTCACAGATAATGTAGCTACTTACTGTCATAAATTTGGATTTACCATCGTCTCTTTAACACGCGATAATGAATCCAATTCCCTCACCATGTCTATGAAGGTGAGAACTTTTCCTGCAGTATACTAAGCCAGTAAGTGACACTGTATGATATCTCTATTGCCTTTTTCTATCTGTGCTTTTAAAGAAGACTTAAAAAGCATAAATTTATTTAAAAGAAAAAAACAAACCTGAATTTCTGTCTACCCTAAAGAGGCTCTGTGTAAGTTTTCTTTGTGAATGAGATCTAGAACATTTTAGGTACTACTGACTGCAGCGTGATTTCTACTGCTGTCTCTCTTTATATTTCCTCAAATATTTTCATTAAAGAACTAAAGAATTTTGGCTCAATTTCACTCTATTAACACAGAGCTACTTCATATAGTCAAAGAAATAGCCAGAGAAATATAACCCCAAGCTTCTCTTGAGCACAGATTGATCTTGTTGACACCTGCAGATGTAGCACAAGCCAAAATAAATGAGTTGGTTTTGGGGGAACGCTGAGCTAAAGGATAGTTTGTAGGTGCCTCTGCTGCCTGTCAGAATGCAAGTTTATTTCATAAATGCTTCAGTACTTTGCAGAATGTGTGCTGGCCCTGATGCTGTCTCAGAGAAACATCAAAAGAATTCTAAAGGCAGCCGGATGGAAGGACACCCACTCCTCTTACCGCCTGCAAGGTCCTGCTTACAGGAATGAGTGACTGGTTTCAACCTCAATTTTTCTTTCAGTTCTCTAATTACATCCTGAAAAGTTTCAGTCCCCTAATTTTCTTTCAGTCCCGAAAGGTTTTAGATGGTGACATTCCAGAAATAATGTCTCTGAGCAGATGTATTGAATTCCTCCTCTCCTATAAAAGTACTATGTGTGTGACAGAGAATTCCTCATGGGTCATATCCAGTGTCAGAGTTAAATGGTGCATTATTCAATTGACTAAAATAAGTGCAATTTGAAAGCATTGTTCACTGGGCTTTACCAGAGCTTTTTTTACATTTTACTTGTTGATCATATTGTTACTTTGGGGCCCCATAACAACCTGTGCCAACAGTTAAAACAATATTTTTTCACCCATTAGTCATTTTGCCAAAATTACTAGACTTTCAATTGTAAACAATAGGTGATTTATCACTATGGCTGAAAGGAGTGGAATTAGCCCATTGTAAATTCATTCAAGGTAATCTGTTTTTCTGTTACTAGCTTTGGTTCAACAGCTAATGAAGGCAGAAGCCAGTACATTAGAGAATTATAGTTAGGTGACATTTTAATGAGAATGTAACTTTTGAGGAACTGAAAAAGCATATACAGCTACAAACCCCACTAGGATGCTGGAAGATGGTCTTACTTTCTTTCATCTGAGGCAAATAACTGCCCGAATGGTTTTATTTAAATGCGTCTCAGACTGGCTGTACTTCCCTTGCATAAAGAACAGGGCAGCTCAATTCATTAAACAGAAAGAAACCAATGACCCCTTTCAGGCCAGGCATAGCTGCTCACAAGTGTTTCAAGTCTTGAGAAAAACAGTCTTTACTTGAGGGTGGACCTCAAGTATGATGTTTCTTGTAATCCCTTTACGATAAATGATTCATTAAGAACATTTCTGAGCCGTACCCTTAAGTAAAAAAAGATCTGTTTATGCATACATCTAGTTCCAAATGTATACAGGTTCATGTTGTTCCTACTGATAAGTGTGTGCTATGTGCAGAAAGTTATGTCCTTAATCCACTTGCTATGTCTTATTTATTCTTGTTGTATTTCCTTTCAGTTTGTGACATTAAATATCACACTGCTTAAATAAAATGTCTATATTTCTTTGTTTCTAGCCATTAATTTTATGGTGTCCTTCATACTGTGTGCCAGGAAAGTATTCTACAATTCATGCTATTTCCAGACAGCAGGTACCTTCTGCTGTCAAAACCCACCACATATCTGTGATTAATCTCTATTGAGAAAAGTACATGCGTGGTTCTGGAAGAACAGTCAAAAAGAAAACAGGACTCAAAGAAAGGATCTCTGGTTCCTCCAGAGCACTGTGAAACAAACTGTAGGACTGTACTTGGGAAGAAGGTGCACCTCTGTGTGCCTGTGGGGATGGCTCTATGTGCCTGAGGGGGATGTTGCCGTGAGCCTGAAGGGTTGATGCTGTGTGCTTTCCAAATTCTCTCATCAGTAGTGGGCTTTGTCAATAGTTTCCTGCTGGAGCTAGGAATCATCACCATTTCTGTTCCAAACCAAGGGCTTTTAATTTCCAATTTCAAGGGCTACAAGCTAAATGTAAAATATTGGTCAAAACCCGAACCTTGGTGCACTCCTATGTGTGAGGGTTACTGGCTAGTGAAATCTGGATATCATCACCCTCCAACCCCAGCTGGCACTGGAGCCCTGTTGTGCCACCCTCAATCCAACAAGACCTCCTGTGCTGACACGTGGTGAGTCTGCTTAGCCCAGGGTGCTGGCTGCTTTCCACCAACAGACAAGCAGAAAGAAGATGCTGTATGAGGTGCAAGAAGGTGAGCTGCCCAGCTCTGTGCATTGCTTGGACTGCTAGTATAACATGATTGTAATATCAGCTGACCATGATCAATGACCCAAGAGGTCCCTTTCAGCTCTATGTAAACATGTTTACTATGGCTTTCCTTTTGTACAAGGAGATATTGTTCTTTTGTTTGAAGGAGATGAAGGCTCAGATATATTCCAAAACCCCTGCACTTTGTGCACACAAAGCATTGCTTCATTAAAAGACAAGTCCTTCCTCACACCCAGCTCTAGAATTGGTATCCAAGGTGCAGGCATGAGGTCAAAGTTGCAAGCATAGCATCAGAAGCTGGATGATTGTGCTTAATTGGTGGTATGCTCGAGATCCAGCTCAGTGACCCTGCAGGCAGTAGGGAGATTTCCACTGAATTTAGTAAAAGACACATCACTTTGAAGGATGCTTCCAGTAGCTGCAGTGCTTGAGCAGGCATAATTAGGTCAAGAACTCTGTGACAAACTGGGCCTAAATCAGCAAGAACATTTAAAAATATACATTTGTGTAATAAGTATGTTTGCGTTTGAATGAGAGCTAGAACAGGAAAAAATGAGTAACCTCCTGATGTGCTGAAAATTAAGCTTAGAAAGGCTTGTTGACCCAAATGTATCTTATTTTAAATAACTGCGTTAATCTTAAGGTTTCCAATTATAAGGAAGAAGAACAAATGCAAATGTCTTTCTAAGCATTATATTCAAATGTGAGTAATTGAAGAAGTGAGAACATTCTGTCCCTTGGTAGAACTGCATAAGCTTTGTAATATTTGCCCAAATTTAGATAACATAACAAACTGAATGCAGCTCACATTGTAGTTAGTGAGAAGCATTATTTTCAAAATTTAAAGGACAATTATGAATGAAGAATAAAATTACACAGTACCATTTTATTATAGTATCAAAGTAGACTCAATGAAGCAAAGTCAGAATTTAAAAGAAATCTGGATAGCTGTTATTTAGGTTGGCTGGATATTTGTAAAAGTGCCTGACAGAAATGGAATTCCAGAAATGCCCTTGAAAATGGTATTTGTAAAGTGCAGTTCCCTGTACTGAGATTTGTACTCTGAGTTTTGCGTATAAAAACATACTCTCTAAATTGATAGGAACTTTTATGCCTTTCCAAATAATCACGCAGCAAGGAATAATAAAAGTAAAAGCTGAAAAAATCCTGCTTGGCCTAGTAGTCTGGGTCAGTTCTCAGAGGACGCTTATTTCTTTTATTATACCCTCTGGTGAATTGTTCAGCCTAGTTTTGAATTTTCAAGTGATTGTACTTGGTCAGTTTTCCTTGTAAGACAGCCTCAGATTTCAGGTTCACTATAGAGCAAGGAAATGTCAACAGCATCCTGAGTTATCATGTCATGTCAGAGGTTGGTTCCAAGACACCTTATTTTGGGACACAAATTCTCCATTATTGTAACTCCAAAATGTCAAGAGATTTTAAAAGCAATCTTCACAGGACCCATTATTTTCTCAGCACACTAATTTAGTGAGCATGCCATTCGTATACCCTCCATGATTCACCTCTAGAGCTGTAAGTAGGAAGGAAAGACCGTGTCCTTTCTGTTGGGCACAGAGGTAAAAGTGGACCGCTGATCCTTCAACCCCCAGAAAAGCTCAGAGCCTTTCTAATGCAAGCAAGTTCTGCTATTAGACATGCAGGGCCTCTGACAGTTCATTAGATCTTCCTTGCAGCCACTTTGGTTTCTGACAATCTCTGTGTTTTGAAGTTATAGGAAGAAATTGAACCCTACAGCTGACTTCAGACAGAGACCTAATGACTGTGCTGCTGTGGCTGGGGAAGACAAGGAAGGTTATTCTGTTCCATAGCTCTGGAGGCAAGAGAAACAGTATCAATTTAAATTTTAATTCATCGCATGTCAATATGTTAACTGAGAGAATCCATGTGTAGTCTTGGAATTCCTGTTACTTTTTGGAGAGCACTTCAATTGCAGTGACTCAGCCATGTGATCCTTTAGGTGAAATTTCACACTCTGTAGGAAGCTACAAAACAAAATAAATTGAGATTGTGGAAGCCAGCCTCTGACCATAGGTAAATTATGGTAAGACAACTCAGGAAAGCCAAACTGACATAGCTGGCCTTGTGAGACCACTGCAGAAGGTTTAACAAGGAAGCTACTGTCTATTCTAATGTAAGGGTTTTAAAAAAAAGTGTACTGTAAGTCTTTAAATATAACGTGGAATAAAATTGAAGAAAGAGACTGTAGTATTTTTGGAGGTATTGAAGATTTCTCTCGGCTAAGACCAGCTAAGGTTAAAGATAGCTGTCATGAGACAAAAACAAACCCCACAACATTCTAGGTGATTATAATATTTGAGTGAAATAAAAACAAGGCTCCAACAGGAGATTGTAGTTGTACTCAGGAGTGTTTAAGAGCCCATTATCTCCAACATACAAGAGGTCCATGAGAAATTAGAACATGGTCCACAGAACAACTGTATGAAAAAAATTCCCCAAATACACACATTCCTAAACATGCAAATATGAAATACAATATGGAAAAATAAATTTAATAAATGAAGCTTTGGCTAACTATTATTTCATTGTTATTGGAAAGAAATCAGGTGATGATTCACAAAGATGTGGTGACTCTGCTTAAAAAGCTGAGGAGTACTATTTCAAGAAGTGCTCCTCCTTTGTGTGCCTCATTGTTCAGTTTTTAAGAAAATTTTATGAAGCATGAGATGTCTTTCGCTTTGCCTCTTCTCTGACCCATATAATTCAGCAGCTACCTTCTATAGGGAATCATGAAGAAAATTCTTTATGGAATGCAGTAAGCACTGGCTGAAATAAAACTGAGGACCTGCCCTACGCAGCAGTGACCAAGGAGCATTCAAGAATGATCAGAAAACTAAGGCAAGGAACAGCAACCTTCTCTCTTACTGTACTCATTTAGATCTGCATATGTCTTGCTGCAACTAACATGGACAGTGATACTCTTGAAAACATCATGTAACAGTTGTGTCTGGATACCTGTGCTGACTAGATGTTCCCCAGAGGCCAAGGAAGGGTCTAATCCTGCTTTGCTACCTCTCAGACCATGGAGTTGCAGGAAGCTAAGGCCCAAGGGTTAACAGTCATGGAGAGAGGGGATGCTCTATGGCTGTATGACAGTTATGGCAACAAGGGCCAAGAATTTCCAAGTTGAAAACTGAAAACTATTAAAAGATGCTGCAAGAAAGGATTCTTTACCTTTGTCCTGTCTCCAGATGCTAGTACTGTATTTCACTCTACCTTTGCATGCTTCAGGCATCTGTACAACGTCGGGAGGCACTGTTTTAATTCAAGCTCCCATGTCTCTTGATCAAAAAGTTTCACATATTGATTTAAGCATGTGCTCTGTTCTCATTATCTAAAGGGAAAGCTAACTGACCTCAAAGTACTCATCTACATGAAAAGAAAGAGAAAATGAAGTATTTGAAAGAGAAGCTGTTGTTGCTACTTACGTAATAGCTGCCATCTTGGGCTAAACAAACTCTGCAAAGTTCTCCCATACAAAATATAATGTTATTTCGTATCAGTACTTACATCTACTTGTGGCTTGGAGGGGAGACATAAAAAACCCCTTCAAATATTTGCTTCATTCTCAGCCTTTCAGCTGATACACAGCACTGTGAAACTACTTGACAGAACAGGTTATCATGTCACTTAGTTTATAGCAAGGATATGATAGCTTTATATCTGTATAGAATTACATTTCTTACCTCACCACAAAGATGAAAAGGTGGCGGGAGTTAATGCAACCAAAGATATAAATAAAATCCCACTGACATAATTACTGCATGCAAGAAAGTCTTCCAAAGCAAAGCTCTGTGGAAAAACATCTATATTAATAGATGTATCTATATTGTAGGTACACCAATATATGTGTATCTATATTACTAAGTAATGCAACCAGAGAGGAATGTTTCTGCAAATCAAAGCAGTTGAGGCTTTGGACCTAGTGCATATCTGCCTGTCAGGAGGTATTACTCTGGCCCAGCTCTAACTTTCCTGTCTGGAGTGAACACCCATGAGTGGCTGCAGAACCTTAGGAACTCCCTTGAATTGGACCGGCTAGTTTAGTTCCACTGGGAGGAACCCAGCTTGGGAATAGTGACTCCTCTCATGATGTCAACCAAGACATTGCAATTGGGAAACTTCTTTCAAAACCACATGCCTACCACAGACTAAAGTACTACTACTAAAGTACTACATGCAGCCCATGTAGTGTGACCTGAAAAAAGATTTGCAATTCAGACGCTTGAGTCAATGAACACAGATGAACTTGATCAATTAACTCTGTTTTGAGCTGTTGATGAGCGTTGTTTGTTTCAGTTTGGTTCCTTTATTTTTTTCCTTTAAGGGCTTCTAGAATGAATAAAAAAAGAAAGATAATTCTGTTAGATAAATTACTGTGATATGAATGTGGAATACTTCTTCAGGCAAAATATGTGTTACTCTTTGTGTATTTCCAATGGAATGTGAAGATATTTGTTTTACTGCATCTATTGATGATTGAGTGGCTTGGTTCAGAGAATCACTTCAAGCAAAAATGGTGCCAAATGAACTATGAGTTGTGAATAGCTAAGAAGTAAGTGTCTGCATTTTCTACTTTGCTTTCTTCCCTTATTGTTTAGAAAAATGAGGATAGGGTACCAGAGCTTATATTTACACATGGTTTATCTTCATTGGGTCAAAATTCTGGCATATTTTTATAAAACCAGAAATGGATTTGAGACACATTCAAAAATGAAAGGAGTCAGTGTTCATTATGCTGTTGCCCATTCTGATATTTTTGGCCATCTGAATGATATAAATGTAGATAACAGAGAAAGATCCAGACTGAAATTACCATTGTGAAGGCAACAGATGGTTATGGGAACATTGAGTAAACCTCCATTTGTTGCTGACTGCAAAATGGGAACCTGTCAAGGACAAGAGATTCTGATCACCTCTGCAAGTCTGAAGACCACTTAGAGACTATTTTAACCTGGATAGGTTAATTTAAACAGGTGAAATGTCACAGGCTGCAGATGGATTGTTGCCTGCAAATGTTTCATTTGTAAAGTCTGGGCCAGGATTTGGAAGTGGCTGTGTGCGTGTTGCTGTAGAGCAAAGCCTGGGGAGCACTTGGGCTTGAGATTCCTGCTTCACATGAGCTGTGTAACTCTACACAAGGGTTTAGATTCTTCATGGCCACTCAGTTAAATTCAATAGACTTCAAAATGTGTTTAAATTCAAACTCTGATCAGATCCCCTTCTGAATAATTCCCTTCTTGAAAACTGAAATGTTCACAAATTCCCAACCACCATTGCAAACATATATAATTATAAATATAAATACACACTTGCATACACACATGTGCCTCAGGTTATTTGTAATTGCTGATAAAAGCGTTCTGCTTTTAACAAATCATTTGGAATCCACCCCCAAAATGACGGCTTTTTACTCTCCCTATTACAAAAGCAACTGGCTGGATTGGCTTAGTGTAACAGTCTCAACAAACAGGCAGAATATTTTTAAGGCATGGATTGAGCAGTATAGTCAGCCTTAAAGTGGTGGTTTTAGGTCATGGTCAAGGCAGCATGTATAAATAGAATCATAAGGAGCTGGAAGTTTATGGAATTCAGATCCTGAAGTAAGGAAAGAAGGCATGGTGTGGTAGTAAAATGCAGTTTAAGACTTAAGGTTTTCTGAAACAAAATACATACATGTGTTGTTAGAAAATGGAGTTGCTATGGTAATTTGTTATTTACCAGAGAGGAGTAATTGAACAAATTTTTTTCATAACTGGTTTATGAACAAGTCACACCTGTTCATGAGTGGGTTTAAATTACTCACCCTTCTTTTCTATGCCAAATTCTCATGTTCAATTGCTTTGCTATTTCAGATTCCCTACGCTCCTTTCACTGATGACTGGTGTCACTTCTTATTTGTAAAAGTCATCTTTTCTAGCTGAGATCTTAAAAGATAAAAATAAAATAGTTATGTTTTCATAGAATCATAGAATAAGCATTTTGGAAGAGACCCACCAGATCATCGAGTCCAACCATTCCTATCAAACACTAAACCATGCCCCTTAGCACCTCGTCCACCCGTGCCTTAAACACCTCCAGGGAAGGTGAATCAACCACCTCCCTGGGTAGCCTCTTCCAGTGCCCAATGACCCTTTCTGTGAAAAATTTTTTCCTAATGTCCAGCCTAAATCTCCCCTGGAGGAGCTTGAGGTCATTCCCTCTTGTCCCGTCCCTTGTCACTTGGGAGAAGAGGCCATTACCCTCCTCTCCACAACCTCCCCTCAGGTAGTTGTAGAGAGCAATGAGGTCTCCTCTCAACCTCCTCTTCTCCAGGCTAAAAAACCCCAGATCTCTCAGCCGCTCCTCATAAGGCCTGTTCTCCAGCCCCTTCACCATCTTCGTTGCTCTTCTCTGGACTCGCTCCAGAGCCTCAACATCCTTCTTGTGGTGAGGGGCCCAGAACTGAATGCAGTATTTGAGGAGCGGCTCACCTTCTTGGCCACCTGGGCACACTGCTGGCTCATGTTCAGTCACTGTCAACCAACACCCCCAGGTCCTTCTCCTCCTGGCAGCTTTCTAGACAGACTTCTCCTAGTCTGTAGCACTACACAGGGTTGTTGTGCCCCAAGTGCAGGACCCGGCATTTGGCCATGTTAAACCTCATGCCACTGGACTCTGTCCATCAGTCCAGCCTGTTCAGATCCCTTTGCAGAGCCTCCCGACCCTCCAGCAGATCCACACTTCCACCCAGCTTGGTGTTATCTGCAAATTTGCTAAGGGAGCACTCGATGCCTTCATCGAGGTCATTGATAAAGACATTGAACAGGGCTGGACCCAGCGCTGAGCCCTGTGGAACCCCACTTGTAACTGGCCTCCAGTAAATGGATTTAACACCATTTACCACCACTATCTGGGCCCGGCCATCCAACCAGTTTTGCACCCAGGAGAGTGTGCGCCTGTCCAGGCCAGTTGCTGACAGTTTCCGAAGCAGAATGCTGTGAGAAACTGTGTCAAAGGCTTTACTGAGGTCCAGGAAGATACATCCACAGCCTTTCCCTCGTCCAGCAGCTGAGTCACTTTGTCATAGAAGGCAATCAGGTTAGTTTGGCAAGACCTGCCTTTTGTAAATCTGTGTTGACTGGGCCTGATCACCCAGTTCTCTTGCATGTGCATCATGATAGCACTCAAGATCACCTGTTCCATGACTTTCTGTGGCACTGAGGTCAGACTGACAGGCCTGTAGTTCCCTGGATCCTCCCTGCGACCCTTCTTGTAGATGGGCACATCATCCAGCCTCCAGTCCAGTGGAACTTCCCCAGTCTTCCAGAACTGTTGGAAGATGATGGAAAGGGATTTGGCCAGCACATCCGCCAGCTCCTTCAATACCCTTGGGTGAATCCCATCTGGCCTCACAGACTTGTAGGCATTTTGTTGGGCAAGCAAGGCTCTGACCACCTCCTCTTGGATCATGGGAGCCTCATTTTGCTCCTCTAGTTCCTCGGTTTGTACACAGAGGGAACAACTTTCTTTACAATTAAAGACTGAGGCAAAGAAGGCATTAAGTACCTCAGCCTTTTCCTCATCCCCTGTCACTGTTGTTCCTTCTGCATCCAATAGGTTTAGAACCTCTAACTCTGAATTGATAACACCTATGCAGTGATCATGTCTTCATTGTGTGTATAAAATAAATACAAGTGTGTATATAAATACATACACACAACTGTATTTCTTGAAACTCAGGTACGCACTAAAGTTTATTAGATTGCAGAGATTTAATAATCATCCATTTTAGCTCTGCTCATACAAAAAGAATTCTCTGAACAGATGAGAAATTTGCTTCACTGAAGAGAGTGTATAAAAATAAATTCTTTATAAAAATTACTTCATTTTTGACTTTGTACAATCGGGTGTGTGCAAGCCCACTGAAATAAAAAATATTGAGGTTAAGTGTAATATCCACTGAATTAGGGCATCTTTGGAGCTTCCTCTGCTATTTAGTGTGTATGCAAATTTCAGGTGGTTTGTTTTGTTTTGTTTTGTTCTGTTAAGCCCCCACAAAACAATAAATTATATTGTGAAAGACAAGCTTAATTTGGAGCAAATCTTTTACTAGGTTATATGGGTCTATTAGCATCCCTTGACAAACCTGTGCCAGAAGGGAGGAATGAGATCAGCAGATCATGGGCATATTATGATTTGATCCTACAACAAATCCAATTAGATCAAAGCTTACTAGCTCCAAATGTCCATTTTTAATTTTATAGTAATGCCTCAGGGCAAAGAAATGGGTGCCATGGCAGACATGTTCTGCAATGATAACTGAGATATTTAAGACTCAAAATATTCCTGATTTTTAAGGCTATAATGTCAACTTTAAGAATTTTTAATTAACACCTTCTGTGTGCATTAAATATGCTCCTTTCAGCCAACAAAAACATTTTTTCCCCTTCTTGAATTCTGTGAATAGAGTTTTCCTTCAGGTCTTTTATCACTATCAAGAAATAACAGCAATTACCACATTAAAAAGAAATTACCCAACAAAATGAAACATTTGCTTGGCTGAGAACGAGAGAATGCATACAGTTGTGGGTTAACTCTTAGTGTTAATTATATTGTTGTATTCTTTGGAGGAAGAAACAAGCTGTTTTAGCTAAGGTGATGGGGAACTGTAGGGGCACAGAGGTTATGGTGAGGGGGTGGAAAAATGCAGGCATCTCACCAGAAAGTCTATGAACAACTTCAATCCTATGCATTTAAATGTCAAATAAATCCCAGGCAAATGTTGTGTTTGCATATACAGAAATCAGTACTTCTGACTATTAAGGTCCAGGGCCTCTCACATTGATGGATGACTGAGGTGTCATTCCCCTCCCAATCTGCTGGCATGTGCCACAGAACTGACCATTGCATAGACCATGGGCAGGTTACCATGAAGATCCTCTTTCAGGTAAGGTTGTGCTGGAGAACAATATTGCTACAACCTGTCCTATTTTTTTGGTAGTGGATCAGAGAACTATGTAAACAAAACCATTGCTTGTTTGGATGCAAAACTGCTCTGGTATACAGGGTGTCTCACTGCCAAAAAAGAACACATCAGGTTTTCCAAGGAAAGAGAATTTGCTCTTTAAGTGACTAAGAGGGATTCACCAACTGCCAAGAAAAAATACCATTTGCTTATTATTCGTCCCTGTCTCCTCTTCCCCAGTTTCGCCTCCTCTTCCTTTCACAGGTGCTATGTTCCTCTTGGGTTTGTGTCCTCTTTTTACCTGATTTTTGCTTCTCAGCCCCAAAACACGGTAAGTCCCATTGCATCTTGTCATCACAGTGCCTCTGTTCCTCTAACTCCTTTGAAACACAGCTCTTCTCTTCCTACTCTTGACCACTCCACATTTGGAGTGGCTTTCTCAGCCCCTTCTTTTTTCTTCTCTCCACACTCCTGCTCTTCTTTCATTTTGTCATTGCTGACACTTCAGGTTTTATGAGCCATTTGTGAGACTCCAGAAGTGTCTGAGAAGAGTAAACATGTCTGAAATTTGAGGCTTCTCTTTATACATGTCACACATTTCACTAGTGACTTTCCCGAAATCGCCCTCCCTTGCGCCCAGACAGTGAAGCTCCAGTATCTTGCCAGAGTGGCTTGCCAATGATTTGAGAGTCTGGCTGTTAATGGACACTCTGGTAGAAACAAAAAGCTGACTAAAAGCTTAACAATTGAGGACAAAACTTATTGATTCATCATGCAAATTACCTCCTATTACTTACTGTGCTCTACTCAATTCTGTGGTGACAATGCCTCTCTGTCTCAGGAGCATTACTGTGCCAGGTATCCAAAGAAACAAAAGTCCCTGTTTGGAAGGGATGTTTCACTATTTGTAATTTGTCTGGTTTCAGTCTGAATACCCTGAAAACTTCATTACAAGATTAAGATCTTATAGACTTATGGCTTTATTCCTGCATGATGTGTGTCAGCAGAGAGGCCCATGGTGTCCACCTCTGTGTAGGATCAGGAGGTATTTAAGTATTTGTAGCTCTGAAAAATTCCTTACTGTTTGTAACAGCATGGTCTCAGTGACTGGACAGAAGAAAAAAAGCTTTGCTTTCATCCAGTGGCTCAAATTTACTATTGATACGGATACTTTGGCATGGCTCCTCCTCAGTACAGGGACCACTCGGCGGGAGGACACTGGAGCCATGGTGAAGGCTTTTTATTTTTCATGCAATGCTGGGTACTTCAACAGTCCATGAAATACTCTTGATCAGTACCAGCACACTCCAAACTTTAAAAGAAACTGCTATCTCAGTCCTTCTGCCTTTATTCTGTGTTTTAAAGCAGCTGTCCTCCTCAGAGGCTTTTAGCTCCTTATAAAACTTATGAACTCTTTACCCTTCAAGGAAGTGTGCGTTGAGTGCTTGTCTTGTGGCCAATATCTCCTTCCACTTCGAATGCTCTTAAGAGTGGCTTTTGGGGAAGGCTTTGTCTGATGGCAGCCTTGTGGAAGGGCCCAGAATCAGATAGAGACTTTCAGGTAGCTTTCCCTCTAGGGACTGTTTATTTATATCCTAAAAGGCTGGGCTTTCTACTCTTGTTTTTGATGTTTTCCTTCAAGCTGACAAATATTAACGTTGAAATAACCCCAAATCATGGAATTAAAAGAAATCCAAACTGATCTGGCAAAGAAGATTCAAAGATTCGTAACTTTTAATACTTGCAAGAGCTATTGTCATCATATTCTCCACCTGTACAATTAAGCTAGAACATGATTTTCAAAGAAAGACATTCACACGTGATTTAATGACTTCAAACTATAGTAAATCTAACAAAATTCTTGATAGACTCTTCTGTCAGGACTGTATTTATAATGCCGATCATCCATGCCTGTAAACAGTGAGAGATGTCACTATTACAGTTATTCATAGAACCATAAAACAGTTTAGATCCGAAGGGACCATGAAAGTCATCTAGTCTACGCTCCCTGTAGTGTGTGGGGACATCTTCAACCAGATCAGGTTGCTCAGAGCCCCATCAAACCTGACCTTGAATATTTCCAGGGATGGGGCACCCACCACCTCTCTGAGAGACCTATTCAAGTGTTTCACCACCCTCAGTGTAAAAAAGTCTTCCTAATATTTAGACTAAACTTCCCCCCTTTTTGTCGAACACCATTACCACTCGTCCTATTGCTACAGGCTGTGCTAAAAAGTTTTTCCCTATCTTTCTTATAAACCCCCTTTATTTACTGAAAGGCCACAATAAGGTGTCCTCAGAGTCTTCTTCTCTAAGATGAACAACACTACTAACTGATGAAATCATATATTTCTTGATTCAAGGTCTCACTTTGTTATGGATTTACTGAAAAAAAATATGCGTATGGTCATATCTTCAGAAGAGTTTCCTGTGGGTTTAGGGGCTTTCATCTCACACCTGTAGAGGTACACATTTCTTAACCTAGATCTTGAATTCAGAAGCAGCTTGTCTCAGACATGAGACTGGTTTTGAAAAGCTTTATCTTGTCTGTCCTCTTCCATCCTATTCCCAAAACATGGGAGCCGGGGAGGGGGTAGAGAGAGGGCTGCAGTGAGCACAGTGTTCCAGACTGGGCTTCCACTCATGTTAGTTGAGCTGTTGCTGGACGTTGGTGAGGAAAGCTGCTGGCTCGCACACACGATGACCTCTCTGCTCTCCATCATTTGTTCCCTGCCCATACTGCAGTCCCTTTGTTAGCCAGCATGACTCCTACTGCAATTACACACTGTGATTTATCCACACCATGATCAGACAGCTGACAATGTGAATTGCTCTCTCCAAAATTCATTTTTTGCTAGTGTTTTACAGGTGATAAAATGGAATTTGCTTTTTATCCTGTCAGGGTGCTTACTGTGCACACTTTGGTCAATCTAAATCAAATTATTAGGCACAGATGAAGACTACAAACTCATCCTAGTTTTGTATGAATTTGCCAGATGTTACTGTGAGTCCATTTTGATGAATAATGCTTTCAACATTTACTTTGGTCGTAGATATACCAGCTTCCAATAGGGACGTAAAACAGCCTTGATGATTTAATTTGGCCTGTATAACTATTCCTCTGCAGCTCATTTCCATTCCTGTCTTCAGGAATGCTTTTTAAAATTGCTGCTTTGTATTAATGAGCATTGCTATATTGACTGTCTATTATTCATGGAAGAAATCAGTATTTTTAAAAATATAATATTAGCAAAAAATTTGAAATCATATCTGGAGAAAAGTGTGTAGTTTATAAGGAGTTATTCTATGGAGTCATTATGTAATATGCCTTGTGTAGTTAAAGGGCCTTCATTAGCACAGAACTCAGTCACTTCTGATGTGAATGGGAGAAGTACTACTGACTCCAGTGGAGCCAGGATTTTTACCACCATTTAAAATCTTTTATTATAGAAGGAGGTTTATTGAGTGAGTCTTGAGGGAAGAAAATCTATACAATTTCCTGTCTTATTTTTACACCTATAGCTCAGAAGCAAGACCCAGACAAAAATCTATTAAAAATACATTTCTTTTATAGGCAATGGAAAAGGTACTGAGTTGAATTTAGCTTGGTTATGTTTGATCAGCTGTTCCTGTGACTCTGCATGCACTGTCTGTGCAGAGTGAACCTATGGTCAGCCTGCTGTAAATTAACTGTGCCAGCAGAAAATGTAGAGGAGAAACTTCCTAGAAAAATAAATAACACTATTCAATGTAATTTAAAAAACCCCATACAACACATATGGTACTTTACAGGCAAAAAGCATCCACAGTGGTGAGTTTTAGCTAATTTTTTGACTAATCTGAACAGGGGGACAAAACTTCAGGTAGTTGGGTTTATGTGTTGCTTGGATAAAACAGATCATGAAAGGAACGGGGAGTAAAATGTTCAATGAAATTGCACTGTACAAAAGGAAGAAAGACAGCAGAAAGACGGAAAGGAAAGAAGAGAGAAGAGAGAAGAGAAATAAAAGAAGGAAGAGGAAGAGGAAGAGAGAAAGAAAAGAAAATAAAGAAAAGAAAGAAAGAAAGAAAGAAAGAAAGAAAGAAAGAAAGAAAGAAAGAAAGAAAGAAAGAAAGAAAGAAAGAAAGAAAGAAAGAAAGAAAGAAAGAAAGAAAGAAAGAAAGAAAGAAAGAAAGAAAGAAAGAAAGAAAGAAAGAAAGAAAGAAAGAAGGAAGGAAGGAAGGAAAGGAGGAAGGAAGGAAGGAAGGAAGGAAGGAAGGAAGGAAGGAAGGAAGGAAGGAAGGAAGGAAGGAAGGAAGGAAGGAAGGAAGGAAGGAAGGAAGGAAGGAAGGAAGGAAGGAAGGAAGGAAGGAAGGAAGGAAGAGCAAGCACAGCAGAAGAAAAGCATTCAGAAAGGGAACTGAAATATTAAATGCCCATAAATAGTCAGTGAAACCTGTGTTGTGTAGTGCAGCATTACTAATAGTCTAATTCTTGAAGTAAGACACATCTGCAAATTATTCACCAAAATCCTGAGTCTAACTCTTCTCTGTCTTTTGAAACCACTGGTTTATGTCAGTCTTTGATGCAGCTGCATGAAACGTAAAACATGCCTTACATGTGATAATACTTTATGTCAACTATCCTGTCATCTTTTCCCCTGTACATTGGGTTATGAGGTGTTACACCATGATTGGAATAAAGCACAGGCTAAATAAATATGTATGACCACATATTTTTCTCCCCAATATGGATTTGAATGATGTAGAATAACTTGCTGGATCCTACAAATCTTTCCTAGCAGTTTTTGCTGTAGATGCTGACACAGTGCAGTTTTTTGTTGGACCAACATATTCAATATGTCTGCTTGGATGCAAAATAATAGCTATATATTTTTAACAGATTTCTGGTGGATATTCACATGAATTGCTTTATTTTCCTGCAGTCAATCAAAGTTTTTTGGACATAATCTATATTTCCACCTCTGTGGTATGGATCCTGGCTGAAAGGAGGAACTATATCTATGTCTGCAAATTGAAGGGAAAAAAGGTCTCTAAGTGGAGAAGGAATATTTTTCTTTTTCCTTTTGAGCTTGCAGAATCTCTGTAAACATGAGGAATAATAGAAGATTTTTAAAATGGTTTCTGTATTTTCACCACTGGGGACAAATTTCCAAAGTTGTCGGCTACTGCATCCAGAGCAATGGCAGTAAAGCAGGGCTGAAGACTCCCATAGCAGTGCCAGGACACACACTGGTTGTGCAAGTTGGAAGCAGGTGCTGGACCCCAGGATGGGCTGGGAGGTGTGTGCTTATGACAGGCCACAGAAACCCTGCCAGAGGAGAACTGGGCAGGGAACAGAAGGGATAGATGGATACTGTTTCCCACTATTGCCCAGAATGAAATGTGAGCTTCAGTGTTTTCTTTTGCCTCTTGCTGTGCAGTCATGGAGGTACTTGGGTAACCTCTGCCTGCTGTGTAGGCAGAGCTCACAGACTGCAGCCAAAGTCTTTTGGAAAATCCACGACTCTCTAAGCATCATACTCTGAGATTTTCCTTGCCAGACAACTCCACTGAATGCCAGCTGGAATAATAATGTCTCCTCTTGAACCTGAGACATGAAACAATGGCTCCCAGAGCCTCATAGTAGGCATTTAATTTAGCTTGTCTTCCTTTGGGATGGGAGAAGCCTTTGCTTTTATAAACTACATGGTAGGTCCATCTGAAATTATTTACCTCTTGAGAAATTGCTCTGAGGATACTATTTATAAGCTGCTGACCTTTAAATGGCCTTCTTCTTCCATTATGTGGTTCTTGAGTATTTAAAGCTCCAGGTCACTTTCACTTTTAATTGCGTTTTATTATTATCCATTGTTGCAGAATGCTTCAGTCAATTTAACCAGAAAGGAATCTTATACACTTCCCTTAATGGACTGAATTTTGGTCATAACAAAATGAACAATTATTCTTGCCTATTTTATTAATCTTAGTCTTGTCTCATTTATTTTTAAGTTTCTGCAGATCTCCTTTGAAGGCAGCTCTAAGCAGAGTTTATTGTAGGTTAGCAGGAGAAACTGTTCTCAGCTGCTGAGGATGAAAGTGAGATGAGGAAGAGGTATGAGATAGGGAAACTTTAATGCCACTAGGATTTTGAAATAATTGCATGGTTCATATATTTGTATCAGAGTCAAGTGAAAATTAATAAGGCCACAGCTTTATCTGGTAATATTCCTCCACTGTACCTACAAGCTTGCTGAGCCAAGCATCAGCATGCATTAGTTTCTTTACAAGATTTACTAATTAGACTCTAGTGATAAAGTACTAGACCTTAGTACTTATGAAATCAAGCAACTTTCAATTAACAAATGTGATTATGAAACACATAATAGACATGATGGTACCTTCACATACTCTCTCTATAATACTTTGGCAGAGCTGTAAGTTGCCAGTCAGCTTACTGGCTGTGAGCCTTCAACATAAAAAGTGACTGGGGTGTATTTTTAATTTTGATGGTTCTTATTTTCTCCCACTCCATCCTAATACTGCCTTTCTCTTCTTACACCATTTTTCTCATTTTCTTCTCCCACTATAACTTTATTCAACTTCTATGTCCTTCCAGCACATTGTTCCTTATTTTCATTTTAAATGTTTTCTTATTTCAGTTGCAGGTTAGTTCCTGTTTCAAAAAATATGAAAACTGCAGAAAGGGGTTTGGCACTATGGAAAAAATTAGGTGCCTGCCTGACATTCCCCAGAGTCCAAAGATTAAATATAAAAATGCCTACCTAGACACCACTAAACTCCTGGGATACCTGAGCCTCCCTTAAAAGTTCACATTTATAATAACATATATAGCCAAAAAAATTCTTTTGCCTGCAAGCCCTTAGGTCCTGAATTCAGTCAGTATTCTCCAATAACATACTGTTCACACTGCAAAGATTTGAATCATCTCCAAATGAAGTTGTGGTTATCTTCTTTTAACACTTGACTAAAGCCAGAGTACTTGAACATACCAGGTTAAATACCAAGAGTTTCCTATAAAGTAGGAGATCTGACCTTTCCCTCAACATCAATAGTTTAACACCCTCACCTCCTGTGTCCTAGAAGAGTACTTAAGGAAACAGAGGCAAAGGATAAGGAGAAAACACTGTGTTCCAAAATCTTTTTGTGTCTGAGAACTGGGGAATAGGAGTTGGAGTCTCATCTTTTCTCTTTCCTATTCCATTCTTTTTCTCTTCTGGAAGGGAAACTTTACCAGACAACAGATTTTGCCAGGAATCAGGCAAGGATCGAAGGGCTCAAGTCTAATCCCAAAATGCTAAGCATCTCCTACTTTCACTAAGGGGAGTTAAGGACACTCATTCCATTCAGGAAGCACTCCTTATCAGCAAATGCACACCTCTGTAGGAAGATTTTGTAAATAATTTACATAGTTTAGTGTGATAATATAGTATCTCCTGTTGGAAACAGGTTAATGCCTTAAACTTAAGAGAGATGAGTAATAGCAAAGGGTTGTTTGACCCTTGTGTATTGAAGGGTGTATTATCTGAACAGCGGCATGACTGAATGCCTATATTTCATGGCCTGGAGTGCATCTGGGAATGTCTGATCCCTTGAGGATATAATTGGAGAGCAGAAAGAGACAAAATGGTCTATATAAGAACCACTGATTTCCCAAAGGGAACTACTCCCAAATATTGCTTTGCAAGAAAGTAAATTGGAGCTGCTGGGATAGCAAAGACATAACATTTAAGCAATGGGAGTGCCTGAAGGTCCAGAATGTAAGCAAATTCCTTGTTCATTTTTTCCTTAGCCATGTAGTGATTCTCAGAGACATCTTGCAGCAGTGAATCCCAAAGTCAATTAGGTTTCACCAAAAAGCTTATATCCTTGTAGCAGCTGGATGCCTGTTATCTCATTGAATGTTCTTTGCCTTTGGTGTAATGAGAGGAGACAAACCAGCACATGTTGTCTGTATTCTTCATATCATCTGTTGGTCTATAGACCTTTGCTATTTCCCCTCTTAAAGAAAAATAACTGTTGGGATTTTAGGCTGCAAAACAATTTGAGCAGAGTACATCTCTCTATTATGTGCACACAGTTGTCCAGCAAAAAGGAGTGTCTAACACCTAGGCAGTATTGTATTATAAATCATGAACAGTGATATTATTTTTGTGACTTCCTGTATAAAAATGTTTCCAGCTTCCTGAAAAATTCCGTTACCTGTAATTTTTTTTTAGGAAGTCGAATAACCAGTAAGCTTAGAAAACTTATTTTGTCATTTGATGTTTTATATTCATTTTGTGAACTACCTTGAAATAAGCAAAATCTCCCAAACTGGCTATTCAAAGAAGATATGAAGTCCAGTTTTCACAGCTATGAACATAAGCCATTTTGTTTTATATGGGATGTTTGGTGCTACTGGAAACCAGGCCACTCTGGTTTGTATGTTCCCACATGAAGCCGAACAGCTAATTTTGAAATTCAAAATTGGAAAATACAGACCCAAAGTAGTATGGCTTTTGATTTATCTCAGACCTTATTTTTTTCACTGAAGCAAGGAGTCCTTCTATCATCGCTGTTTGTTTTCTCCATAATGTCTTTATAGTAAGTTTTAAAAAACCATAGAAAATTAGATGATAGCTGTTAAAATGCAACATAGTGTCACTCTGATCTATATCTGATTCACCTGACAAAAACCTTAACCTACTTCCAGCAGCATTTGTTCCTTAGAACTTCTTAATGACTTAAATGGGTTTATCTTTTAAAAAACCTGATTATATTTTATTTTAGAAATCCCTTGCATATTGTTTCCTGCGTAGATTAAGTGAAGTACTGTGTTTTAAGAAACTGGGAAGAACTGTCTATTAAGGCTTCCTGAGTGATAAGACACTATAATTCAAAATAGTAGATATTCAGTGTTCCAGAAAATAGAGTTTAGTTTTAGTTTTAAATTGTGTTTGTTAATAAAGGTGATCTGTTTATGTATTCAGCATAATCAATGCCATCACTGACCCAATACAGTCAAGTTGCTGTTGCTTAGGAAAAGAGCTGTACGTTTCCCATCTCTTTCCTGGTTTATAGTTCTTTTATATTAAGTCAAGTTTGAATTGCAAGTGCCTCAGAACATGGTCATTTGTGAAGTGCTTTTGTGAAGTAGCTAGGACATTTGGTTTTTGAAAATGAATAAACTATTAATCTATTTTAAGAATAGTAATTCTTCATTTGCATTAATTCTTGCTAAAATTTGCAGTTGTTTTGCATTGAAAATACTTTCTAAAAATATTTAACAGGGGAAGAAAAAATCAGAAGAATTGCAAGAATAATGACAATAATCAAATTAAGAATATTTTTAATAATAATAATAAATTAATAATTTAAGAATTAAGAGATTATTAAGAAGGAAAAGGAGAGGAATCTGTGAAAGCAGAAAAGACCTAAATATTCTGTGATCTGGGACATCATACTCTACAATGCAGGCCATCCCACGAGATAGCAAAAGCATGCAAAAGATGAAATGTGGTGATGGGAAGATTTGCAGAAAAATTCAGTGTAACTGCTGGCCCCCACTGTACCTTCTTGCAAACACCATGATGAGATTCCTTTAAGAACTAATAAGACAAGACTGCAATAACACAGAGAAAAAAATGTCTTTGTCTTACAAAAATTCTGTTATTTTGGTGATTTTGAATAGAGTGAGAAGAGTGAACAAGAGCTAGGCAAGAGTATTTGGGGGAAAGATTTTCCAGTGAAAATACACTTTGATAATGTAGAAATGTTTTACAATTGTATGTCGAGAAAATATATTGATCTGTCTTTGTTTCCTTTAATTACTTGCATAGCTTTTGCAAATATAGTCCTGTGTAACAGCTCCCATGTGTAAAAAATAAGGAATCAATTCTCAGCTTTTAGAGTGCTTCCTGAAATTACCTATTTACCTTATTTTCCTTTTAGTTTCATCTGTGATGTGAGATGATATTCATTGCATAACTCTGTAACAGTGAATCAGTGCAGTGTTCATAATCTGTGAAGATCTGGTTTTGTCTAATCTCAGCTAAAGACTTTCAGCTCCCAGATAATAAATTGTTCAGAGAATTTAATTGACCCATGCCTGATCCTGTATTGAGCTGGTCATGGCCTAAAGCTTGTAACTGAGCTTAAGATACACTTGTATGTATCCAAACTATGTCACTTTACAACCCACAAAAGCATCTTATTTTGGATGCAGCCATATGGAATGATGATACCAAGGCTGTATAGCCTACTTAAGCAATTCTGACAACTCAGATAGCATAGTAATTGTCTCAAAGCCCTCAAGAACCTTGAATTATATGCATTGCTTCAGAGAGTTGTTTTTCTGCAGGACAAATAGCAGTTGTCGGAGAAGTAAGCCCAAAAGACTAATTTAATATAAAAGCAACATGAACTGTAGCTGTGGATCCTAAGGTGTGATGGTACTAGGAAAATCTGTGTTTTCAGAAATTCTTTTGAAGCACATGATTAAATACTAATGAGGGAAATAAAAGAGTATCACCTTGTCTTTATTTCCTGAATGATGTGGGTTTATATTTGGCAGTCCTGCTTACCTGAGAATGTAATATTAGAAAACTTTTATTCCTTACTTTCAGGAGAATCAGAAGGATACTGAAGGCTGTGTTTCAATGAGATGCTGATCTGTTTGCCCTTTGATGAATTAAATGATTTTGAAAACATGCAATGTGTCTTTGCTTATTTCCCAAGCACTTTCCACAGCTAGCAGGCTCTCAAAGGTCTGATTGCATTTTCTTCAAAGATGTTATATATTTTGCATTGAAAATCCAATTTATTGCTAAGAAACTCTCACAAGAACAGACATTGTTACCTCTAGTTGTATTTCCTGGGTCTTTTGAGTTTATCTCAGGCACATAATAAGTATTATCAGCCCATCCATTAATAAATGTCTCCAAGACTAAGACAGCAAAAATGCTTTGCCCATCAGAGCATATTAGAGACCTCATACTGCACTGTGACTACAATGCTTTGCCTTTCTTGGAAGCCACATCAAAATAAAAGAAGACAAATTAGGCCCTGAAGATTAGAAATGAAAGCTTTTTATATGTAAAATACTATAGAAAATAGGTAGGCCTCTTGACCAAAATATCCATTACTCTAAAAATTTCTACATATTATTAAGAATTTTATTATTATGTTTGGTTTGGGGTTTTTTTTTGTTTGTTGGTTTGTTTTGTTTTGTCTTTATTTTAATTTGTGGTATATGTGGTATATCTGTGGGTATTTATTTGCAGCTTATAAATTAAATTTCAATGAAATCATGTTGTTTCCTCTGTGACATTCAGTATTGTGCACTGATCATTGTTGCTATGTGGAGGCAATGCTGACTTTGTTGCTTCTGTTTTGATTATAAGAGCTTCGTTAAACACAAACTGTAGCACTTGATAAGTCCCAGGTTCTGATATAATCTTCCTTTTTTTTGCCACTCTAGGTATTTTCAAATACGTTGTTTGTCCTAAAATGTAGTTGGTTTTGTTCTCAGCAGTTATGTGTCTGAAAATCCTGATTCAATTGTTCTTCCCTTATCTCTGAACAAATTTATTAAATCGTGATCCTGGTATATTGGCATTTTCAGATCCATTTTCAAAACTTTGGCCCAAAGAGTTTAAGGAATGAAGTTCAGAATTGCATCCTCACTCAACAAGGCATATAAGCCTGGCTTAAGTACTTGTCTGGGTTGTGTCTATTTACATTGTTAGAATCATGTTTTGAATTGTACTTATGTTTAGTGATCCCAGAATACTAGGAGGTGTAATTATGAAATGAAGAGTGAATTTTCAGGTACCGTATTTTGCTCCATTTTAAATTTAAATATGCCCGATTATTTTCTCCATCTGCCTGGTCCTTCAAACCAACAGTGAGACAAACCCACTTGCACTGCTCCCTCATTTTAGTTTGTTTCCTATTCTGAAAACTCACTCCCATTCCTGCACAAAAGAAACTCCTGTAGCTGTTTCTTCAAAATCTCTAACTGACTCAGACCCATTTTATTTTATGCCTGAGTTCTTTTACAATTGATTTACTAAATAAATCATTGAATAAGCAAAGGAAGCAAACGTATTTCTATTTTGCAGAAGTAATATTCATCAGAAAAATAAGCATTTAAAAACTTACTGGAGATGCAATTTCAGAGTATAATTAACTGAATTATAGAGAAAGAAGTTTGACATTGATCTTCAATATGCCACCTTGCATGGTGTCTCCTTTATTGAAACAGGCATTTACGTGAAGCAGCTAGCCTAGAGACTGCTGTGTATGTTGGTACATCCTTTCATTAGAGATCATCAGGAATGAGAAAGGAGGACTCTGAGAACAGGAAGTTCTATAAACCATTTTGTTGCTTCTGGACTATGTCTCGTTTACATCTTGGCTGCAATGCTGACATTTTGTGAATGCTGTTTCCTTTAATAAATATAAATGTGCTTACCTTGAGTAGGCTGCTCGGAGTGCACTGTAACAAGATATTTCCCTTTTGCCTTCTAAAATACTTCTGAAATGTATATAATATTTTCTTCACCTGGTTCATTAGAACCAAATCCAAGACTTGCTTCTCAGGTCAAGTAAACGGAGTACCAGGTGGAGAAGTCATCAGCAGTAGGAAGACAGAACCCATTTTCTCAGGACAGGAATCCTACAGCCTGTTCTGCATGGGAGAGAGACTTAAGCAGTCTCTTCACTGCTGTTTCCAGTCTAAAACTGCTGATGTCTTCATCTCACTCAGGTTTTTTAGTGGGAAACTGAGGCAGATGAAGCCTTAGACTTTTCATGCAGTCAGGGAGAAAATCTGAAGCAATGTAACTGATAATGGAACTGGTTCCCCTAAATGCAAGGCTAATTCTCTGTCAGCATCTTCACTGATTAAAAAAACAAACAAACAAACAAACCAATGAACAAACAAACCCTCTCATCTTCTGTTGGTTATTAATGATTATGGGAATCTGTTTCCTTCTGTCCAAATTCAGAGAAGCTACAGGACAACAAATTTATAAGTGAGACACTAACCCTGTGGGACATGAGAGATCCTTGCACAACAGAGGAATAAGCATATTGAGGGTAAATACTAGGCACTAATTTGATTAGAAAATCAATATTTAAGACAGTATCCTTGCACTTTAGTCAATTAAGACAATGAGCAGCAGAAGTCCTTGGACTGCTTACGCATGTTACATTAGATCTTTATTGGATAAAAGCCACATCCAGGAACCACAACTCCCGTCTCCCACTTGAGTTACATAACTTCATATGGGGCTGTAGTTCTTTACTCCATTTCTTTCTGACTTGTGAAGACTTCTCTTTGCCTACCCAGAAGAGTGGCTGCTGCAGCGAGAATCTTTCCCCTACTGCCTTCCATCCAAACACCCCAAATGTCTGGTGCTTCTGTGCACTCCTTTACATAGAGCTCATCAAACCCACCAGGCAGGAGAATGCACAGTAAAGATTTCAGCCCTCCTGGCCAAAGTCACCACGCAAAGTGCTGATGCCCCTCATTTCTTTATTGGTGGCTGTCTTTCACACTAAGTGATCTCTGTGGATACTAATGCTGCTCCCTAGCCAGAATAACATCACTCAGAGAAGAGGTATTTTGTATTGGACTTACTGTCCTGAAGCCCCTCTAAATGGTAGGAGTTTTTTATGGCCATTTCCTAGTGTCTGCCTGTGATGACTGAAGAAATGGGACAACACAACGATCAATGTGATCCAAAATGAAGCCATTTATTAGGGGTTAATTGCCTACTTTTATCCATGGAGCTAATTCTTGCGCCAAACATTGATTGGACGATTCTATCCTAGTAACAAGCATTCCTTGGTCACAGCCCAACCACACAACCATGTTGCCAGGGCACATTTCCCGCCTTCAACAGCCAGCTTCCTCATCAGCATAACACAGCAGAGTCGTTATAACCTTTTATAACCTTGAGGACCCACTCTAAGGCTTCCCAACTCCACCCAGCATTAGTTCCTCAGTGCTTGGGCTACTTATTAAATGCTGTAGCCACTCATCATCTGTCTCCAGAACAGGGGTCATGCAGATGGATCCTCTCTGGTTTAGTTTTATCCCCTCCACCACCTGCAAAGGCAGTTGCAATCTGAATGCTCCTGCTGAGAAATGGATTCATTATTTATAGTATTGCAGTCCACAGTTTGGATATCAGAAGTGGATAGGTTGGATCTTGCCCACTGTTTTATTTTTTTCCTTTTAGCTCCATCTGGTTTTCCCTCTCTGGACCATTGGAGGACCTAGTACTCATCCCAATTATTTTTGCAGAATCCTAATTCACTGGTTGAGTACAAATACTGTGTGACATCTTTCTTTCTGCGTGAAGACTCTTATTCCGCAGCCTCTAAGCAGGAATCAGGATTCTTTTCTTGCAAACTGTATTTTAGTCCTTGAAGACTTTTATAATCTGAATGTATAGTGGGTATATTAATAATGTAATTAAGTATTAAGTTTCAGTTCAAGTTCTCCATTTGCTTAATGTGATTGGATGGTATTTTATTTCATGGTTTAACATATTGGTTCTGGATGTCAGGCTCGTAAAAAAAATGCTTAACTAATAATTGCAGAATGGTGGATCAAATCAATCATATGAAACCAAGTGTGCATTTTACATATTAGCTGACAGCTGTACCAGTCAGACCTCATTCATGCTCAGTTTTGTGCTGCTGCCCTGTTGCTGATGTAATGGAGTTAATCCAGATTTACATGGTTGTGCAGGGCAGACCATAAAGAAAAGGAATGGATGTTTCTGTGCTGCTCTGGTTGTGGATGGGAGCATGAGGAGGTGGTACATGTTGTTGCACCCCTGTGTGTCTTCACACTGAGAACTGTCCATGCCTTGATTCCCCAGTGAGATGCCTGAGCACAAGTTCCCAGTGCACTGCTGAGCATCGCCCTCCCCCAGGACCTGGGCTTCCCTGGGCTTGGTGGTGTGGAACAAGAAGGAAGACTTAAGTGCTCTTTGTCTGATGTTTTTCTACTTTAGAGTGACACATTGGTTTTCTTTCACATATTTTACACTATAAAGGAACGATAAAAAAGCCTTAAAGTGTAAGCAAAAGACAAACACTTGAGTCTGTTTGGAGAGACGTATTTTGTGGTGAAAGATTTTCCTTCTATTTTGTGTTGAACTAGGCCTTTGGAAATTTAGACCTGGTTGAAAATGAATTGATTTGGTCTCAAATCCTACTTGGCCCTAGGCATGGATGGAACCAGATGAGGTCCTTGCTTTTTGCAGTTCAATAGGATTAATTTAATTCAACAAATTCCATAAAGAACCTGGAAGTCTCTTGACTGTGAGCTTTATTTTACTCAATATATCTCTTCCACTACTTAGATTTTTCTCACCTTAGAAGCAATGCCAGAATTATGCACTCCATTACCCCAGCCGATGTTGCAAGGCACATTTATATATTGATGACTAGCAGGTCCTTTTCAGCTATTTGATGATAACTTGAAAGTGCTTGCACACTAGAGATGTTGTTAGTGTTTGGTGTCAGTGAGAAATATGATGGTACTGGGTAATCCCTTAAGGCTGGTTCTACGAGGGCTGAGAACTGGCTGCTTTATGTGCTGCTTGTTTGTCCATTGTAATAGAAGATATTTGGTGAATCCTAAATCTACCTTAACATGCATTTTGTGAAGGAGTTGTTATTACATTATCTCAGTATTTGTATAGTGCTGATAGTGTCCTGTGTGCCTCACAGAAATAATGACAAAGACTGTGCCTTGAAGAGCTCGCAAATTAATGTCCCCACCAAGCTCAGCAGTATTGTAGATTGTAAATTGCAAGGACAGGCCTTAAAAATAAGCAATAAGGTGACTAAGGGAAATGTACCAAATGGCGTACAGTGAAACCAAGGGTAGCAGCCATTAAGGTTGTGATTTGTCAGTTCTGTTATTTCTCTATGAACTTCTTAAATTATTTTCTACTGTTTTGATTTTAGACATTTTTTATGCATCTCATCTCAGAATGTAAAAATAGTAGTAGATTGTTGAAGGCAGAGCCAGGTAAGTTTCCTGCAGGCAAGTTAGTGCACAGGAAAGCAGTAAAGCTACCATTGCTACCTCATTCCTAGGTGACAGGATCTAAGTTGATTACCAAAAATCTGTTAAGAATTTGCTGTTATATAAAAATATTCAGACTTATGCTAAAAGGGGCTCAGTGGAGACATCTCTGCTTCCTAGAACCTTCCTGTTTTCAGCAGAAGCTTTTTACCAAGAATTTTCAGTGGAAATAAAATGCTTCTAACTGTTGTATCTGGGACTTCAAGCAGACCTCCTGTTTTGGATTTGCCTGCAAAACTCTTGTAAAATTTTCAATATTTTTTTCTGCCTCTTACACCAGTGGCATGTTAGAAAATGGAAAATAGAGCTGAATATAAAAAATTCTGAGATATAGCCATAAGCCATTTTGTTTCTTCTCCTGCTCTTTATTCCCTAGACAGCATGGTGTGGAGAAGGGCTTTAAGAATATCTAGTACTTGTTATCTGTTTGGTCTATGATGTGATGATATACAAATCTCAGGTTATACTTATACTGAGGTAGTAGAGAACCTAATTCATACTTTCTTCCAGATTTTCAGCTTATGATGCCCTTTGATTTCCAATAATTTTAAAAGGGTTTTCTGCAGGAACACTTTCTGGATTTGTACATACTTCAAAAAATTATATATATTTTTAACATATCTACATCCTGATGTTTCTTTTAATTTTAAAAATTCTTATTAGAGGTATTGAATCTTAGCATTAACATTGTGTGTTGTGCTATTTACTTTAGGAGTATTGAAGGATCTGAGCCAAAATGTAACAATGTGAATGTGTCAGAGAAATATATGAACATATGTCAGTATACCACTGCCCCAAGAGCATAGTGACTTTAGGAAATCAGATTAAGGTCCTACCTTCCTTGACATGAGTGTTGCTAACCAGCAACATCTTGGGTCACTGTAGCTACCCAATCCTGCAAAGCCTCCCAGACTCTGCCCTCGGTTTCATCTTGTCCTGGTTCTGGCATGAGCTTCATCCATTCACTGACCATGAGTTGTGGGCCTGGGCTTCTTTACCTGAATGCAGGGAACATGACATTCACATCAACCCGCTGCTGCTACCCTACTACATAACCATGGGACAAGTCATTCTGGATATCACTTAACTTGGCCATCCATGAGCTGAGTATTTAATCTAAGAGAGAGATCTCTCTATAGTCAACAGAGAGAGATGGGAAGAGAAGTGAGGGATGGGAAGCTGATATAGGATAGTACACCTCATCTGAAGAGAGGTGTCTGAGGCAGGTAGAATATTTTTCTCTGGAATAGTTTCTCTCCTCTGTACTTTGGAGGAGCATGGAAAAACTACCTCATATTTGAATCCTCATTTTTACATGGCTAAATTTACATGAGATCAATCACATCTTTCATCCATTTTATTATCTCAGATGGGAAATTCTTCATGAGGGAAGTACTGCTTCCTACACTGGTAGTAACTGGGATAATGGCATCTCATTTCAGCTGAGGCCTATAAATGCCTGTAATAAAGTAAAATTACTTTACTGTATTCTGTTCTTTCTTTAGTGATTCTTCAATGTTTTCATCGGCTTTATGATGTGAATTTGAAACTATCGTGTTTCTGTGGGGTAGAAAACATAAACACACAATGAACAGCCATTGTTTTTAAGGAGACTTCTACTATTTGAAATAACTTAAAAGTCTGGCTACCTGTTCAGATAACTGATTTCAAAATACTTGATCTATCTATCTCTGGCCAACTTGCTTCCATAATTTATTCCAAGTGCTTTAAATACAGCAATGCCAGTTGCATAATATTCATATCTGCATACCTCTTACTGTAATAATGTTCTATCACTTTTACAAAGTTGGGCAGCCCCAGAACAGTAAATTTACATGGGAAGGTGTCTCTAGGTACTCTAAGAGAAAGAATATCAAAGTTTGCCAGGCTTCCCCTGGATTTCTTATTATTTTCTTCCTCTGCTGGAGGATTTTGCTGTGAAATATTTATTCAATTTTGCTGGTTTATTTTTTATTGAAGTTGAAAAAAATGGAAAACTTTTCTTCTCTCATTACCCTCATACTGCCACTGGTACTGTAGTACTTTTTTGGCCTGAGACCTTTGCAGCATTATGGAATACTACAGAATCATAGAACAGCTCAGGCTGGAAGAGAACTCCATCAGATCCATTCCTTTGTAGGAAAGAGAGCCTGGGTGAGATTATCTAGTAACCTGTTCAATTACATCTTGAATACTCCAGAGATGAGGACTCTTCCATGTCACTGGGGAAGTTGTTCTTGTAAATGATTGTTATTACTGTAAAATTTTTTTCTTTGGTTGAGATGAAATTTCTCCTGTTGTAACCTGTACCTGTTGCCATTTGTCTTCTCCATATGATTCATTGTGACGAAAGAATCCCCAGCCTCTTTGTAGCCACCCTTTTAGTACTTGAATATTGCAATGATTTCCTCCCTGAGCATTCTCTTCTCCATGGAGGAAAGACTGAATTCCATACCTCCAAAGAGCTAGATAACCTTCCCTAGAGAGGAAAGACTGAATTCCTTCAGTCTTTCCTCTCTAGGGAAGGTTATCTAGCTCTTTGGTCATCTTTGTGGACTTCCTTTGGACCTTTTCCAATCTGTCCTCATCTTTCTTTAATTGTAGGAACTAGAACTGGACACAGTACACCAAGTACAGCCCCTAGTAGAGTAAGATGATCACATCTCTACCTCTGCTACTAAAGCCCCAGCAAGTGCAGCCCGGGAGCTGATTTGCCTTGATTGCTGCAGCGTGCACTGATGACTCATGTTCAGCTTGCTGTCTACAAGGACTCCTAGGTCCATTTCAGCAAGGTGCTTTCTGGTCACACAGATCTTAGCCTATAAGTGGGCTCTTTGATTATGTTGTCTCAGATGAAGGACTTTGCACTTGTCCTTGCTAAACTCCATACTGTTCTTGGTAGCCCACTATTCCAGCCTGTCCAGTTCTTTCAGTAAGATGACTCTCCCTTCTGATGTGTTCATCTCATGACCCCAGCCAGTGTCATCAGCAAACATGGTGAGGGTGAAGCAAACTTGTTAAGCAGGTACTAGACACTCAGGCCAGAAGGCCACTAATTCCCATACGGCCTGAATTTTCAGCTTCTTATTTCTAGTTTATCCTACATGTTTTCTGACATACAAATACCTCCACAGAGTCTTTGCCTCCTCTGTTTACCAGTGCAATAATTTTCATTAGCATCTAAGCTGCCTCCATGGAATGAGCAGTGAGTGTACTAGACAAAGTGAGGCATACTGGGTACCCTGGGACTCCTCTGCAGCTACTCACTATGCTGAAGGATAATAGACTCTATGTGCATTGAGGATGGCTGAACAGAGATCCAGATCATTATTATCATTTTATTTCTATACCATATTCTTACATATTTTTTCTTTGCAAGTAGAAGAGGATACTTGCTCTTTATGATGTTCTTCAACCATTCCAGATTTTCTCCATTTCCCTTGGCTATGATTCTTCTTTCCATCTTAGCTTCCTGGTCCTCAAGAGCATGCAAGATAATCACAGGAGCAGACACTCTCCTTAACAGTTTTCTCCTTTTCTTTCCTTGTTAGTGGAACCCAATATGATGCGTAATACTTTTTTATTCTTCCTGAATATTCAGTCCTTGCTTTTCACACTTCTATCTGTCATCTTTGTATTGGTATTATAATAAAAGTATTCTCTGAAAATATAAATACATCCAGCTACTTAGTTTGAGATGTCATGGTGTAGGCTGAATGATATGATATTCTGCAAATCAACTGAATGTTCTTGTTTTATTCTGTTCAATATTGTTTAAGATTTCCTTTAGTCAACAGGAAGCACACATACAAACAAAAATGAGAAGAGATTTTGAACGCATGAAATATGGATCACATGGTGTAATCAGAGATATGTTAAATGTAAACATAATACACAAATCATCAGACTTAAACAGGTTAGATAAGCATATTTTTTCTTGCAGAAATTATATTGGCAGCATTCAGCCATAGAGAATTTAATTCTCCCACACTATTATCTCTTTATATATGGTAAAGTGCTATTGGTGCTGTTATGCAGTTATAGAAGGCAAAGGGCAAAATAACTGCAGAAAACAGGCTATTATGGAGTAACTTGCAGATGCTTTTTATCAGTGCATGTTCAGGAAGCAGGAGTCCTAGGTGGCCCCATGGAGTGTGTGTGCTATAGGGAACAGGGAAGGGAAGGGAAGGGAAGGGAAGGAGGAAGGGAAGGGAAGGGAAGGGAAGGGAAGGGAAGGGAAGGGAAGGGAAGGGAAGGAAGGAAGGGAAGGGAAAGGGAAGGGAAGGGAAGGGAATGGAAGGGAAGGGAAGGGAAGGGAAGGGAAGGGAAGGGAAGGGAAGGGAGGGAAGGGAAGGGAAGGGAAGGGAAGGGAAGGGAAGGGAAGGGAAGGGAAGGGAAGGGAAGGGAAGGGAAGGGAAGGGAAGGGAAAGGGAAGGGAAGGGAAGGGAAGGGAAGGGAAGGGAAGGGAAAGGGAAGGGAAGGGAAAGGGAAGGGAAGGGAAGGGAAGGGAAGGAAGGGAAGGGAAGGGAAGGGAAGGAAGGGAAGGGAGTTCTGACCCAAGAAGTTGAAAACAATAGGAGAGAGCAGGAATGTGTTTACTGCTTAAAATAACTGAGTTTGAGGAGGTCACAGAATGGCTGTTAAAATTAAAGTGCACATTTACTAGTTGCATATATAATGCTTTTATAGTGTTATTTGTATAACTACACAAAACTTAACAAAATTCTCACCTTCAGCTTTGATATTTCCATTATATCAACATGTATAGTACCAGTTTCTGCATTTCCTGGATATGCAGGCATTTCTGTACATGGAGACATGGAACTAGCAAAATAAGAGCAAAATCTCTGTCCTCATCATCAGTGCTCAACAGTGTTTGTAAAGCACTGTGAAAGCTTCCACTCTGTCCCCTTTCCCCTGATGCTGTCTTTCTCTGGATGGCTCTGGATGCCTGTGCAGCGTCAGGAACCTACAAGACATGCTCAGCACTTCCACTGTCACCACCTTTCTCAACCTCATTCTTCTGTGGGCAATGCAGTAATCTGGGAATCCATCCTTCCACTGTACTCAAAGCCACAGGCAAGGGAGATTTGAAAATACAAGCTGATGCCCAGTTAATGCACTGAGTCCCAAATATACTTGCTGGGAAAATCTCACTCTCAATGCTTATTAAATTCATCTGTGAATCAATTGGTGTTTCTATTTTCACTGTTCCTTGGCAGCTCAGGTATATTGTGACTGATTGGCTCAGACAGCTAGGTCCGAGCAAATGATATTAATGGCATGCAACCATTTTACTTCTAAACTGCCTGTGCAGGAATATACTAGAGCTAATCTTAGATATAGAACCTATTTAATTATTTTGCTGATTAAACACAGTTGATTTCATGTTAGAACATTGGCTTCAAAGGTTATTTTTTGGGGGTGGGGAGCAATGATTTGGCCCCCACAGTTCCCCCACTCACAAGGTGCTCTAGAGGCTGTTTTATTGTGAGTGCTTCAGGCTGTCTTCCCCAGCAGCATCAGTGGAGTCAGCATCATTTAGCATCTTTGTCAGGTGCTCTCAGGCCTGCCCTAGAACAGGGAAGAGACAGCAGTGAGCTGAGCAAGGCTCTGCACTTTCCCAATTACGTGCTTTTCCCCAGGGAGGGCAGGGGACTAGAGGCAGGACAAGCAGCAAACAGGCCAGGGCATCTGCTCCTGTTTTTCTCAGTCGACTTGCTGTGGGACACAGCAGGCCTAGTGCCTCTCCATTCCCAGGAGAGCCATCATTAGCAGACTGCTAAAACACACTGTGTGCCTGTCTTATGGCTGGATTTATTAACAACGTCATTTCAAGTCTCCTGAAGATCAGTTGTGTTCTCTCTCAGGAATACCTCGCATGGCTGTACAGGAAAAAAATACCTTTCCATTAAGAAAGCTATTAAGTGAGAGCTGTAAGAAAATGTATTAAGCTACATAATTTGGAATCCTTTCCAGGAACAGTCCCCTCCTCCCCTCACCCGGTTTCCAGTGAGTATGTTATTGGCAGAGAGGTAGAAACTGTTTCAGTTGTAGTGCTGAAAAAATTAATAGCTTCCTGAAGGAGTTGTGACATTCTGAAAAGCCAGGGCTCTGCCATCCTACAGAATAGCATATTCTGGAGAGACTGAAGCTGTCCCTGGCTCCAGGGTTTCACAGCTGCAGGATACGCCAGTGGGAAATCTCCCTCAATTCCAAAGAATTAGTGATCATTCAACAAAATTATGAGAACTGGCTCAGGGAAAAAATGCTCAGGGTCAGCTAGGTGGTCAGCAGGAACACTCACCTCCTAGGGTAGCCTCTGTGGCTTATTAGTCACAGAGGGAAGCCCACAGGGATTCCTTGTCCTCTCTTTTGAATTTTACATGCACACAACACAGTCTTGAGTCACAGAGCTTCCTGGTTGCTTATTGAGACATAGTAGTATCAACAAATAAAATAAAATAGCCTTGAAGAACGCAATTTAAAGTAAAAACTCTAACAGAGTTTTGACTAGAAAAGTGTGAAGAATGGCAAGGTAATCATAAACTCCAGCCTTAAAAATTATTTGCACAAACCAGACCTAGCAATTTGTGTGGCTGAACCATTATAAAGTAGTTCTGTTTTCTGTGCTGTGGTGCTCAAAGAACACCAAATCTGAAATAAGTTATTTTCTATCAAAGTCCTTTAACTTGTAAAATCCTGCATCTTTAACATACTGCAAAAAAATTGATTAGTGAAAAGCCTTAAAGGTTAAAAAATGCCACATGTCATATTAAAATCTCCTCAAATTATTAGAGCCCAAAGGTCACCATGTTAGTTGAAGATTTAGAATTTCACAGTTCAGTTTCCTCCCCATTTTGCAGAGGGTTTCTCTTCTGTACAACAGAAATAGTTCCTTCCCTAAAGGTTAATTTGTGATTCGAGCTTTGATTCAGTGCTTTCCATGAATTAACTGCCTTCTAGTTCAAGAGCGACATCAATACTGAGCTCTTCTTCATCAGTGATACACAGAGACTTTATTGGAGTGGAGGAACAGTACCTGGCTCCACATTCAGTTGTGTTATACTTTGCAGCTCTTCTGTAAATTACTGAAATTATTGGTACTTTCCATTACATACGGAATTCATCCTCTCCTTCATTATAACCCATTGCTATTTAACATCACAGCACACCACCTGGGATAAGTATGCAGGCTCCTCCTCTAACCAGGGGAGATGGGTAGGCTTTAATGTACATTGTTATATGGGATGTAAACTGGCTCTTAAATGTTCACCTGTCTCTATTATCCAAAAAGAGACTTGAAATGATGAAATTAGGTTGTATCAATCCTGCCTCTTTGTCTTTCTAGACAAATTTTCTTGCAGCTAGGCTTCTGCAGGAAGTTTATGGTCTATCTTTTTGGGAGATCAAGTATTACCCATACAGATATCCTTCCCCGTGGAAAATGACTACCATTCATTTCCAGGGGGAAAAGTGCTGGTCATAGGTAAGAAAAAAGAAAAGGAATATTTGTGAGGTGCTCAGATGCGGAGGTGAGTACAGCCAAATTAAACAATCAGATAATAAACCAGTTGTTTGTGGCTTAGTGGTTTTTTTTTAACAGAATGATCATCCTAGGGGGAAAAAAATCCATTCTGCTAATATAATATGCTGAATGCTGATATATGTAAAATTTTCCTGGGAAAAAGTCAATCATTTTTAGTTCCAATTTGGTTTTGGTTGTTTCCTTTTGTGGCAAGAATATGCTTATATTATGGTGTGTATATCTCTGTAAAATTTCATATATGTTTATTTCAGAATTATTCTAATATTTGGGCTAAAAAAAATCAGAACAGCACAATTGAAATAGAGTATTTTGAATGACTCAGTTTTGTGGGAGTCTCAGATGTTTTTTCTTTTTTTTTTTCCAGAAGCCTCAATTTTCTCTGAGGTTCTGATGATCCTTTAGTTTCAAGAGGAATTTTTTAAAAGTTTAGTTGACAAAACTTTGGTCAAACAGCCCAAACACATTATTTAACTTTCCCCTTCTCAGGTGGCACTCCTATCTGGTGCTTCTTGGTTGCTGCGGTCCATACACCTGTATGCCTGTTTCTTGCTAACTAGCAGTTTTGTCTTTAGGGATAAAATATGCATAGGTGAACACAACTATGCAAACACAGGTGCAAGCCATAACAGTAAACACCTTGTTGATTACTTAAATTAAGACCAATTTCAGTGCACAGCTGCTTGGTACAGTAACACTTCTCCCTTGGCTATTGTTTTTAACAACATATGAAACCTGCTCTAGGAGTTTTTTATTACATATGCTAGTAAATATAGAGCATGTGATAGAGCAGTCTTATGCAGAATAATAAATTTTGTTAAAAATATACAAATTTCACTTTTTGTTTTTTAATAGATGAATACTTTGAGCTTGGCTAGCAGCCTTGTATCAATGTTTTTACAAGATAAAGAAACCCAGCCTGTTCTTGATTCAGTAGTAGGGATGTTTAGATACATATATGATTCCAAATAATAGCCCAAAAGCAGTGGTCTAAGGATTAGTGATCTCCAATAAACAAATAATCGTTATATAGTAAGAGATTATAGAGTAGATGTTTTAGGGTGGGACATTTTTGTAAAAATATAGCATTTGATACACAGTTTCATAAAAAATTAGGATGGAGGAATGGGGGATCACTAGGTTATACCTAACTTATCCCTTAGGATCCCACTGAGCCCAAGTTTTTAAAAAGAGTTCCAGGGAGCACTGAGGTTGATGCCCAACCACTGCACAGGGAAAACTAATGCAAAATATATAAGCATCAGAATTAGCGGACATTTTGGATAAGTCTCATCTACTTCAGAAGCATTGATATGGCCTTGGTAAGGAGAGGTTTCACCTTATTGATTGACTTGCTGAAGTTCCTGAGGGAACACAACAGGAGTGTGGATGTTATGGTTTGGTTGACAGAATGCATTTGGAGACCTGAAAGGTTTTTGAAAGATTTTAGCTTAAGGAAGCTAAGTCACAGAGTTAAAAAGACAGGCACGGTATCACAGAATGGTGGGCACTGAGCTTTGGAGATATCTAATCCACCCCCCTCACTAAGGCAGGTTCATCAAGAGCTCATTGCACAGGAACATATCCAGTGGGTTTTGAATACTTCCAGAGAAGGAGACTCCACAATCTCCCTGGGTGGCTTGTCCTAGTGCTCTGTCACCCTCAAAGTAAACAAGTTCTTCCTCATGTTCATGTGGAGCTTCCTGTGTTCCAGCCTGTGCCTATTGCCTCTTGTATTGCTGATTAAATGCTCAAAACCAAAATCCTGAATAAATGTTTGGAGGGAGTGAAGGCAGTGGAAGGAGGTCATCAGTGGATTCCTGATGAGGTCTGAGTGGGCTTTTCACAGAATCACAGAATAACCAGGTTGGAAGAGACCCACCAGATCATAGAGTCCAACCATTCCCACCAATCCCTAAACCACTCCCCTAAGTACCTCATCCACCCTCACCTTAAACACCTCCAGGGAAGGTGAGTCAACCACCTCCCTGAGCAGACTGTTTTAGGCTATTTGACATTTTCATAAACAATCTGGAGAAAGGGGTGAATAGTGGCATCATGAAGTTTGCTGATGTTGCAAAAGTATTCATAGCAGGACCAGAAACAAGGGCAAGGGCTGAATGTGAAGAACGGCGAAAAGATCTTAAGAGACTGGAGAATAAAATGGCGGGTAAAATTTTGTCCATGAAGTGGCAGAGAATTTCTAGACCACCTTAATTTACTCAAACCACTTAAAAAATACTAATTTTCTCGAACAAGCAACATTTTTTTTCTTTATAATTCATGTTTACTAAAGATGTATGCCTTTCACCCCCATGAACTTTCTGTTATTATGGTTTTCCCTAAGGAAAGTGCTGGGATTTCTTATGGTGGATAAGAAATACTGCCACTGGTTCACGTTGTCAAAGCTACTAGTATGTAAAAAAAAAAAAAAAAAAAGAATCTGTGATTAAATTATCAGAGAGGCTACAGTAGATATTTGGAATACAATAGTCAGGAGGCTTCCCTATTATTTGACATGCAAATAAATGGGGTTATGTGCTGAAAAGCAGAAAGGTGACAGCACTGGGGAATATTGCAAGTCATATTTTTGGCTTTAATTAGTTCAAACCTTATATGTGCTTCTGTGGATTTTTTTCTCGCCATATAACTAGAGATGCTGAAATCTTTGCCATATCTAGGAGGCAATATAAAGAAAGGTGGCAGCAAGGTTCCCAGACTTGGGAAAATTGTTGCCACCGCTGGTAAAATCTCTCAGCAAGTAATTATTTTTTTCCTCTTGCCACAAAAGACACCTGTAAATTAACAAAACATCCCCTGTTGTTTATTCATTTACATTGATAAATGATTGCTCTCCATACTATGGATAAACAAGACAATGCAGATTCTTCAGGACAGTTTAAAGGCTAATAATAAAAAGGGAAGTTGAGATGATAACAAAAGAGTGAATGAGTTCAGAGTTTATGACAATAAGATAGCACTGTGTAACCACAGTGAGGTGCCACCTTAGCCAAAAGGGTCAGCAGTATTCTCCTGATATTTCATTTGTAATTGCAGGATGAGGCAAATAGATTTCCCCCCCTCCACATTAGATCAGTGATATGCAGTTTGAAGACAGGCAAAATTCTAACATTGCTGATGGAGGCTGATATAAACCTTCACCTTTGGTCTTTAAGGACACTGGAGTACTTCAAGGACCTGAAGCACAATGATGTTTCTCTGGCAGGCACCTTTGTCACTAGCAATATAGAGTATTTTTGGTCAGGAAGTATTGAATTGACTAGTAGGTCCATACATCTTTCATCTTGCTTCTGATAAGCCAGTGTGGAGGCCTGCAAAGACTTGGAACAAGAAGGGAACCACTCTGGTACGGCTGTTTTTACAAATCTGATCATTAATATTGCGAAATACAGAAGATGCAGCCACAAAGACTCTGGAGAAGAAAGTCTTACAGACCTGTGGGAACAGTAAAGAGGGAGGAAACAAAACAAAAAAAAAAAAAAGGAAAAAAAAAGTTTGAAAAGCTCAGGGGTTGTGATATCAATTAAGATTTGCAGTCAAGCAGAAAAATTTTTCTCCTCTGCACAACATGATCACACATTTTCTGGGCAAAATATTAATGTCTGCAGATCTCAAGAAGGGAAATGAGGAGGCAAAAGTGTAAGATGAGAAATGTGCCAAAGGAACAAGAGGAGGCATCATTCTTGTAGTCTTCCAAAATACCGAATCAATCTGCAGTAACATGCTGGGTTTTTGTAAGGTTATTCTCTTTTTAGATTTTAAACATATACATGGAATTCAAGGTTTTGCTACATTTATAATAGTTTAATAACACATCCCTGTTCATGGGTAATAACAGAAACTCAGGTTAATAGCTTTTTCTGTGCTTGTTTATAAACCTCATTCCTTCCAGAGGAAGCCTCATTCACAACTTGGAATCACCATCCTTCTCCATCTCTCTTTGTCTTTGAATATCTCTCTGAAGAATAATAGCTCCAGGAATTATCTCCTTGCAGTGCAGTCAACAATGATATAAGGAAGCTCCCTTTTAGCTAAGGTACTTGGAAGTATTGCACTCTAATAAGATTAATGAGAGCTTGAATGGCCATATATTCACTATTCTAAGTAATTGTGCTTGTTTCCCTTGATGATGTACCTACCTGCTAGTGACACTTGGTGGCTAGATAAACCAAGAAACGCTGCAACTATCCCCTTGTTGGTAGCCCCTGTACCTGTCGTGCAGCCTGCCAGGAGAAGCCTTGGGGATGTGGAGAGGCCACCTGATGAAGCCTATATGAGATCTGGAGCCAGGCAGTACATGAACATGGAGAAGACACTTGGGTTTGGGTCACTCAGTGATGGTGTTGCTTGAATTTCATGTATGCTACTCTTGCAAATTTAAATCTAAACTCAGAGATGTTGTTGCTGAAATTCTTCTGTGGCATAGGAAACTCCAAGGGACCAAAATGGAGGACAAGCTATGCTCCTGTGTCATAAGTTCGATGAGGTTGAGAATAAAAGAAGACACAATTGCTGACTGGTCTGAGTTTTCGTTTGCTCTAACAAACTTTGATTGTTGCCTCATTGTTTCACTGTGGCCCCTATCGTATCTCTACTTTCCCTTAAAGTTTCAAATCATATGGTATCAGGAGATGTTAAAGTTTCATTGGAGTTTTTATCTCTTGGAGTTTTTATCTCTTAGAATTTTGGAGAAAGCCCTGATGTTAAGACTTGTGACTTCTGAGGCCAATAACAGATGAAAACACAAAAAACTTACCAAAAACCCCAGAACATTTTAAAAGTTAATGTCTTAGTATTTCTAAGACAATTGCCTGATTTTAAATCCTGGGTCAACAGTTATGAACACATGACACTGGCTGAAATTATCACCTCATCTGTAAAATTGGGAAAAATATAATTAATTGTCTCAAAGCAATGATGTAAATTAATCATTTGGAAGAATGCATAAGATGGAAATGACTAAATGCCTGTGAAGTATTAGTGTTATTAGTTATGATATCTTGAGCAATTAAAATATAAATTTTGCTAAACTCAGGCTTTTAACTAACAACAGAGCATAAAGTATGTTTTCCCTTTATGTGAATTACCCTGGAGAAAAGCTTAAATCTATATTTACTGTCCAACAGAAGGGACGAGTTGGCTTGTTCAAAGCAAATTGCATTAAGTGTAGAAACGCAACAAAAACATCAATTACTGTTAGCCCTTATGCATTCAGCTTGAGGTTGTTCACCAATCATGTAGGGACAATTATCTTTATGGATTATTGGTTATATTAAGCCCTCAGGCAGCTGTGGGCCTCAAAAGGCACTTTGTGGTTGCAAAAAGGGTAAATTTTGTAGGCTCTTTCAGGAGACTTCCTGAATAATTTGAGAACGTATTAATCAACTTCTAGGATCAGTTACCACTTGTAATCAGACTAGATGGATAATTTGATTAATTAGGAATTCTTTAGGCCATAAATAGGTACAGTAATAGCATTAGGTAAACTAAAAATATGAGGTATTGACACAAAGGTCTGATTCATAAATGTATGAGGTAAGTAAATTGTAAATATGTTGGGACTGGTGGTTGGAAAGAGCCATCGTTTTCTCCAGAGATTTCCAGAGGGAAAGAAAGGGCAGCACATTTTTCTCCTGATGATTGCCTCAGAGGGGTATATCAACAGCAGAGTTTCTTCAGTTGTTTCTGAACAACAACGCCCTTTATTTCCAATGATGAACTGACTCAAAATAACAAGATTTGAAGCAAACCCCACCAAAGTCAGTGAAAACCTTTCTTTTTTTTGGAATGCTATTGTATGGGTATAGGACTCTCTTTAATTCTGAGGTATTTCACTCCCATTTTACTACAAAATCTAGTGTTTCCAGTTTGCTACTATTTGGCTTTTGAGGGTTTTCTCACATGCTTTTAGGGAAATATTATTTTTGCATACTGATAATACAGCTGTGCTTTGTATAGCATGTCCATGGTAAATAAACCAGTGTTATCTTTTTCTGCCTACTATATACTATTCTTTTCTTTAATCTTCTCTTCTTTTTAATTTTTATTTATATTTTGTTGTCATGGTATTTTATACCACTCCAATCTAGGACAGAGGTGACAGACTGTAAATCCTTAATTCCAGCACATCCTGCCAGAAGAGCTCTGTGGGATAACACTGTCCAGGAACCCAAGGAAAGATATGTCCTCTCGACTCTTTAGCAGTTTAATGTCAATGGAAAGTTCTCTCCTCTTTTTCAAATTGGTATTTTCTCAATTGTTTCTCAAAGGAGGTCAGAAAGGCCAAGGCACAGCTGGAGCTGAACTTGGCAAGGGAAGTAAAGACTAATAAGAAGGATTTCTACAGGTACATCAATTAGAAGAGGACGGTTAAAGAGAACGTACCCCCACTGATGGCTGGGTATGGTGACCTTGTATCAACAGACAAGGAGAATTCTGCGGTATTTAAAAATATTTTTGCCTCAGTCTTCACCGATAACTGCTCTCCTTGCCCCTCCTGGGTCATGGGACAGCAAGATGGTGACCGGGGGTAACCCCCCTCCCACTGTAGAGGAGGATCAGGTTCGTGACCACCTGAGGAACTTGAACATTTATCAGTCTATGGGACCTGATGTGATGCATCCCAGGGTCCTGAAGGAATTTCCAGATGTGGTTGCCAAGCCACTCTCTGTGATATTTGAAAAGTCAAGGCAATCAGGAGAAGACCCTGGTGACTTGAAGAAGGGTAACGTTCTGCCCCTTTTTAAAAGGGTAGAAAAGAGGCCTGTGGGAACTACTAACCTGTCAGTCTCACCTCTGTGCCTGGGAAGATCATGGAACAGATCCTGCTAGAAGCTATGCTAAAGCACATGGAGGACATGGAGGTGATTAATGGCAGCCAGCACGGCTTCATGAGGGGCAAGTCCTGTGTGACCAACTTAGTGGCTTTCTATAATGGATTAACCACAGCAGTGGACACGGGTAAACCAATGGATGTGATGTATCTAGGCTTCTGTAAAGCCTTTGACACAGTCTTCCACAAAATCCTTCTGTCTAAATTGGAGAGATATGGATTTGATGGGTGGACGGTACAGTGGATAATAAACTGGTTGGATGGTCTTATCCAAAGAGTAGTGGTCAATGGTTCAAAGTCCAGATAGAGATCTGTGACTAGTGGTATCCCTCAGAGATCCATACTGGGACTGGAGCTGTTTAATATTTTCATCAATGATATGGACAGTGAGATTGAGTGCACCCTCAGCAAATTTCCAGATGACACCAAGCAGAGTGGTGCAGCTGCCACAACAGAAGGACGGGATGTCATCCAGAAGAACCCGGACATGCTGGAGAAGTGGGCCTGTGAGAACTTCATGAGGTTCAACAAGGCCAAGTGCAAGGTCCTACACCTGTGTTGGGGCAATCCCTATTTTCAGTACACAATGGGGGGTGACGTGATTGAAAGCTGCCCTGCAGAGAAGGACTTGGGGTTGCTGGTCGATGAGAAGCTCGACATGAGCCAGTAGTGTGTGCTCACAGCCCAGGAGGCCAAACGTATCCTGGCCTGCGTCAAAAGAAGCATAGCCAGCAGGTCGAGGGAAGTAATTCTGCCCCTCTCTGCCTGTCTTGTGAGACCTCATCTGGAGTACTGTGTCCAGTTCTGGAATCCTCAACATAAGAAGGATATGGAGCTGTTGGAATGAGCCCACAGGAGGGCTACAAAGATGATCCAAGGGCTGCAGCACCTTCCCTATGAGGACAGGCTGAGAGTTGGGCTTGTTCAGCCTGGAGAAGAGAAGGCTTAGAGGAGATCTTACAGTGACTTTCCAGTACCTGAAAGAGACCTACAGGAAAGCTGGAGAGGGACTGTTCATAAAGGCTTGTGGTGACAGGACAAGAGGGAATGGGTACAAACTGGAGCCGGGCAGATTTAGGATTGATATAAGGAAGAATTTCTCCACGATGAGAGTGGTGAGGCACTGGCACAGGTTGTTCCAGTGAAGTTGTGGCTGCCCCATCCCTGGAGGTGTTCAAAGCCAGGTTGGATGGGGCCTTGGGTAGCCTGATCTACTGGGATATCCCTGCCCATGGCAGCAGGTTTGGAACTAGCTGATGATTTTTAAGGTCCTTTCAGCCCTAACTATTCTATGATTCTATGATGTGTTTGGTACATGTACCACCATTTAGATATATGCCTGGCTGGTTTCCACTGGTGATACAGATCTTGCTGGCTGCTGCAGGTCACTAGATGAATTGAAAATGAGGATTGCGCTGTGGCTTAAGTTATATCTCTCAAAAAAGTCTGCCTAGCTGCAGGATGAACATGTGTGTCTATCTGATATTTATAGCAAACCTCTTCATCTGACCCTGGAAAGAAAAACAGTGTCAGTCATATTTTAGGCAACCTGTAGCCAAGTGGATTGCACATGTCTGCAGACAAGCAAGGTTTCCAAAATTTGTTGTTTTAGCTATTGAGCCAACAAGCAGTAGGAAGCACATAGGCATGCAGGTCCTTTTCTTTCTAGGTGGTAACTCCTGCAAGTTATATAATTACAGAAGAAAAAGGCAAAAGTGCACAGACAAAATCTGCATGGCATTGCACAGTTGTGCTCCTAAGTACAGACTTAACAATTAGCAGAATGAAATTGCAGAGTAATGAATAGCAATAAAGCTAGATTTAGACTTAGTATCTCAGGTTTTTTTAACAAGGCTAATTTTAGCTGAGCATGTTTTTGTTATGCAGAAGACCATACCTTGCATATTATCTGGAAATACATCTGTGGCTCGTTTTTAATTAACATTTTCAGAAAACATAAACTGAATCCTTAATGTTGTATAAAACATATGACCAAAAAACCTGTTTGTGCAGCCAGTTTAATACTCCTGATATGTTGCACTTAGTACGAGAAGCAGATCCATTATTTATAAACCTTATCTATGAGACAAAATTTGTCCAGTATTTTTATTCTGTTGCTGTAATTTCTGCACAATATTTGAAACTGGATTTGCTTTGTGTTTTTAAGAAAGAAAAAGAAATTATACGGTCTTACATGGTCTAAGTCTATATATTTGCTAGACAGTTATTGCTAATAGAACAGTTTACACTTACACTGACATAATTTTTATCTTAATATGGAGGGAGGAAAGAGAGCTATAAATAATAATGAAATAGATATTTTTGATAATTTTTCAGCAAAAGTCTCAACAGGCCCTGATCTAAGGCCCCTTGGCTGGCATAGGCATGTCTGTGATGTGGCAGAGGCTACAGTTTTGATCATGTCCCATAGCTGAGCCTGAGCTGAAAGCAGCTCCCAAGGCAGCAACACCAGTCTTGGGTCAGTGCACGTCACTTGGGTAGCTGATGCTGTACATCTGCGAAGAGAGGAGGACTACTAGAACAGCAATGGAATGGCATCATGGAAATATTAAGGCTACTCTGCATTACAATAAGCTGAAATTCATCTGGCAGGATACTTCTTCAGAGTGTTGTCACGCAGGGGCTTGCTTAAACCAGGGGTTGATATTGCTATACACAACAGCTGTAAAACAAAGAAGAAAAATATTGTAGAGTGGGATGAGGGAAAGAAAGAAAATTGTGTCTACGCTGAGCAAATCTTGACTGTGCAGGCAGAGGTGTTTTTTAGCTGTGGGAGATTTTGAAAGCATGTTTTCTATGTATCTTTTGTGTAAGCTGGTCCAATTTCCTAAATTAATAGATATTTTCCTCCATAAGGTTTGTACTGCCTGTGTTTGCCATCTCAGAAGCTGTGCACCTGTCAGACTTTCTGCTTGTTATCTAGTATGTATACTCAGACTTCTTTCTTTTTTTCTCTTAAGAAGATGAAGTGTCCTCTTTTATGTATTTCTTCTTCTTTCCCATGAAAATCAGGCTATTGGCATGTGTGGGGACAGTGCATCTCAACTGCATCCTGCCACAGCCCTGATAAATCCAGCAGCATGCAGTGAAGTGGTTGGCAGACCTCAAAGATAAGTAAGATAAATGCTGTGCACTTTACCAATGAAGATCTTAATAAAAATATGAAGTCAATCATGCTGTGATCTGGGTCTCTTCCTTCAGGGAGCTGCTATATTTTCCCATCTGCTAATAGGCAGTATTGTTACAGTAGTGAGGTGAGCCTGGCTTAATCTAGCTCTTGCAAAGCTGCCAGCTACTCAGAAATTTTAAGACAGCTCCAAGAATCGTTAGTCTCATTTTGTCTAAACCATCCACAGAAAGACTTGTGCAGTGTTGGACCTGAAACTGCTTAATCAGGACAAAGAAAATAAAAGGAAAATCAGCAGTCAGCATACAGATCCTTCTTCAGCAGGCATTGCTGCTTTTGCCTGTCAAGCTCCAGGTTATTCTAAATATTCAGGCAGGGAATGAAGTGCAGAAAGATATGAAGAATGTCTTGCTATTGAAGTGTCCATCTAGACACCAGCCTAGGGAAACATACTGATACCAGTGCTGAGGCTGCTTGGGAACTGAGCCCAAGACTTAGTGTCTTAGTTTTGAAAGTATAACTCTGTATTAAGTGTGGATACTGGACTGAGTTGGTATCAGCTGTGCTAGTAAAAGTGATAACTTATATTTACAGAAAGGACAGGTCTGTGCTTGCCCTGGTTTACAAAGCATGGCAGAAAAATGACTGTAACCTTTGCCTTCTGCTTTCCAACCCGTCCGGTTCTATGCTTTGTATCTATGCTACATTATGCTGTCTATGCTGTGCTGTATATTCTTGGGACAGGCACACCCCAATGAGTGAATGAGACTGAATCACAGTTTTCTGAACATTTTCTGGATCACAGTAGTAGGGCAACACAGAGAAGACAAACACCTGGTCTCTTCAATCCACTGTACCACAGCAGGTAGAAAATTTCACTCTCTAAGGATGCCAATATTTTCATGGACCCTAAGTTTTACATAAGGAAGTAAAAGAAATCAATTAAACTGAAGTAAGGCATTGAAGGTAGGCTGAAGATGAATTATTTTGTGTTTGTTACATCTGTTCAGGCAGTGTTTTAAACAAATTATGCTCTCTTTGCCACACAGATTTTCAGTAAATGCTTTATCTACTGGTCTGTGTAATTTTAATATTTCATTTTGTTACTCACAGTGCTGTATAACAAAATTATAAGAATGTCTCAGTGAAAAGATGCCAATATTATAGTGTAGTGTTTTAAGCTCCAATTCATTTGAGAAAAAAAATGTTTCAAAACTATATGATTGATGCCCTTCAGCTACAAAATAGCTAGACTCATGATTCTCCTCTCATACTATTAAACATGTGAAATACAAGGTAAAGTATGTAAGTTAACCTATTACTTAAAGACCATAAAACTGTCACCTTTCTGATACCATAGAAAGTGCCTCCAGAATGTGAACAAATATCTGTATTTCCAGCTGTGATCTGTGCTTCAATTTTACTGGCATGTTATTATGTTATCCTGCCTGCTAGCTTTTAACACTTTCCAGGGTCCGTGAAACAGTGTAGCAGGGTTTGCTTTTCTTCTGCTCACTAAGAGAAATACAATCTCTCAGTCATTCTCCAAATTGCATAGGCATTTCTAAGGCTTTTTTTTTTTTTTTCCCCAAATCAAAAGCTGTCAGAAGCCCACAAAGCCTTTGGTTAAGTAATTTATTATATTTGAACTGTGGTGGAGTTGGGTGACCCTAGCTGAGATCAAGACTCCATCAATCTAGGCGATGTATATCCATCCTGTAAAAGACAGTCTTTACTTAATGGCTGAGCAGAAAACACAGTATATTAGGGACATGCTATACCTCCACTACCAACTATCCTTCGGAAGAGTTGCTGTTGGCTCATAGCAGACACTTCCAAGCTGAATGTGAACTGGTCCCTCGCCCAGCTCCCAGCATCCAGTCATCCCGGGAATCCAGGGAGACTGCAACCCTTCTCTGTGCTGAGCTCACTGTGAGCTGTCACAGAGAAAGACATGGGGTTCAAGGTAAGGGAAGCATCCTGAGTTGCACTACTGCACTGGCTGTATTTCAGGCAGGCGAGATTTACAGAGAACTTGAAGACTGGCTGTGTTTCTATCAGCAAATTCACCCAAATGACACTGAGTCCCTTTTAGCATGAGCACCCAGAGGTGGCATGTGTGTCCAGAGCCACTGGGTAAGACCACTTGCTGCTATCAGCACGGGTTAAATCTTACATTGTTAGTCAGTAATGAGGGTTTTGCACCCCCATGACGTAACAGCCCTTCCAAGAGGTTTTGCCTGGCACAGACAGATGTGTTATCCACAGCCCTGGTACAGCTGAGTGAAGACAAAAGGGACCACCAAATGGTACCATTTGGCCCATGTAGTGAGTAATGACAAAGGCCAGGAATTTGTGGGGAGCAAAGCAGTTATGTCCCTGGGCATGGAAAATGCGCTCAAAGAACAGAGAACATTGTCCGAGGGGGCTCCTTCATATTTGTCCTTGGAGCAGAAGAAGGAATTATGCTTTTTCAATTGTAGCCACCAAAGCAAGTTGCCATGCCTTCTAGTACAAACCAATTAGTCATGTTACATGGCTGAGCAGATTAGTAATGATTTGTTGCATTCGTAACAGGGACAAATAGGAAAAGTACTGTCTTTCATTGTGTGCAGAGGTAGTAATTGCATAAAGGGAACTGTATTATAAGGGAACTATCTTATAGGGGCGTCTTCATAGTACCAGAGTCCACCCAAGAGTTTTGAGGGAACTGGAGGATGTGCTGGCCAAACCCCTTTCCATCATCTTCCAACAGTCCTGGATGACTGGGGTGGTTCCGCTGGACTGGAGGTTGGCAGATGTCGTACCCATCTATAAGAAGGGGCGCAGGGAGGATCCGGGGAACTACAGGCCTGTCAGTCTGACCTCGGTACCGGGGAAAGTCATGGAGCGGGTGATCTTGAGTGCGATCATGAAGCACTTGCAAGAGAACCGGGTGATCAGGCCCAGTCAACACGGGTTCATGAAAGGCAGGTCTTGCCAGAGTAATCTGATCGCCTTCTATGACCAAGTGACTAAACTCTTGGACGAGGGAAAGGCTGTGGATGTATCTTCCTGGACTTCAGTAAAGCCTTTGATACAGTTTCTCACAGCATTCTGCTTTGGAAACTGTCGGCCTCTGGCCTGGACGGGCGCACACTCTCCTGGGTGAAAAACTGGTTGAATGACCAGGTCCAGAGAGTGGTGGGAAATGGAGTTAAATCCAGCTGGAGGCCAGTTACAAGTGGGGTTCCCCAGGGCTCAGTGCTGGGTCCAGTCCTGTTCAATGTCTTTATCAACGACCTGGTTGAAGACATCGAGTGCTCCCTTAGCAAGTTTGCAGATGACACCAAGCTGGGAGGAAGTGTGGATCTGCTGGAGGGTCGGGAGGCTCTGCAAAGGGACCTGAACAGGCTGGACTGCTGGGCTGAGACCAACGGCATGAGGTTTAACAAGGCCAAATGCCGAGTCCTGCACTTGGGGCACAACAACCCTGTGTAGTGCTACAGACTAGGAGAAGCCTGGCTGGAAAGCTGCCAGGAGGAGAAGGACCTGGGGGTGTTGGTTGACAGTCGACTGAACATGAGCCAGCAGTGTGCCCAGGTGGCCAAAAAGGCCAATGGCATCTTGGCTTGGATCAGAAACGGCGTGACCAGCAGGTCCAGGGAGGTTATTCTCCCTCTGTACTTGGCACTGGTGAGACCGCACCTCGAATACTGTGTTCAGTTCTGGGCCCCTCACCACAAGAGGGATGTTGTGGCTCTGGAGCGAGTCCAGAGAAGAGCAACAAAGCTGGTGAAGGGGCTGGAGAACAAATCTTACGAGGAGCTACTGGGAGAGCTGGGGTTGTTTAGCCTGGAGAAGAGGAGGCTGAGGGGAGACCTTATTACTCTCTACAACTACCTGAAGGGATGTTGTGGAGAGGAGGGAGCTGGCCTCTTCTCCCAAGTGACAGGGGACAGGACGAGAGAGAATGGCCTCAAGCTCCTCCAGGGGAGATTTAGGCTTGAGATTAGGAAAAAATTCTTCACGGAGAGGGTGGTTAGGCATTGGAACAGTCTGCCCAGGGGGGTGGTTGAGTTGCCGTCCCTGGAGTGTTTAAGGTTAGGGTGGATGAGGTACTTAGGAGCATGATTTAGGGATTGGTGGGAATGGTTGGACTCGACGATCCAGTGGGTCTCTTCCAACCTGGTTATTCTGTGATTCAGTGATTCTGTGATTCTGTGAAAACCAGCAAGACAATGAATGAAATATTCTTGCTGGTTAAGAGTGACCTTGGAAGTAGTTCACCAGTGTTGAGCACAGCTACACAGCTGCATGGGCAGCTTGTGTGAAACTATAGTTATTATGCAAAAAATATCTCAAAAGAAACCACACACTGAAGCACTGTGGTCAGACATATGCCAAATAATAAATCTTTAAAAAATTCCCATCAGTACCAGGGAAATTCTTCATGATTGGTGGGCTTTTCTTGTGTCCCAGCTGATTAAAAGTCAATGGTCATGCAGTTGTGCTGTACTGTATATCATCTAAAAGGCAATTTTCCCTCCATTTGCAGTAAAGCTTCAGATTTGATTGATTGCATTGCATTTTGCTTGAATTTTACCTGTACAGACTGATGACTACCATACTATACATGTAGTACCTGAGCTAATAAACTAATTTTGCTAACATTTTATTTATGGGGTACCTTCAAGGGATATTTACATTCTTTATATAATATTTACATTGTGATACATTTGGTTATGAGAAATGGTTTTCCTTCAGGATATTTACTCAGTTGTGTGGCTTGGCAAGTATGATTTTGCTAAGTGAGAAGTAATTTTTTTTTGTTTGCCCCAGGCTGGTTCATTTACCAATAGAAAGAATGCCTTACTTGAAAGGACGAGTGCTGTCTGATGGAGTTCAGCCAATAATTTATGAGTCGGAAGTGGAAAATTATGCCAGAGTTGGCATAATATCTTCTTTTTATTGTCTTACACTCAGTTTGAGTTACTTGACTTAGAGTAAGATGTACTGCGTCTGGACTGCTGCAAAGGAACACCTTGACCTGTAGCACCTCTTTTTCTGACTTGCTGTGAGGTCTTGCTTGTTGAGACAGGACACCAGAGAACAATACAGCTGCCTCTATAGGTAGGAGAGAAGCCAGGAAAGGACATATTCCTGAACCCCCACTAGATATCTTCTGTTCCATCAACCATCCAAGAACATCTAGGAATTTAAAGCTTCATACTTTAATTTCCAGAGATGAATGAAAGGCTTAGTTAATCACCTGGAGTTGAAAGTTGGAGTCAAGTAAATATAAAGGATGGCTGCAAGTTAGGGAATGTAGTAGTCTCAAGCTAAACAGTGGTATTTTCTGATGACCCAGGTTTTGCTAGTGTCTGTTTGGCATGTTCTGAGGAAGCAGAACAGAGAAAGTAGCTGGACTTAGGCAGAGGGTACCAAGCCACTGTGGGCAATGTATTTGCAGACAGAATCACAGAATCACAGAATAACCAGGTTGGAAGAGACCCACTGGATCGTCGAGTCCAACCATTCCCACCAATCCCTAAATCATGCTCCTAAGTACCTCATCCACCCTCACCTTAAACACCTCCAGGGACGGTGACTCAACCACCCCCCTGGGCAGACTGTTCCAATGCCTAACCACCCTCTCCGTGAAGAATTTTTTCCTAATCTCAAGCCTAAATCTCCCCTGGAGGAGCTTGAGGCCATTCTCTCTCGTCCTGTCCCCTGTCACTTGGGAGAAGAGGCCAGCTCCCTCCTCTCCACAACATCCCTTCAGGTAGTTGTAGAGAGTAATAAGGTCTCCCCTCAGCCTCCTCTTCTCCAGGCTAAACAACCCCAGCTCTCCCAGTCGCTCCTCATAAGATTTGTTCTCCAGCCCCTTCACCAGCTTTGTTGCTCTTCTCTGGACTCACTCCAGAGCCACAACATCCTTCTTGTGGTGAGGGGCCCAGAACTGAACACAGTACTCGAGGTGCGGTCTCACCAGTGCCGAGTACAGGGGGAGAATAACCTCCCTGGACCTGCTGGTCACGCCGTTTCTGATCCAAGCCAAGATGCCATTGGCCTTTTTGGCCACCTGGGCACACTGCTGGCTCATGTTCAGTCGACTGTCAACCAACACCCCCAGGTCCTTCTCCTCCTGGCAGCTTTCCAGCCAGGCTTCTCCTAGTTTGTACCTCTGCTTAGGGTTGTTGTGCCCCAAGTGCAGGACCCGGCATTTGGCCTTGTTAAACCTCAGACAGAATGCTAGTGACTCCAAATGCCTCATAGTGGCAGCTGACTCAAACCCAAATGATCTGTGTGGAAGAGCTTTTGGGTTAAGAGCAGAAGCAGATGTGCTACATATGTGGCTAGTCTTCATAAGTAGGAATAAGGACATAATCTGCAAGTATAGATTGTAAGTGTGTGTGTCTATGGTTCACTTCTTGGTTTTCTGTTTTGCTTTTGATTTGTTCTCAGGTGGTGTTTTGTTGTTGTTGGTGGTTTTGGAGGTTTTGTTTGTTTGGTTTTTATTATTTTTTTCTTATTTGTTTGTGGGGTTTGTTTTGGGTTTTTTTAATATGAGAAACACACTAGGGGAATACAAGAAACACCCACCGAGAGGGGGGCTTTCACTGTGGGAATGCACTCAGCAACAATACTTTTCTGGTTTGTAGCTAGTGCACCATCAAAGTTGGAGGAAAGAGGCACAAGTGCTTAGCAAGTCCTAATGCTTCCCTGAAGATCCTGCAAGCTGTCTAGTTCAACAACTATTGCAGGATCAGATCACTGAGCCCCACTTACTGTTCCTTGCTCTGAGCAAAGCTTTTATTTTCTTGCCACATTTGTTTGGAGAGCAAGGATGGAGAAGCAGAAATTACAGCTGCCCTCCCCTGCTGGTACATGCTTTGTGACAGCCCCAGCAGCAGTATGAGGCTGCACTCTTCCTTGGAAAACCTTCTTCAGAGTCCTCTGAAACATTTGTATCGCAAGGGTTTGGCTGCCTGGTGCCTCAGAATAAATCAAGTTTAGTGGTGGAGGTTTTTTAAGTAAAAATTTGAAATAGATCTGCTTATGAATGGAAAGCAGTATGAATAAGAAACAAAGGCTGAACATCTCACCTAGTATATCCCAATTAGCACTGGATTATTAGTCTGCTGGGGTGCAGAAGTAACAGTCTGCTTTGTAACACAGCTGGGCAACTTGTTAATTGTTCTTACTAATGAAAAAACTTCCCTTCCTCAGCTATTTCTTAATGAAATTGTGGGTTCTTCAATGGTTATTAAATCAAATCAAACTACATTTGCCCACATTTTTGTGGCAAGCAGATTGTAGTTTGGATAAGAACAACATATAAGTTTCAAATACAGCTCATATATAATTAATGCAGATTCAATAGTAGTAATGAAAATTATTAACACATGAAATCCTGTATCTGAATGAGAGAGATTTGTTAAGATTATCTGACCCAATACAGAAAGAGATATATTAGGAAACAGCCTCTAACATCAACTTAAGATTGTACTTATCATGAAAAAATATGTATAGGTTGAATAAATATTTCAACAGCTCTTTAAGGAATGATGTGAAGTAATTTCTAATAAGTGTGTGACACACTAAAGTGCTACTAAAAGACTGTTATTTCTTACCCCAGTCACTTGATGCAGGTGATTGTTTTGTGAGATTAATACTCTTGTCACATAACACTTGCCTCCATCTAGTGTTATACCTTCCCCTTTATTGTGTCTGTGAATCAAATGCAAATAAAATTATGGTGCCAACTAAATATGACAAGAATAAAATAAAATAGCATCCTTAGTCAATATTGTGATGCTTCTGAAATGCCAACAGGGATGTCATTTTTTTTCTTTTTCAATCTACTCATCCTATTTAGTGATAGAATAAAAAGCAATTCTGTCACCAGGTTGTGGATTGGGCAGGGCTGGTGCTGACTGCAGCCTCCCCTGCTCTGTTCTTCTGGCTGCTGTGTCTGTCCTGTGGTGATGCAAGTGAAACTACAGACCTGTCTGTCTGACCTCAGTGCCAGGGGAGGTCACAGAGTGGGTCATCTTGGGTGCCATCTCACAGCACACACAGGCCCACTCAGCATGGGTTTATGAAAGGCACGTCTTGCCAAACGCATCTGATCACCTTCTTTGATAAGGTGACCTGCTTGATGGATGAAGGAAAGGCTGTAGTTGTAGTGTACTTGGACTTCAGTAAAGCCTTTGACACAGTATCTCACGGTATTGTACTTGAGAAACTGGCTGCCATTGGCCTGGACAGATGCACTCTCTGCTGGGTAAAAATCTGACTGGATGGCTGGGCTCAGAGGGTAATGGTAGATGGAACTAATTCCAGCTAGAGGTCAGTTACAAGTGGTGTCCCCAATGGCTCAGTGCTGGGTCCAGTCCTGTTCTAAATCTTTATCAATGACCTCTATGAGGGGATTGAATGCATCCTTAGCAAGTTTGCAGTTTCCTCACGCTAAGCTGTGAGGAAGTGTCGATCAGCTGGAGGGTAGGGAGGCTCTGCAGAGGGATCTGAACAGACTGCATTGATGGGCTGAGGCCAACAGGATGAAGTTTAACAGGGCCAAGTACAGACTTCTGCACTTGGGACACAATCAACCCTAGGCAGGTGTTAATACAGGCTTGGGGAGGAGTGGCTGGAAAGCCACCTGGTAGAGAAATGACCTGGGGGTGTTGGTTGACAGCTGACTGAACATGAACCAGCGGTGTGCCCAGGTGGCCAAGAAGACCAACAGCATCTTGATTTGTATCAGAAATGGTGTGGCCAGCAGTACCAGAGAAGTGATTCTGCCCCTGTACTCAGCTCTAGTAAGGACAAAGCAGCTTTAGCAGGCAGAAGTGAGAGGCCAGGAGTCTTTTGCAGGATGAGGACCTGAGGAAGGCAAGATGTTGATAGTCCTGTTTTCTTTCCGGGGAGATGGTAACCTAGTTGTGACTATTCTGTGCGTGTCTGCCTACATCCATATCAAACAACTTGCTGTTTCCCTGACTGTCCCTGTGAGTGAAAGACCATCTATTTATCTGCAAATCTGCCCTGTGACTTCTCTGCTTCTTATTTAACCTCCATACTCAACCAGAGCTTCAAAGGAGGAGCATATGTCTAAGCAGAGAAGAGCTGTTAGCCACCAGTGACTTGTTCTTGGTGATAACTTGGGAAATGGTGTCACCAAATCAACAAAGAAACTGCTTTTCTATAGGTTCAACTACAACTAAAATAGTAGGGGAGAAATAACATAGTCACTCATCTCCAGATGGAGACTTTGAGAACCACTACATTCTGGGCCATCACAAGGGGATCCTAGAACCTGCTAGAGGGCAAGATCTATTTTTGACAGAGGTTATAGATCTGAAGTATCTGTGCCGATTTCAATGCTTTTAGTCACAGGTTTGCCTGTCTTTTGTGATCTAGCTATGGGCTACTTGGGTTTGGACCTTCCAGAACCACATGGAAAATTTGCATCTATCTTCATGTGTTTCTGCAGGTGTCATCTCTAACAGAGTGGGGCTTTTTTGAAAAATATGACTTTGGTTACTGCAGCAAAAGGGAGAGGGGAGAGAGGAAGGTGTTCTACACTGATCCCAGAGCAGCTGGGCATGGGGATGCCATGCAAAAATCTTATGCAGGTTTTTAATACTGAAAAAACAGAGTATGTTTCTCAAACAAAATTTCTCTCTCTCCTCAAATGATGCATGAAGTGAAGATGATCTACCACTTTTTCCAAATGTATAATAAATAAAATGCCTGCTGCTGCTAGAAAAGGCTGAAAAAAGTTCTCTTAAAATAGTTATCTAACCTGTACCTTTTCCTTTCAGCTACTATAATTTCTCTGCCACTCAGCAGCCCAGGGAACAATGCTCAGCATGTTTTACAAGCACTTTATGTAACTTGTGAGGAAGAATAAAAAGGTCATCTTTCTAATGCTATGTAATCCTGCACACTATTAAGTACCGAAGGTACTTCTTTTTTGTACCAATTGTACTGAAAAAGACAAGAGTTGGAAGTCATGAGCATTTAGAAAGTGTTCTGTTGGGCATATACATGGTCAAAGCCATGAACAGTCCTTTGCTGAGAGACATACTACACATTTTCAAGTTGTGGCACTTTCTCAAGTGCTATAGCATACCCATGTATCTTCAGCTGTGTCCAGTGGAGCAAAGCCATAGATTTACCTTAATTTCTGAATGTCTGCTGTGTGTATTGATTATCTGAGCAAATGATGCTAAAACAGTTCAGTGATGTTTACTCAAATTGAGAAGATAATTGGCCAGGTTCATCCCTGATGTAACTTTTTCAATCAGGGAAGTTCTGTCAAGGACAAATTTGTCTCAAGAGAAAGAGAATTCTCCACAACTTGCTTATTAAACCAAAGTTGTTGCCAAAAATAAATTAGGAAAAATAAAGCAGCTCTCCCTGAAAAAAACCCACATCTTACCCAAATTCACGCTTCCCTACTGGATTCAGGAAAATATTGTTGGGGGTCACGTTCCTATGGCAGGATGCTGCCTGTGGGGTTTTCATGCCCAGTCTGTCCAAGTAGTTGGGCTACACAGACTGCTCTGATCAGGTACTCAAAACACTTGGCTCAGGTCTCTTCCCTGACTATTGTCCATCATGTGGTAAGGAAAGCAATGGAGGCCTCCTTACCTCTTCCACGGCTATAGCTCTGACTGAAGCAGGAGCACACATCTGAGCCTGACAGCCCCAGTAGGCTTGTGCCCACTGTGCACATGGCTAGTATTGCTTAGAGTGGATGCAAATGGGAGACAGCTAGTTACCAAGGTCGAAACAGAGCCTGTTTTATTTATCAGCATATACATCCCCCAGGGGGCTGGATTAAATGTTTGCATGCTAGGGAAAGCAGATTGTGCCAGCAGAAAGGATGAATCAGTCCTAAAGACGGCTGCATCTTGCATTCAGTTTCTGTGCCTGTCGAAGTGCCCTGAACTCTATTATCAGGGCACTCAAGACTGTAGTGTGGTATTCTACTACTAGAGGATATTTTTAGTCAATTTTTCTTTCATGTTCACTGTCCTTAAATTCTACCTATTAATGCAATGCACATTCTCTTTGTGGCGTTTTGTGCTCAGAGTTTCCTCGATGGATGGATTGTACTGTAATGCAGGTAAACTTAATGAATAAATAAATGTCAACTTGATATTTCATAAAGCAAAATACTATAGCTGTTCTTAGTAATATGCTAAAGTAATTTTGCCTTTACAACAATTCTGATTTCAGTTTCAATATGTTTTCAAATCTATCCTGTATAAATCTGAATGAACAATTCATTATAAATAATTTATGCAGCAGATTTGACCCACTTTTCTGTTTGCAAATTACTATAATTCCTCTTTAATGGCTGTGTTTTCTCCTCCAGTTTTTGCCCTCCAAACTTATACTGAGGCCAAGTAAGGGTATTCTAAAATAAATCATTCTTTAACCCTACGTATTGCTCGCTTGCAGGCTTTGGATGCAACTCTTCTATGAGTAAATAAGATATTAAAACCACACTGTTATCATTCAAGTTTTGTAGTATTCCTCCATGAAGAGAAAGGATAATGGTATCTGGTTGTTTGCTGAGAGTTTTATGTAATTATCACGGATACATTTATAGAATATTCATGCTGTGATTGGTCATTTCTGTATTACTGTTAGTGCTAATTAATTATTAATTTTGCAAAGAATCAGTAATAGGCATAGAAAGATTAGTTGAAACTTACATTCTTCTTTTTCATGACATACTTTAAACACTGAAATTATATTTGCACAGTCATTCTCATGATATTTTTTCCTCTTTCTGTTTTTGCTTAATCATTATAGCACTTAAGTACTTTCCTGAGATGTTGGGGAGCTCATGTATGTTGAAGTCTGCACACATTTCAGAAAAGGACTTTATAATTTTGCATGGAGGAAAGCAGCCACATGCATTTGCCTTTAATAAACTCACTAATTCCAATGCAGAGAGATATTTTGTCTGCCAAACAGCTCTTCTGAAATCTTACAGCTCTTCTATTTGTTCTTTTGCTTGCTTTTTCAAATACAGTGTGGCAGCCTGTATTTTATCGTCAATAAAGTACAGCATTTGGCACTCATCCTCTTTAAAAGGATTCTTATCCCTTTATGAAGATTGATAGCTTGGTCATAGTCAGCAGAATATAACCTCTGAAAGAAATGGGAACAATGTACAAATGAGACAGTAAAAATAAACGGCACATTAGATTCACTAGCCAAGCAAGATGCTGCAGTCTATGTAAAGGCAAAAATGCTGACTTCACAGGGCCCCATGAGCAGAGCTTCTGTAGGCAGCAGCAATTTACAATTACTAGCACATTAATGACAGTATGTGATAAGTGAATTACTGGGAGATTGGTAAGTGCTATTCTCATTAAAAGTCAATCTATTATTGGCACTAAAAGTTTTCAGAGATGCCTACATATTGTACCATAAAAGAAAATGTCATTCTGAGCTATCGTCTGGCAAGAAAAATCTTACCTAAGAAGTGAAATCTTATTTTAGTAGCCATTGTAGAGGAATCATTTTAAGCCTTTGAGCTCCATACAAGTGTAAGTTATTGGAAGGCATTTTTCTATTAATTTCCTGTAGAAAGCCAAAGGAAGTGGGCTAATGATCTTTGAGTCACAGCTTCATCAAAGCTGTCAAAGTGTAGCTAATGTGGAAAAATGAAGAAGACCTCTGGCAAAAGGATTTGGGGCATTTTATATTTCAGTTGTTAGAAAGAGATTCCTAGAATCACTGCAAGATATGATTTGCTTTGTCATGCAGTGGATTGCTTTTTAGCTGATATCTCCATGGTGTTCTTGGTTATTTATATCCAAATTGACAAACTAGTTTAGGCTTTGTTTTAGGTGATCTGGTGATGTTTGATGGGAGGAATATCTTTCTAAAAGACTGAGCCCAGGGAAGGTGATTGATAGGATGACTCCTTTAGAAGATACTGAGCTAGAAAAAATGTGTGGAGAATGGGGTAATATCTGTGAATGGGAATGGGTGAACTTCTCTCCTCACATTCAGCTGAAGAGCTAGGCATGTACTCCTAGATTTTTTTGTGTTTTCAGAAAATTGTGTAAATCGTAACTCTATTTCTCAAGAGGTCCAGTATATGAAGCCAAATTAAGCAAGTAGACAACTTAGCTCTCAAGAGTTGCAGCCAAACATGGATTCTAACATGAGGTAGCCCTTAGAAAGCATTATTGGATCAAATCATGGTGGCACTTTTTGGCTAAAGACCCATTCTGTTACCCAAAATGATCTGAAAGAAGATCAAACCTGACTGAAGAGAAGTTATTAAAGTTGAATCATGGTACTGGCAAAGCACGGTTACTTAGGAAGCATAGTAGCTACAGAAGCATTTCTAAGAAACTCACAGGCTCAAGTAAAAAGGACAATGGTATTTGTATGACTCTAATCCTGAGGTGATGTGTAAATGCATTACCTTCCTTAGTGCATTATACTAAAGAATGTGGTGTGCCTCTGCTAACAGGCTGCAAGAAAAAGGCTCTGGTAATGGTCAAGTCTCAGTGCCTTATTATGAAGTTGATTAGACCAAAAGGTTTCCTCCTGTACTGCCATTTGGAAAACATATCATCAGTAAAGACCATGTTCGTCCAGGGTTTTAGAGAGCTCCTCATGGGACCTTTTCTTCCTGAAGTAATTTCCATTTTCCTGGATTATTCTTCAATCACAGTTTCTGCAAAAGCCTCATGTTTCTCATTGACATGTTGACATGATTATAGTAAGCTATCTTGTGAAGAGGTACTGCACAGACTGAAAGCATTGGTTGTCTTGTGATTCTTCAAGAATCTTTTAGGGATGTTCATAAATAACTCATTCCATCAACAGCCTTTGGTGTTTTTTTTTTCTTAAGAAAAAGATAAAATGCAAACTGTTTTAAAATGGTTATTGTAAAGTGTTGAAAGTAAAGTCTTAAAATGAGAGCAATACTATTTTCTTCATAGCGCCCCATAAATGCACAATATGCTTTATACATGATTAGACTTCAAAGACATATTTCAGGTTAAATAACAGTTTGTATGTTGATGAGTATTCATTCATATTTAACCTTCTTTGATGAGTTTTTAAGTTCATGTGGTCTGAGAAGACTTTTGTCACTCCCTTTCCTTTGGCAGGAATTTTAATTCTGCCCCTCTAACTTTTAAATAGAAAACTACTTAAAATTATTTATTTTTTTTTGAAACTTAAAATTCAAAGCACATGTCTCTGGAGGTATACTTATGTTGGGGCGCAACTGGATTTCGCTCCCAAAACTCATCTGGTTGAAAGCTGTTCCTTGTTTGGAAGTTGTCATCTAGAACAAACTTTGGCTTGCTAGCATGAGCTAATCAGAAGTGTGTGTGTAGTTTTAGCCCAGTGCTCCACACAGAGATCTCCAGAGGTACCCTTGTGATCTCTCCAGCCCTTACACTACTCATCCTCTTTCATAGAATCATAGAACAGTTAGGGTTGGAAAGAACCTTAAAGATCATCTAGTTCCAACACTCCTGCCATGGAAAGCGACATCCCACTAGATCAGGTTACCCAAGGTCCCATCCTACCTGGCCTTAAACATCTCCAGGGATGGGGCAGCCACCGCTTCTCTGGGCAACCTGTACCAGTGCCTCACCACTCTCATGGTAAAGAAATTCTCCCTAATGTCTAGTCTAAACTTGCCCCTCTCCAGTTTATACCCATTGCCCCTCGTCCTGTCACCACAAGCCTTTATGAATAGTCCCTCTCCAGCTTTCCTGTAGGACTCTTTCAGGTACTGGAAAGTCACTGTAAGATCTCTGAGCCTTCTCTTCTCCGGGGTTAACAAGCCCAACTCTCTTAGCCTGTCCTCATAGGGGAGGTGTTGCAGTCCTTGGATCATCTTTATAGCCCTCCTCTGGGCCTGTTCCAACAGCTCCATATCCTTCTTAAGTTGAGAATTCCAGACTTGGACACAGTACTCCAGATGACCTCTCACAAGAGAGGAATAGAAGGGCAGAATTACTTCCCTCAACCTGCTGGCTATGCTTCTTTTGATGCAGCCCAGGATGTGTTTGGTCTTCCGGGCTGCGAGCACAGATTGCCAGCTCATGTTGAGCTTCTCATCGAACAGCACCCCTAAGTACTTCTCTGCAGGGCAGTTCTCAATCATGTCATCCCACATCAGGTCCTGAAAATGGGGATTGCCCTGACCCAGGTGTAGGTCCTTGCACTAGACCTTATTGAACCTCATGACGTTCTCACAGGTTTCTTCTTCACATACATGTTAAAAGCTGTTTCTGATAGAGAGCTGTCTGTGGACTCTGCTTTCAAACTTCTCTCAGTCCTGGACCTAAAAGCAGAAATGGGCTAGGCTAAAGTACAAAGAGCCTTTGAGAACATGTAATGTGTACAAAGTGGTGTTAGCAGCAGTTACCTCAGCTTCTGGCCTAGACCTAGAAGGATACCATTAGCTACTGGTTCACATCTAGCATAAAACCCATGGTATGAGTTGTGTGAGTAGACGAACCAGTAGGTGCTCCGTGTGGCTGTTTTGAGAGAACTGGATTGAAACCTCAAGCATAAGATTTTGCTACTTATTGCTTTTTCTTTAAAAAAAAAGGGCTTTTTTCATTATAAAGAGATTCACATAAATAAAACATATTTAATAAAATGTGGATACTGTTCAACCTCTGTGCATGCTCTCCCTCCTTGCGCTTTTTTCATGGGGACCAGGACAGGTTAGCTGTCCTCATGGCTCACAGCAGCAGCCTGGCATGGTCGCACCACTGGATTGGGCTGGTAGAAGCCATTAGTCCAGCTGTGAGAGGTGTGGCGCTAAGGCCGAGCCAGTACAATGGGGAAAGATTCAAGAACTGGCCACTTGCCTTTTAGAGCATCTTGCAGTTTGACTCTACACAGTAAACCACGTGCCGCATTAAGAACATTCCCTCATTCTGAAAGTGTGCCTACTGCCCACAGATGTGTCAGGCTGGAGGAGAACCATCTAGGGGCTCCTCTCATGCTGTGCCAAAATAAATTTCCAGAAGCTGTTATTTAAAACACAGCTATTTTCCCAGCATTTGGGATGGTCTCAACAAGGGTACGCAGGGTACCTATCTTCACGGCAGCCACTCAAAAGTACATACGTTCCTTCTTTAAATACTGCTGAAGTAATTATTCGACTTGTTATGGCAAATACTGTGTGATCTCAGACAGCAGCAGGTAGGTAGTATCACCTACAGTGCAGATGGAAAAAGATGTTTGGTGTTTCTTCCCAGTGATGAGGAGAAGGTGCCAACCTACACACTCCCAGTTGGTGTACTTATGCTCTCTGAGTCCGGTCACAAGTTCCCATAGAGTGGTGTCCAGATAGTAATAATGTGCCTAATGAGTAGATGATGTGTTGTTCCTTGTGGTTCCTGCCTCAGTAAGTTTACACTGAGGAGGATAATATGTATTGCTCTGTCAAGAAAACAGCATTGTAAACAACTCTGTAATAATGACCAAGCAAAGAATAAGAATGTTTTAGATGAATTCACATCCTTGTTTGAATGGAGCAAAGCAAGCACACACCCAGGTGCCTTCAAAACCAGCTAAAACTTCTCTTCAGCAGCCACCAACAGATATGTCCCTGAGTTTACACACTGATGTACATATGCAGTGTATATGTGTAGGTTTTCATGAAAGATCTTGTAATTTTTAACTCCAGATAATCATGATGGCCTCTTCAGTCTTTTACCAACACCACATTGAATAATGATAGTAGTAGTTAAACTAGTGGCCTTTCATTTGTTCTCTTTACATACTCTCCTTGTGCCCTGTCTGTTTTGTACTGTGTCCACACGTAGTTATTTCTAGGTTACCTCATAACTTTTTCCTGTCAGTGCAGGAAATTATGTGCTTTTGTAAATCATATGCAGTATGAGACAGCATTTGACTTTTTGTGTAGTGACAAAAAGTGTAAGAGAGAGGATGCTTTCTTTCCAGAGCGAAAGACAAGAAGCATATATAGCCCACCCTCAATGATGTCTAGGGACTCAAAACCTCACACTGAGCAGGAGCTAGAGCTAGCCAACAAGAAACAATAAGAAAGGCTGAGCCAAAACTCTTATCCACCTCCAGAACCCAGAAAGAGAAGTGTGAGTTGCAGGGAAGCACCTTCATTCAATCTGCCTGAAAAATATATTCCTGAACATGTTACTGTAAGTATTCTTCTGAAGAACCCAACCTCATCCTAGTAGATGACACATGTGCCACACAATGTCTATTATACAGTAGTCTAAACGCTGGTACTCATCCATGGAGCTAGAGACCTAGACCCATGTTGTTTCTTACTTTAACGGAACTCTGTGATATCCCGTCTCATAACAGAGGGTCTTCACTCTGCTCAAGGCTGCAGAAAGCTGGACCAACTAATCTCATAGTCCTCCTTGTTATTTAGCTGGTTTCAGAAAGAGTTGCAAAAAGTGTTCCTATCCCAGTGTGTGAGTTCTTTCCTGGGACGGTTACTTTGAACCCTGCCAGACATCAGGAGACCTAGACCATTCCTTTGCTGGACAGTCTCTGTTTCATTCATTTTTGTACAAGAAATTAACAGTGTTGTCTTATAAGACTCTGCAGTCATATTTTAAGAGGAAACAAGTTTCTCATAATGGTTTTAGACTGTAAACCCAATTCTTAATGAGTGAGTGAGTTAAAAGTGTAAGTATGTACCTTAAAGACAAGAGAAGTACAAGATATCAGATGCAGTTTTTCTATGTTTCCTTCAGGTTGAAGTTAGATTTGTGATTAGCATTTTCACACCTGGATGCCTCTGTAGCTATAGGGTGGAGTAAATACAGGACTGAGGAGAAGGGACATCTCCCATAGGTGGGTCAGTACTGATGACAACTCTGGCCTCATATTATCCTTTGCTTAGTGCATTTCCTGTGGAGGAAAGCTAGAGTGAGATTTGCTATGGGATATCTCAGTATCTCTTATTTATTTACACTGAAACAGTAAGAAAAACAGGATAGAATAAACTCCCTCACTTTGTCCCTTGGCAATCCTGCTGTGATGTGGCCTTTATACTTCAGATTTTACGCAGCTTCCAGTGGGACTGACCACGGCCAGGGGAATGGAGAAATGCTCTTTTTACAAATGACAAACATCTGCTTAATGCTGTCAACAGTTCTGCCATGTGAAAACTTCACGTTTTACCAGCTGCTGCCTTCACAGCCTCTGTCTCTCTCCAAAAAATGTTCCAGTTCTGGGGATTAAATTGCAAATATTGTGTGGTAGCCATAGGTTCCCTGACAAGTTACTTAGATCAGAGCACAGATTCGGTGATGCTGCTTTAAGATAGTGAAGCTGATAATTTGGACAGACTAAAGCAAAGCTGTAAGTAAGCTGCCAATAAGATCAGGCGTCACAGTATAGCCTCTTGTTGTCCAGGAAAGCAGAATGCCCCCTTATTGACAATGAAAGCAAACTCTGACAGGCTCTGGAAAAGGCTTAGGAAGGAGCTGCCAACTCCAGAGGAGATTTTAAATGACCATAGCCAAATTAGTAATTAGAGAAACAAGAACCTTGGGATTCACAACAACACCCTCTGACCCCCAGATATCTTAAGTCATTGAGATAAATGAGTCTATCAAGCATTTGAGGTAACTCAGTTTCAGTAGGTACAAATGCTCTATGATTAAATCCAGCAGCACAAAATGCCAGGAGATGGCTAATATAGAGCTTAAAACAACCAGAAAATTGTATATATTAAACACACTTTCTGGCCAGCTCAGCCATTAACAGTTAAACTATAAAAGCATTGGCCTGAAATGCTGAATCTAAACACAGTGCAGCAGATGAAACACATTATTTTATGAGATTGTTATAGCTCTAAATCTAAGATGATGAAGCCAAATCTCCAAGTTTTTTCTCCTTTAGTGGTTTGCTTCTTGAGGAAAAGAAGGGTTCCAGAACACTGACCAAAGGTAATGCTTTAAATACACTGACCACATCAGCTACTAAAAATAATGATGATCTACAGTTTACATGATAGCAGCATACTTCCTCCATTGCTTGTTTTAATTCAAACTGATAGAGTCATAGAACTGGCTGAGTTTTCAATAAATCACCAATGGAAATACTCTTTCAAAGATAATCACAACATTAATATCCCAGGCAGGGTAAGAAATAATTAAAATGTAGTAGATTCCATATAAAAGTTTCCAATATTAATATGAAGCACCTTTAGTCAATAAAATGAACAGTAGATTTAGTTCACAGAAATGAATATTTAAAAACAATACTATGATATGGGGATTTTTTTTTTGCTTGCAATCTTCATTCTTCTTGGTAATGGTATTTTTTTTCTCTAACTAATACCTTTCATTTTTCTTTTATAAGAGCTGAAATGATGACACATCTCCTACAGCCCTCCCCATCTCTGGGTATCAGTGTATATAGCTCCACAGATACCTCTCAAATGTATTAGGAAGCAGACTGCTATTTCCACAAAAGGAATTTAACTTCAAACCCTTTTATTATAAGCCCAGCTCAGCTGTCCCTGTTCATGCTGAAAAATATGTATAAGAAAACCAAGACTCCCTACAGAAGGTGACAATCTCTGGTATGCATCTTCAACTGTCAAACAGAGCAACACTTCAGAGAAAGGCTTTCATATCCTCCAAGAATTTTTTTCTAATTAGCTTTGATATATAGCCATCTCTGAGCCTGCCCCTATTAATGCACAAGTTATTGTGACATTTCTTTGGTGTTTACAGGCCTCCACAATAGATTTGCAAAAACAAAAGCAGACTAAGGTGAGCTTACTGAATTCTTTACAGACTGAGGTACTCAGATTCAATAACAGGTTTTGTAATTTTAGATTGCCAAGGAAGGAGATAATTAACTCTATAATACTAGGTCACTTCTAGTATAAAAATAAAAAGGATGGAGTTACCTATTCTTGGCCACTTCTTGGAATTTTAGTTGGCTAAAAAAATGTCTACTTTGCAAATAATTGAATTGAATACAGAGATACAATGAAGTTAACTCAAAAGATTTATAATTTTAAAGTAAGTAATGGACTGTCCATGAATAAGCTAGTGGCACAGCCAAGTGTCAGTATTGGAGTGTCAGATTCAAAGCTGGGCTTTGATATCTGGTGACTGTGCCTGCCAAGTTTATGCAACGGCTGATTGCAATGGATGACTGTGTTAAAAAAAAGAGAGAGATAGCTAAGTAGGGATGCAAAGCAACCACCTTCCCCTCCCATTTCTCCTCCTCCTCCACCCCCATATGTCGCGGTGTTAGTGAAAAGAATGGTATCCTGCCAAATTAACGGTTCAGTACCATGCCTGTAACAACATTTTTGGAACATGAAAGCTGTTCTAAAACCTAAGCTTGTATCAAATTCTTATCTATGACCTATGAGATAGGATATGTTTGAAGTGAAGCTCAGCAATCTGGCCTTTTCAAACCCTACAGAGTCAGATCATCCAAATTCAGGGTGATCATGTTGCTTTAAAAATACTGTTTAACACCACTCCATTATTGCACGATATTTTATTGTGTCAGCAGACTGCTGGTTAAAAACAGCATGCATAATGATACTGACCATCATTAATGGTTGATTGAGAACTGCTACATTTCATCTTGTGGTTCTCCAGCAAATGAAGTTGGCTCTTTTTTATTTTGTAAAGAGTATTCTTAATCCATTCTTAAGGGCTTATGCACTATAGCAAATAACTTCCATTTAGAGCCTGCCTACATTTTGATGCTGATGGGAAATGATCTCAATTAAACGTACTGATTTTGAAATTGATTATTGACGTTACATTAATCCCCCATGCCAGTGGAAACTATTACGCAAATGAAACTTCCTTACAGTCACAATAATTTTCTTCCCTTTGGACTTTAGAAGTAACGTAAATGAAATTGAATTTAGCCTTGTTTCTTTCAGAATAACAGTGCCTATATAAGAGGTTTAGTCTGGTTTTGGAGGTATTTATTAACTTTACTAAGAAAGATGATAGAAATAACATGAGAGAAGGCAGAGACCAGATAAAAGCCCTTTTCAGTATGTAAATTCTTTCTTGTTTCCTAACCCTTATTTCAGCCTTTCCACAGTAACTGCAGATTCTGTGTCCATTTTCAGTAATTAAACTGTCATGGGAATATTGAAATAACTGACAGTGCAGACCTTAATCATGCTAAATCATGTGCATATATGCACTTTTACATTTGATATCAGTGGATTACTCAAAGTATGACAGCCAAGCACCTGTACTAATGTTCACAAGGTATGGACCTTGAAATGCAAGGCAGGACATGGCCAAAGATGCCTAATAACTCAGTTGTTTATCCACTCCTAAGCTCATAAGGGTGCAAAGAGTAATGATGTTTTTTTCATCTTCACCCGGGGATGCATGCCACAATTCCCCTAATGTGGACTTCAGTGACCTCCTGGGCAGATACCTATATCAGAGTTTACTATCTAGAGTTTCCTTACGATCATTGGAAAGAAACTAGGGCTTCTAAGGTACTCTTCATTTCATGCTGAAGTCATACTCTAGAAGTACCTATTTCCCTCCTTACCCAAGGAGCTATCAGCTAGGTCAGAAGGCGGTGTCTATTGCACAGATAGTCAAGAGAGACTTGTTTGTTTTCCCAGAAACTCAGAAGGATATTAGAGTATAGTTCCAATCCTCTGGTAATGCAAGAGCTTTCTTTGTCCAAGATGGACAAGGTATGGTTCTGAGAAAGGTCATAGAGAAAAAGGTACTGTCTTTTTCAGTTTAAAAATTCTAGGTATGTGATTGTCGGAGAGGAAATAGACTCAGGACAAAAATTAGAACCATCTGAGAAAATAAAAGGAGGGTGAAGGTAGAGCAGCAAGAAAAGAATCACCTCTATAGGTCGACACACAGCTCAAGATGTTTAAACAGCTTATTGTTTTACCAACATCACACTTTTATTCTGTCCAAGTAACCAGCCAGCCAGTAACTGGAGGGCTCTTGTCCCCTTATCCAGATGTGCTCACAGGTCACTAGATGAAAACACCTGGAACCTGTGTGAGCCACATCTGTATGCTCCAGAAGATGATGGCTGACGACTATAGCCTAGGATAATTTTTTTCTGGCTTCCCTGCTAGGGATTTGAATCATTGGAATGCAGGCTGGGTCTGCAACTGGCTGTCACTATGTGAAGCAGGATCAAGGCACAGTTGAGGAATTCTTGAATGGCGATTGCAGAAGACTCATGCTGCTGCTTTCTGCCCAGTTTCACTTTCAAGGACTTCAGGAACAAATCAGTATTTAAGAACTTTGGAGGCAAGTTACATGCAATTTGGTACAAAAACACTTCTCCTTTCCATCCCTGTGATGCCTAGCCTGCTGAAGCAGCTGAAAGAACGGAGTTTTAGTGACAAAATCATAGAATCATAGAATAACCAGGTTGGAAGGGACCCACCGGATCATCAAGTCCAAACATTCCTATCAAACACTAAACTATAACCCTTAGCACCTCATCCATCCATGCCTTAAATACCTCCAGGGAAGGTGAATCAACCACCTCCCTGAGTAGTCTGTTCCAGTGCCCAATGACCCTTTCTGTGAAAAATTTTTTCCTAACGTTCACCCTAAATCTCCCCTGGCGGAGCCTGGGGCCATTCCCTCTTGTCCTGTCCCCTGTCACTTAGGAGAAGAGGCCAGCACCCTCCACTCTACAACTTCCTTTCAGGTTGTTGTAGAGAGCAATGAGGTCTCCTCTCAGCCTCCTCTTCTCCAGGCTAAACAACCCCAGCTCCCTCAGCTGTTCTTCATAAGGCCTGTTCTCCAGCCCCCTCACCAGCTTTGTTGCTCTTCTCTGGACTCACTCCAGAGCCTCAGCATCCTTCTTGTGGTGAGGGGCCCAGAACTGAAGCCAATATTCGAGGAGCGGTCTTACCAGTGCCCAAATTCATGCTCCAGTGCAAGGCTGGAAGTGTTACCACTTAGTCTAAACTGAGCATCCAGCTGTTTATTTCTCCCAGAAAACTAGCAATTCACTTTCTAAAGTACAGCTAATGAAGGAGGCCCCCTTCTGCACCATGATGCCTGGCACAGTCTCTCAGGAAGCCAAGTCCACAATGGCTCCTATTCTGCAAGTCTGGCTCTACCTTAACTCCAGCAGAATGGTCTGTGGCTCTGTAGGTAGTGGGCAAGGATGTCATGCCTTGACCTGTAAGGACAAAAATGAACCAGGAACAGTGATTGTTCTTCCTCTATCACGATGGTACTTTCTGGAGGGCAGGGAAGTTGTGGTATCTGTCATCTGGCTGTTTATGTATTTGGATAAAACAGAAGAAAGGTTCCTGGATATTAATATCAGATACTGAATCTTTTGTTTTGATAAGTGCCATGACTACCACACTTTAAAAAATGCATCTATTCTCTGATTTTGTCCAGGGTCTACAGAGCTCTGGTGTATAATCAAGAAAAGGGATGGATTCCAACCACATCCACATTATACTTCTTGCTTGTAGATTTAGAATAAGCTAATAGAAGGTGTTGCTTGCAACCACACAAGCTGAAGAAGGAAGTGGCTTTGGCTCCCTACTTTCTGCACAGCCACCTTAGCACCTCCAACTCTCCTTCCTGAAAAGAACAGACTGTCTCCATCCTTGAAAAGACCAGTTATACCTTTCTGTTCATGTATATGTGCATGTGTATTTGTACATAAAAATACACATGAAAATATGTTCCTACAGTCTTGACTCTAAATTAAACTTTGTTGAGGGACAGGGTTTAAGACTTTCCATTGTGCTTAGTGCTTCCTAATGGCAAGACTTACATTATTCCTGTGGAAGGTCTCATGTCCCTTTTATAACTGCCCTTTTGAAGCCAAATCTTAGCTCCGGCAGAGACCATATAGGGCTTTATTCTCAAGTACTCATAACTTTTGTTGGATCCAGATCTCAGGTATCAAAACAGTCTTGTTATCTGCTTTTCTGGTAACCTGATACTATGAAGAAAATTAAATTAATTAATGTATAATTTGACACAGGGAATAAGTTATATACCAAAGGGGCTGAAAAGCACACAAGATCTAAGAACAGATGTGTTTAAAATTTTGCAGTGTTATTGTATGCTTCTACATTTGGGGGAGGGAAAAAAGGCAATTAAAGGTTTCTCACAGTTGGGCCACATTCTTTCCATGATTATTCAAGCATTACTCAAAGTAGATTCTAGTTCACGAAATATCCGATTAGTACAGCTAAGACTGGTAGGGAGAAAGCATTCAGCATGTGAGGCCAGATTTGTTTCGCTGGAATCAAATGTGCTTATGAAAAGCATTCTGGTCTGTCAGCAGAGGGTTGAGGTACTTTGATTCCTTCCTGGATTCTTTTTTTCTTGGTCCAAAATGGTGTAGACTTCACAGAGTTTATGAAATGTCTAAATGAAAGATTCTTGCTGAAGTAGCTACATTATCTAGGAGAGTGGAAAATGCAATCTTGTAGGTAGTTTATTCTGGGAAAAGTTGCCAATATAAAGGCTAGTGTTGATAATAATGGTGTAATGTTGCCTATAAAATGGTTCTTTTTTGGTGTATGAGCTGCATGTTTGTTAGGTGCCTTTGACAATCTAATTTCAGTAGTATAGACTAAACCATAGGCAGTCAACTGCACCGCCATATAGTTTTTATTTGCCAGCGAGTCCTTGAAAATAATGCATAGTGAACCTAGATCAGGGCTTTAGTGCAGACTGAGGGTACGTTCTGAAGAAAATCTCCCATTTGTCCCTGTGCACCTTGTGCTGGATCATGGACCAGTCTCTGAGCATGCAAACTGAACTGCTTTTTATTGATCTAAAAAAAATGATGGGCTTCAGTAGAGGCTTTAGTGTGTTCCAGCCTGTAGTGTGCATTCAATCCACAAGACAAGACTGGAGCTCCCTGAAACAAGGACAGTGTGACCTGCAGGTCTTCAGTACCAGCTATCCCACTCTGCAGATTCACTTTCATTGCATGGCACTTTTTAATAATGCAGACATGAACTGGTTTTCGGAACCAAGATTTTGGAATGAAGGGGAAAAACAAGGCATATTAAAATATTTCTGTTTCTCATCCCCACTTGGCTTCAGCCTTGGGTTTTGTAACTGAGAAGCACAAGCATTTTTGCCATGTAAGATCAAGATTTGCAGAGTGATTAGGCTGGCATTAGGTCTTTCATACTGCATTTTTTCTTTCATAACACATTTTACTTCCCTCTGCATGAGTAAGCAGAACAGCATGACTTCTTGTTCTCCCTTCAGGACTCAGAGCAGAAGCTAGAGAAAGGTTTGTGCAACTAAATCAACAATATCCTGACTTTACTGACGAATCCCCTCTGTGTGGTACCAGAGATCTGTGAATTCTGTGATTTGTAATTTCAGTGCTGATCCTTTCTTGCAGATAGTCCCTTAAAATAAATGCAGAGTGCACACTGCAGATTTCCCCAGAGGAGACTACAGAGCAGAATGGCCTAACCTACTAGTTTACCTGCCAGAGAAAACTATTTTATTTTGGTTATGTTCAAGAACATTTGCTTCTTCTGTGAAATTGTGCATTGTACCCTGATTACAGAAATAGTTTTGGTTTAAAAACGGAACGTAATGGTCAGTTGTGATGTTGTTAAAGCTTCTTTTTTGGAACTAAACTGCCTGCAGAAATGACCTAGGTTGCACAAGCAAGGTACACCCATGGTCACCTTGGAGTATGCAATACTAAGTAGGATTTCAGCCCTCAGCTGTCAGATGCTGCCTGATTGGGCTGCCTGAGCTCCGTTCAGGATCAGTGGGGAGAGAAATCTTCATAGGGCACTGGGACCCATCTATCTATCTTAGGATGTGAGGTACTGTGCTTCGGAGATGTCTCTCTTGCTCTCTCAAAGATAGTTTTAGACTGGATATTTAATGCTTGAAGTGCTGAGACCACTTCCACCCTATATTTCTGTTCCCTGTTCTGTCTTCTCCCCAGTGCAACACAGCAAGATTTATGTCCTTTTGTCTGCAAGACAGACTCTCATTTATAAAATGGAGGTAAAATACCTTCTCTTCCTTGCAGAACCACGTTTGTAGTTAACATCAATAAATATTGTTGATGATCAAGTTATTTGGCTTTGGAGACAGAAGATCCTAAAAGATACTAAAAGCTGTCACTACGAATTGCGTAATTGGAAGTGGTTTCATGTCTCACATGACCATAAACTGAAAAGATGATTTTGATAAATCAATGACGATAATTTCTCAAGTATGTTCTTGCAAATGTCTTTAAAATTCTGGCGAACATTAATTACACCTAACAGCTTTTTAACTTTGTGCTTTTTACACAAGGGTTAGCTAACTCACAGGGCATTAAAAAGACTTTGAAAGTGAGGCTGGTCTACAATGCAACTCAGGGCATTTTGATTACAAAACATGTTACTGGTTAGACTGCTTGTTCCAACCAGCATGGTGAGACAATGTCCTAGAGCAAAGAGCCACATGGCATACTCGGCCTGTTGTTTTTGCTCCATGTTCTCTTTCTTTCTTTCTTGAAACAGAGAGAGAATTTGTAGTGAATTGCTTTTGAAAAAACAAAAAAGATCTTCAGAAGATTATAAGCTGATGGGATCAATTCATGATGCAAATGGAAAAGCATCTAATAGGTGTGGTATATTTTCTATAACTAAACCCAAGTAGCTGAAAAACATGGTTCCTGGGTGCATTATATCTATGCTTGCATGGGACTGTCTCATGCATGTCTCATGCCATCCAAAGTAAGGATTCATAAGGTAGTCACAGTTTTGCTCTATAGTGAACTAACTACTCACAGTAAGAGCAAAGCCAGTCAGCATATGAAATAGTCTATTCTAAGCTGCTAGCAGCTTGAGTTCTCTCTTTCTGTAGGGTTGCTTCTGTTAACATGGTTTAAATATTTTCATCTATTCACCTGTACATCTATGTCTGTAATATCCATCAGGATAGAATCTCAGGTTCTTCATATCAATTTATGTGTGTTTCCTTTCAGTGTAGACTGTGTTCTTACCGCTCCGGACATGTGCTTTAGCAAAGCATAAATGAGATAGACCTTTGTACATTGAAATAAAGCTATTTGACAGATTTTAACATTTTTTCAGGATAAAGGAAAATCATGGAGAATTATTACCATCAAAGACATCTATTAGGTAAGTGACACAGACAACATGCAGCACTTCCTAATTGTGGCGAAGGGAAAGATCAAAGAGAAAGATGATAGATGCTGCCATCCTACATCCCAACCTTTCTCTAGCTAGTGGAACTGTCTAGGGGACCTATAGTCACCTACAGCAAATAATCCTAAATGATAACAATTTGAGGTAGTAAATGAAGAGTTAGGAAGCCACTATGCTCAAATAAAATATACACAGCTAAAAAGCTGTCAGTTGGCAATTCCTTATCCTCTGGAGAAAACAGAGGGAGAGCATCCAACAATTTCAGTGCCCTAACATGTATGATATTGAGTGATGTGTTTTAAAAGAAGGCAGTGGACCTGGCTCTGGATGTGGTTGACAAATAAATAGGAATTGCGTTGCTATATAATGCTTTCATTGCTGCCCTACACATACTTTGGTTGGTATTATTATCTTTTTAGTTTTATTTTTGACATTGCCAATATAACTAATCAGTGGTATCTGGAGAAAGGTCACAGACACAACCTGGTCCTGACAATGATCTCCCTCTTCAGTTGCTGCCTTCTGGAAGTGAACAGCCTTGTCATCAAGAAGCCACTGTCAAAGGTACAATTCCTGGATGCTTGTTGAAACTTTACCTGACTGCTGCTTATTTGAAGAGCCTTGGCTTCTCCTTGCTCTGGAGCTGGCATTCAGACATGAGTAATGAGAATCAGGTATTTGCTCTTCAGGTAAACATCCATATATCTCAGTCAGAGGACAAAATAGCAGCTGAGGGAAATGGGATATGTGAATATTTACAGGCACACAGAACACATGATATCCTCTTTAATGCTAATCACAGGCTCGAAGAAAACAGACAGGGCTTGCAAAGGAGAAGCATCAGTCCAGGTTTAGTATTTGGCTGACAAACAAATAGGAGATGTATTTCCATCCTAATTTTTTCATTGACATTTTTAGTATCATCTATTTGGTGTTATCCTATTAATTCATAAATACTTGCTGACACATATATGAGCTGCATAATATACTCTGTGTTTTTCTTTAGAACAGTGACCTTTATTCTATTTTTTCCACAGGGCATCAGAATGTGGAATTGCAATTGAGCTCTGAGTTTTGTATTTACAAGGAGCTTTGTGTATATTAACAAATTTTAAATTAACGAATCTTTAATTAGTACTATAAACCAGAAAACTAAAGCAAATATAGGATGACCAAATCTTCCTGTCAAATTGTCAGAACCTGTGAACTATGCTGATCTGAAAGCTGTCAATGTTTAAAATCAATATTAATGAAGATTACAAAAGCCTTATTATAACAAAAATTCTACTTGTTAGAATAAAAACATTATTTTGGAAGTTTTAAGGAACTGTTTGCATATCAGAGAAAGGAATCAAGTTTGGAAATACTACAGAGTTTACTAGCTGGTTTGCCTGATATAAGACTAATCAGCTGTCACTGAAAGAGCTGTCATTTGGTCTTACTGATGCATTAAAAAAGTACTCTCATGCATTTCCTGATCCTGTAAGCTCTGATTAAGGTTATATACTGCTGTTAGAAAACTGCCTTGTTGCAATAGTGAGGAAATTTGCATTCTCTAGGTGCGTATGGTTGGATGTTATAAATGAGAAAGGATTGTGTCAGAAGGAGTGTGACCTGGATTAAAACAGGGAGACTTCTGCTCGCCAGCTATAACAGCAAAGCAGAGTGCAATTTAGCTTGTGCTTAGTAAGCAGCTAAGATAAAAACTAAAGGAATCAAGAGAAAAGGAGGTGGTGAAAAGAGAGAAGAGACTAACCAGAGTAGCTAGGGAAAGTTTTGCAGCTGACACCCAAGTATGGGTGCAAGTCAACATTTCCAAGGGCAGGACTGTGTTCAGAAGGACCTGGGCAGCCTGGAGGAACAGCTAACAGCAATGTCATGAAATTTGATAAGGAAAACCATGAAGTTGTGTCTCCAGGCAGGGAAAAACAATGGCTGCAGGTGGACTGTCTTTGCTACGGGGTAGTTCTGCTGTAGGTGCTCTTTGGATTTGGTAGATGGTGAGCTGGTTGTGAGTCAGCAATGGGCCTGGCAGAAATGAGAGACAACAGTATCCTTGGCTATATGAATAGAAAAGAGCCAGCAGAGAAAGGGAAGCAATTACTGCTCCTACTCAGCACTTGTTAGACTACATTTGGGCTCCCAAATTCAAGAAATACATCAATAAACCGGAGGGAGTTCAGTAGAGGCCACCACAATGGGAGGCAGAAGAGCACTTTCCACATAAGGAGACGCTGAGAAACTTGGTCTTGTTTAACCTAAAGAGAAGACAGGTTTAGGGGCACCCAAAAGCAGCCCCTGAGCACCTGCAGTGAGGATGGATTCAGATTCTTTAAAGTGGTATGTGGTGGGAGGACATTGAACTTGTAACTCACCCTGCTATGAGCAGGAGGTTGCCCTTTGCAGATTGAATGAACCTGTGGTCCTATAAACAGCAAAAGAGGGGAATAAGTCAGGCAACTTAAAAATTGCAGTAATTTGTCTGACAGAAAACCACATGCAGAAAGGTCTTTCCTAATCTGGATCACAACTGCTTTTTATGGACCATTTGTGGCAGCTTAAAAAGGCAGCATAGTAGATAGATTTCCTGGTGGAAAAGCATTAAAACAATATTCCCATTCCACTCCATAAGGAAAAAAAGAATTCCGAAGTCTCAAAACTGAAGCAAAAAAATAGAGTGAAAGTGAGAAACTCTGAAATTGTTGGTTGGGCACGGCAGGGCAGTTAGTGAGAGGTGTTCAGGCAGGCACAAATACTCAGTCCAAGGATGGACTCTGGGTCTCTGAAACTAAACCAAAAGAGCCTTAGAAACATGCCAGTTTGTTTTATTTGGGAGTGACTGAGATCTTTGTGGGTGAAAAACAAAATCAGAAGGGAAGATAAACTGCTTAATTCAAAGTTATAAGAGAATATGAGTCACATGATGAATACCACAAAATCAGATCTCAGGCTCAGACATATCATTAAAATACAGTAGTTGAAAATCAGTATTCTGTTTCTGAAGGAAGTCGTGGCCAATTTGCTGATTAATCCTCCTTCAATCCTGTAGAACAAGTACTCTTTAGCCTACATAAAAGGCATTGGAGGCTAAAGCTCCAGGGCCCTTGAATATATCTTTTAATGAAGCTATTTTCATCAGTGTTGCAGAATTAAATATATTGAAGAAGACTGTACATTTTGGGTGACAGATAATGGATGACTGAGGTTTTTGGTTTGTGCCACTGACTTAAACATAGCCCAGCACTGAAGTGGATGGAAATCACAACTACTGTCAGCTGGTTTTGGTCAAGTTTCTAGTGAACATGTGTCTATACTATGAAAAAATGTAATCACAATTGACACTAGTTTGTATCTTTATTGAGAGTCAGAGTAGAAAAGCATATATTCAGCTGTGCATGATCCCTGAAGAGCTTTCTCAAAGGCAGAAATGTTGGATGGAGACGTCAGTAGAAAATACTATGGCCTATACATACACATGCTCATGCGCTTACACACACACACACACACACACACTACAAATAATCTGCCAAAAGAAATGTTCTCCTATGCATTAAATGCTACTATTTTCCAAAAGTTCACGTGAACAAAAGGCCATGTAAAGTTTACCTTACAATCAAACTAGCTTTCTAGAATTCATTTCATCATAACTTCTGCCTTATCTGGTGTTATTGTTAAAGTATTTCTTGCACAAGTGTTTTTCCAAAGCAAAATCAAGAGTGGAGAACTGCATATCCACACCTTAATTCACCTCCCCGCAGTCAAAGAAGGTGGCACCTGCAGAGTCCCACTAACACTTGTAGTTTACTCCATCAGCTGGCTATTGTTTCACATAAGGAAGGTGTTTCAGAAAGTGGCAATTGATTAGGGGACTGGACAGAGGATTAATTTCAGACTTTGTCAGATTTACTGTTTCTAACACTGCAGGGATAGAACTGCCTCCTGAATTAGCAATAGAAAGGGAAGTCAGGTGTTTGCACACCGTAGCCCAGATGAAGTCCCAGCTGGCCTACCAGCCACAGGTAGAGTAACTGATATAGGGAGTTATGAGGAGGACAAGGAAATCTTATGACATTTCCTTATATATCTATATGAATAGATTTCTTCATTTTCTTGTAAAGGAAAAGAAAAATAATTGCTAGAATGAATGATGCAGACAAAATTTTCATTATATGTTTCATGCCAGAAACAGAAATGTTTCCTTTGGTCTTCTTATCTCCATTAAAGTGGTACATTAACCTACCCAATTCACTTGTCATCCTACAGCTGTTTATATGATCTGATGCTAATAGAGAGTTAAAAGAGGAGGTAACAGAGAAATACTTAGCCAAAGCATGGGATCACAGTCACAGGAGGACATGTAGCATTATGTATGTAAATGTGGGTTTTGATTTTTTTTTCTGAAGGTGCAAAGCTTCCATTAGAATTGATGGAACTTCTTAACAATGTTATTTTAATAATCATAATATAAACATATTCAGTTAAGCCAATAAATAAAAATATCTTCAACCTAAGGAGATCACTTGCTTTACCCTTCTCTTTTTTTGGCAAACTTTTTTCATGTGGTTACACTCTAAATGTGGCACTTGAGGGTGCCTAAAGCTTATGTACCCCAAAGAAATCTTTTGTAGAATTCAATTTCTGACTGCTGCTGGATGTTCATTGAAAACAATTTGACATTTAGCCTTGCAGGCCCAGCCAAGTTGGTGGGAAATGAAACTTGTTCTCTTTCTCCTTTGCCACCTGCCATAAACACCTAAGTCTCAGCAATTCATGCAATAGGAACACTGTTGCCTGGCTTTGTCATTTGCTGTTAAAAAACAAGACATGGAAAACAAGTGTACTGCTACATTTTCTTCATCGTTAAATCAGCCGATTCCCAAAGGAATGAGAAGTATATTCAAAACTGTTCTGAGCTAGTTTAACAGCTGTCAAAAAATTAAATTGGACTTTTGCTGAGTAGTTTTGAAGACAGCCTCCCCTGTGTCTCTATAAACACTCTCACAGTCCTTATCCCAGTGTCAAAAATATTACATGAAATGACTGTGCTACCAAGGGGACAGGGATTAGAAATAGTGCAAGAGTCTGAACACTTCCTTTTTAGCTGCTGTTGCTTAATGTCCCATTTGGCAATTCTCAATGTCAGTGTTGCAAAGTCATAGACTCGAGAGAGTTCTAGAAAAGTAACCCAAGCAGCACACATGTAGACATTACAGTTTGTGAAATTTAGGGACCATAAAGAAATCTACAACTTCCAGGACACCATAGAGTGAGGGACCACCCCTTTAGCTGTTTTCAGACCCAAATGCAAGAATTCTGGGCCAGAATGAAAGACAAATGAAAATTAATTTTATAGCCTGGTCATGAATGTGCTGAGAGAGCAAAAGGGAGGACCCTTTTTTTATATCTTCATCAATTATATAGACAGCAGATTGAGTGCACCCTCAGCAAGTTTGCAGATGACACCAAGCTGAGTGATGCACTTGCCACACTGGAAGGATGGGATGTCATCCAGAGGGACCTGGACAAGCTGGAAAAATGGGCCTCTGAGAACCTCATGAGGTTCAACAAGGCCAAGTGCCAGGTCCTACACCTGGGTTGGGGTAATCCCCGATTTCAGATTTTGAGAGCCACCCTGCAGAGAAAGACTTGAGGTTGCTGGTTGATGAGAAGCTCAACATGAGCTGACAATGTGCTCTTGCAGCTCAGAAGGCCAAACCATATCCTGGGCTGCATCAAAAGAAGTGTGGCCAGCACATTGAGGGGGGTGATTCTGCCCCTCTACTATGTTCTTGGGGACCCCATCTGGCATGTTTTGTCCATTTCTGGAATCCCCAGCATAAGAAGGTTATGAAACTCTTGGAATGGGTCCAGGGGAGGGCCACAAAGATAATCAGAGATCTGGAGCACCTCTGCTATGAGAATAGGCTAAAAGATTTGGGGCTGTTCAGTCCGGAGAAGAGAAGGCTCCAGGGAGACCTTATAATGACTTTCCAGTACCTGAAGGGGGTGCACAAGAAAGCTGTAGAGGGACATTTTGCAAAGGTATGTATGTAATGGGACAAGGAGAAATGGCTATGAATTGGAGATGGAAGATTTAAACTAGAGATAAGGAAGAGATTATTCATGATGAGGCTGGTGAAGCACTGGAAGAGGTTGCCCAGGGAAGTTATGGATGCGTCATCCCTGGAGGTGTTCAAGGCCAAGTGGGATGGGGCCAGGGGGGGTGGAATTAGATGATCTTTAAGGTCCCTTCCAACCCAAACCATTCTATGAGTCTATGATTCTATGCCCCTGACTTCCATGGTTAACTACATTCTCAACATTTGTGAACAATTGTCTCATATTTGTCATTTCCTAAATAAAAATATTTTCCAGATTGATTTAAAACTATTGCTCCATTTTTACTCAGAAAAATCATTAACACCCAAACTATCCAATTAGCAGAAAATGTTTTTGGAATGAAGGATTTCATTTTTATGTCCTGAAAATTCTTCCCGGTCAGCTATAGATGGAAAGGAGAGCTCTGTCTAGAAGCCTAGAAGAGCCTTGCTCTGTATTTAAAAGGTGGGTGGATGAGGTGCTGAGGGGCATGGCTTAGTGGTTAGCAGGAATGGTTGGATTCGATGATCCTGTGGGTCTTTTCCAACCTAGCGATTCTGTGATTCTGTGATACAAGACAACTTTCTAATAGCTGTAAATAGAGCAGAGTTATTTTCTTTGCTCATATAGTTCAAGTAATGAATGTAAAAACCTGGGGTTGTAAGAATTCTGTAGCCCCTAAGAAATCATACCCTGTACTTGATAAAAAAGTAATCCATCACCTGTAGAATTAAATGGAAAGATACTTATGGTTGACTTGGTTCTGCTTCAAGCCATCCCACCACAAAAAAAAGCAGATGTTTAACCCTAAGTCATGATGAAAATCAAATTCAGCTAAACGCTTCTTTCTCATGGAGTATGAGAGAGACTTCTATACCCTTCTCTTAGTTTAGTTGCATTAATTCAGTCTCCCACATTCTCTGCCTTTTTCTTTAACTATCTGAGATAGGATTCGCACTGAACAACACTTCCCAGTGGTTTCATTAAAGTGAAAATTATTATGAATCAATTTACTTTTCTATTCTACATGTATGGAAAATCATTGTAATTGTGACACCTTTGAGCTTGCTTAGAGCTGCAAAACCTCCAAACAGTTCCTTTTCTAAGCAGGGGAAAATAACTCCCTCTACAAAATGAAGACCTTCCCATACTCAGCTTTTTATCCAGAACAGCTTTCTTACTGTTAAAAAGACAAACAGAAAACATCATAAAAAAGGACCTGACAATCACTTGATTACAGCACTACTTGATTGACACTTTAATAAAAATGGTATTAAAATAATATTGGGTATAAAAACATAAGATGTAAATAAATGGGACTTTTGAACCCTGGGATTTTTTTATAATGTTGAGGTCACTTTGCAATGTTTGTATCTTTTTCTGCTCGTATGATTCAAAAGTTGATAACAGATTAGTGCCAGGAAAATTATAGCCCTTTTTAGCAGGACCTGTTGTGACAGGACAAGGAGTAATGGCTTTAAACTAATGGAGGATAGATTTAGACCAGGTAGACAATGAGGGTGGTGAAACACTGGAACAGATTGCCTAGAGAGATGGTGGATGCCCCATCTCTGAAAACACAGAGAATCAGGCTGGATCTACAGATCTACGTGAATATGTTCCTCTTCACTGCAGGAGGGTGGAACTGAATGATCTTTAAATGCCCTTCCCAAATCAAACTATTTTATGATTCTATACAAAGGATTGAATGGAAAAAGACAAACTGCATGTAAGAATAAAGATTCCTCCCCAGTGTAAGAGTGTTTTTTCCCCAGACTTCTATTTTCCAAAAAAACACACTGTGCCAGCACCAGGAGAGCATTACCAGGCCCAAGGTTGTTAATTAAAGTATTTGTTTGCAACTTACAGTCCTGGTCTTCCTAAAGAGATGGGGGTTTTTATATCTTTTTTCAAAGAAATCTCAACACTGTGAAATGTTTATAGTGCCTTTTATTACGAACATCCATAGGCACTAAAAGGAAATAGTATAAACACAGTATTTTGAGGGCTTTGTTTCAGAATCCAAAGACCTCTTAAAGCCCAAAGCTGGCCTGTGGGTACTAGGCAAAAGGTACAGAGATTTAAGGAAGATTAGACTGTGCAAATCTGAGGTTTATTGTGTTCTTCTAGCCCTCACTCATATATTATTCCTTGTAATCTCTTAGTTTTCAGTCTTACGCCCCATTAAAGGAATTCTTCCCTGTATTTATGTCTTGCAGACTTGCATCAACATTTGACTGTCCTGAACCCCTCAGTTTTTCCTAAAACATTAATTGAAGGAAAGTTGCTAGGCCTATGAGCAGAGCAGCAAAAACTATGCCAGAGATGTCACTGATTTCTGGTTGCTCCATGACTGTATGTATATCTTTGAGAGCTCATTGAAAGGAGTAGGGAAGAAGGAGAAGTTTTGAGAAACCTTCAGAAAAAAAAAGTCATGTTACACAACAAAGGGAAAAAAACCAACCCAATTTTGAAATCTGAAACTTTATCCCAGCTCTTATCCCCAGAAGACACATGCCCTGCTCACGTGGACTTTTCATTGTATCCCTTCAAATCTTCTGAGAAGAAAAATCACTAAAAGTGTGAAGTGCTGTGCTAGTGCTCCATCCTATAACTTGAGGTCTTCCCAACATTCTACTGAATATAATTTATGACAGGTATCAGCCTTGTAGATCCAATAAAATTCTGGAAAGCTAGTCTCCTTTTTACCACTTTACCATAATGTACACTATTGAAATAATGACTTCGTTGAGAACATCTTTGTCAGTAAATAAACATTACCCTGAACTTTGTTCATCTACTTTGTTGGCTTCGTGGATCTGAGATTGTATTTAGAAACTGCAAATTAGAATTGGTAATTGGCTTCATGACTGAATGTTAATAAACAGTTCTTGCACAGCTTAGAATCTATTTCAATGTTCAGCTGTATGTGCTCCATAGAGCTAACAGACAAAAAAAGTACTAAAAAATTACTTCTGTCATCAAAGTGAACAGATCTGCTTCTGAACACATTTTTATGTGACATTTTTACATAGTTACTTTTAGTAAGGTGATGAGGGGAGCCAACCAGTGTCATTGAGATGGTGGCCTTTAGGAATGCAAAATCTGTTGCCTGAACAGCTTTTTATTGCAATGATAGGACACTGAACACAGACTTGAACAAGGAGAGATTCAGACCTGCCTGGTGCAGGAGACATGGGTATGGGGTACCATTAACTTCTACTAAAGATTCAAGTTGAGATGGAGATCTCTGCTTGCTGCTTGAATTGCATGGTACTACCACCTCATAGGCATGCTTCTGGGCTAGTTTCTGGTTTTGACTTGCACAACTCAGTGTTCATTGCACTCATTGTGTTCAGTTCACTGAATAATAAAAATCCTTCCCTTTTTTGATGAGAGATCACCAGCAGCTCTTGCTATAAACATCCCTCACAGTGACATTTTCCCTTCACTTTACCAGGGCAGGACTGTACCATCCAGAGAAGCTGTAATATCTAGAAATAATGGTTTGCATGTGAGTCATGCATGGGGAACAGTCATGGGAGATTTAAATGCAGCAAAGCCAGCAGCAATGCTCAATCAGAGATGTGGCAGCAGACACGGTAAGTGCTGCAGCCAGACACTAGATCAAGGCAGAAAACATGCTCTGTGAAGTGAAGGAACCCCCGCAACAGGGAGCAAGGGGCAGGCCAGAGTGCCCAGGCAAGCCACGGTCTCCACGATCGATCGGATGAGTTCAGTTGGTGAGAGGGAGCACAGCCATGGTGTCCACCCAGCAGGAGGCTGCATTCTCTGCACCTGCCAGAAAGGATGTGTCAGCCTAGACTGAGCTCCCAGGAAAACACTCAGCCCTCCAGGACTCTGGCTGCATGAGTGCCACCAGGGAAACAGAGGGCAGCATGAGCAACAGATGTGTGAGGTGTGAACAGGTGGAAGATCTCCACAGCATGGTGGCAGAACTGTGAGAGGAAGTAGAGAGGCTAAAGAGCATCAGGGAGTCTGAACTAGAGATGGTGTGGTTCCCCCAGCCTCTGAGCTCCCTGAGACAGGAGCAGAAACAGCCGCCAGATGAAGCCTCTGATCAAAGGGATCTGGTATCCTCCCCACACCATGATGTAGGCAGGGACTTAAAAGGAAGTAGTGAGTTGAAGCAAGTCCACCAATGGGGCAGAAAATGAATCCTCTCCTTGGTAACACCTCCCCAGGTGCCTCTGCACAACAGATATGAGGCTCTGGCTGTGGGAGACTGACCAGAGGAGAATGTGGTTGATGACTTGTCTACATCAGACAAGGGGTGAAGACCAGAACGGCACCCCCCACACCCCACCTCCCACCCATGTTACTACAACTGCCAAAAGGAGGAAAAGGCGAGTCATAGTTGTAAGAGACTCTGTGCTGAGGAGAACAGAGGGGCCAATATGTCAAGCAGACCCTACTCACAGGGAAGTCTGCTGCCTTCCAGGAGCCCAAGTAAGGTATATTTCTAGGAAACTCCCCAGTCTGGCAAGGCCATCAGACTACTACCCATTACTGCTCTTCCATGTGGGAAGTGACGAAGGTGCAGAATGTAGCCTAAGGGTGATTAAAAGATGCCCCATCCCTAGAGGTGTTCAAGGCCAGGTAGGATGGGGCCTTAGGCAGCCTGATCTAGTGGGATGTGTCCCTGTGCTTGGCAAGTGGGTTGGAATTAGATGATCTTTAAGGTCCCTTCTAACTCAAACCATTCTGTGATTCTATGATTTTTTCATGAGGCAGAGGCGAATAAGCTTAATTGCACGAATTTACAGTGAATGTGTGTTACACTGTGAATATATGCCCATGCACGGATGTCTCGGGTTGTACTGGACCCCTCTCTCCTGCCATTGCCTTGCTTCATCCTGAGCCAAGGAAGTGTTGAAGAGACATTCCCCCTTCCTATACCACATATCGCAGCTGCAACCAGTCCTTCGGTCTCCTAATTTTCAAACAGACTTACCATCTGTTAGAGTTGTTTTCCCACTGGAGATTTTACAAATGTCCCCACTTAGCACACAAATGGAGTAAAGAATTGAAGGTCACAATAAAAGTCATTGAAATAATGCTTTGAAATCACACGAATACTTCAAATTGCATTTTGGAAAAGATGAAGGGAACACTTGAATGTTTTCACCAGCTAAAATATCTCTCGACTTGAAGGAACTGATGACATCTCCTGTCCTACCTCAAAAATATCCAGACAAGTTGAATAGAACTAAGAATAAAATTGATTTTTGAATCTTACATGCATCATTTGCAGAAAATCAGCAGAATAGCTGAGCATAGTTTATACGTGGCAGTTATAAAGGTAGCTAAGAATGTTCAAGACAGAATTACCGATATACCCACAGGGACAAATCCAGTTTGCTATCTTCATGGCAATACCCCGTTTGATGGAGACTGTGAATCAACATGCATCAAGAAACGTGTTATTATTTAGAAACTGTTTTTTGCATACCTGATATATCTGCAGGAGAAAGAGGTCTAATGTCGTGTGTTTATGGCCACTGTGACTGTTCACTGTGACTGTTCAAAAATTTTTTTCACAGAAAGGGTCATTGGGCACTGGAACAGGCTGCCCAGGGAAGTGGTTGATTCACCTTCCCTGGAGGTGTTTAAGGCACGGGTGGACGAGGTGCTAAGGGGCATAGTTTAGTGTTTGATAGGAATGATTGGACTCGATGATCCAGAGGGTCTCTTCCAACCTTATTATTCTGTGATTCTATGATTCTGTGATTCATTATCAGATCAGAAACGTGTTTCATAGGCCAAACTTCATCTGAAACAAATCACTTTAGCTCTATAGGCTCTCCTGGGTCAAGACCTATTTACACCAGCTGAAGATATTGTAGGATGTCTGCAAACTTTGGAACTATTGCCTGGTGCTGAGGTGCTGGAGTCTCATTTTCCCAAGCACCAAAATAATACTTTAAAATAGAAACAATACCTAACAAATTACTGAAACTAAATGAGGACTGGCAGACCTGATTTGTTGTTATGATTTGTTGTTATGATGCTTCAGTCAGCTGATATGCACTAACGTGGAGGTGAAGGAGGCCCTCAAAGCATGTTACAGTGCAGAGTATCACTTTGTAAACACATCTACCAGGCAGACTTGTTTTTTGGGGTAAACTGAAAAATCTCAGTTGGAAAAGCAGTAGATATGTGGATCTGAGTCATGCATAATCCCTACTGTATTTCATTAAACTTTATTATTTAAAATGTATTCAGACTTTCAGGACTCACAATGCATGTGATTGTGCTATCATGTAAAAAGAAAGCTAACTAAACACTATTTGAAAAAGGAACATTAAGAAGCACAGTATTTTGAGGGCTAATTATTTGGTGAAGTAAGAGCTAGAAGAGAAAATAAACAGGACTAATGAAACTAACAGATGATATTTTGTAAGAATTCAGCACACATGAGTAAATGGAAAAGTAATTTTTTTAAGTATTCAGAACAAAGTAGAATATAGTAACATAGGATCCACTTGAGAAAAATGGGGAAAAATGTCTAAGACTGTGATTCCAATTGGAGAGAAAGCTGAAAAATAATAGTGGTAAAATAAGGTTAAGAATGATAGTGTGTTCTTCGTTGTACCAAACTAGTGCATTTGGACAGTCACTGGTGGTCTTGAAGACATGTACACTTACATGTCAACACTTGTGGGCACACAGACATGGGAGTTACTCATCTGTCCTGAGCAAAGTTATAGCTATTTACCCTAAGGATTTTTTTTTCCTGTCAATCTACTGTCATTCCATGGTCTATGGGTAGAGTCTGATCTCTTCATGAGAGCTCAGTCTTGTGTAACAACTTCATTAATGACCTGGATGATGAGGCAAAGTGTACCCTCAGAAAGTTTGCTGATAACAAAACCAGGAGGAGTGGCTCTATAGGATCATGCTGCCGTCTAGATGGACCTTGACAGGCTGGAGAAATGAGTGGACAGGAACATCATAAATTTCAAAAAAGAGAAGTTCTGCACCTCAGGAGTAACGATCCAAGGCACACTGAGGGCCACCTGGCTGAAGAAAAAGGGCCTGGGTGTTCTAGTGTACACCTAGCTGAACATGATCCAGCTGTGTGTCCTTGCTGTAAAGAAAGTTTATGTTACCCTGGGCAGCATCAGGCAATGTAATGACGCCAGGTAAAGGGAGTTGATCCTTCTGCTCTACTCAGCAAGGGTGAGGCCACACCTGGAGTGCTGTGTCCAGTGCTAAGCTCCTCAGTACAAGGAGGACATTGACATACTGGAAAGGTCACAAAGATTATTAAGGAGTTGGAGCATGTCACATTGTTCAGAAGAGGGCAACAAAGCTGTTGAAAGGACTGGAAGGAATATCCTAAGAGAAGTGGCTATGGACAATGGGTTTTTCTAGTTTGGAGAAAAGTAGGCTCAAATAGCTGGGACTATTCAGTCTGAAGAAGAGAAGGCTTGGGTAGGATCTTATTAATATACATAAATAGATGAAGGGATGGTGAAAAGAGGGCAGAGCCAGGCTTTTTTCAGTAGTGCCCAGTGACAGCACCAGAGGCTGCGGGCACGTACTGCAACAGGAAGTTCCCTCTGAGCATCAGGAAACTTTTTCACTGTGTAGGTGATTAAGTACTGTCCCAGGTTTCCCAGCAAGGATGTGAAGTCTCAGTCCTTGGAAGTTTTCAAAAGCCATCTGGACACAATCAGATCTAGGTGTCCTTGCTAGCACAGGGCATTGAACCAGCTGATTTCCAGAGGTGCCTTCCAAAATCAACTATTCTGTGATTTTATAACTCTGAATCTCCCAATGGTTTCTGTGTTACTATGGAGGCACTAACTACTGTGTTACTAGTAGCCAGCTAAGGCAAAGGATGGGATGTAGCTGCTTAGGGCTATATGAGATCATTCAAAGAATTCCTTCTGATTTCCAGGTGTTATTGAGAAAGCCACATGTAGGTGTTAGATTGTATCTTGAAGTATTATAGTGATAGCTCATGTTTACCTGCAACACCTCAAATGGACTTTTCAACTCTACTTTTTCTGTTAGAGCTGAATCAAACCCTGAATGCTAATTACACCGCTGAAGCAAGGTAAGGTGAATGTTACACATCCCCAGGGCCTCTGGAAAGGCAAGAACAGGAGAGTGTTCAGAAGGACAATTGCCATGAATAAGTACCTACTGCCATACAACGTGCCCTAGTTTATCCAAAATACCCACTTGACACCGGTCTTACAGGAAAGACACACCATGCTGGGCTAGCAGCCAGAGAAGAGCTGAGATATGTGACGGTACTGAAAGACATATTTCATGCCTGTATTTATATGACTCAGTCCCATCCAGCTGTGGTCTTTCTCATCCCTTGTTTATATAGCAAATGAGATATTGGCTTGCTGTGAAGATGGCAGCATTGAGCTATGTGCTTTTGGTTTGTACAGTAAATGGTGTTTAGCTCCAGGTTCAGTGAAATGTAGGTGTCTACATGCAGGACATTTATTGCTCCTATTGTAGTGACTGAAGACCTAGCCACTACACTCAATAAAGTCTTGACATCATTGACTAGAAACCTGCATTTGAGCAGTTGAATAACTCTCAAGGCTCCACTGACCCATGAAGGTAGGAAATAATGGGTACAAGCTACATTTTGAGCTTTGGGTACCACTGGCATTTTCAAAGCAGCACAGTGAAGGTTGCAAAAACTGTCAAGGAAGTATTGAGGGTGGTAATGAAACTCAGAGACAAGAGAAAGATCCTGACTGTACTGTGTCTGGAAGGAAGCATTTGTTCCAAAAGGCTATTTGAATGGGATACAGTATGGTCAACACTCAAAAGGTCTTTATCATGAAGGAGTCACAGCAACAATCAAGTCATACATAACTCCAGAAGAATGTTAAAATGAATGTATGTTAAGTAACAGGAAAATATTTGGTAACATCTTAGTTTCTGATCCTTCTAATGTGGATTATGAGGAGAGAGAATTTCTAATATGGAAATTATATCAGTACTGTTTACTTTGGGCTGGAGGTTGCTCTATTCCAATCCATTGTTTTCCCCTTTCCACTTTTTTTAGTCCATTCATGATGATTTTCACATACTCTGCTGTTGAAAATCTTATGGAAATGTCTTCAACCACATGCATAAATATTCATTTGCTACCTAAGGATCTTCTTCAAAGACTTCTTGTTCATTATATTCTTATGTCTGTTGTACTTCACGTGATTATCATGCTCCATATATTGTAGACTGAGATACAGTGATAGAAATGTAATAACTAGAAGAATTTCCTGGGTTGTACTTGGCTCTCCACTCCTGCATCACACCTGCCTCTCCACTCTTTTTTTTTTCTTTCTGGAGTCCCACCCTGTAATACAAAAGGGCCTTTTACTGCTAAGAAAACTAAGTTTTCTACCTTCTGTTTTCTCATCCACCTAATTATCCATTTTATATCATATCCTAACGACACACTTACAAGTTTTGAAACACTAGTGGATAGACTTCTGTCACCCCAAGGGGAAAATGTCAATGACCTAATTAGGAATATATTGATTCATTTCCTTATATTCAGAATTATCCCACATAAATATTCAAATTTTTTTTCTTTGCAGATCCACATAAATAAATACTATTTTCTGAGGGAATATGTTAGTCAGGAGATAGAATATTTCGAGGCACACTCCTGGCAGTTAGAATAATGAAATTTGAAATTCTTCACTGTTTTTCATTTTTCTGCCTTGTGCCAGGGCTATAGACATGGAAGACTTGATGTTACACTATTTTACACCTTGCATAGAATGTAGGCACCAGTCAAAATGGGCTGGTATGTCATAGGGACTATATGTCATAATGACATTTCTCCAGACATCAAAGGTACATGTTGAAGCTTTCTGGGCATGGTTTGCAGGATGAATAGGCTTAAGGACTCTTATGCTTCCAATTTGATAGTCATATTTGAATCTGTACAAACAGAGAGACATGCATGCAGCCAAGGCTAAGTATGTTATTAATTCTCACTTGAAGACATATTGTATCTAATTTAAACAGCTTTAAGTTTTCCATGACCAACAGAAACATCCAATTAGGGAAGAAATAGATTCACAAAATGTAAAAGACTTAAATTAATTATGACTTCCTCCATAAATACTGGAATTCAAGTTTTAATTATGCTTCATATCCTTGCTCCTTTTATTTATTCATTAATTCTCATGATTTATTTTGTTTTCATTTTATTTACATGTCTGATCCACAACCTATCATCACTGCATAAAGTGATGAAGAGACCAGCCATTTTTCCTTCCATATCACATATCAAGAGGGGAAAGAAGTTAAAAGAAACAGGGAAAATCATAAGAGGACCCAATTAATTTACCTCCCCTCCTCCTCAGTTTACATTCCTTATTAATTTCACATATCCTCAAAAGAAAACCAGTTGGACTTCACCAGAGAACTATTCAGACTGAGATGTTGTCAGCCTAATGTGATGCTAGTGATCTACATTAAGGCATTCAAATACCATCCTTGGAGCCTGGGAGCTTGGCTTCATCATCCTTACATAGGTGTGGAGCTTTAAATGCCATAGTGCAGCCAAGATAGCTAATGAGTACAAGTAGATTTGACACTTAGAGAAAAGATATGCCTTCAGGATCAGCAGCTGGAAGTCAACTGAATTCCCTAAAGACACCTTAAATGATTTCACAACTTCAATGTCTAGAATCATGCCATATTTTCTTTCATCTACTGAGCAAGAGGTGGGATTTGGCTGCCTAATGCATCTGCTTTTACAATTTTATCTGCCCTAAAGAAACCTGCCTAGCTTCTGGTTCCTATGGAAGAATATGAGTGTCCCACAAAGCCTTTGTCAAGTCTACAATTCTATCACATTAAATTAAAGATTCTGACAACTGGCTAAGGAGACCCTCCCATTGAGTCATAAGGTTCAAAATGGACAGCCTCATTTTCTAAGGTTCCCCCTAGAGAGGATACCTAGGTGTGTCTAAATCTGTTTCTAGTCTCAAAGTTGGCTGGTGGTTTATGACTAAAGGATTATGTGTGTGTACTTACAGGTGTTTTTGCCGCAAGTGAGAATCCAGTTACCTGTGAGAGTTTCCTCAGAGAGGTGCACACAGAATTAATGAGTCTCCTCAGAGAGGTGCACACAGAATCAATAAGTGCACCTCACAGCTCAAACTGGGCAGCCAGCAGCCACTTGCAGCAATACCTGTCAGAGAGACAATTTTGCAGTGAGTAGTAAGTAATTTAATTCAAGTGACAGATTAAAAGAAATCCAAGATTGCTATTGATAAATTCACTTACTGTGTTAGCACTTAAACACTTTTAATCAGTTAACTATTAGCACTTACATATATGTAACAAGTAACACTAAAAGCTTGAGTTAGTAGTTATTTTCATAGGAAAGATATCTGAGAGAGTTAGAGGAGCAGAATTCTTACCAAAAAGATATTTCTTCTTGGTGCAGGAGGAGAGGTCCAGGGACCTTGACTTGTCCTACAGGTAAGGTGGTCACTTATTCTGTCCCCCAACAAAAGGGTTTTCAGGTGTCAGTTTTATACCTTCTGGAAACTTTTTGGTGCCTCTTGGTGAGATGGGACTAAGTCAATTAAGTATATGTTAATTGGCTGTTGGCAAGGTCACTTATGTCATTGGAAGCAAGGACTTAGCAGTTTGCCACAGGTGCAAGAAGGAAAGCTCAGTAAATGCTGTTGGGAGGGTTTCTGCTCTTAACTGAAGCAACACCAGGCTGCAAGATCTCTGTCTAACTCCAGGTGTCACTTAGCTGTTATGGGTGTTAAACCACTATCCAATCTATCTCTTTGTGGTTAGTTTAGTGCCTGCCATCCACAGGGCCTAGCAAGTCCATAATACCACAAAGTCCTAGGAAGATGTCTCAGTTTCCACAAGATATCTGAAAAGTCAATTGAAGCTTACTTATATTTAGGCAATCTGATGCAGCCCTAGGGAGTCTAGTGAGACTAGTCTCTCAATATAGACATCTCTGATGAGTGTCTAAAACTGGGTGGTACAAATCCCATTAACTCACTTCTGTTGCCTAGTGATAGCTTTATGTCAATGTCATACTTCTGGTTCTTTTGAGATGCCTCCAGGTGTTCCCCCTTGCCTCTAGTGACTGTTCCAGATGATCATCAGTTTCTCACGAGTTCTGTGTTGTGGTGGATCTCTTCCTGACACTGTAGAACATCTCAAATGGCATTGGATACTTAAGTGCAAGCAACTGAATTAAAGTATTTTCTCCAGTGAGACTGGGAGATACCACAGTATTCCCAGTATCCCATAGGATGTCTTATGTATATAAAGTTAGTGACCTAAACCATGCTTAAAATGGCAGAATGGTCTTAACTACACCCAAAAGGACCAAAATTATGGAAAGCAAAGCTGAGAGACATTTGAAATATCTGTCTGGGAAAGTCTGGTGTTTTATCATCTTTTCTTGTTCTGAATTGGAGTAATAATGTCTTTTTGAAAAAGACCATATATAATAATACAGAATATAAAAAAATGCATTCATAAAAAAATGATCACAAGGTCCCTTCAAACACTTTCAATTTTTTACTTATTTTTTTTCCAGAGTGCAGCTGCATTCACTGTCACTGTTCCTCCTGGGAGATGTAACCGGAATGCTTTTTACTCCCATCATGTTAAGGGCTCTAGACCTACTGACAGGTATGGTGGTCCATTTTCATAGCATATGCTGAACCTAGTATGCAAAGTTCTGCTGGAAAATGGTAACTTGGTCATGCATATTTTGTCCTCATTAAATCTTTAGGTTAATAGGTAGAGTGATACTTAGGAAAGACTAGGAGGTTTGTAAAAGTCTTGGCAAGCATGAAATGATGGAATAAATGGAGGAAGCAAAGAAAATGGCTACATTGTAAAATGACCTTCAACAGTACATAATGAAATGAACATTTATTTACTGAAAATAAAAATGAAAAGAATAACAACTATTTAAATATTCCACCAAAGTGTACTATGTATTCATACATTGTGTTCCAAGACAGAAAACCACCTCATTTTACTAGATCCTTACTTTTCTTAGATTCATGCAATTGAACCACATTTCTCTTTCACATCAGCATAACCATTTGGTAATCACTGAATTTGGTAATCTTCAGGATCACTAGTTAGATGCCATGTCACATGCAATGTTCGAACTTAAACTTTGCTAGATTTTAAAAAGCATATGAGCCATTGGCCAAAGTCAGTCATGCAAGCCTGGCAGAAGTAGCTGAGTTACAAAGAAAAAGGCAAATGTGTACTTAAAGCACTGCTTCTCAGCATTGCTCATATCAAGCCTCCGTTTCCTTTCCCAAAAGTAATTACAAATCCATATTCCATTTTTCCCATTTGTTAGAAGGGCTTTCCATGAGTTATAACAAGGAAGTTATTTCTCTGGCCCAACTGAGAACAGCTGTTTATTTTAGGATTTTTCTCATGTTAATATACTACTTTGCCAACCTAAACAGTAACAGAGATCATGTGTTCAGGACACATAGGAAAAAACTACTGGCAATCATAGTTCCATAGAAAATAAACTACAGTAGCTGGCATGCTGTCTCAAAGACCTCAGAAGCTAACTCCCCACTATAACCAATCCCATCAACTTTGGTATGGCCATGTAAGTAAAATCCCACTGTGCGTAATATAAGTTGCTTCCAAATCTAGGAAAAGATTTCTGCCCATTTGAATGTCAAGTCATGCTCTTTCACTACTGAAAATAGCAATGCAACAGAGGTCCGTGTTACCATGACAAGTGAAAAAAAAATGATGAAGATTTGTAATAACCTAGGAGAAATTTCATACATCACTGAAGACAAAGAAAACTGAAAAGAAAAGAGATTTGGGTTATATTTCTTTTTAATAATGTCAGTCAAAAATGTTCCAGCCAGTAGTCTGAACACCATGGCTGAGGACAGATTTACCACTTCACTTCACTGAATAACAATTTCAAAGCTTAGAAAAATCTTTGTAAGAGGAGATGGTGAAGCTTAAACTTCCTGTCAACAAAACACCCCAAACAAATAATGCATTTTGATGAAATAGCTGCATGATCCTTGAACTGGAATATCTAAATGAGACAAAAGGTTTTAAAGGAAGGATGAAAGGCAGTTGTAAAAAATCAGTGATATTAAATGGACTCATGTCCAGTTTTGCTATCACGTCAAAGAGTAGGGGCAAAACTGGGTAACCCAGACAGCCTTGTAACCTCTATGTAATAGGCATAGTGATAAACTATATTGGAAGAGATGTGGGCAGATTTATAATTTGGGAAAAAAAAAAACAAAAAAACCCCCAAGAGGATGCAATAAACACTTTAACCTCACTTGATGGCAAAGAGATTGCTTACAAATGAGTTAGAATAATGCTCATATTGTAATATGGTCCAGATTTCTTTTAATACAGAGTGAAGTTTTACAAATAGCCCATGCAAAACTACTGAAACTTATGCTGCTATGGAAAGGGTCATGCATTCCTTCATCTCCATAATTGATCATATTTGCACTGCATCGTGCTGTCAGGTGCAAATCAGTTAAACTCAGTTCCTTGATCCAACATACGAGCAGTCCTCCAAAAAAAGTAATCTATTGTCTCATGGATCTCTCATCAAAACTGATACCCTATGACTGCTGATGCATAAAAGGGAAAACATGGGAATGCTCAACCCCTTGAGTGGGAATATGGTCTCAAATTGTGAAATTACACTTTACTTTAAAACTATTAATAGCTTATAATCAAAAATTAAACACCACAGCAACACAGAGGCATTCCACGTTTGCATCCTTAATGCTATGCTGCATTTGACTGCTTCTCTTTCACCCCAATTGATAATTCATTGGCTAGATGATTTACTGAATACTATTTGTGTTTTCAGATTGAACAAAAAAAAACTGTGAAGAGGGAGGTAACTAGTATACAATATTGACAGAAGTATTTTATATAAATTTCTCTATTTTTCAGGTTTTACAGACATTTTCATTTAGAAGGTGAATGCCTAAATACTTGTGAATTAACTGCATTATGACAGAGCAGAATGAATGCAATTTTATTTATTTGTGTTCATTTATTTCTCCATTCTCCCTCTTTTTTCACATTGTCCATATTTACATTGCAAAAATATGCTCTGCAGAAATGTGGAATGACTTATGTAAGTAGTTAGTGGCAATGCCAGGGATGAAGTTTTACATCGACTTCATGCTATGAGAATAAAAATAAGCATGAGAACATAAATATAAACCAAAATTGCTTTTAAAAAAGAATAGGCTATTGGCATTCTTGTAATTTTTAAGGATACCTCAGCTAACATATTCTACAAATCTGCTAAGGTAGAAGGTCAAAATTGTGCTTAATTCTGGGTATCACAGGGATTTACATGGAAATACTATAACAAGAATTGGATACCTATGATGATAAAAATACAATAAATAGCAATGAATTATTTTATCATTGATATTTGGAGTCATTCTTTCAGAACTGGATGCACAATGTCACCTTGCAGATCTTGCATAATATTTGTTGAGTGTTTCAAACATTCAATGACATTCAGAGAGCCATTTGTGCCACAAAAATGTATTGTGAGGTGAACAGTTTGGTATGTTACATCCTTCTTAAATGTAGATATACTATCAGAGCAATAAAGTCTTCCATTGAACCAATAAGATTCAAAGCCTGCATCTTTGAACAACAAAGGAAGTTTTAAAATATCTCCCAATGGTACAAGATGGAATATATTTTGATTAATATTTTAATTTTCATCTCCTGGTTTTCATCTCCTTTGAATTCATAGTAATAATAAATTTGAGAGAAGCCAGCAGAGCTATTCCTGCGTGAGACCAGCTTGAGTTTTTCTGTTAAACCATTTTAACCCTTATTTCCTCAATATATTTATTTGCTTTCAGTAATTTTCCTTGGCTTGACAGTACTAAAGGCATCCACTCATGGTAATTGTTTTAATACAATAAAATTATAGACTTTCAGATGTTCAAGAAGATACTTCTGGACCTATCAACACCTTCCCATCTATGGAAGTTTATGCACAGACATGCATTCATACATACATGCATATGTGCAAGAGAGATGAAGCTGTGAAATGAAGATGAGAGAGGAAGATGATTCACTTTAAATTTTCATAGACCTGATTATTCTCAACAGTCATTGATGTCCCTGGGAGACCTGGTGAGATTAAGTGGGAAAGTTCATCACAAAGGTTATACAACTAAAAATAACCTTTGAAAGGTTACCTCTGTTCAGTTGTAACAACAGAGAAAACTGTCACTGCTGGTGCCACAGAGCAGCTACAGTAGTCTTTTTGAAAGATTAGGATAGCTGCACTAACCATGGCAGCAAGCTGCCTCAGGTGCCAGGCTTGGAAAGTGGGCAACTCTGTGGGTGGTCACAGGCAGCTGTGCTACCACTAGTGCTAAAATATATTAAGATGTTCTTTATTTAAGTTCTTTCTTAGAAGCTAGATTTTAAAAAAGGGTGAGTTTAAATAGCAGAAAGAGGTCATAGTACACCTGGAAAAATGACATAGATGGTGGGATTTCTTTTTTTAAACAAGAATGAAGTACATAGAATTGAATCAGACACTGGTCAGAGAAATAGTCCTTAGGGTAGCCTCAGGCACTGGCAATACAGACAAACAGCAATAAAAAAAAGCGCATGGTGGTGGTGGGGTGGGGGTGGGTGCTTCAAGGGAGTCATACCTAGTAACGGTGCCCCCCAGAGGGGCTAATGAGATGAGGTGAAGAGAGAGAAAGGGGAAAAAGAAATTAAATGCAGACGTCTTTTCTATTACTGTGAGGGAGCAAGGGAGAAAGGCACTGCTGGAGGCATGTCATGCATTATACAAGCGCTCACAGCTGTCCAGCTCCTCCAGATCCCCTGTATGGTTAGCACTACTGCCTCTAATGATGCCAAATATGTAATGAGTGGGTGAGGGATGAGAAGCAGGCTTTGTCACAGAGAGATCTGGGGTATTAGCAGCTTTTCTGCAGAATCAAAATGGGTATCCAGAGAAGGACCTCCATGCATTCCAAAAGGTGCGAAGCCACCCCCGCCCCTCCAACCCCGAGACTCTCAGTATGGAGCTCCAGGGCACTGTTCTCTGTTGGATTCCAACACTGATGTGAGCTGAGTGATGCTCAGGGAGCTGTGGAGAGCCAGAAGTGGGAGTGATGGCAGGGCAGTGGGGAAGTGATGCCCAACATAGCTGCATGGTGACACAGGAGTGCAATGTTTCTGAAGGGCAGCCATGGGGTGTTGAGGAGGGCTGGGACTCATGCAGTAAAGCCTGATGCTGAAACAGTGTGCAATTCTTAAAAACTCTGTGAGGCAGCCTCTGGTCACTTCTTATCCCTGGGGATGTTCGAAGAGCTGCATTGAGCTACATGGCTCAGTGGACAAGTCCACTGACTCATCTCTATTCCTCGTCCAATCCAGGCTCATGAATCCTAACCCATCACTAGAGAAAAGGCCCCTGCAGTGCTGTGGAGCAGCTTCCACACTCTCTGCCTATCCCATGAATGATTTTTGTGTGTCTTCAAAATCTCTCTGACAGGACAACAAAACATCAATGTTTAACTCCATAAACTTCAGAGATCTAGCTGACACTACAAAGAATGATGCTTTTGAAAGATGGAAGCCTGCTTCAGTATCAGTAAAAACAATCTCAGCAAGGTATATGGGAACAGGCATTCACTTTATCTGCAACTAGTGATATATCTCAAAAGCTATACCTTGTACATTACATTTTTTTCCATATAGATGCTGAAAATGCATTATGACAAACATGTTCTGTTAGCAAAAATCTGCTTCGCATTATGAATTGTTTTTTTCCACAGCTTCAGTTGTATGAAATAGAACCAACTAATATATGTAAGTGGAAAATTTGGGAAGAAATGGCCACAACAGCATCTCTGCCATTGTCCAATTTCTCTACTAATCTGCCATTTCCAGCAGTTCCCTGCTCTAAAGTACTTCTACTCAATTGTCTTTCTCAGCAGCCCCCCTAGCTTCCATGGTAAAACAATCTGCCAGATGACAACTAACCATTTCAAAGACATATTAAAAAAAGAAAATTGTTTCCATCCCCCTTCAAACCAATTGCCTTTATATCTCTGATTTCTGCAGCAATAGATGTGGACAGTGCCCCAGAGCAAAGTAAACACATATGTTTGGGAAGGCTTTTAAAATACTTGGCAACAAATCACCTCATGCCACCCAAAGAACATTTTTTCCGCCTTACAGGCTTCTGATGTGTGTAAAGCACTGGCTTTCAGACTCCACCTGTCTCTTTGAGATACAGTTGGTGGTGTGGTGGTACGTGTGACCTCAGACATCTGGACAAGCTGACAGCCAGAACCTTTAACATTTGCAGCACCATACTGAGGCTCTTTCACATCAGATGGAGAGTAAAATATTCCCAGATATTGGCGCTGTCCCAAAACCAGTACTTCCCTTGGATCACACCTCATGTGAAGCTCTGTATGAACTGAAGAATGAGATGGGTTATTGGCATATTTTGCACAGGCTGTCTGTTGGCTTTATTGCAACTGACGACAGCTCCAGCCTGGGGGAGGTCTGACTGCATGTTGCTTTGTGCATATATACTATTTTGCCTGCTGTTTCAATTTGATTTTTTATTTTGTCATTGAAGAAGATAAGACAAAAAGCTATCTCACTTCTATAGCAAAAAAAAAACCCATACAGATAACATTTAACAGGCTGTTATTTTATGTAGAACTAAGTATTTTTGACCCTGGTAAAATGATGCAGTCTAAAGGAGCGGTATCATAGCAGAACTCTTTATCAAGAATAATGGAGAGTGAGGCATGGAGGAGTACAAGTATGAGATGATAAAAGAAATAAACAGTGTGTCCATGGTCAGCTGCTGGTACTTCAAGAAATGCAGTCCTGAGAACTGGATAAACTGGTTTTAGTGTTAACAAAGAGAACAAGTATCCAGCATATATTAAACTTCATGTTTATGAAATCTCACATTTCCAATGGAAAAAAAAAGGAGCAAGTATTACAGTGTAATAGGAAATATGTAATAGCCCCATGTGGTAAGCAAGGAGAAATAAATGTCCATGATCAATATCATATTCCTCTTGCAAAATGGCTTGGGATGCTGATGACCTACAGAGCACAGAACCTCTATACACAGAAAGAACATAGCAATGGAAAAAGGGGCAAGTATTAGGAAAAAAGGACAAAACAATTTAAACTTTGTCATTAATTAAAATCCATTTTATAATCATAGAATTATAAAATCACTAGGTTGGAAAAAACTTTTGAGATCATTGAATCCAACCATACCTGTCCACTACTAGATCATATCCCTAAGTACTTCACCTACCCATCTTTTAAATACCTCCAGGGATACATATATATATGTGTGTGTGTATATATATATGGCTAATAACCTTTTTGATGAAGAAATTTTTCATAATGTCTAATCTAAATCTACCCTAGTACAACTTGAGTGGCAGCCAGTTTCTCAAGCGGAATACTATGAAAAAATGTGTCAAAGGCTATACTGAAATACAGGTCCAAGCAGCCAGGTCCAGTATATCCACAGCCTTTCCCTTGTCCATTAAGTGGATAACCTTGTCGTAGAAGATGATCAGGTTAGTTTGGCAGAAACCAGCCTTTCATAAACCCTTGTTGACTGGGCAAGATCACCTGGTTGTTTTGTGTGTGCTATGTGCTAGCACTCAAGATGACCTGTTCTATGACCTTTCCTGGCACTGAGGTCACACTGACAGGTCTGTATTTCCCTGGATTCTGCCTCTGACTCTTCTTGTAAATGAGCATCATATTTGCCAATCTCTATTGAAATGGAACCTCCCCAGTCAGCCAGGATTGCAGGTACATGAAGGAAAGAGGTTTGGTGAGCACGTCAGCCAGCTCTCTTAATACCTTTGGAAGGAACCCATCTGGCCTCATGAACTTGTGAATATCTAATTGGTTGAGCAGGTCTCTAACCATTTGCTCATGGATCATAGGAGCTTTGTTCTGCTCACTCTCCCTGTCTACTGGGTCAGGATGCTGAGTATCCAGAGAAAATAAAAGAGATCTATTAAAGACTGAGGCAAAGAAGGCATTAAGTACTCTATCTTTATCCTCATCATTTGTCACTGTTGTTCACCCTGCATGCAGTAAAGGATGAAGATTCTCCTTGGCCCTCTTTTTGTTGCTGATATGTTTGTAGAAACATTTTTTATTATATCCTGGAGGACTGGTCAATTTAAGTTCTAGTTAGGCTTTAGCCCTTCTGATTTTCTCTCTGCATAATCTCACTTCATCCTAGTAGTCCTCCTGAGATGCCTGCCCCTTCTGACAAAGCTCAAATACATTCCTTCTTTTCTATTACCCGCCCAAAGTTCTCTGCTCAGCCATGGCAGTTTTCTTCCATGCTAGCTCATTTTTCAGCACTCAGGGGTGGCCTGGTTTTGGACCATCAGGAATTACTTCTTAAAGAGCACCCAGCCCTCTAGGACAGTTCCTATACTCCGTGAAGGATTGGCGTTCGAATGTAGTCGTTAACAAGTAAAGGATTAGATTGGGACCAAAAGTTATTTGGGTTGGATTTACACCCATAAAGGTGCAAATCTAGGTGTTTTGTTTTTTTTATTTAAAAAAAAAAATTATAATAAATGAGACTTCAAGGAACAAAAGTGTTTGGAGTACAAATGCCTGGTGCAGGTTAACAATGGGAAAAGAGCTTTTGTCCCACAACAAAAAGTTCAGGTGATAGCTGTGAAGAAATATTCTCTTGTATCTCATCAGATTGAGGACAGCATTGCTCAATGCAGAATGGTTTGGTAATGGAGGACAATGAAAATTGAATTAAGAAAAAGGGGAACTGTGGACGATGAATGAAATAAATTGACCTTGATTGTGTTGTTAATTTCCTGCTTTGGGACTATATGGTGATTCGTGCACACAATTGTGTCAGGGTCTAGAGAAAGATCTGTTCTCAGCACAGTCAAAACCCCTTATCAACAGCATCACTAGCTCAAGGATTGCTCTAAGAGGTGAGATTAGAAAGATAACTTTCCCATCTCAGGTGAGTGCTTGTGACCCTAGACTATTAGCTATTCTTGAATAACTCTATTTTACTTCTCTGTAATTCCTATTTTTTGCTTGTGGCTTGTTTTTTTTTGGATCAGTTTCATTCAGTGTCAGGAAAAATTCAGATTTCAAGACTTCAGAAAATTTTCAGTTTTCCATCCTTACTGAAATCTAGTGCCAACTTCAATTTTCTGCCACAAATTGACTAATTCACAGTGGGGAATAGAACTATAGAAATGTGACATTACTATAGGAAGAGTAGGAAATGATGGAAGACTTTTAATTGCTTAGCCCAGCGAGTCCACGTCAGAAGTACACTGGCGATGAAGCCATTATTAGCAGCTTTTCTTCCCAGCACACTTTGCCCTGAAGTAGGAAACCCTCCCTCCAGAACCAAAATTAGGTTTCTGCCATCTCAGCAGATGACATAGCATCATTAGTTGGCACACATGAAAACCTTATTGTTCAGGTGAAGACTTGCTGTAGCAGACAACTATACTTTTGGTCTGGGTCTATAGTCCTTTTGTTCTCTTTTTCTCATGTTTTAGTGATGGTACCAAGGACTCAGTGCTGTTGATATATATACACATTAGCATAATTTGGTTGTTGACAGAAAAGAGAATATCAATGACAATGTTAAATCTTTTTTGCCATGTACTTTAGCATAGGCTTCATGGCTATTTCTTTGCTGGCAGTACCACTTAGCAGAAAGAAGAATGCACCAGAGTGCACTCCATCATCTTCCAACAGTCCTGGATGACTGGGGAGGTTCCGCTGGACTGGAGGCTGGCTGATGTCGTGCCCATCTATAAGAAGGGGCGCAGGGAGGACCCGGGGAACTACAGGCCTGTCAGTCTGACCTCAGTGCCACGGAAAGTCATGGAGCGGGTGATCTTGAGTGCAATCATGAAGCACTTGCAAGAGAACCGGGTGATCAGACCCAGTCAACACAGATTCATGAAAGGCAGGTCTTGCCAGTGTAATCTGATCACCTTCTGTGACTGAGTGACTAGACTCTTGGACGAGGGAAAGGCTGTGGATGTGTCTTCCTGGACTTCAGTAAAGCCTTTGATACAGTTTCTCACAGCATTCTGTTTTGGAAACTGTCAGCCTCTGGCCTGGACAAGTGCACACTCTCCTGGGTGAAAAACTGGTTGGATGACCGGGTCCAGAGAGTGGTGGGAAATGGAGTTAAATCCAGCTGGAGGCCAGTGACAAGTGGGGTTCCCCAGGGCTCAGTCCTGGGTCCAGTCCTGTTCAATGTCTTTATCAACGACCTGGATGAAGGCATCGAGTGCTCCCTTAGCAAGTTTGCAGATGACACCAAGCTGTGTGGAAGTGTGGATCTGCTGGAGGGTTGGGAGGCTCTGCAAAGGGATCTGAACAGGCTGGACCGCTGGGCAGAGTCCAACGGCATGAGGTTTAACAAGGCCAAATGCCAGGTCCTGCACTTGGGGCACAACAACCCTAAGCAGAGGTACAGACTAGGAGAAACCTGGCTGGAAAGCTGCCAGGAGGAGAAGGATCTGGGGTGTTGGTTGACAGCCGACTGAACATGAGCCAGCAGTGTGCCCAGGTGGCCAAGAAGGCCAATGGCATCTTGGCTTGTATCAGAAACAGCATGACCAGCAGGTCCAGGGAGGTTATTCTCCCCCTGTACTCGGCACTGGTGAGACCGCACCTCGAGTCCTGTGTTCGGTTCTGGGCCCCTCACCACAAGAGGGATGTTGAGGCTCTGGAGCGAGTCCAGAGAAGAGCAACAAAGCTGGTGAAGGGGCTGGAGAACAAATCTTATGAGGAGCGACTGGGAGAGCTGGGGTTGTTTAGCCTGGAGAAGAGGAGGCTGAGGGGAGACCTTATTACTCTCTACAACTACCTGAAAGGAGGTTGTGGAGAGGAGGGAGCTGGGCTCTTCTCCCAAGTGACAGGGGACAGGACGAGAGGGAATGGCCTCAAGCTCCTCCAGGGGAGATTTAGGCTTAAGATAAGGAAAAAATTCTTTACAGAGAGGGTGTTTAGGCATTGGAACAGTCTGCCCAGGGAGGTGGTTGACTCGCCTTCCCTGGAGGTGTTTAAGGTGAAGGTGGATGAGGTACTTAGGGGCATGATTTAGGGATTGGTGGGAATGGTTGGACTTGACCACCCGATGGGTCTCTTCCAACCTGGTTATTCTGTGATTCTGTGATTCTGTGAGTGAGAACAACAGTGACCTCTGGCAAGGATAAAGGGCTTTAAAAACCTTCTTCAGGTAATGTAAATTCAGAGGGATTATTCTGTCCTGAAAGCAATACTCGTACAAGCCCGCTGTGATGATCACTCCTGCTATGAACAATGCCTTTGCTAGGTGCCTTTCTTTGGAAGGCTTAGAAGAATATATGAGGTCATGGATAATCACCTCTCACCCCACTGGGTGTCCACTACAATTCCAATTGCACCCATGTGCTCTATGCACAGTCTGTAAAGTAACACATAGTAGAAAAAATCTCATTGCCTTTTCATAAGTCTTTTACTTTGACAGCAAATGTTGACAGCAAATGTCCAAGGTTTTAAATAAGAGCACTGTGAAAACAGAAAATGAAAATGGCTTGGATGACTTCATAAGAGGTTACAGGATGAAGTGTATATATAGTTAGTGTATTAAGCATATTTCATAAAGGGATAATTTTAAGTACATTGCTCTCCAGTGGGGACATTAAAGTGCTAGTAACAAATTCTCGCATGCCTAGGAACAAGGCTTATAGAAATAATTACAATAGGAGAGTTACTACAGTGGCAATCACTGTAGCGAACCTAAAAAATTTACAAGTTGTTTTAAAAGTAAAGCCTGAAATGTCCTAAAAATGGAGGTAAAATAGGAGGAAAGTTTTGAATTTCTGGAAATCCGTAGGGTGATACTAAAACCCACCTGACTACTAAAGGGGGGGATTCCCCATGTGCAGAACTCGGCACCTCAGTTCACCATTGCAGTTGAATTCCAGTTCATCATCCACGATCACATCTGCACAGGCAAGCACAGAGCCCCAGTACAGTTTGTACAGGGGTGTACAAGCCTGGATATTTAGAAAGCACGCTTGCATAGTTCCAGATCCAGCTTACAAAGCAATAACTTTCCTTTTATTGGGGTGTTTTAGCTCAGGCACAACACAGCACTCCAGGACCAGCTCTGAGCTCGGACAAAGTTAACTCGAATCTCTTGCACATACTCATTTAAACATACCCTTATAGTTCTCAAACACATTTTTGCTGTGGTTGCCAGATTCCTAGTAATGACAGTTTTGACAGTCACAGTCAAAATACTGCTGTGTAATAATAAGTTTATATGTGGCAACTGCTCATAAACTCCTCAGTGACTTCATGTCGATACCAAGAGACATTGTAAGCTGATCATTTAAGGATGGCATGATTTTGGTAAAAGCTTTCTGGTTGTTTAAGTAATCAATAACATCATGTTATACAGTTCTGAAAGTCCACTACAGAGACAAGAATTATCTTTACTTGTGTTTAGTTTCTTTCCTCTAAAAGATCAGGAAACTAATTTCCATGATCCTCCGAGCAAAGACCATGTAAACAAATTTAATGATGTTTGTCTTAGAATATTTAAGAGCCTTTCTGTTCAAGAAAGGATGATACTTCCCCACCATGAAACTCTCCACTGCCAAAGAGAAAGGTAAAATCAGAGGACGTTAAGAAAATCTTCAAGTTTTTTTTTCCTTTTTTTAATTTTGTAGTTAAAAACCAATAATTGCTACAATAGAAATAAGGTGTTGTCATGTATGCACAACTGTGGATCACAGTGAGTGCTTTACATGTCACAGTTCTCATCCTCACTTGGACCCGAGACTCTCCCCTAATCAACACAAGTCATGATCAGTGCAATGTGCCGAAAACATTATGTTAATCTGATTTTCCCTTTCCTTTTTCTTCATTGGCTATATCTATAGACACTTGTTTGTCTCACCTACCTCTTGACGAATAAGTCCTCTTAGACCTGTATCATCACTTACTATTTTAATCTCATCAGTTAGCTGGCCTTCAAGAGCTTTTTGGATGAAGAGAGAATATGAGTCACTGTGCTCTTTTTTATTCATAGTATGTCCGGTTCTTCAGATTTACCAGTAAACTTATCAAGTTATTGATGCCTTCCTCTCTGTTGGTGTAAGCCTGAGATGGTGAAGATCTGCATTGCCTCTAGAGGAGCAGCCATGTAGTGTAAAGGTGACATCTATTCCAGTGCTGGAAATTAGGAAATTATTTCACACTTCTATGTCAAAACAAGGGAGGGAATAGGCAAAACCTTAATGCCTATAGCTGCTTCCTTGAATAATTTTTCTTCTTAGGGGATGTAAGCTGATATAAACATGTTCCCTATATGCAATGGGATCATGTTTATACAGTTACTCTGATAAATAATGAGTGGACCAGCTGAATTGTCCATACCTGAAAAATGTTATTTTGCTTCAAGTTTTTGTTTTGGGCCACCCCAACCGTCTCTCTCAAAATCACTGCTCAGATATAAGTAGGCAAGTACTTTAGTGCAGGGTCCAATCCCAAAAGCCAGTATTTGATGGGCGTGTATGAGACCTGGCTCCTTCCACCTTACATAGTCCTGGGTATCGAGGAATGTTCATTCTCACAAACACCCACATGTTTGCACCTCAGTATGGGCAACAAAAACCTCAGTTTCTTACTGATGGAGTACAACATGAAACTTATAATATTTCTGAAGTTATAATTGAGAAAAATAAACTATGCAGTAATAATTATATTCTAGATCCTGGACCAATTGCTATGACACTCATGACAATACTACATTCCAATGTGCTACAATATAACTCTATATGAAGATCTACAGCTATGAAGGATTAATGTGGCTGGCCTGCTGTAGGTCAGGCTAGCCCCAAATGGTTTAACAGCTCTCTCTACTCTCTCCAGCACATGACAACAGTGACAAACCGTTTACTGGAGTGGATACATTTAATAGAATAGATGTGGCTAATATGAGTGTTGCAAGCAGGGACTCAAGTCCATCTTTAGATATCCTCCTCTGTTGCTATTGATTTAATAAAGGAAATTGAGAACAACTCATTGTCTAAAACAAGCATCTCATGCTCCTCTTTAGAGCTCCATATATGCTTTACCTAACATGAATGGTATGCCCACACCACTTCCAAACACAGTGCACATGCAATTAATCTTTCCTATATTACAGATGGCTCCTTCAGTGAAACTATGTTTTGAAGATGGTAAGATTGTCATTTTGAACATAACTTACTGATGTGGAAGGAGGAAAATATTATATATTATATATATATATAAAATATTATATATTCAAGATAATATGATAATAACGGAAATGTATTGGAGAACAGCACCCATGGCTGGACTGGAGGAATGGTGACTAGATAAGGCACGTCTCACAGGACAAAAAATAAACACACTAGCAAACAACTAACTGTTATCTCATTAGTTACCATTAAGGTAACTGTATTGCTTTGATCTCAATTTGCAACAGCAATAGCAAAAAATAAAGATAAATCTTTAATCTTGTAAGAATGGTAGCCCCACATTCACTCTCATTTATCAACTTCAGAGATATACTTCTAGCATATGCATGAGTAGGAATACCTCTATGGGGTCTGACTGTGAGATAAAGTGTAGACGCAGTCTGCACAGTTGAAAAAAAAATGACTTTCTTAGAACCAAAACTATACGTGCATGCACATGTATTTTAGTTTGCGTGCTACTAAAGAAAGTTTTTGTAGCTCACTCTCCATTCCAAAACCTTGCAAACTTAAAAATCTACATTACAAATTACATAGGGCCTTAGTCAATACTCTTCCTCTACAAGGTCCTACACAAAAAAAATGAGACTAACCTTATTGCTCAGGAACCAAGAGGGGGAGGGGAGGGGAGGGGAGGGGAGGGGAGGGGAGGGGAGGGGAGGGGAGGGGAGGGGAGGGGAGGGGAGGGAAGGGGAGGGGAGGGGAGGGGAGGGGAGGGGAGGGGATGGGAGGGGAGGGGAGGGGAGGGAAGGGGAGGGGAGGGGAGGGAAGGGGAGGGGAGGGGAGGGGCAAAGCAGTGGTTATAGAACATGTTCTAATGTCTCACAGTGAGACTGTGCTCAATTCTTTTGCTTCACTAAGTAGGAGTGGCACAATGTATAAATATAGACATTTTCTTCCTCTCAATCAGAAAAATGTCAGTGTGCACCAGCCCACAACATTTGGTCTGCAAAGCAGTTTTTAGCTCAAACAAACCCCATCACTGTGCTTGAGAACCCACTCTGTTCATAAGACCTGGCTCCCTCTTTCCAAAGATCAAGTCAGTGCTCAAAGGAACCCTTTTTTTTTTGGTTAAAGATGTGAAAGCAAAAACAAAGGAAAAGCTCAATGGCCTTCCAGAAAATAATCTGCAGAATTGCTTTGACCATTGGCAGTATCATATACAGCTGTGTGTCAGCTCAGAAGGGAACTGCTTTGAAGGTAATCATAGTTGATTTTCTTAATTTGTTAAATAGAAAGAATTACAGGCACATCTCTTTTTTTTTTTTTTTTCTCTTTTGTGTCAGACCTCATATTTTCCTAACAGCAGGAATGCTGGAGTTCACTGCCAGTGGCTTGGAGGTAGGCTGATGGTATCCAAACTAAAGGAGTCCGGAAAGAATTGTTATTTTGTACCTGAAAAGTATTAGCAGGTCCAGTGAAAAAGAAATCCCAGTTACAATACCCTCAGGACTTGGAAATAATAATTGTGACCACATTGCATTGTATTCTGATGTACTATGATCTAACACTTATATGAAGAACAGGCATTTTGGGCTCCACAGAGACAGAACACAGTACTTTGTAATGACATAATGATAGACTGAAGTCCTGTAGGACTGTGTAAAGATCATCAGTTTCACTCAACTAAATTATCAACTTTGGCACAAATAACATAAAATCCCTTCAGCTCAATTATGTGGCTTAGTCTGGGAGATCAATGTCTCCAATTCTTACTCCACATTTAACTACCTTGTGATATCAGTAGAGGGTTTAAATCAAGATAATTCTGGAAAGCACTTGAGGAGCCATGTGTTGAGGTTTTCATGTTAGATGCATTTAATCAATAAACATCAGACATTAAGTATCCTAAAAAGATATTTAGTCTTAATGCACTGAAACACTGAGAATTGCAGTAAAAAAAAAACAAACCAAAACACACCTACATTTAGTTTCAGGAGCAGAAAAATAAAAAATATGTTTTATAGGTATAAAATTACAGAATGTGATAATTTACTAGAAATTAATGTTTTCAAGTTACCCTTTCTTTTCCAAAATAACAGGCAGATCACACCAATCTAGTCTTCAGCCTCATATTAATCTCATCAAACTGATTTTTTTCATCTTACTATTACTCTGCCATTTCAAAAGTAACTGAGAAATCAGGACAGCTTTGTTGATAACAAATAACAACACAAGAACAGCAGCCATAATCTCTTATTAACCTAGTGGAGGTATGACACAATAAAAATACCACACTAAGATTCTGGGAACTGAAGATAATCTTTCATAGTTTAATTATGAGTTTAAGTAAATCCCTTAGTGGAAAATAAATATGAGCTGAAAAATAATACCAGGCCAGTTTTACTTAACATAGCAGTTTCTTATGTGTATTTATAATTGCATCTGCCTTTGTTAGAGGGAAAACCATGTTTCTGGTGTTAACTCCTCTGAGGCAACATGGATAAATCAATGTAAGCTCGTGTCCATTCTTGCTTATGAAATGCCAGTGCAGGTCATACGCTACATTTCTAGGGAACATTAGGTCCTTCAAAAACCAAAAGATTCTCTGACTCTTGATGTAAAGTTAGTAAATCAGGCAGAATAACTTAGGTTCTAGCACTGTCCTAAAGGATATGTGCTACTCTTTCTGCTGCACAGAATGGAAAGAGTGAAATTAACTGTGGGATCCCAGACTGAAATTTCAGGGGTAGCAAATTAGGGGAAAACAGAGATGATACTCTCATCTATCACATTGGTGATAAATGAAAGAAAATATGGAACTATTATTACGGGCTTAGAGTTCAGACAAAGCCTGCATTAGAATTGTGGGTGAGCTAAGCTCTGTAGGGACTACTAAATGCTTTGATGTCTAAAGAAAAAAGATGCAACCAACATTTGAAGTTACCTCTGTTTTATTGATAGTGACACTGTTCTGAGCTCTAGCTCCCATTATAAAGGTATACTACCATTGTACAAAAGCCACAATATAGGAACAGGGCTGTGTTTGAGATGAGAGGTGGCATTTTTTGCAGTGAAAGCATCTTATCTGGAAGATTGCCGCACTACACAATTCCCACGCATGAGTCAACATAGGGAGATCTTGCTGGGGCATAAGTGCTGGAAACCATGAGAGCAGAGTGGAACCTCCTCATCATTGCATACAGGGACATTATCTGCCCTGAAAGAAAGAATTCTAGGAAGGCTGACAGAAAAACCATGACAGATTTTACTGTGGAAAGGATAACCTGGACAATATTGTTATGCTTCTTTCATTACAGAGGGACAGTTCTTACATTAATTCTTGGGAGTCACCATGTAGTGCAAAGAGATCAGGTTCACCAGGTAAAATCAAAGACATGGCTGAGACTGTGAACTCCTGAGCTACATCCACAGAGTTGGGTTTCCACATGCAGATGTTCTAATATCTGAAAGCTATTGGCTATGAGCAAAAACATGCATATGTAGATTAAGGCTCACACATTCAACCATTCCAATATAGATAATGGCATTACAGCATGACAAAACTAGTTTCAGAGATTAGTCCCAAGCCTTTTGGGTAAAGGCACAAAAAGACCCAAATAAATTCACTCAGTTCACACATATTCATGCTGAAGAGCGTGTCAACAACGTGCAGTTTATCTCAACCCACAGAAATCTATCCATAAGGCATGTACAGAAACACATCCGAACATAGTGACTAATCCTGCATCAGCAGCACTGTTTTCTTAGTCACTTGGTTTCTTGGAACATACTCATATTTAGAACTGAGCTGACAATTGAAAGTTAATAGTTTAATGGCTTAAATCAACCTTTTCCTAATTACTTATTTGGAATCTCATGATAATTTCTTTCCATACTGTAACTACCCTAAATTAGTCCCATTTTATCAGTGTACACTTGTAGGATTATGGGTATATTGAGAAGTGTATAACACAATATTCAATGTCTTTAAGTGACAATTGCTTATGAAAGTAACATGGTTTCTGTATCTTTTCCCTCACCGGCTGAGTATCACTGTTGATGTTTGGACTTGAAAAAGCCAGTGCAGGGTTGAACATCTCAAGGGAGAGTGGTGTTTTAGGGATAGGGTGTAGGTAACAGAGATACTTGAAACACTTATAAATTCATCCTTTTCAAACTACATAAGACATCTCCCAGGGAGGATCCTAAAAATTCTGCAACCTCCTACACTCTTCATTGGTATAAGTGCAGAATTTCAACTAAATTTTGACTCACACTACTCATACAAATGAATCATCTTTGGAAATTCTTGGTGCATTGGCAAAAAAATATCAAAACTTGATACTTCTTTGGGTTTGGAAGATTCGACAGATCTAATATTTGCCACAGTGATGGCATTTCTAAACTTTCCATTGCCACACCTGAGGTCATCAGTATTCCCCATGCAACAGCAGAAGAGCTCTTAATCTAGAGTATAACAGAAAAAGTGTCTGCTATGCTTTTTTTTAGGGTTGTCATGTGGTTCATTAGCATCAGCCTTATATATGGATGTAACCCAGGGATGGGGCCGTGAAGCCAAGGCACAAAGCTGAACAGAAGCAAGAAGCTGCCCAAATTGGCCTTGTTACCTTCTCCAGGTGGTCTCTGCCTCTTGCATTGTGCTGCCAAGGGTTATATCAAAGATCATATAATTTGGCAGTACTTACATAGTGTCCTCTCGGCTTCCATTCCCTTTTACAGATAGATTATTCGAATAAGCTCTATATGTAATGTAAATTTATCTCTCACTTTTTGGCAGGATATTGTGACCTTTGAACTGAAATATCCACAGCCTGCTATCATAACAGAGCTGCTGACATATCGGTATAACCCAGCTTGGCAGGCATCCCTGCAAATATTATAAGAAGTTTTAGCGCTTAAAAAGTGCAGCTACCTCTCTGCCTTGCACTCTTTTAAGGGAGCATGGCTCATGTATACCACGAGGAAGGGAACAGCTGTGAGCATGTGGAGGCTGCTAACAGCCGTATTTTTGAGGCTACATCTCATGGCTCTCTCCTAAACAGCAAGAGGTGAAGGAGGGGATGTGGAATGGCTCCAGGTCAAATAATGGACAGAGAAATGTTGAGACACTTAATCAAACTAAGAAAGGACTAGTCACTGATGGTGTAAAGAAGATAGCATGGGATCTGTGCAGCTCTTCCTCGGGGAGAGGAACAAATGCATAAGAAGTAAAGAGAAACCAGGAAGAGAGGATATTGACTGGAAAGATCACCCAGATGAATATGAAGTCCAAATGTGAATTCAAATGAGGGATAAGGGATGGTTTCTTTTAGAGTATGTCACACACAGAGAATCACACAGAATGACCAGGTTGGAAGAGACCCACTGGATCGTCGAGTCCAACCATTCCCACCATTCCCTAAATCATGCTCCTAAGCACCTCATCTACCCTAACCTTAAACACCTCCAGGGACGGTGACTCAACCACCTGCCTTGGCAGACTGTTCCAATGCCTAACCACTCTCTCTGTGAAGAACTTCTTCCTAATCTCAAGCCTAAATCTCCCCTGGCGGAGCTTGAGGCCATTCCCTCTCGTCCTGTCCCCTGTCACTTGGGAGAAGAGGCGAGCTCCCTCCTCTCCACAACTTCCCTTCAGGTAGTTGTAGAGAGTAATAAGGTCTCCCCTCAGCCTCCTCTTCTCCAGGCTAAACAACCCCAGCTCTCTCAGCCGCTCCTCATAACATTTGTTCTCCAGCCCCTTCACCAGCTTTGTTGCTCTTCTCTGGACTTGCTTCAGAGCCTCAACATCCTTCTTGTGGTGAGGGGCCCAGAACTGAACACAGTACTCGAGGTGCGGTCTCACCAGTGCCGAGTACAGAGGGAGAATAACCTCCCTGGACCTGCTGGTCACGCCGTTCCTGATACAAGCCAGGATGCCATTGGCCTTTTTGGCCACCTGGGCACACTGCTGGCTCATGTTCAGTCGGTTGTCAACCAACACTCCCAGGTCCTTCTCCTCCTGGCAGCTTTCCAGCCAGGCTTCTCCTAGTCTGTACCTCTGCTTAGGGTTGTTGTGCCCCAAGTGCAGGACCCGGCATTTGGCCTTGTTAAACCTCATGCCGTTATTGTCATTACTGTAAGGAAGCTGGTGGTAGCCAACCTAGACATACATGAGTTAGTTGTAAATTAACTAACCCATGTCCTGAGAGCAGCAGACTTGATCAGCAATTACAACAATGCAGAGTCCAGGGGAAGATTTATAATCTATACTGAATGTCATATTATTGCAGTTAATTATTGTCAATATGTACATTAGCTAGGTACTTAGCCTGCATAGCTTCGATAACCTGCATATCTTGAATATTTTATTTGGTATTAAAAATATTTTTCTGTTTCTGAGGAGCGAGGTTCTGGTTGTAAACATCATATCATGTCATGGACACTCTTCCAGCAAAGATACAGACTGAACCTCACCTCCTGATTTTCAGGTTTATGTCTTAGCTGTGATGGCAAATATCTTCATAATTTCAAATAGGCACAGATATTAGAACAAGAATAAAGTATGTTGCTAAGCAGTAGGACCAAATGAATTGCAAAGTATTGTGAGTTATAATGACAGGGAACAGTTTAGGAAGGCTCTGAATATATTCGTTAGCCATTCATTGTGACTTGGGAAGTCATTGCTAGAACACCAATCTATACACTCTACAGCTTTTGAGAGTCTCAGCTACAGATTAAACAAGTCTTAGGTTATACTGGCTGTATAGGTCCTGTCTGAAACACTGCAGTTCAACCACTCCTGTACTGACTGTGTTTCAAACTCTCCTTTTGCTGGTGCTGACTTCTGGTTTCTGGCTGATCCAAGTGGGCTTGGTCTCTGGAGGCAATTATCCTGTCAAAGCTACCAGCAGAAGCTGCTAACAGTGATACAAACCAACTATCTAAAGTATGGTTCAGTACTTCTTTCCTGCAAGTTTAACAAAGTGGGGAACACAATTAAACTAATGCTAAGATTTACCCACTCCCGAGTTTATTTTCTAGGTTTCATTATGTTTTCTTTTCAGGCTAGACTTCTATGATGGTTTGATAGAAGTGGAGACCATCTCTTACAGTTACTGCCTCCCTGTCCCCCCACAGTGCCTTCCCCCAGGTTTCTTTGGTCTCTATTTCTCCTTTCTAGAAAGATTATTAAACAGATAGATACCCTTTGATCTCAAGCCACGGAAGTGGGACAATAAGCTTGTTAACCTTAGCCTGAACCAGACAGGTAGGCACTTACAGATTAATAGCTTGCCCATTGTTCTCTGAAGGACTCTTGGTATTTCCCCTGGAGATGTCTTATCTCTATCACTGAGCAAGCAGGAAATGAAATATAGATTCATAAAGTTTAAGTCCAGAAGGGACCATTAGAAGAGCTATTCTCATCTTATATATATCAGAGGCCCTTTAATTTCACTCATTTATCTTTGTAGTGTGTTCAGTGGCTTCTATTTGAGTAAAGCAAATACTCCTCCTAACAGATGCTCCAGATTTAAATTCATGCACTCAAATGAAAAAAGTATCAAAGCACATAAACTGAGGCAGGTAAAACTGTCATTATAAAACAATACAGATGTCTTCCTCATTCTTAGTTTTATCTATGTTTTGATACAGGCCTGACATGTTTTAGTATGTCTGCAGAAGTCACTCTCAAATTCACCCATCCCCAGCATAAGACATCCTGAAAATTTGTATCCATGTAGCACAAAGATTAGGCACGGTCACAAGCTTGTAAGGTAGACTGCAAACTGTAATATATTGATATCAGTACAAAAGTAGTGGGATACCCTATGCAGGACTATGAATGTCATCAATATGCAAGCCTATATTGACAAATGGAAGAAGGCTACCCCCGCAACTCATTGTTACCTCACTCCCCAGCACAGTTTTTGCTCACGCCAACTCGCTCTGTCCAAGAAATATTACTGTAGGGGAGTCTTACACTGAGCATTGTTGACTCAAGACTGTTGGTGCTGTATGATTACAGTGTGAGAGCTCAATCAGCTCCTAGACCTCTTTTGTTTAGCTTTTTAGAATTGTAGGTGAGTTTAGGTAGCAGATAAAGAAGAGTTGAGGCCTGCAAGGACATCATCATAGTAAGTGCAAGAAAGTAATGTACTCTATGATGCTTTGCAGCAACAAACTAAACACTCCAAATCATCATGAACTAAATTAGCCAAACCAGCTCTCAAAGCTGATCTTACTGTTGCACATGAAACAAATCAATACAACCTTTGGACATCTGTAAAATCTACTGAGATGAGAAAGAGTTCTTTTACAATTGTGCACCCTCTTGAATGCATGATCATACCGTTACTTCATTGTGTTTGTAAGCAGTTGTTGAAAGCAGGGAGTTTTTGAATTATAACATACTGCCTGGTGGGGTACCATCTCTAGGAAGTAAATAAGGAATGTAAATGTGCTTGTAATATTCCTTTTTCTAAAGACATTGCAACATTTAAAGTTGCCTTTAGTTCAAGAGATTAAGAAAGGCTGTATCTACATACCACTATTCACTTGACAGTTTTTATACCAATATAGGCCTCCAAAAGTTAGGAACTTGATTCTATTCAGGTCAGATAAATTCAGGACCGTGTTACTTAGATTTATTTTCGAGGGAATGTAGTCTACAGTACTCTCAAATGCACAGCATTTCAGTCTGTGGAATACCTGACCATGTAAATCCAAATGGCAAAATCTCAGATTTTGAGCAGTCAAATTCCATATTTGAAAATATGCCCATCTGAAATAATTCAGTGAAGTCTGGTTTCTTTCCTTCAGCATATTCTCTGATTCTGGCTCAGGAAATCAAAACAGAATATGCTATTATTCCTGTGAAATCTCTGCACTTCTTGTTACTACTAAACAAAATTATAAAATCCACAATGCCATGAGGGGGTGTGGTTAAGACCACTTATGCATGTATTCATCCAGGAAGAATATTTTGCTGACATGGATCACAATTTCATGACAATGCTGGCCTAACCAAAATTTTACTTCATCTGTACAAATGCAGCTGTTGGAAAAGGATTCAGCAAAGCCTTTTAATTAATTTATGGGACAAAACTAAGGAAGAACATGCCTAAAAAAGAAAGTTAAGGGAGGAAATGATTTAATATAATCCATGCTCTGTAGGATTCTCTGAATTTCAAAAAGTTAACTCCATCAGATTCTCATTTAAAAACTGACTAATTTATTAATTTAACCCAAAATATATTACTAGAATGCACGTGGCTTGATTTCAGGACAATAGATTAGCACATGGAAAGAGTTTTAACGACATTGCACAACCGATAAACACTGTGATAAACAGAGATGTCTGTGATATCTCTAATTTCAAGCATCCCATCCAGAATTAAATCAGATGCCAGCTTGTGGTTTCTATTTTATGATTTTTTTAGAGTAGCTCCTGCTGATAAGAATGTGCTCTGATCCAGCTAAGCAACCAGTCTATCAGCATTAATAACTATCAACAGACTAATTACTGTGTGCCTGCTGAGTGTATTTCAACAATATAAATGTTTTGCTACACAAAAGGTGTCAGAATGTAAGGTACTTTTTATAAGTGAGCTCTATGTCCTGGTCATCATAGAAAGCTGAAATGTCTTATGACTTTAGTGTAGTTCAAAAAATACAATAATATTATCAGCTTTTTATCCGGAATATAGTCTATACATAATTTTCAATGAAGTAACTGACTTTAAAATTGATCTTTTTACATATATTGTTCTCCTTAACTCCAGTACATATTGAATATGTACTTTTTGCAAGTAAGAGGCCTCATTCTTTTAACTTATGCTAGTTTTATGCAGAAGTATATTCAATAATGCTGGTTTAAACCAGATTGCTTGAGAACAGAATGAGGTCCAATGACAAAAGAAAAGAATCACATAGAATTAAATTTCAGTTCTGAAGCCATCATAATAATTAGTCCAGCCATTTAGAGAATCTCATCATGTCCATGAAAGCCTATGTACTACACAACGGAGAACTGTTGAAGCTTTGACCTCATTACCAGTGTTTGCATACGAATGCAAATTCATATTTTCCTATGAATATGAAGGAATCAGTGGAGTAATGCCAGACCTCCTTTTGCCTTGCTACATGCATTTTTTTTCCATTGTTACTTATTTAATATAATCATATTCAACAATAAAGGTCATAACATCTTCATCAACACTGCTCCTCCCAGTTATACGTGAGGATTCGGAATAGGTTTTGAGAGTGTTGTTATGCACATATATAAAAACAAATCAAGTCATTAAAGTCATATCTTATTCACTTGTAACGTTCCTGCTGTAGTATCCAATAAGCATCACAGAGTCAGTTCTTCTGGCAAGAAGACAAAAAATTTCTTACTAAGTGTATGGATACTTGGAGCCTCCTCTCAGTTTGGAAACACTGCAAAATCCTTTCCTTCACCAACTGCTTGAAGGATGTTTTCTGAAATCATTTAGGTTCCCAATACTCCTTTGATAATTTAAACTTTTTAATTGATGTCATTTGCTGGGCTTATTAAGAATAGTAAATGCTGTAATGATCCTCACTGGAAAGCAAACTGCTTAAAGGGAGGATATGCGTGCTGTTTGGCAGTCATTGTGTTTCTGCCTCCAGAGAGACCCCAACAGTCCGATGACAAAAAGCAGATAAGCCAGCCTTTGCAGACAATACACTTCTCGCAGAACATTTTCTGCAATGACAGACTCTTTGAAGAAAGAGAGCCCTACCTTTGCAGCCAGACCATAGCAGTGGTTTGTTCAGCACTGTAAAGACCGTGAATGTGAGTCTTATCTCACTGAGAGCTCCTGAATTCTCCATCCTGAAGCCCAGGAGGCTGTTACCTTCCCCAGGAGGTAGGGCTTGCATGTGGAGCCGGCAGGCTGCAAACTTGCAGGGGTCTGTGAGGTGCATGCAGAGGCCACAGCAGAAAGATATGACAGGACTAGGACGACCTTTGCTACTGGTAGGTCTGTGCCCTAACCAGGGTCCCAAAGATGGGGTGCAAACTGTCCCTTTAGTTTCTTTTGGTGATGAAGGTGCCCTGACAAAGGCATTTACAACATGTCTGAGGTACAGGGCTCTTGTTATGAGGCTGCTGCTTGTGAATGAGTGGCAAGAATCTTGGTCCTAAGGGTACCTGTCTCCAAGCTCAGCAGCTTCTGAACTGTTGTTGGCCCTTGTCCTGCCCATAGCCTTGCCTGCACCTGTATGGCACCAGATACTCTATTGTATTTTACACCTCAGAGCAAAGATAAGACCCTGGGCAACACCACCCTCTCACTGGGATTGCAGGGCAGCTGAAGTTACGAAGAGCCCTTGTAGGAGTAGTGCTAATGACTAGGAAAGAAGGACAAGCTGCCCTGCCACCCTGCGAAGGTGACCTGGGGTGACTTATGCAGTGGAAACTGTGCTGCCAGCACCAAGCAACTGCTGTCAGGGTCCCTTCTGTGCTGCTGTGAAGGGCCAGTTCTGTACCTGTAATTGATGATTTCGATATGTGACAGATATATTGATGCCCTCAGAGCCTATAGCCTCTGAGGGTGTTCATAGTTTACCTAATAATATCCTGAGTTGCTGAGACAGATGTAGTTGTCATCAACAACAGGGAAAGAAATGGAGCCAATGATGAATGTAATAACACTTCCCCACATTGGGGGAAGGCAAATATAATGCACTGTAGAACAGTATCTTTTTTCCCTAAAGAATCTAATACATACTTTCTGCACATTGTGGGGTTTGCTGATGCTTTATTCAAAAATGGAAGTTTCCTGTTGGCAGGTTTCTAACAGACTGGTAACATCCTTACCATGTATTTTAAACAGACTGTGACAGATTTGCATTATGATAAGTGGCTTGAGTAAAAGATACTGTCTGAACTCAGACCTCACTTTGTCAGCTTTTCCCTGTACTGTACTCACCAGTAGATCAGTGTGGTTTTGGTACCTAAGTGAGACTGATAATATCTGTATCACCTAGTCTAATGTATAGAATGGCCCTGTGACGGTGTGGCATTTTCCATTACACGTTTTCCTTCTAAACCTCTTCAAAATTTTGATCATTTTTCAGTAGAAGTAATTAATACTGGGAATGATTAATTAACACAATGTTCGATGATGTTGCTTTGACTTCTTAATATAGTCCTTTATACTTCATTCAATATTTGCAAGCAGTTTTTGCAGTACGTTCTTTTCCTTCCATGTTATGAGCCACATGGCTTCTTTGGTTTCTATTGCTTTCCCTGCATTAGAGCTATCAAGGCCACTTTTGGAATGATGTATTTTTTTAAAGTAAACATTGGTATTTAAAACTTTCTGTGACACAAAGTTTTGAATACAAAGAGTTAGATGCATACCTTCAAAATACTGGCTACAGTTGCATTTAAATACAATTTAAGCATCTCTGCCTTGACAGCAGTCAGCACCGTATAATGCTTATCTAGTCAAAATCAATAGACACCTTGCTGCTAACTGAAAATCTTCCCAGGGACTGAAGTTAGGCACTCTAAATGTTAACTTGAAACCTCAGAGAAGCTGGTGTCAGTACAGAACTTCTGCACAACTTTCTTATATTTAGAACAATCTTTCAAAGGCAAGAGACTAGAAATGTAGGGTGTGTTGTTTGAACAGAAATCTTGCAGTTATACTAGTTTTCTCCTCCTTTTCTTTTAACTATGTGGATCTTGTATGCCAGGCTGAGGTATGGCCAGACAAATACTCTCTATCTCCCTTGCCTTCCACCGCACCCTACAGGAAGATCTGTAATGATCTCTACGGTGCAGCCTCTGGGAAAGTGGTTCTGAGCCCTCTTCATCTGAAGGAGATTTCAAATGGAGATCACCCCCTTCTTGGACCAGTGCTTTAATACCATCGGTCTATCATAAAAACTAGCATGAACACAGCCTTCAAAAGGAAGGAGTTCAGTCCACTTGGGTAGCTGCACAGCAAGTCAAAATAATTTCAGCCTGGATCAGAAACTGAAGTTCCTAGGAGAGCAGGAAGGTTTCCTACCTCTGCTGATTTTCTGGCGGTCCCTATGTAGTATTCCGTTCAGTGCTGGTTTTCAGACGGAGTGAAACTAACCTCTGGATGATCTAGACATCTAAAGTGGGTTGTGTGGGTTGTCCTATGTAAAACAGGGAGAAGTGGCTAAAACCTTATTTTAGATATCTCCATTAAAAATTTAAGCATTCAAGGTAAACTACCTTGCACGTTGTGCATTCATTTCCCCACCTTCTCCAGAGCACTGTCTGCCAGGTGCAGAGGGACTGAGTGAGGTTAATGTTGAAGTGGATTCCACCGTGTTTTCCTGGAACTTCTGCATGGGAGTCAATGGATCATAATTTCCCTGACAGGAACTCTAACCTGATGAATTCTATTTCAGATCAAGTTTTAGTTTCAATTTAATGTTAAATATCCTAAATCATACAAAATTCCTTTCCATAGCAAGGCTTTCAACCTCTGAATGCCATGTCTTCAAAGGTAAATTCACTATGAGTTTTGAGGCATTCCAAACATATTAACAGTAGATGAAGCTTCATCTTATATTCTGTACTGATGCTCTCATTTGCCTAAAATTAAAAAAAAAACTACAAAGAGTTCTTATTAAAAAAATTATGCACTCCTTAGTGTCAAGAATATCAGCCTTTTGCTTCAGTCAAGCAATAAAGATGATTACCTACCCCATCACAACGATGGATACAGAGAATGTATGCTGACATAAAAAAACTTGGCTTAAACAGTTTTTGAAACATGAGGACAACTTTACACTTTTTAGATAAAGTTAGAAATAAATATGCTTCTAATAGAAATTTGATCCAAATTTCTTCATCTCCTGGTGGGTTCTTGGAAGATGTTCAGAAATTTTTAAAATTCCAATGATTTTCTGTACAATTTCTGTATTGGCATTCTTCCTGATACGCTAAGGAGAAGTCCTGGCTCTGATAATTTTATGGTGGCCAGGTTGTGATTCTGTGATAGCGTCCCATAAAAATACCACACACTAAGGAAAGGACTTGGCTCCAGACTCTTAACCTTAAGGTCTGTTTCAGTGACCATTCACAGACTTCTCTAGCCATTAGGGATGTTCTGATATGTAGTAAGTGGCCTCCATTTGCAGTTCCAGATGGCAAATTTCTTCTCCAAGTTCCCTGCCATAGCCTCCAGCCCCACGTGAATCTTGAATGCATTAGTCTGTTTCATACCACAAAAGATACTATGAGCTATGTGTATAAGCTCTTGTAACCTAGAGAACTATTTATCTCACCATAATTTAGACAACTTCATTCAGTCATCTTTTCAGATCCCACTAACTCTTAACCCAAATTATTTATTTTAAACATAACTAAAATTTTGCAGATTATCCTCACCAAAATTATTAGTACTGACAGAAAGGAAATGAAGAAAATTTCCATGCGTATGTAAAAAATCTACTTCTGTCTGTCTTAAGCAGACTGTGTTTATGAATGGCTGCAAATCCCATAGCTTCAGAGTATTCATAAACTTACAAACATACAAATGTGGGCGCACATCTGGGAGCTGAGAAAGATGCTTCCAAGAAGCAAGCCTTTTGATTCAGTATACGACAAGCTGTAAATTTCTACTGTTTATTCTTAAAGTATGTTGATAACTTTTTTTCAGTGTCATATGTGCCTTATCTACTGACAGCATAATGGATTATAGCAAAATTAGTCATATCCCTCATTAAGGATGATCTGATGGTTTCTAACCTGACTCTTTCTGGAACATGTGGCTTCCTGTTATTTGAAGCCCTTACTATAAGAAAATACACTTTTTAGTTTCTCATGCTCTATAGTGTTTATAATTTTGCATCTAAGTAACGATATAGAACTCCTGTTTATTTTGTTGTTAGTCCAGGGCATGCAGAGTATGCAGGAAATGGCAAAACCAGTAATCCAGTATTCTGGAAAATAACTTGGAAATTGGGAGATGCAAATCAGATGCTCATGTAATTTTCTTTATGGCAGCTGATAAACCAGATCATGATACAATTTCAAGACTTGTCACAGGACTCCGGTAAAAGTAAGTGTTCCATTTGTCCTTGGGTCTGCAAAGGTATTTGAAAATACTGTGGAGAAATATAGCATTAGGTGAAACTGGGATTGAAGACAAAAGGTAAAGACTTTTCCCTTGACAGCAAATATCCCATTGAGATTAGGAAAGGATTTTCATAGAGTCATAGAATAGTTAGGGTTGGAAAGGACCTTAAAGATCATCTAATTCCAAAACCCCTGCCATAGGCAGGGACATCCCAGGAGGGATTAGGCTGCCCAAGGCCCCATCCAACCTGGCGCTGAACATCTCCAGGGATGGGGCAGCCACAGCTTCCCTGGAAAATCTTTGCCAGTGTCTCAACATTCTCATCATGAAGAAATTCTTCCTAATGTCTAGTTGAAATCTGCCTCTCTCCAGTTTATACCCATTGCCCCTTGTCCTATCACCACAAGCCTTTATGAATAGTCCCTCTCCAGCTTTACTGCAGGACCCTTTCAGGTACTGGAAGGTCACTGTAAGATCTCCTTGGAGCCTTCTCTTCTCCAGGCTGAACAAGCCCAACTCTCTGAGCCTGTCCTCATAGAGAAGGTGGTCCAGACCTTGGATCCTCTTGTAGCCCTCCTCCTAACCTGTTCCAATAGCTCCATATCCTTCTTATGTTGAGGATTCCAAAACTGGACAGTGTACTCCATATGAGCACTCACAAGAGATGAATAGAGGGGCAGAATCACCTCCCTCTATCTGCTGGCCGTGCTTCTTTTGATTCAGCCCAGGGTTGTTTAGCCTAGAGAAGAGGAGGCTGAAGAGAGACCTTATTGCTCTCTACAACTACCTGAAAGGAGGTTGTGGAGAGGAGGAAGTTGGCCTCTTCTCCCAAGTGACAGGCCACAGGACAAGAGGGAATAGCCTCAAGGTGCACCAAGGGAGCTTCAGGCTTGACATCAGGAAAAAATATTTTACGAGGAGGGCCATTGGGCACTGGACCAGGCTGCCCAGGGAGTTGATTGAGTTGCCTTCCTTGAAGGTGTTTAAAAGACGGGTTGATGAGGTGCTGACGGGCATGGTTTAGTGGTTGATAGGAATGATTGGATCCTATGATCTGTTGTGGAGCAACACCTGAGGTGGTGTGGGCAAGGAGGGGGTTTATTTTCTGCCCCACCGGTGGGCACACTTCCACTCACTACCTCCTTTTGAGCCTTTGTCTACAAGCTTAGGTGGGGAAGATGCCAGATCCTTTTGGTCCTGGGCTTTTACCTATGTCTGTGTCTTCTCTTGTGCCTTGTAGCTCAGGGTGTGATCCCATCAGTCTATCTCTAACTCACACTCCCTGATGCTCCTTAACCTCTCTACTTTCTCTTTCAGATCTGCTGAGGAGATAGTCCACCTGCTCGCACCTTATGTACCCATTGCCCGTGTTGCCCTCCATTTCCAATGCAAGCTGGTGGCACTCCGTGCAGCCTGAGACTTGGATGGCTGCATGATTTCCTGGGAGCTCAGTCTGAACTGACGTGTCTTTTCTGGCAGGTGAGGGGGATGCAGCTTTTGGCTGGGTGGACAGCAGGCTAGGCTCCCTCTCACCGCCCAAGGTTGCCTCTTGAGCACCAGAACCGCACCCTCTCTGCACACCCTGCCTTCCTGAACTGATCTTGCAAACTGTTTGAGTGTGCTCCTCTAACAAGCCTGCCCCTGTTTGCGCACTCCTGTTCATGGTGCTCTGGGTTGCAGCGCTCCCTGAAGCAAATTTTGTTCCGAAGAGACACTATATTTCCTAAGTGAAGCTGCAGCTAATAATTTCCTATTGAAACAAACTCCTTGAAATGATGAGAAATATGTACTTGGTAAACAAATTAAAAGCCATAGCAACTACCTAAACACACCCACTACATGAATGAAATGGCCTCAGTGTTACACTTCCATCACTCAATCTCTGCTTGACAAATCTGGGCAGAGAAAAGCCAAGGGATGTTTGCACGTTGTTGGAGGGAAAATGTGGGAGAAGTCAGGATCAAATTCAGAAAACTTTCTTGCTACCTAGCCAACAGATTCTTTTAATTCTACTAAAAATCACAATGCAAAGTGTTGCTATCCTTGGCAGTGGTCACCACTGAAAGCAAACCACAGAGCTGAAAATTGGCTCAATTCTGGCATTAGGCAGATTGGTGAGAATTTGCTCTTCAGTTTACTTGGGTAGTGACTGGACTCTGCTTTGTCACGTAATGATGTTGCCCTGTGGTGGTAAGATTTACCTGTACCTTATGTTTTTACATTAATGCGTGTATTTAGCCATTCACCTTCTCTACATTTTACATTTCTACCATTTCTACAAGTATCAAAATTAAAATTAAAAAAATGTTTGGGGGTTTTTTAGAGGGTTTTTTTTTACAACTGACAGTATTAGAGGTGTAATAAATAACCTTTTGCTCAGGATGTGAGATCTTCCTTTTAGTTAACTGGAAATATTTTATAAAGAAATCTTACAGAATAACTACCCTCCCTAGATAAAACAGGAAAGTGAAGCAAAAAGAAAGGGACAAGATCTGGTTGTGGTAATAGTATTTCAGGTCACTTATAGAGCTGGAAGCTGAATCTTCTCATTTTTAGCTTGGCACCAGCTCAGCTTTCCAAGTAGGCAGGTGTAAGGGCTGGCTTGAGCAGCTACCACTCACCACCTGTCCTCTTTATAAAACCAATCTGATATGCCAATGGAAAAACTTTCATTGGTTCTCAATGATTATCCATTTGACTCTCTCAGAAACCTTTGCTGCACTCCTCTCTGCTTCCTTTTTAGTCAATTCTTTTAATTTGTTCCCTTCAGTTTTATTCCCACCCCCACTAAGAAGATACTCATTTCCAAAAACTGCATTTCAGCAGCAGCAGCTATACTAAAAGTGCAAACTCCTCACAATATATATTGCTTCATCCCTGCATGTTGATCAGAGTGTAGGTGGCTGGGACCTGTCCTGTTCCCATGCGCTTTCCAGCTGTGGTGCTGTGGCTATCCCACTTACCTTTTGAGTCTGAAGTTGCGGAATTGGCTCCTCTGTTCAGCTCACTAATTGACTAATCAATGGTAACTCATCTATGAAGTCATCTCACCTAATTTTAAACATCTAAAAGGGAGCTGCTTGGTTGAAGGTTTAGTATAAAGTCTCCTTTTGCAGTAGATGAATGCAGACAGGTATTTCCAGAGGAAAGTTCATCCCAGAGGTTTAAGTCCAGAAAAGATATCATAAATCCATATTGGGATTACTGCTATTTAGTATTTTAATCGATGATCTAGACAGAGAGATTAAGTGCACCCTCAGCAAGTTTGCAGATGAAACCAAGCTGAGTGGTACAGTTGTCGCACCAGAGTGATGAGATGTCATCCAGAGGGACCTGGATAAGCTAGAGAAGTGGATCTGGGTGAACCTCATGAGATTCAACAAGGACAAGTGCAAGGTCCTACACTTGAGTCAGGGCTATCTGTGGTTTCAATACAGGCTAGAGGATGATGTGACCGAGAGCAGCCCTGCAGAGAAGGACCTCAGGGTACTCATTGATGAGAAGCTTGACATGAGCCAGCAATGCATACTTGCAGCCCAGAAGGCCAATCGTATCTTGGGCTGCATCAAAAGAAGCACAGACAGCAGGTCAAGGGAGATAATTCTGCCCCTCTACTCTGCTCTTGTGAGATCACACCTGGATTATGGTGTCCATTTCTGAAATCCTCAACATAAGAAGGATATGGAACTGTTAGAGTGAGTCCAGAAGAGAGCCACAAAGATGATTAGAGGGCTGGAAGCACCCCTGTTATGAGGACAGGCTGAGAGAGTTGAGATTTTTCAACCTGGAGAAGAGGAGGCTCTGAGCAGACCATAAAGCGACCTTCCAGTACTTGAAGGAGGCATGCAAAGAAGCTGGGGAGGGACTTCTTGCAGAGACATGTAGTGATAGAACAAGAGTGAATGGCTATAGAGGGGGAGAGGGGAAGATTTAGAATAGAGAGGAAGAAATTCTTCCCAGCAAGGTTTGTGAGCCACTGGAGCAGGCTGCCCAGGGAAGCTGCAGATTCCTCCTCCTTAGAAGCATTCAAGGTCTGGTTGGTATGGGGCATTGAGAAGCCTGGCCTAGGGGTAGGTGTCCCTGCCCATGGCAGAGGAGTTAGAACTAGATGATCTCTCAGGTCCCTTCCTACTCAAACCATGCTATGATTCCATGGTTCTATGATATTAAGTAGCCGTGTAAAGGAGCTTATACTTTCTTCTATAGCCTAATGACAAAACCTAATGGAGTAGACAAGGTGCCTTAAATTTAGATAGCTGTCATTAGGTGAGATGAAATTTACCTTTAATATCTTCACACTTTGTTTTCCCCATCTGTTAATTGGGACTAAGACACTCGTTAGTGGAATGTCAGATGTCCATATCTATTATTATCTGCAATAATAGCGAGATCTTTGTTTATATGATTCTGTGGAAGTACAAAGAAGCTATTGTTCACAACTGTGACAGATGGTAGAGCTGTTTTTGGTCACAGTTTACTGTAAATATTCCATATATTACGTTTTGCTAAAAGGTGTAACTAGGCAGTTAGAAGGTAGGATGACTGCTTACACTGCCTTTAGTAGAGCACAGAGGGTCCAGTAACTGGTCCCACAAGGACAAGGAGGCTACTATAACCTTTCCCATTAGATTCTGGGTAGGCTTGCCTAGGAGCATCTCCCAGAGGGCTGTATCGGGCAATAGAACAATTAGAGATACTGTCAGCCAGGGATGGCTACAGTGCGATAACCTGTAGGCTTTGAAGAGGAATGAAGGACTGGTTTGTAGAGCAGGATACAGACCAAAAGTAATGCCTCTAACTGTCCTGGGGAAGCAGAGGAAACTGTGTGATAGTTGCAGTAGGCAAGAAAGATGCTTAAAACTACTAAACTAGAAAGAAAAATTGGATGATGCCTCTTGGAAGCTCATGGTGGGTGGAAGATTTATCTCCCAGCCTTTTAATTGAATTTGTCTCACCGAGCGATGCCATTAAAAGAGATATTTTGTTCTTATTTATTGGTTTTGCACTCTGATAAATCTAGCTTTTGAACCACTGCAACCTTTAGATATCTTTCAGTGTGCACATTCAAAAGAAAAAGCAAGGTAATTTCACCTCAGGTCCACTTGGAATCATGCCACAACCACCTACTCCAGTCTCATTCTATTCACACTAGCATGTGTGAATACTTATCTCAACTAGATACTATATCTTATTCAATTTTAGTGAAGAGTCACATAAAATAATTATTTAGTCCTTGGGCTTGGAGTCTTTATGTGAATTTACATTTTGTTTGATGAATTTGTCTACAATTTGATTTTATCTTAACTTTTGAAAGGTAAATTTAAATTTGAAAATAATGTGCTACTGACATAAAGTGGCTACAAAGCTGGATATGCTACAGAGGCAGCCACTGCAGAGTAAAGCATTTGCTGTAAAACAATACTCTCATTTAATTCACAATAATTTCTTCAGATATGTGTGACTGACAGATGTGCACACAAGTGCATTGAAGCTGATGGAACTGAAATGCCTTAGGCTAGTAGGGAATTTGGCCCATCAGCTGCAATTTATACGAATTACCTTGAAATAAGTGTGTATTTTCATAATCAAAAAGGTTCTTTGCTTGATGTCAAATTACAGGCAGAAGGCCAGTTTTCCTGCTCTGTCATATCTAGCTTAAGCCACTCTGACCCTGGCAAAAATAATAAAAAATTGAGTACTTGGGAAGTAGGAGTGACAAAAATAGACACAAGAGCAGTTGGAAATATTGTTCATGAAGATGTTCATAGATATTCAGAAAGCCAGATCAGGATACAAAGGTAATAAAGACACATTTTTCAGATTTACTTGGTCCGAAATGAGATACTGATGTGCTGAAATGAGACAGCTTTTTGAAGTTCAGATGTTTTGATGGATATTTTGACACTGCTTTTGCACTGTATATTTATTTCAGTGGAATTTTTCAGCTTGGGCATGGTTTGTCCTCAGTGTAAAGCAACAGAGAATAGGGCTTACCATTGTACCACCTTATCCTTTAGAGTTCTTATAAACCTGATGAATTAAGTAGACTCACATCATTCTCTACTTTAGGTTCTCTAAGTAATATGTCCCATTCGACCTGCACTGGACTCCCTTCACTCCTTCTCACAGGAATAGCATAACATTTGCACTATAATATATGGAAACTTGCTGCTCACACTTCTGTTGCAAACGTCAGTGCAATGTGCAGCATCTGTTTACAACCCTCACAAACAATTATGCTGAGGCACAGCCTCAGTCTGGTCTTCAGAATTATTTGGGTGTTAATAGTTTCTTTGACTGAACTGATGTCGCGTCACACAGGCGCAGCAACCCACAATAGATTGAAAATTTCAAGAAAAGAGTTAGTATAGAGCAAATTCAGTGCTTATTTTATTTTATTTTACTGCAATATCTTCAAGCAGAGCAATTACTGAATATTGAAATAATTCACCTAATAAAATTTTATATAGGCAGATGTTTGCCCCTAGGAACTACTCAAACAAGAGAATTTCAGTAAGAAGCACACTTCAGGTCATGAGCACCAGAAGCACAGTACAGCTTGTATTAGCAAGCATTTGCTTTTTGAAGACAAATGACAGTACTTCCAATTTTGTACATATAACCATCTGAAAATTGGGAATCAAGCTCTGATAATAAGGATGTCCCTGAAAGGACCTGAATTTTTTAGGTGTAAAAAATTATTCTGAAGATAGACCTGAGAGCATGCACAGTTTTAAAACATGTCAATTTATACAGATTTGAACCATTCAATTAAACTCATGCTCAAAATGGTTTCATCTATCAGTAGGTGCCTACCATCTGTTAAGTCAACTATTGCTATTGCCAATGATCTTAAGTTCATCATTTATGCTAGAGTGATTTAGATTCTTAATCATAAATATCATCTGTTCTTTTCCCCCCTGCCCTCCCACTCTTCATTTAGGTCATGATTTTTTTGGGGGCTTTCTTAATCAGCAGTTTCTGAAAGTCACAGGAAGAAAGAAAGCATAGTCTGGGAAGGGGAAAAGGGGTGGCTGTTATTGTTGCACCCTATATTACAGTGATTTTTTTGTTGACTGTAGCAGTATCAGTTTGTGTGCATTTTCTAGACATTTGATATACTACCACAAGTAGAAAAGATGGTGACTAGAGCTTTGAGTTATTCCTTTACTGCATGTCAGAGTTTTCCACACAGCCAAGAACCCTTTAATTTTAATAAAAGGGTCAGGTCCAGCAGGAGGTGAAAAGACATGTGAATCAGCTACATTTCCTTCAATAGCCCACAGAAGTTGCCTTACACAGTTCCTGCTGGCCAGTCCTTGTACCATGTCGTGAGAGTAGCACATCTTTCCAGACAGACATCTACATTTAACTTAAATAAAGGGCCATTTCAAACAAATGAAGAAGAAATGATAATCAAGGTGTCTTGTTAGTGTTTTTTTGAGCTTATAGAATCATAGCACGGTTTGGGTTGGAAGAGATCTTAAAGATCATCTAGTTCCAAAACCCCTGCCATGGGCAGGGACACCTCCCACTAGACCAGGTGGCTAAAGGCCCCGTCCAATCTGCCTTTGAACTTTTCTAAGGAAGGGGGTATGCACAACTTCCTTGGGCAACCTTTCCAGTGCCTCACCATCCACATTGTGAAGAATTTCTTCTTTATGTCTACTCTAAATCTTCCCCATTCCAATTTATAGCCATTCCCCCTTGTTCTATCACTACATGCTTTTGAAAAAAGTCCCTCCCCTGCTTTCTTGTAGGCCCCGTTCAGGTACTGAACAGCCATATAAGCCTTATCTTCTCCAGTTTGAATAACTTCAACATATCCTGCTTATGTTGGGGATTCCAGAAATGGACACAATGCTCCAGGTGGGGTCTGATGAGACCAGAGTAGAGGGGCAGAATCACCTCCCTCAACCTGCTGGCCAAACTTCTTTTGATGCAGCCCAGCTTATGTTGGCCTTCTGGGCTACAAATGTGCACTGCTGGCTCATGTCAAGCTTCTCATCAATCAATGAGGACCCTGAAGTCCTTCTCTGCAGGGCTTCTCTTGGTCATATCATCCTCTAGTCAGTATTGAAACTGCAGGTTGCCATGACCTAGGTGTAGGATCTTGCACTTGACCTTGTTGAATCTCATGAAGTTCTCTAGCTTGTCCATGTCCCTCTGGATGATATCCCATCGCTCTAGTGTGACAACTGTACTACTCAGCTTGGTTTCATCTGCAAACTTGCTGAGGGTGCACTCAGTCTCACTGTCTATATTATTGATGAAGATATTAAACAGTGCTGGTCCCAGTACAGGCCCCTGAGGGACACAACTTGTCACATTTCTCCATCTGGACTTCATGCTATTGACCACTACTTTCTGAATGTGACCACCCAACCATTTTCTTATGCACCGAACAGTCTGCCCATCAAATCCATATCTCTCCAATTTAAAGAGATGGATGTTGTTGGGGATGGTGTCAAAGCCTTTATATAAGTCGAGATAGTCCACAACTGTTGGTTTTCCCACATCCACTGATGTGGTTTCCCCATTACAGAAAGCCACTATGATGTCAGGCAGGACTTGCCCTTGGTGAGCCGTGCTGGTAGCTTCTAATCACTTCCTTGTCCTTCATGTGCTTCAGTAAATCTTCTAGGAGGATCTGTTCCATGATCTTCCCAGGCACAGAGGTGAGGCTGATGGATTGGTAGTTCCCAGGGTCGTCTTTTCTACCTGTTTTAAAAATGGGCACAATGTTACCCTTCTTCCAGTCACCAGGGACTTCCCCTGACTGCCATGACTTTGAAATATCATAGAGAGTGGCATGGCCACCACATCAGCCAATTCCCTCAGGAACATGCCACAAAGAAGACAAAAGATTTGCTCCTATCTTGTTCCATTAAAGAAATAATTTGCTATTTCTGCATTTCTGGCACTCATATATACTTATCTGTTGCTTTTTCTGGCTATTGTATCCCTAGTCTATTCCCTCTCCCCAGTCTTTGCAAACATACAGCTTTGCCAAGACTTTACTATCAGGAAGAAAGCAAGGAAAGGAGAAGTGCAGACCATACCCTCCTCACCTCATCTTACTGTACAGGTGCTGAACACATTCTTCTTGCTCCACAGCAGCGTGGGCACATGGAAATCTATGCTTAAATTATTTTTGTTGGCTCTACAATCCACTGGCACATTTGGTCATCCCAAAAATGTATATGCATTGGCTGTGTGACACTTATATAGTATAGCTGATGAAAATTCTCTGGGGCTGCAGAGGAGTCAATAATCACCTGACACCTGACAGCCATGATGCTTACATGAAAGCGTTGATTGTAAGAACCTGTCATGGCTCATTCCACCCCCATCTAGTCTCATCACATGTGTTTTTACCTAATGAGGTAACTCAGGCTTTGTATTGCAGTAAGAGATAGCAGAGAATAAGAATAAATTAATTATTGACTTTTTAACCATATGTGTCAGGATTGTTCTATTTTTCTTTGCCTTTTGTTTTTGCTATGGTTAATAGGAATCTGATCTGACTATAGGAAAATCTATGCAAAATTCAGCATTGTAAAAAATAGTGTTTCATCAGCTGGCTAGTAGTGAAGGTGCTATTACTTTTGCATCACCAGCTGCTTACTGCATTAATGATTTATGAAAGTGTGACTGACTTCACATTAGCTTATGTTATTTCAGCATCCCTATTAGCAAGGATATTAGTAAAAAAAATATCATTCTCCTACGTTTGAACAAAAATGCAGAACCTTATCTTATTCTTTAGAACAAACAATAATAACAACAAAATTTCAACAGATTGCACTAAGAATAAGAAACAATAATGTACTGAACTTCCACAACTCCCACTGAGACAATGGAGTGCAGGCACTCTGCATTTCCGGGGATGGGGAAAACTAGTTCACTCAGTACTCTGATAAATTATAAATATATAGTTGATTTTACAACTAGGTCTTGAAGAGAGTATTATAGCACTGGAACAATCAAAGAGGAATCGGAGTGGACGTTAAAATTCAGGACTATTCAGTTAATATGTAAAAATGAACCCTCATGCTGTGGTTCGCTAAGCTACTTGGAATCTGCTTTGAAGAGTGCTAAGATTTCCATGGCATGTTACATTTCCATGAAGAAATATAGTCTTTGATTATACTGTAAAATATTCCACAGTAATTTCTTCAATGACACATAGCTTATTTACCTAAAATTTATATTGAATCTCCAAGGCTAGATTCAAGTTCACTAGCAAAGTGATTTTTAACTGTGAAGAATCAAAAGAGAACAGAGGAGATAAAGCTGCTGTTTTAACATGAAATGTGAATTCCCTTGGCAAAAATGTAAATGGACTATTACTTTGCTGTTCTGAACCTAAGGAACTGCAAAGTAATTAAGCCTTATTTGTTTTGTATTGCAAACCCCGGTGTCTAATTTTTCTGCTTTCCTATCAGATTTAACATTATCATAATAATATAACTTAAATTCCACATATAGTAGACCTTTCATCTGGTGCTCCACAAGAAGCTAGACTGAATTCGTAGTATGTCATTACTGGAGAAAAGCGCATGTTTTGACTGCCATGACAAAGATCTCAAAGCAAACAGAAGTGCTATATCTTCATGAACAATCACAGAATCACTAGGTTGGAAAAGACAGGATCATAAAGTCCAACCATTCTTATCAAACACTAAACCATGACCCTCAGCACCCCATCCACCCATCTTTCAAAAACAACTCCAGGAAGGTGAATCAACAACCTCCCCTGGCAGCCTGGTCCAGTGCCCAATAACCTTTTACCGTGAAAAATTTTTTTTCTTTTATCCAGCCTGAACCTCCCCTGGCAGAGCTTGAGACCATTCCCTCTTGTCCTTTCCCCTGTCACTTGGGAGAAAAGTCCAGTTCCCTCCTCTCTACAACCTCCTTTCAGGTAGTTGTAGAGAGCAATAAGGTCTCCCCTCAGCCTCCTCTTCTTCAGGCTAAACAATCCCAGCTCTCTCAGCTGCTCCTCGTAAGACTTGTCTCCAGCCTCTTCACCAGCTTCCTTGCTCTTCTCTGGATTCACTCCAGACCCACAACATCCTTCTTGTGGTGAGAGGCCCAGAACTGAACACAGTGTTTGAGGTGCAGTCTCACCAATGCTGAGTACAGAAGGAGAATAACCTCCTTGGACCTGCTGGTCACACTGTTTCTGATACAAGCCAAGATGCCACTGGCCTTCTTGGCCACCTGGGCACACTGCTGGCTCATATTCAGCCGGCTGTCAACCATCACCCCTAGGTCTTTCTCCTCCTGGCAGCTTTCTAGACAGACTTCTCCTAGTCTGTAGCACTACATAGGGTTGTTGTGTCCCAGGTGCAGGACCCGGCATTTGGCTGTGTTAAACCTCATGCCATTGGACTCTGCCCAGCAGTCCAGCCTGTTCAGATCCCTTTGCAGAGCCTCCCGACCCTCCAGCAGATCCACACTTCCACCCAGTTTAGTGTCATCTGCAAACTTGCTAAGGGAGGACTCAATGCCTTCATCCAGGTCATTGATAAAGACATTGAACAGGGCTGGACCCAGCACTGAGCCCTGGGGAACCCCACTTGTCACTGGCCTCCAGCTGGATTTAACACCATTTACCACCCCTCTCTGGGCCTGGTCATCCAACCAGTTTTCCACCCAGGAGAGTGAGCGCCTGTTCAGGCCAGAGGCTGGCAGTTTCTGAAGAAGAACGCTGTGAGAAACTGTGTCAAAGGCTTTACTGAAGCCCAGGAAGAACCACATCCACAGCCTTTCCCTCGTCCAGCAGGCAGGTCACTTTATCATAGAAGGCAATCAGGTTAGTCTGGCAAAACCTGCCTTTCATGAACCCGTGTTGACTGGGCCTGATCACCCAGTTTTCTTGCATGTGCTTCATGATCGCACTCAAGATCACCCGCTCCATGACTTTCTGTGGCACTGAGGTCAGACTGACATGCCTGTAGTTCCCTGGATCCTCCCTGTGACCCTTCTTGTAGATGGGCACAACATCAGCCAGTCTCCAGTCAAGTGGAACTTCCCTAGTCAGCCAGAAGAACTGGAAGTTGACGGAAAGGGGTTTGGTCAGCACATCTGCCACCTCCTTCAGTATTCTTCGGTGGTTCCCATCTGGCCTAAAGACTTGTGGATGTCTAGCTGGGCAAGCAAGACTCTAACTGCCTCCTCATGGATCATGGGATCACATGCAACCTCATGGATCACATGCAACCATGGATTTTTTCTTCCCTCTGACTCTGGATCGCAAAAAGCAGGATGTGGTTATTAGAAATGCCTTTCTAGAGGAACTTATAATCCACAACTCCCATGGAGCTTCTGAGTGTGTTCATAGCAGTTACAGAATTTCCCTGTGACCATAGGTTGAAGCTACAATGCTATTTACTATTATGAGGAAAGGGCTGCAACTGTGGATCAGATCCCTATAGCTACTTAGGTGCCTAAGGCTAATGCTGGCATTTCCAAACCTGCAGCTGAGTTTATGATCTTCCTAAAGGTGACTAAATTTTTCCCCTTCAGTGTCTGTAAAGTTGACTAAACCAGCAGAAGTGTTTCACTGCTGACTAATTGCTCAGACACAAAGGTCAAGCAGAGTCCCAGAAGATTTCTTCATGATGAAGGTAGTGAGGCACAGAAATAGGTTGCCCAGTGAAGCTGTGGCTGCCCCATCCCTGGAGGTGTTCAAGACCAGGTTGGATGGGGCCTTGGACAGCCTGATCTAGTGGGAGGTGTCTCTGCCCATGGCAAGGGGTTTGAATTAGATGATCATTAAGGTCTCTTCCAAGACAAACTATTCTATGATTCTATGATTCTATGATTCTATGATTCTATGATTCATTCTATGATTTCCACAAGTGCGGTATCAAGAAAACATAAAATTACTACAGAGTGGAAAATATCTAAGGCCTTGTAGCTATCCTTTCTTGTCCCTTTTTTAGTCCTATTTGCCATGACATGTGCTAGGATCATGGATTATATCTGTCCAGATGCAGAGGAGCCCTCCTTATGACTGTGACTGACAGGGACAGTTATACCTTCAGTGAGGGGTGTGTCAGGAGGGACAGAGCCATATATGTCAAACAGTGCATACTCACCATGTCGATAGCAGTCCCACAGCTCAGGCCAGCCTGCTGCCACTGGAGTGGTCATGTTTTACTTATCTCTAGTGACATCCTTGTGGTTTGACCAAGAGGGGCAGGATGCCATCCCACAACTTCATGGCCTGGCTATGTCCACTTGCCCTTACATGTTTTGCCTGCCTACTGAGCCCTGTGGGTATCCTCCAAGTTTAGCTGAGCTTTTGTATGGAGAAGGAGTTGACAGTCCTAATTGGTAGAGCAGAACAATAACATTATAATGTGTCACATGTGGTTTGGCTCTCAGGGCTTGGTCTGTCAAAGATGATTTTATGTGTGACTGAAGTTACAGGATTTTGGTTAAGGACTGTGAGCAGAGAAGTCCTGTCAATCAACGGGCACCACCATTTTCCTCACCTAGGCTGCCCCTTTCTCTTCCCCTCTCCATGGATTTTTGCCCCTGGCTAGGTGGCTACCTGGAGAGCCGGACAGCTCAGCTGTTGGTTCTGAGCACTGACAGCTTGGGAAGTGCAAGAAATAGCAAAGCAGGGGTCAGGCAGGAGTTAGAAATAAAGCAGCATCCCCACATCAAAATAAGAGTGATCTTACTTGCTAAAGCTAGTAGTCCTATGAAATGGAACATTCTCAAGTTCCAGCAAAATCTCTCCATACAGCTTTTACCCTGTGAATTTATTAAAATATGACTTACTATTTTTTCCCATTTTTATTGTTACTTATTGCCAGAATGAAATCACTCTGTATGGGTACATAAAGATTATCTTCACTTGCCACCTGACATGTTGGAGACATCTTAAAACTGGTCATGTTTATTGTTGAAAAAAAAAAAAGATTTTTCCTTGTGTGGAATTTAGATAGCAAAATTGGTCAACAAAGTCTTATTCATGGCTGGAATGGGGTAACAATTCTATAATTGAAATACAGTTTGGACTGTAATCACATTGATTTTTGTAAACATTAGATTCTCTATTCTGTGTGTACGTGTGTGCAGTTTAATTAGATAGTTCATAGCCTTGCTTGTGAATATGCATCTTTTTAAAAATGGAGATTTTAATTTGGAAGCTTAATGAGATCTACAGAAATCTTACAGCATTTTCTGTTCAAAGCCAGAAGGCAAAGGAAGTAACACTGCACCTTGTTTCCTGACCTTTTCTTGAGCAAATTGACTTGCTTGGATATGCAAGGCCATTATTAACTCCCTAGACAGTAATTACATCTATATAATATTTATTGCACACCAAAAGAAAAAAGAAAATTAAAATAGCACTATTGTGTATTCAGCACAAACACCACTGTATGAGTGCTGCTTGTGTTTTACTTTTGAAGCCCAGAATCATGTTTTTCAGAGAACAAGCATCCTGTGGGATAAAGCTTTAGGAATCACTGCAGGGAGCTCCTCCACTCAAGCTCAGGAAGCAGATGATAGCAGTAGCAGGTGATCATTTTTATGAGGATAAGCAAAATGTAGGAAGGCGTAGTTTTCCGCTGAGTGTCCAGCTAGCTCTGGAGTTGTGCTGAACACCAGGATACTTGGGCCACATTCCCAGCTCTGGAGATGAGTGTGCATAACTATATATGACTTCCTCACACCTGCGTGATCATTTCTCTTCACATACATCTCAGTCCTGCTTTCTGCATACCCTGACCCACCTCAGTTTCTACATTCATGTAATCTAAGTCTATTTGCCTGGGCTTCACACCCTAAAAGTAGCTTTCCTGCATTGCTATTTTCAGTCCTCTAGTTTCTTTCCTTCAGTCTACTTATCCATAAACCCATGACCCTTCCCTATCTTTATTTTTGTCAGCCTCTTTTCCCAACTTCACCTTCTAGTCATCTATTCCCCACAGATTCCTTGTCCTCGTCTCTGTACTGTGACTACTGCAGCAATTTCTGATGTTCTCCTACAGCTTGTGACAGGTTTTCAAAGGCTGCCTACTATTCTGTGGAGATCAAACTCCCCTAAAATTTTCCATACCATTTTCTTTTAAAAGCTGGTGGAAGAAAGAGGCATTGCTTTTCTCCCTTCCTCAAATTTAATGTAACAGCCTGGTTTGGAGACCTCTCATCTTGGAAGTAAACTCAGTTTTAAGAATGAAGCACACAGTTATGCTTGTTTTATTACTTCAGCAACGCAATTCAAAATATGATTTCAATAGGTAGGAAGAAGACACAAAACTGGGGTGTCTTACATGATGGATGGACCACAGGCCTGAGGGTTGATTCTTGTCTGTGCTACTAAGAATGTATCTGCATTTGGTGTTAAAAGCCATGAAATAAAATGCAGAAAGACTTGCTGAGTCTCAGGGATCCTTTTTCCCATCTTGTAGATATGCTTCAGCGACCATGGTAACAAGTAAGACTGTTTTCTCTAGTACCTTGCTAATGCACCTAGCACTTTTTCTGGATGGTCGCAGAGCTTGTACTGGACATTCACATGAGATGGTAAGACTCCTATTTTGCAGCAAACCATCTGGGTGGCAATAATAGTCCTGACTTTTACCTCAGGTTTTCCTGTGAGTGTAACAAATCTCTGAATGGCTTAGTTAGCTTAGTTTGGTGGTGCAAAGCCTAGTTATAAATCTCTAATATTTCTAGTAATTTTTATAAGTGAGTACCATGATAAGCAGAACAAAGAAGTTGCAGTCACACTACAAAGTGCCTGGCACAGTACTCAGAAGGCCTAATTTGCTAAGGATTGTCTTGTTACTCCCCGTAAGAGTATTTCTAAGGGAATTAGGAGCTATGAGAGTGCAGCAGTTGATACAACAGGAAAACCTGGGTAGCACCCAGCCCTGGGAGCATCTTCCAAGACACCTGTCTTGCAGTGTTCATGGTCCAATGATGAGTGTATGTTCATGTCAGCAGAAAAGTTTGAATGTCTGATTTTATTTTTTAAATTTTTTTCTTACCCAGTGACAAGGCCACAAGAAATATTTGCTTATTAGACAGTCCTGTATCTACCTTGCCTACCATCAGCTTTTCTCAGTGGCTGTGTGTGTCTGAGATGACCATTTCCTACATAAATTCTGAGAAAATTTTCCTATTACTGTCCTGGATTCTCTCCAAATTTGACATCAGAAAAACCCCAGGCCTGAGACCCCAAGTTGATGCTGGAGACATCCACTGACCAAGGCCAACAGGACCTCAAAACTTCTAGGATGACTGATATCTTTTTGAATTTTCCCCTTGGACAGCAGACTGCCCATTTACTCATTATAATGTGCCTGTTCCCCTTAAATTTACTGATCTTTCCAACTAAATCCATCAGAACTATCACAGCTGTGCTCTTTCCATTAGATGAATGAATTCCTCATTATTTTGGGGGTTTGTTTTTTTTAGTTCAAGAAAGATAAACTATCATTTGGACATCAAACTGAAGAAATGAGATGTTTTTACATATGATTGGTCAGAAAATTTCCTCAGCTTGATAAATTTGTCATGATATGACAATAACTATAAGTAACACCTAATCAAAGGCATAAAGCAAATCATGGCTAAAGTACAATGAGGAGATAACTTGTCTTTTGCAGAAATTACTGTCAGGGAGTTGTGCTATAACCTTATCACAGTGTTTAAATATGGATGATAAGCATCTAAATATTACATTAATATTAAAGTCTGCCACTTTGTAATCTAGTCCAGTGATTAATTCTTAGGACAGGGTAATAAATTTGCAAAGAGGTGATATTGCAAAGAGGTAAATTATAATGTCCATACGACATGGCTTATCATTATGGTATTAACACATTCTTGTCAGTAATTATCAATTCACTAGAGCAAGTCCTTAATGGGAATTTTTATTGGTTTCAATGCAGAAGTCTTCTTATGGAGAACACTCTGGCCTCTTTGTTGCTCTCATGAAGGTGAAGACAGAACTCCTGTTGCCTTTAACAGATGTTAATCTACTTCTGTGTACTTTTCCTACACAATAGACAAAAGTTTTTTAAAGGCAAACTTTATATCTATCTGTAACAGTTGTAATTCCTCTGAAACCACCCACTTTTCATGGCTACTAGATCTTGAATTCTTAAGAAAATATATAAACATTATACCTCTAGTATGTATTGACAACTGCTGGTCTGAATATCCTGTTGAGATGCTTCTGTAAAACAGTGAAGAAAACTAATGTTATACTTTTCTAATTAAAATTTTTGAAACAGATGCATCCATTCCACAACAGTAAGGAAATTTTTCTGAAAAAAATCTAGGAAAAGGAATAAAGACATGCCATGTGTTCTCACTTTCTAACAGATAAAAACCTGCAGACACCAAGTTTCACTTTTCTTAGAAGACACACTTTTCTGTACACATACAGGTCAAACAGTCAGCGTTCTTTCTCAATCCAATTTATATTGAAGGTTATATTTCTTCATAACTATTTTCTTTGCAAAACAAGATTGCTAACAGTAACCAATTAGTTAAGCAGCGGTGGTGATTTCCCACTGGTTATGAAAGCCTTAGTATACACCAGGCCTCATGCATTTTTCAATGGCAGGAAAGGCAATTTTCTTGTTTGGCAGCTCTCAAATGTCATTTTGCTGTAGCACCTATGTCAGGAATGGAAAAATTTTCTGTTATTGTCTGGGAGGTTTTCCAATTAAACAGGTTGGAGCCAACAGGACTTGACTGAGTTATTGTCTAGTTTTCTGTCTTTTTAAAATTTGGCTCCTTGATTTTTTTAGCACTTCATCTGGGTTGTTAGCATAACTTAAACTTTTTGTTAACTTCTCTGAAGTGACCTATATGGTTCCAATTTTATATTCATCTTTCACTTAATCTGATTCCAATAGCAGCTTGATTACTCAATAGCATTGTATATCTGGGCCTTTCCTCCTACATATCTGCTCTAATTCCCACTTAGGCAATCTGATTCTTTTATTTTAATGAGGTAGTATTTTTACTTAGATAATATCCTAAAAGAATTAATTGGTCTTTCCACTTCAGCAAGAAAAAATTACAGTATTCTTGGGTAGAAGTAAACATCATCACTAATTATAATTAATACATTATTAAATGTATCTCAATAAAATATTTAAAATTACAAAGGATCAAGTACTTAGAGCCAACTATTAATTATATTTTAAAAGAAACTCTGATTTTCAAAAAACAGTATCTTCTTTAGTTATAGATGTCACACTTTCTTGTACCGACTTGCAATGTGTCCACCAGGCCTTTCACTCTTCAGAAAATACTAATCTTGTTTGTTTGCAATGATAATTCCTTTTATGAAATGACACTTTATATTTCTAATTTTTCTACCCATAGGTAAAATGTCTAAGCTGTTACCTTTCTTACTCAGTTTATATCTGTCAATTATTTATTTCATGCAACTTTTCCTAATGTAATCAATTTCCACACCTTTTTTTCCACAGTAAGACTTGAAAAACAGAGAAAATCCGGCTAGCTGAGGTGATGACTTCAGTTAAATAGAATAAAGAAATAAAGTAAGTTGTGATTTATTTTATAAAACTCCTACTGAATACTGATGAAAGCTCTGTGTACCTGATTTTTGCGCAGTTTACTTGTCAATCACATTAGGCATTTGATGTTATTAATACTAAATACTGAAGACAAGCCTTTGTTCTTCATCCATTGTATGTGAGTGAAGGATTTTTTTTTTGTTTTCCATCACCAAAACAAGAATCCCAGTCTTTTGTTTCGTTGTTTAACACTATGAACAAGGGCCAGCTAGCCAGGGTTAGAAATATTTAAGGATATACTCTGAAGGCAGAAGCTCTGCATCCAGATGGTGGATATTGCCCTGGATGCCAAAATGTTATAGCTTTCCAGCTTATGCACTGAAATCCATGATGATGAACCAAAATCACCTGCCTGTACAGTGCAGTGGTCCCACAGCTCACTTGCTGGATTCCAGGTATGCATGACCACAGCTTCCTCACAGCAGGGATGATGGGCCCCAGATGGAATCCAGAAGCTAGCTGGGCTTCTCTCTTCCCCCATCCTCGCGACCCAGAGTGACTGGGGCATTCAGATCACAACATATATGTCTGAGCAAGATAATGCTCCATAAAAAAACACTCCTGGACCCTATTTCTTTGGGAAAAGGTGAGTGATGACATAACGATGGGGTCCCTTTCAAGCCATGGTGCAGTTACCAGAGCATCCTTGGGGGTATCCTTTGGTACAAGGATGTCCACTCTCACCAGGGACGCTGCCACCATAGCTTTTACAGCAGCAGTAGCTGAGGTTTTTGGTTTTAGCCTGTAGGTAATTGTGTGTAACTACTCTCACTTTCAGAGCAGATTGTAAATTCATGTGTTTTCTGCATGTGAAGGAATGTCAGGAGGGTAAAGAGGTAATTTATCAGTTCTTATCTCATCCCTTTGAGGGTGTTTGCCCTGAAAGCATCCTAGCAAGTCTTATAGCTATATATCTATGCAAGGGTAACCTCAGAGCTCGAGATAGAATTTCCTAATTCTTCACTTAAATGGTTGTTTTAGCTGCAGTGCACTGGTACCTTGTACATTTGGTACCTCCAGATTATATCAGAGGGTACCTTATTGTCAAAACACCAAACAAACAACAGTAAGCAGTTAGCAGACAAGCAGACTTTCTATGGAGAGCATGTACTTGAGCAGGTATAGACAGAAATGGATAGATGGAAACAGGGTGATCTTTTGTAGCTCTCTCAATTACCACCACAGTATTGGTTTCTTTCCATGGAGTTGTAAAGAACTTTTCTTGTGGTTTTTTTTCTGTTTTTACTAAAATCTATTGTCTCCAAACCCCAAAGGAAGAGGGTGCAGGAAGAAGGCTATAGATAGGCAATAAGCAACAGCAAAATGCTTGGGTTTCTCTTCAGATAACAAGTTTTTGAAGTGTCTCTGTTAAACTGCAGTCACGGTTGAAATCTGGAGTTTATCAATTACGATTATCCCTGATGTAATTTATTTCTAATCATTACCAAGCAAACATGACTGGAATAATAAATATCTTACTGTCAGGGAAATTGAGCAGACATTGATATTTAAGCAGAACAAGACTTCTAGTTCATTCTCAATACATCTTTCTCTCTTCAATGTTGCTAACTTCAGTTTGCTCCCCACCTTGAGCAATCAGTTCTCCTATTCATCCAAAAAAGCCTGGTGTGCTTAGCTTCTTATTTTCTTTGCATTGTTTTAAAGTTTTTCTCTTAGTGACAGAGATTTGGAGGGTTTGTCTGCTTTTTGAGTGTTTGTAAAGCCACTAAATGTTGAATTATAATTATCTCACTGGAAAGCTGAGAAAGAAATTCAAAAGATCTTAGTCCTTGGTTACTGATAAAAAAATATGAGAGACTTAAACAAATATTTTTTGTAGTGATTATAGTCCTTTAAAATTATTAAGATTTTTACATTCACATTTACATTTTGCAATCAGTGTCGCATTCAATCACAACAGATTTTGGAACTTGGTTAGTTAAAACTAAAGACAGTTGTCTATATATAAACACCTATGATGTAAAACAGTCTTCTGTTGGACATTTACGGACATCCTATATTAGATGTGTAGGTAACTTGATGTCTCTCCCTTTTCCAAAATGAAAATAATCTAATTTACAATGGAATATATATTGTGTTGAATTAGGTAATGATTACTTGCTTGTTAAAAATAATTGCTTTTTGTTTTCATTTGATTCCTTAAATACAAAGGAGCTCTCTAGATCTGCTAACATGCACTTGCACAACAGCTTTCTTATTAAATAATTTTGTTATGTTTCTCATAGTATGTATAAACTAGAGTTTAAGTAATTGTGAATACATGTAGGGAAATATAAATCTTACACCACATTGGGCATCACCTGTAGACTTCTGCCTCTCTTCAATATGATGACTAGCAATCCAGAACTGTCCCAGCTTCTACTAGCCAAGTCAGATGAAGATAAATTCTCTTTAAAGCAGGAATTCTCAAACTTTTAACAAACAAGTAATTAACTGGTGGATATAAGATAATACAACTGATGTCTTATAGAGAAGATAAAAAAAAAGTGTAGCAGTGCTATATGCTGATATGCAATAACAGTCTCAGAGATACAAAGCAAACGAGAGGAGCAGAACTATATTTCATGGGAGCTTCATCCAGGGATGGAATGAAGTGCCCTGTAGTACATTGGGAATGTTGCTTATTGACTGCAGTGAAGCATGGAATAAAAATGTTGAATAACATCATTAAGGTTAAGATAAGAGTTTAGGGTCACAGCAGATTTTTCTAAAATAATGTATTTTTAAGTAACAGCGAAGGAAGATTTCAATAGCCTATGAATGCTATCCCTTGGAATTATCTGATAAACATAAATTTGCACCAAGAAATGCTTCTTCTGAAAATGAGAAAAGTCAATCATACCCCATCATTGTTCTGCTATTGTTTCCTCTTCAAGATTTCACTTTTTTTTTTCCAAATAAGAGCCTTTGAATAGCTGTTTTCATTGCTAGCGTATCTGGACCACCACTTAAGTGAGTAGCTTCAGGAAATATTCTCACCATCATTATCATTCACAATATCCAAAAAAATGCTTGTGGCCTATACAAAAAAGTCAGGCATGAACGACAAAATATTACTCAATTCTAAGTAGTCAGCTAAGAAAAAGCTCATCTAAGAATGGAGAGTTCAGTAGTTCAAATATTATTAAGCCCATATTTCACTGCAAAGAAAGTCAATGAGTGATAAATATTTTCACTGGGGTATTGGATTTAAGAATAGATGTTAAGGATCCTATATCCAATTTAAATTATGTCTGACTAAATTGTACTACTGTGACTGGGCAAACAATTCAAGGCAGTGACCAGCTAAACATGAACAGATGGGGATAGACTTAAATCAATGAACCAGTGGTCCTTAAAAGATGCTGGCGATTGTGTATCAAGGACTTGGAATCAGGACGTGCAGCTGGCAAATGCTGCAAACTGATTCAAAACAAAAATCAGTCACACTAGGACACAGACCACATATACTGGCAATGTGCTGTTGCACATTTCTCCTGGCTCTGTCTGATCTTTTTTTTAATTTTTGGTTGGCTGATGAAATGACGGCCACATATCAGGTAGTATTTGCAGATTTCTTTAAGACCTGAAAGAAATCATAGACTCCATTGAAAGAAAAAACTAGAAGGAACCCTCAGAAGTCATTGACTTCATTCTCTAGCTCCAAAACAAGGTCAAACACAGTTTCTAGACTACTCTTGACAGATTCTTCTCTGACTGGATTTGTTCTTCAAAATCTACAGTGCCAGCATTCCATAACCTTCATAGATAACTAAATCCAGTGCTGAAATCTCATGACAGCTAAGAAGTTTTTGTAATATCTAATTTAAATGTCTCTTGTTATAAATTAGATGTATTTCCTCTTGTCTTGTTGATCACTGCAATTGAAAACAGTTAATCACAGTCACAAATCTCTTAAACATGATTATGTTGTCCTGTCTCAGTCTTCTTTTTTTCTGGATTGAATATTTTTTCAGATTTTCCTGTAATTTTTTTTAGATTACTTATCATTTTTGTTCATCTCTTGGAGTTTCCCTTTGGTTTATCCATTGCCTTTTTTAATCATGGTTTTCAAAAAGGGATGTAATGCTGTCATTGAGTCTCTACCCTTTGTTCCAGGGAGTGTAATAACTATGTAGCACATTAATAATTATTTGTATGTTAATATTTGGCTAGTAATAAGTCTTGTATATAATGAGGTTTCAGAATGAGAATTGTCTCATCTGTGACATCTCAAACACTGACTCCTTTCATGTGAATCCCCCTGAGCCTTGCTTGCAGTGTTGCCAGCTAACCAGTTACTCTGTTTTTTTCTCATTCTGCATTTGTGATTTTAATTTTATTTCCTTCCTGGAGAACTTTTCACTAGGCCTAATTAAATGTCATCACACTGATTTCAGATTAGTCCTCAAATTTACACAGTTAATTCTTAATTCTACTTCTGACTGCTGAATTGCATGTCCTACTTCTCAACTTTCTGTCACCTGCAAAGTTTATGGAACTATCCCTTATTTTGTCATCCCAATATTCAAGGTTTATATTAATATTAAAAGTTGAGGATGTATTTGGGTTTGGTATTCTGGTGAACAATATAAGGAAAATTATAACAGAGATCTGGGTTTACCTTCAGAAAGAATGGCAACTATGTCATCTGGATTTCTGACAAAACTTTAGTTTTAGATGAGAGAGCTGTAATAGTAGTACAGTTACGCTACTGCTTTCCTGTGCTCACAACCCCTGTGAATAGTGTCTAGTTACCTGTTGGCAAAGAAAAATTGAAGTCATTTGAATTTGAGTAATGTTAGCATTCTCTCAGATGTATTTATGTTTCCATTAACATTTACAGCTGGTTTTGCTAGCAGTATAGAGAGTCTCTGCAGAGAGAAGCTAGAGGAAAAGCAAATAACTTCTTGACCTCAAGGTAAGTGGAGCAAGAAATGTACAAGAGGTGTAATGAGATCGCTCCTTTGGCAGGGAAGTAGGTCATATTCAGAAAACAGATATTCCCAAATTTCTTGTAAGTCACTTGATAGTCCCACAATCTTTAGGTGTCTGAATATTTCCATTCTTTTCTTCACTCTCTATATGTAAAATGAAAGCAGCAGAACTCTCTTTCTTACATGGTTCATCCATAAATACCTTAATATATAGATGTATTTGCTTTCTGGTGACATTCATGCCATGTTTTATACAGTGGATCCCTAATACTAAGGACACTATGAACTGATAAAATAATAATGTGAATGTCAATACTGAGCTTCAGGGGAGGAAATTGTTCCTGCTCTCTTTAGCTGTTTGTTAAAGAAATCCAGACTAGGCTAGTTGGAGCATGCAGAGAACTGAATTGTCTGAGGGGTGCCAAACATGATTGTACTGTCAAAAAAGAAATATGTAGAGGGAGTATGCATGTGAAAAACAAATAAAAAAGAGCAGTGCAAGAAAAGGAAACATTATGACATATAAAGGTCAGTGGGAAAGAAACCAAGAGACAGAACAACACTGAACCTAAGTACATAAATTGTCCCATTAAGACGGTGTATACTGTGTTCCAATCTCTGCTTCAGGGATTGTGTTGCTTGTCTCTTACTAAAAGGTTATTTACTGCTGAAGACAATCTTGTGAGTGGGAGAGCCAGCAGGTCTGTGGTGCAGATGTAGACACCTCCCCTAGACTGCTTCACTGCCAGAGGCCAAGGCACAACCCAGGTGGGAGCAGGATTTGCTCTCTGTATCGCAGCAGCCAGCAGGCTAGTGCAGGCTGCTCCCAAGGAGGTGGGAAGGGGGACAATGAAGCCTACAGGTGGAAAATGGGACTGAATATTTCCTATACTTTCCTGCTTAACTCTCAAAAAATTAAATGTCATCTTACACAGGGAACATCCCCACAATTGCAGAGTGGTAGCTGGGGTTACACCTCAAATGGCACTGGGTGTCCATGTTTAGGCAATTTAATAGTCTCTCTCGACTACAATAAAAGCAGCCTTACATGTTTTAGGCACCCAAACTGGTATGTCAACAATCTGAATAGAAAGTGCAATGCCATGTAAGGGGTTGGGGAGGTGGTGTTGACCAGCACAGCTCTATTCTGCCGGGATGTCTTCCAAAGGCGTCCAGTATTGTAAACGTATGTGGGGAGATTTGGAAACGCCTCACCTGATTCACCCCTCAGGCAATATGAATAGATGACAGCAGTGATGTTGGTAGAGATACAAATCAAAAATTATTACACCAGAGGGATTATGGTACTTCCTGAATTAGGAGACAGTTAAACAAGAGAGGATATACCTGTGTGTAGGGGAAACACCCCTGATCCTACGCACCCCAGTCTGCCACTCTGAGCAGGCATACCAGGATGTCCATCTGACCAGCCCACATGATAGCCAAAAGCAAAATAGTTAATTGAACAAAATATCCAACACAAGTTCTTACCCACTGGGGTTGCAAAAGAAGCCAGGCAGAAGGGAGTGTGACTGAATGCAGTTGCTGTAAATTACTGGAAGAAAAAAGCAAAGAAAGGCAAAAATCCACAACTGTGCACATTCAGAAAAGCTTTCTTCCCTACGTTTTGGGCTGAGTGAAAGCTATGAACTATCAAGAGACAGCTAAGTAGCAGGAAGCTTCTTTGGACTTTATTTTTTTAGCCCTGCATATAGGAAGAACGTTTACTCCGATTTATCTCAGTCCAAAGCCCCAGGTTGTTCTAAATTTAGCCAACTTATTGCCAATTTTCAGAGCAAATGCTGCACATTTTATCCAATATTTTCCTGAATTTCCTGTGATCTGGTAGTATAATTTATTTTTCTGAAAAATTTCACAAGGTATTAATTTATACTAAAAACTGTAGAAGGCTAAGACACAATGGTGTCTAAAGAAACAAGCAATAAATGATCCTGATAAACAGTGCCAGATTAGAAGGTGTTGGCTGGGTTATGGATGTTGCAGTATAATCAAGAACCACACAGTAAATAGGCTGTCTAACATGGAAAAGTGATAAGACAGTACTTGGTAGAAATTAAGCCTGATAACCTAAGCAAGGCCGTAAGACTTACTTGAATTTAATGAAAATAAATAAATAGATAGATAGATAAATGGCTGTAAGGTTAATGTATTTTCATTGGAAGCATTTGTATAATATCACCATGTTTGATATTTAATAAGACTGGAAACAAAAATTAGAAACTAATATATACTATAGAACTGATAACAACTGAAACAAAGCACACTTGCTACACATACAGATATAAAAATGCATACTATATATCTAAGAGATATATATAACTAGTGGAGGTTTGATAAACTTTTTAGGGAAAGGATTATAGTATTGTTTGCCAAATTGTAATATAAAAACACTAGAGACAAAATATGAGAGGAGAAGTTGATATGATCTAGCATTTGATTTCTTTGTGTCTGTTACTGCACTAATCTGATGGTTCTGGACAATCTTTCTCTTGATCATACCTAATTCATAGGTGGTGACAGCCTAATAGTCACTCGAATCAATTTTTAGAATGACCTAACCAAAAATCGCTGACCACTATGTCTCTGGGCTATATGTGCATCTAGGCATTCATTGTATATGCTTGTATAATGTATTTTTATTACAACCCCAGCCCCATATTTAAACAAGACATTCAAAACAGGCAGACTGGTTAGGATTGAGATGTCCTGAAGGCTTTCTTTGTCACAAACACTACACATGCTGGCATTGCTGTTCTTCTAATCTGCTAAGTATGTTGTTCACTCAAGATAAGATGTTAGTAATGTATTTCTCTGCTAGAAACAAAACACAGATTTGAGATGTTTCTCACAAAATAATGGCTTTTGAGATAAATGCATTTTATACAACTGAAGTTTTACAGTGCTTGCCTAGAATCAGTAGCAATTGCAAAGATTTAATTGGGATTAGTGGTGTTTTATCTCACAGAAATCCATTAAGTCTTATTTGAAGCAAGAAATTCATAAACTTTTAGAGGTAAAATTGTATTATCTATTTTTGCTGTAAGTTCTCCCTTAATCAAAAAGTGATATTAGCCCCAGCTATTTCCTTCATATTTTATTACTTTATGTGCTACCATTCTTTCATGTAGCCTCAACATGGCTTGCAAATCATAGAAATAATATTATCTTCAGTTTTCATAAGGGGATTTTGTTCATAAAGGGAATTAAATCACAGAGAAAATAAGTGGTATGTCCAATCTGGCACTGGAGGGCAGTAACAAGGTCAAGGATCAGTCCTGAATGTTCTGCTGCATTAAGATCAGAGCATCCAGCAAGTCTAGAAAAATGTGACCCTTGGGGGTTGGATGGGTAGTATGAAATTACTAAGGCAATGATTTTGCAGGTCAGTGTACTTCTTCAGATTCTAAACTTAATGGTATCTCTTTGACAGTGAGTATTCTAACTTAGAAATAATCAAATTCCTTTGGAAGGAGAAACGGAACCAGATTGGCATATGTTGGATAGATTCTTAAGCTTAAATCTCACTTCTCTTATCTATGACAAGTATTGTTCCTGTGAGCTTTTAGTCTTGGCTGCAATAAATAGTATCTTCCCCCCCCCATTATCTACTACCCTCTCCTTTTTAATGTTTGATTTTTAGCCTGAGGAATAGAATAATTGTTTACACCAAAATTTAAATGATCAAGAGACAGCTGGGTAAAACCTTGTTGAAATGAATAAGGATGTTCAAATCTCACAGAACTATTCTTCTTGATTTCAATCAGCTCATGTAGTCATGTCTGGTTTGAATGAGTCATGGGTGAGTTTTCCAGAGTTGTAACAGTTGGAGACCTATTTTCAATATTTTTTTTTTTTGTAAAAAAGAAATAATTAGATCATTTAGTCAGACTGATCTGCCTCTTACTCTACATTAACTACAAAACTCTCCTGTCCCATTATGTGACTGCACCAGTCCTTATAGATAATTAAGTTTGAAAGTTTGGTTGGAAGTGTAAGCCTGACCTCCAAAGTGGATATTGTAGATAAAGGATATGGATATTCTGACTTATGTGTAACAGAAGCAAAATACAGTCTTCTTGTCTTATCACAATCATAGACCTTCACATAAATCATAAAAAACATTTAAACCTCCTCCTCATCCAAAACAAAAAAAATCAACAGTTCTGTCAAATTCATAGCAGTTTCAGTTCCACAGTGCATACTCAGTGATTCATTTTAGTAATTGATTGTTGACGTTTATGCAACTCCACCCTGGAATGACAATTTTTTTGTATCTCAATAATTTCTTTGCAAAATGCAACCAGAGAAGACAATGTACCTAGGCTAATGGCTTTCACCCATTGCATTGCACCCTTCTTGTTAGTACATTTTCCTATGAAGTGCAAGACAAAGATGCATGTAGCATCTACAAGGGTCCCTGGCATTTTAATGCTTATCCCCAAAACATTTAGAGGATTCTGTGAAACATTTAACCAAAAAGCCCTTTAAATAAAAGAAGAAAGCCATCAGATTTAGGCAGCTTCTTTGTGGGTTGCCCATCAGTATTCTGGCATGCCAAAATGTTAAATCTCTACATAGGCATTATCAGAAGGCCTGGTCTTTAGGCCATTGCCTCATTGTGCTACCTAGAGGTTTTGCTATGGATAGAATGAAAAGAAGCTAGCTCTCCATTTCTTCTTCATAGAATCTTGCTAATAAATGTACCTCTAACTGCTACCAATTAATTTTCCAGTTTAATTGCCAGTACCACAATAATTTTTATTAAGATGGCAATTTAAAATGTGAAACTTTCACTAATTGATTCAATATCAGTTGTCCTGAACTTACTCTTTTAATTTTCTTGGCAAAATTATAGTAAAAGACCAGCTAAGCATAAGGCATAATTTTACACTAAGTTTTATCTTAGGAATATCCTTCTTTCAATACACATTTGCTTGCTCATTCTTTGTAGTAATAACCATGAAAACACACCACAGGTTCATTTCACCAAATTGAAATGATGAAAGTAATACAGAATATTGTAATTCCAGACTACCATTCAAGCAGAGGTTTTTGGGCCTAGAGGATGGGGTAGGCTGTTGGTTTGGGTTTTCTTTGGTCAACGAGTGTGGCTAATCACAAAATTAAGTCTCTTTAACAGCATTTTCTACATGTTCTTCCATGTCTGACATGAGCTAACTCACAAACCTATCTATGCTCCAAGTAACGCCCTATAAATTAAAGACACTTTCATAATAAGAAGGTGTGTTAGTCCAGTGTGCTCAGATCTTAGAAATGACAGTCCCACTTCTACAGGACAAGAGAGCTATTTTGCTTATCCTTTTACAATAACACTTAAAAAACTCAAGTATCCCACCCCCAGCAACTTAATCCAAATAATAGCACTGTTACATGCGCTAGATGTTTTAGGCAGCTTTCAAAAAAACATATACCTTATGTCTTACTACTGCCCAGGCTGCTGCTAGTGAACATAACTGATGGACACTGTCTTTCTAAGCAATTTGGGTCTAAATTCTTTCTTTACATCTAGACTTGAGGGCACACTGTGAAGCTCCAACCCTTTGTCTGGCATCTTCTGCAGACAGGTAGAGCACAATCTGCCTAGAAACTGAAACACTATCTCTTCATTAAGCGTGATCTTCTTCTAGGGCTCTTGCAGACACCAGTATGGGCTTGCTTGTTCATCTGTAGTATCAGACAAGAATCACATTTCCTCTGCTGGCCGGAGAAATTACAGTCAACCCTCACAGCCACCTTTCCTCTAGAGGTTGCTGCTTATTCAGATCTGGTGATATTTTGCCCTCATGAGACCTCTCCAACTTACTTCCATCCAAATGAGGTGGGCAGTTCAAATAGTTCATCTTTGCTAAGTGTCATCATTTTGAGGGGAGTGACTTCATGAATTGCTTTGAGAAAACTGTAGTTGACAGCAGGGGCCACCAACAAACAGCTGAGAGAGTGCAGCCAGACACAAATGGGCATAATCAAGTGCTAACACTGCAGAACTAATTAGATCTGAAGTGTCCCATTACTGAGTTGGTGGTTTCTCACCTCTCCAGGCCAAGGCAGCTGTCAGGAGCACAGTTCAATAGACAAACCTTTGGCAAGTTAAGCCATGCAGCCAAAATGCAGCTCTCAATTTGTCACTGTCACAGTTGCCATCACAGCAGTCTGTATTCTGGTCAAATGAAGCCTTCTTTCTGATTTATTATAATACAGGGCAGAAATTTGAGAATTTCATGTTTCAGATGGAAAAGGAAAGAGAGCTGTATTCATTTAAACTTAGTCTTCATGTGAGTAGAAACAAGGTTTGTGGGTACTGATAACTCAAAACAAGAAGAGTTAGTACTAGAAGAGAAATTAGAATTAAATCATAGCCATGATTAAAAGCAGGGCAAAGAGGAAGGTCGAAAAAGTACATTTGATTACCCAGACGTCATGGATGATATAGTAAAATTAACATGTAATCCTGTTAAAAGACTGTGTTTCATGTTAACAAATTAAGCTATATTTGAAGAAGTGATAAGTAGATTACAGTTCCACTGACAGAGAAAATTATAACATGCAGCACTTTTACTCTTTGATAGACCATTTTAATGAAGCAGAGGGATAGGGATATGCCTGCACATGAATGAGCATGAGTCCCACAAGGAAAACCAGCCAAAGGAGGCAGGTCTTCTCTGACTTGCCCCTTAGTGACTTCTTGGGACTGCTCCAGGAGGCTGCTCAAGGCATCTTGAGTTAGGTTCTCATTCTGAATTTTCCCTGAAAGAAACCTCTCCCTTGGTTACAGAAGTACCCTTAAGAGATTAGACCCTTATGTCTAAATATAAGCACCAACCACCTTCCTAATATCCTTTTATGTTTCTTGACTACCGATTGTGCCCTACTACCCAGTGTGCTCGAACACATTCATACATCTCCCTACTCTTTCAGACTCGATGATCCAGTGGGTCTCTTCCAACCTGGTTATTCTATGATTCTATGATTCACAACAGTTGTGACAAATTGTACATTTAGAAAAGGAAACACTCCTATCTTAGGCTGTCTGTTGTAGATAGGCATCTAATTCAATGTTAAATAAAGAAAAACCACAACTGGTTACAAACATCCTGTTGATATCAATGTGAACTGTTGCTGGCATGAGAGTTGTGTCCCTTATATTTCCTCTTGGATGAGACTAGAATTGCAGAGCAGGCAGAAACAGAAATCTTCATAATTTAACTCCTAATGTCACCTTGCTCAAGAATGAAAATGAGTGAATCACAGTTACTGACCAAGTGTTTTCCTGTAGTTCTTGAACTGTAATTAACTAGAAAAAAAAGAGTAAGAAAAGAGAGGAGTCAGGAAATTAAGGTTGTCTTCCCAACTACATATTTACTCTTTTCCTTTCTTCCACTTTTAATTTTGTCATTAAAATAAAACAGTTTCCATCAGTGCAAACTGGCAGTAACCTTTTTGAAGAGTAACTAATTGGAAGTATAGGATGTTAAAGAAATTTTATTCTTCTTTTTTTTCATATGATATCTTCCTTCACCTCGCATTTATCTCTCTCCCTGTACTCTGCTCCAACTTCAGGAGTTTCCTTTTAATGAATGGACAGATTATTTCAGAAGTGGAGGTTATGTTCTGTTATGTCATTTATCCATGAATCCTCTCTTGAGAATGAGTTTTAAAACACTTGCAGATCTGGACAGGCATCTGAAACCAATTTGGAGGTTCCAGAAGGTTTTTCTTTATGCCACCAATTACTTCCTACATTTCATTATGTCTTTGCTGCCCTTCACTTTTATAATTGCCATAGGCATCAGAAAATAAAGTTTAAATTGAAATGTATTTGCTTAAATAGATATTTTCTATATCAATTTACTAGTGACAAACTTAATGAAATCATATGGATAAAATCTATTTGTATACAAATTAACTTTCAGAAATTGCCTACTTATGTCCAAAATAAGTTAGGTAGTAGGCTTCTGAGGTGTCAAAACATCTGGTCAATATATGATTTGCAGTATTATTACCTATCTGCATATTCACATTATGAGACAGCTTTCTGTTTCTTTGCTTCCGTGCAATATTTGTCACACGGTATCACTCAGAGAATGGCAGAAAAGCCAGAAAATGGGCTTCATTTCCTAATGCCTTGGAGAAGCTGTAGAAGGAACACAGAGTGTCACATGTATTATTTGTAGTAAGTGTTGAGGTATGCAAAAAAACCCCACATATCCTACCAGCAACAAAACCCAAATTATTGTCAATTCAAGAACACCCTCTTGATGTGACCTTTGTGCTTGAAAGTAAAACGAAAAACAGGGTTGAAGGAAAGGAAATACACTAGTGGAGAGGGTACATTTTCTACATAAGCAAATATAGTGTGCTAGCTGATAATTTCCAGAAACATATAAAGCACTAGAACATTTGCTATTCTTCACTTATTTAGCATTTCCTGATGCCTTGAAGAATGTCCCATGCCAAATATGGAGGAGGAATTTTTCTGAGTAAGATAAAGAGATTTCTGTGCTTTGGCTAAAGCAGAAGATGATCAGACAGAACAATAGAAAGATCCAAGGCAGAGCCAGTTTTCAAATATACACACTTTCTGCATATTCATCGTTAAAAGTCATACAATAGAGCACTGTGAAAATATGCCCTTTGCAGTCATCTGCCTTTTTCTGCTCAATGTTGCCAAAATTCTTATCAGCCAAACCTTATTTCTTTTCCCTTAATTATTCTGTAAGCAGATAACATTTCAAATGCCACGGACTTCTTGTTTTGGTTTGGTTATTTTTTTAACAGCTTATGTTTTTAATTGATTTTTTTTGGTTTGCAAGGCAAAGATCTAAACAGGTCTACATGTTCAGGAGTTACTCATGCAAAACAAAATTATTTAGAGAAGAGGCTTGTAATGTCAAAGGATTTTAAGACTTGTATGTATTCATATAAAAAGATGATCCTGAGGCTGTGAGTAGGTCAAGCAGAAGAGAAAAAAAAAGTTAAAATGAAAGGTCAAGATACAAGTTAATTTTGCCACAAAATTTTTCCATCATATGACAAATACTTAGGATTCAAGAAGGAAAATACATGTTACAATTTTTTTATTTACAATATAGAATATTTCCCCAGGAACTCCCAAAAATTCCCATTGCAGAATACTTTCCCTTTCCCTGTAGGGAAGGGTATTGTTTATGATCTACATGGTAGAATTCCTTTTTATTGCTGACTGCAATGGCAATATCTCTGAGTGATCAGCTGGCAATCAGTAAGCTTTACATGATTGTTCTATACTCTAATTATTGGTTCAACATGTGCCTTGAAAAAAGGTATGAATCAAAAGATGACGTGAAGATAATGCATTCTGTAAATAGGAATATATGCAATAGTGTCTAATTTCATTTACATTAATTTAAACCAGACTCAGTCCTCTAACTTCAGAGTAATATTACAAATCCACTGTGGTGTAGCTCAGCTTCCAGCCCCAAACTTTAAGAAATAAATGGGTTCTATTTCTGTGATATAATGACTAGAATATTCTGATATTCAGAGGACTTGAGAGTTAACAGCCTAGAGCAAAATCAGTAAAGCATAGATCAGAAAGGTAATGTGTTTTGGCTTATGGAAATACTAGAGTATCCCAGGCACTGCACATACTCTGGCCTTTTTTGATTTTTGATGGTCTTTTGCATACAAAATATATACGCATTTCACTGGGTGAGAATTATTTGTGCATGTACAAATGCCAGACTGGAAGCCTTAGTAAGCCTCCACTTTTCTTTAAATTCTAAAGTACTATTATTCACAGGAGTTGAGAACAGCACATTACACAATCTCTGTGGCCAGGTAGTGGGTTACTAATTCACTGATCTCTCCCCAGCTATTCTCTGCTGATGCAGGTGGGCTGCAGTTTTCTGAGGAGGTGTGTTTGCACAGTGGGGTGTGCTTCTAGACTGCTCAGGCAGTTCCCTATTTAGGCTGTGTGAGAGTTAACAAAGGGGATTTTCTGACACACAGGCAGCACTGTGCACTTGCTGTGAATTCATCCAGGTTCCCAGAACGGGACTTCTCCAACCACTCATCGACATTTATTACATGTATGGACTAAGGTGAACTCTCTAGCTAGACCTTCTCTGGTCAGTGGACAGACCCAGCATCTCCAGGGTGTTAGGAGCAGCTGAACCCAGCAGCCTAACAGAGGTGAGGCTGCTGTAGCTCTGTGTCTCTAGGTCCAGACAGTAGCAAGGCTAAGTGAATATTCCCAATAGATGCTCTTGCATTCATACACACATACGTATGCTTACATTCATGAGAAGCCATATAAATCAGCAGAGACAGAAACTGCAGAACCCACATAACACAAACACCAATGACCTGATCTTGTTTCCCTCAGCCAACGCCCAGACTCTGGTGCCACCAGTAGGCAGGACCTCCTCTGGATCTTCCAGTCATCTTTGACTCTTCCATAGACTTACGTATCTGTCTTACATAGACTTATGTCTCAGTATCTGGCTTTCAAACCACTTTTCTTACTCTCAGGCAAGTCCACCGACATTCACTAGTACCAGCAGGTCCAGGGAGGTTATCTGTCCCTGTACTTGGCACTGGTGAGACTGCACCTCGAATCCTGTGTTCAGTTCTGGGCTTCTCACCACAAGAAGGATGTTGAGGCTCTGGAGTGAGTCCAGAGAAGAGCAACAAAGCTGGTGAAGGGGCTGGAGAACAGGCCTTATGAGGAACAGCTGAGAGAACTGGGGTTGTTTAACCTGGAGAAGAGGAGGCTGAGGGGACATCTTATTGCTCTCTACAACTACGTGAAAAGAGATTGTAGAGAGGAGGGTGCTGGCCTCTTCTCACGAGTGACAAGAGACAGGACGAGAGGGAATGGCCTCAAGTTCTGCCAGGGGAGGTTCAGGCTGGACATCAGAAAAAAAATTTTCATAGAAAGGGTCATTAGGCACTGGAAGAGGCTGCCCAGGGAGGTGATTGAGTCACCTTCTCTGGAGGTGCTTAAGGCACAGGTGGACAAGGTGCTGAGGGGTATGGTTTAGTGTTTGATAGGAATGGTTGGACTCGATGATCTTGGAGTTCTTTTCCAACCTAGTGATTCTGTGATTCTGTGATCAGAAAGAGTTTCTTATGTGAAAATGAAGAAATCCACATTACTACAGATAATTCTAATCAATGCAGTTTCTACTGAATAAAGATAAGAGGAAAGAAGTATTATTAATGCTTCTGTATTTGCGGAGGCAAGACACTATTATTCTGTATTGATTCATAATTATCAACCTAAATGCAATCTGAAAACTTGTAGTAAACTCAGTTAGGACACTTAAGATATTCAAATCTGTCAAAATACCACAGAAACAAAAATAAATATTTCAAAGCCACCTCTTTGTTTCAATGATATTTTTTCATCAGAATTGTAGAAAGTATTTCTGATGGACAATTGGGGAAATAAAATTCACATCAGGACCTTAAAAGAACATTTTGAGTTTAATCATTCAAGATGTAGAAGAATATAGATGATATAAAGAATATAAACTATAAGCATCAGGGAATCTTTTAAGAAGAATAATGTACTTTTCAAGGATTAGTTGTTACGGAGTTCTGAGCAGAAAGCAGGAGAGCCTACTGCTACACAACATTCTACATTGCACAGTATATGGAGTAAGCATGCATGCATATATCTGAGTCATCATATGACAGGAAAAGAAGGATTGAAAGCAGTACTTTCTTAAATTACAAATGGAACAGTTTAAGGCAAAACAAGATGTGGTTACCAAAACTTATGAATTATCAGTTAGTTGTTTCATTTCAGCTGACATTGAAAACCAAGACCATCTGAATGTGGATAGTTTAAGAAAAAACAAAAATAGCAATTGGATTTTCTGTACCTTTACAATGATGGAATGAGAATTTTCATTTCTACAAGTGCAGGTAAAACAAAATAAGCCTCATTGTTTTGATGGCATTGGAATTGGGGAGACCCCATCTCAATAGTATAAAAGAGAGCAAGGAGCACGGTAATAACTAATCAACATGGATGTTGATAGGCTTTTAGCACTCAAGCTCATTTTCTGACCTTATTTCACATCCCAGAGAAAGTAGAAAGTTTTCTCTCCATGCCTCTGAATTGTATAGGAAAAAATCCAGTCACTATCTCCCTATGTCTCCTCCTTTCCGAACAAGCCAGTGACATGTTTGTGGTTCATAAGTTACAGGATAACCTCCCAGTAACTGATTATAGCAGATCTCAACATAGAACTCAGGGAGCACTTCTACTTGCTATGCTAATCTCAAGGACAAACCCACCGGGACGTTGTGAGACAGCAGGAACTGTACCAAATAAATTGAAAGAACTGAACCTTAAGAAGACAGGAAATGTGATTTCAACTGTTAATTGTAGGATGACAATAAAACAGTTTGATTAGAGGCGATAATTTTGCTAGAGATAAAACACCTTTTAGAAGGAGTTATTCAAGGAAAGGCGTAATTTCCTCCCTCACAAACCCTGAAAATCTGTCCCATCCATTCTGAAAGAAAAGCAAGAGGAACAGTTCTCAGAAAATGAACAAAGAACAAATGATGACTTCCTAGTAAGAAAAAAGTTTCTAGACAGTTCATTGTTGGATAGTTTCCAAATGTGACAGATTAACTAAATGGCAAAACTTCCCTTGACTTCTATGGCAACAGGAGCATTAAATGACAAATGGAAGGGCAGGTGAATCTGGAAAGAATATTATATCATGTCTTGCTGTGGTGGAAACAGCTTGGCATCTGCCAGCGTGCCTGGTTTTGGGTGTTAATATTATGTTTTAAAATGTAGATTTAACTGAAAATGCAGCTATAATATCATATAAAAAATTGAATCAACTTTGTTCCTTTGTAAATCCAAAGGCTATTTACAGAACTGTTTGTGTTGGTACTGATAATGTTTTGCAAGGAGAGAACCACACCCATGCTGGATAATCATACTCTAGTAGATCAGACATCTGTTAAGTTTCAATATGGTCAAAATCTATGATTTTAGTAAGTCTGTAGGAATGGAAGCAGGACATAGTGGAGTTGCTATGATCTCGTTTGTATGGTAAGTTTGATTATTGTGTTAGTGGAGATGGTCAAGGTCACTTTCATCTGAAGAGAGTTCCAGCATTTTGTTAGAAACTGCCAAATCCAATGCACCAATACAGTGAGCTACTCATGTCCTTAGACCCACCCAGAAGTGAGGCTGGATTTGTATCCTGTTAGGCACATGTGCGTGTATAAACAAATGCATTTCTCCTGGCTAGCCATAGCGATCAACACAGACAGTGAACACACAGCACCCACACAGACAGCCTTATACTATTCCTCCCCTACTGTTGATCAGGAGGGAAGTCTGCAAGTGGACCTCAGATCCCTGTTTTCCCCCTCCAGGTTCTGACCCCTGTCCATGCCAAACACCAAGGTTCTCTGCCTCACTCCCCTTCTTGGTATTCAGACCTCCCCTTCAGACTCTTGGGTTTTCCAGTACCCTAGTCCCAGGACTGTGTTTTCTGGTAGCTTATGTCCTTGCTGCTGTTCTGGCTTGAAGTTCACATGTAAGTCATATGTACTTATGCACACAGAGAGGACTGAAGTGCCACTGGGAAATGCTGTTTTGCACTTGCTGATGCTTAGACTTCCCATATATGAACACACACAGAACAGAGTTCCTGTCACCTCAGTGAGTCAGCCCTTAATCACAGAATTTAACAGATTCCCATTTGGGGATGTTATTTCTGGTTCCCCATCTGAAAGCTTTGGTAAGACCATTGAATAAAACACTTATTGTGACAGGACACTATCTTAAAAGTTATTCATTGTGACAGGACACTATCTTAAATGTTATTCCTGAATCACAGTCACCATAGGTTAGAAAAGAGGCACATTACATAGGAGAGGAGGAAATATCATCTTCTGAAGATCTTCTTTGAGTTTTTCCCTTTTTCTTGCATGTTATAAGATTCCTGTATATCACAGGAGGCCATAAAGATATCCAGCATTTCTTTTTACCATAGGTCTCATGTTCAAAGGAATTATTTCAATTGTATCTTAATACCAGTCAGGATAGTTATGTAAGACACAGAGATTTAACAATCAAAAGTAAGTCTCAAAATAGAAAAATAACATCCAGCTTGGAAGAAATATAAGTTAATTTATATAAGAAAAAATGGCACCAGTTACAGCTTCGCTGGTAGTGCAACCTTGGAAAAAGACTTATAAAAGGTTTGAGCTTTGTATGTGTTAGAACAGAACTTGGCTCTAACCAGCACAGGAGACGATTGTGATTGTTCTGTGTCTTTATGCAACCTAGTACTGGTAGAGTCTTAAAAGCTCCCAGAAAATCGGAGATAAACTTAAATGCTGTTCTAATTGATGCTAACTCAGAGATGGTCCTACAGGATTCTTTTTATCTAGGATGAAACAACAAAGAAGGTATTTTTATTCTTATTCTGGGGGAGGGGGTGTGTAGAACTTGTTTGTTTGATCAACTGGGGTTTTTTCTTCTATGGATCTGTCCTGTTTAGTAGAGTTAGAGGAGTTGATCTATCAAGCCTAGAGTGAATAAAACCTTTGATTTCCTTCTTTATGTATAGTGCCCCTTTTGAAGAAAATAGAGAGAAAATGCTGAGATTCATGCATTACCAATACCTGCAAGTACGTATTCGGAGACTTGTTAAACTATTTAAAAATCCCACAGACAGTGAGCATTCATTTTGTGTGAAAAACGAGCAATCAATTTTATCAGGATGTTCTATTCTGGAAAATACTCTGGTCTTTCATGTAAGTAGTTTTGTGACAGAACAACAAGGCTTACTTTAAGCAGTCGGCTGTTTAGAGGTTCCCAGGTTAGTTCTCTTCATCCTAGGGACAATAAGAAGCTACTGTATTGTATTGTATGTATGTGTTATATCTGGAAATACATATCCACCAATAATTGACCTTTGAAATCCTTACTTACCTCTTTCTTGGACTACAATATTGCTTATCCTTGATTACAAATACAAACTCTTCAGAGAATTAATCACATGGTTAAACAAGTAAGCCATTACTTTTTTAAAAAAAAAAAACTGTAGGAGACCAGATTCAGCCCTTACAGAACAATGCTGTCAGTGGAGAAACTGCAAAGGTACGTCAGTGTAATCAAAATTAGAATCTGGTTTAACTCATGTAGCTGAGGGCAGGATTCTTTATTTAAAGACTGAACTGGTCCTATCCTGTCACTTGACTCGTGTAACTAGGCAGAGGAAAGCGTCAAGTGCATATGGACTTAATACCACACATGCACTATTAATGATAATAATCTGTATGTGATGAAAAGGGTATCCTTCATCACTTTTGCCAAATGGTCTTTATTTAAATAAGTACTATTCCTGAAGTTAACAAAAGGGAGGAGCGAAATAGGCTAGAGCAAACATACATCTATTGCTGCCTTCAGGTGAATTGCTTTTGTGTGGCTCATAAAACTGACTTGTTTATGGAATCCAATTCTATACAAACAGTATAAGAAGACACTTTTAAAAGCAGTTTGATACAGTTAGATATATGTAAGAATAACTTGATGTACACTGAACATATCCATCAGTACAGAAAGGTTCAGGTTTTTAATTAGTTGTCTGTTTTGTTGTTTGAAAATTGTGCTTAAAAAGGTGCAGGTACTGTGGACTGGGTTTACTATTTCCTAAATTATCCTTTGATGGTGTTTCTGTTTTTACCTAACTTGCTTTTTAAAGTTTCTTAATTTGGAATATACTAAATTTCTGTACTTCTAAACTTGCAGATCAATAAATGCTTATGAAAGCTCTCGTTCCAATTATATTTAACAATACTTCTCCACTCCTCAAGACATTTCATGGACTAATATTTTCAAGATAATAAACCCTTACGATGCTGTATTTACAGAATTTGTATGTTCACTTGAAACATTTGAGTGAAACATTGCATGCCAATTCTGATACACTACTACCACCAGAGGTACTTCCCAGTTCCCTAACCTGCATGTGCATCCCAGCTCCCTTCTAAGCTGAGACTGAATATACAGTAGTTTATTCACTTCTACAGGTATTAGATGGGCTAGACCAAACTAAGAAAATTATTTGGGTGCTGGGGAGCCAGGACCCCAAGGTAACATGCAAGAAGTAACAGCCAGCAAGAGTATAACATTTCGTAATTGGTTCTATTGCACATCATATATACAGAGAGTTTCTACTGTTTGACATTGGTAGATTCAAAACTGGTCACAATATGAATGAAATTGCTAAAAAAAAAATATGACTTAAAACCTGAGCAAAAGGGAAGGAGTTTAGTGTTGCACTATGGAGCACTGTAAGATCTAACTTTTAAGCACCTGATTTCCACTGCAAAGTCTAAAACTCTGCATTAGGTAAATGGATTCTTATAATGACAGAAAGGAATTAGTGACTCAGACTAGGACTCCCAAAATCAATCACACTGAATTGTTTAAGATCATGGAGTGGCGGGCAGTGAGAATAGGGTGGATCTCACTCTGAGCACCCTGAGAACATGATTTATTCCACTGGTATTTACAACCCAGGAGTCTCTCTTGCAAACACATATCCGTGCTTTTTCTTTCTTCTAAAATGAAATATAGATCACTGTTCAGACAGAAGAGATAATGGGTAGGCCTTTGTGGAGGACTGATCAGTATGCATACTCATCTAACAGCTTCACTGAAACACCACTCAAAGCAGTCCTCAGAGACAGTTGTGATGGATAGACAAGTTGTCTATTCAAGATTGTGCCAACTCAGTTGTAAGGGTGGAACAATATGCATGGTCCCACAAAAGAAAATTTATTCACTGAACAGAGGGTGAATCAAGGTGAAAAATGAACACCCAGATTGGAAGGTAGAACAGTCTGAAATCTTGCTCTGAGCAATGTATCAAGGGGAGTCAGAAACAATACAACTTTGATTTTGGACATAGAGACATAGTAAAGCTTTGTCATGGCCATAAGTGTACTAACACCTTGCTGGACAAAATGATGTTGCTACCAAACTAAACCCACATCTATATTTTAAGAGACAAGATTACCACTGGATTTTCCAGGCAGCTGGTAAACTGCCGCCAAGATTAGAATGCCAACACTGCACATCTACTAACAGCAAACAACAACAACCGGAGAAAATATTTTTATAAAATAACTTGACAGTATGTGAGAGTCTGAGTTAATTCACTTATTTTGCCTCAATAAAGACCTAGCCTCCCAACAGTAGGTTGAAAAGTATTTTGTGCAAGTTTCCCCTGTGACCAGTTGACAGCCCCTAGTGGTTAGGATATGCTCCAGGAAGAAATTACTTTGAAATCCTTTTCAGGCATGGAACTATATTCTACTATATGTGAGAGTGCTCTAACTAGCTGTCTCTTCTGGGAGGAAAATACCACCTTCTCCACCCAAAGGATTTCCAAAGAAAGAAATTTCCACCATCATAGAATCATAGAATAGTTTGGGTTGGAAGGGACCTAAAGATCATCTAATTCTGCCGCTTCTGCCATGGGCAGAGGCACGTCCCACTGGATCAGCCTACCCAGAGCCCCATCCAACCTGGCCTTGAACACCTTCAGGGACGGGGCAGCCACAACTTCTGTGGACAACCTGTGCCAGTGTCTCAACACTCTCATCATGAAGAAATTCTTCCATATGTCTAGTCTAAATCTGCCTCTCTCCACTTTATACTCATTGCCCGTCATCCTGTCACTACAAGCCTTTGTAAACAGATCACTAAAAGCCTTTGTAAACAAGCCTTTGTACCATATCTGTTAAAGAATGAAATCTGACATGCACCAACTTGCTGCCTGGATTAAGCTGTTATAGGAAGGTCTACACTTGCATAAAATAGGTTATATGAAAAAGTGAGCTCAAACACTGACCATCTACCCTGCTTAATTTCTGTCTCTGATTTGGACTGTTTCAACTAGCCCCCTCCACAAGAGATCTGCTGTAAAATGGGTTGTTCTCAGCAGCACGGACATAAGCCAGTTCACATTATAGGCCTCTCTTCCTGGCCTCCTCCAAATTAGCATTACATCATGAGCCTAAGGGAACACAAGAGAAAGAATTTCTTTAGTGTCTGTGGAGAAATTAATCTGCTTTAGCTTAGGAAACCACGTGTCAAAGTCTGTGTACTTTTCCAGGCTACCTTTACAGCCAGTAGGGAAACAGATACCTCTGGGGTATCTTGTCCCAGGATTGGGATCTACACAGTCGGCACTCATTTTGCTCCCAGATTCTGAAATCCAGACTGTCCAGGACACGTTCCTTCCTTTGAGGGCCAGTCAGGTCCCTTAGAGGTGGGCACTGGGTGCTTTCAGCAGGATGATCCTGCCCAGCCAGGCAGTATGGCACAATGCACCCAAGGTAGTCCTATACCAGTCCCCTACTGGACCTTGCAACTTGATGTGACCCAGCCATCCTACACCATACTTCTTTGCATACGGCACATTCACCAAGCTTCACATGATGACATAAGCCCTCTACTTATTTTTGCCAGTTTGAACAGAATCCCATCCCTCAGAACATTATTATTTTATGGTTATTTCTATTCTATTATTTTAAGTTTCTGCTTATTTATTAGTATTTTTAGGCCACAAAAGGTCTAGAAAAGGCAGTTTTCATGGGAGGGTGACAGTGACATATACATCAGATAGTCAACAACATCTGGGTTAGGGTTTTGTCCCCACTGTGGTGATACAAGTAGTTCAAAGCTGTCCTAAAGGTATGTCTTAAGGATCACATAAGTGCCTTTTTCTTTGTATAAGGAGAATATAGGGGGATATTCTCAGATTCTGAGCTCTAACATTTACATCACTACAGACAAGCCTTGAAAAGTGATTTTTCAGGACCAGAGTGTTACAGGGTCTCAGAAGGAGACAATTTCCAAAATAATAAACAAACACATAAATCTTTATCAAGTAATCCATGATGTCCATGCATTTCTGCCTAAATCAAGAAAGATTCTTTTGCTGAATATTGCAACATACTAAAATTGCTCTGAAAAACTGGTTAATATTTATTACGCCTGTGACACTATGACAGTTTGAACAACTGATTTGACAGCTACAGTTGATGATAATAGACTTAGAAACCATTAAAGATTTGATAGCACAAAAATAGGCCCTTCTATTCATCACCTAGTACTGCCTAATAAAGAAGATACGATACTTGATGCATCTATACTTTATGAAAAGCCCAGGCTGCAAATGTACTCTTGAGTCCTAAATCATGTTACAGTTAGAGAAGATGGAGGAAGACTGTATTACCATGTGATGACCATTGATTAATGTGTTCCTTTCAATGGCTGGACACACTAGGTCTGACCCAAGTATAAATAAACACCTGCCCTTGCAGCCCTGTCATATGGCTGCTTTCTGGCATAAAAATTACTTCTGGGCTCTTTTATAAAGGATCTTGATATTATATGCTGCAAGGGCAAATATGAGTTTAAGACAGTGGGATTTATTTGTACTGAGGATGAACCTAATCTAACTACAATTGCCCTTAACTCTGTTTATGAGGAGCTGCAGAACTGGGTTGGGGCACATGGAAACACTGCACATCTCAGTATATAGATTACAGATTGTTTATATAACTGTATTCCCTACAGATTGTGTAGATAACTGTATTCACATGGATATTATCCAATCTGTACTCCCTGTTTTTATTTCACTTACTGAAAACAATGGCTTTAGAGATCATATAAATTCCAGGGGGCTTTATATGCAGACTGAATGCTGCAGGTTTTTAGTGGTGTTTATAAATGAACCAGTCCCTTCAGGCTCATGATTACCTCTCTGTTACAAGAACTCACTTCACGTCACCTGAGCACTACTGTCATCTCTGGATGATAAAACAAATATTTCCAGCACCTTCAGAATTCAGAATGAACTTAGACAATGTCAAGTTGTTTTATGATTCCATGTCAAAAAATTCTAATATTAATTTCTTCTTCCAAAGAAAGAGCATATCTCATCCATATGCTTAGATGTTGTTTGAATCTTTAAGTTTTTGGGAGGGAAAGGCTAGGTTCTGTCAGAAAATTGAGAGCATTTCATAGAATTATAGAATCATTGAATCATCGAATCATAGAATAGTTTGGGTCGGACGGGATCTGTAAAGTTCATCTAATAAACACCCTCTGCCGTAAGCAGGGACATCTTCAGCTACATTAACTTGCTCAGAACCCTGTCTAACACAAACTTGGATGTTTCTAGAGATGGGTCATCTACCACATCTCTGGGCAACCTATGAAAGTGTTAGACCACCCTCATTGTAAAAATTTGCATCCTTATATCTGTCTAAATCTCCCCTCTTTTAAATTCATTACCACACGTTCTATCACAACGGGCCCTATGTTAAGAATTCTGTCCCCATCTTTCTTATATGTCCTCTTCAAGTACTGAGAAGCCACAACATGATCTCCCCAGAGCCTTCTCTTGGTGTAATTTTCAAACTTGGTGAGGATGCACTCTATCCCACTATCTATGTCACTGATTAAGATATTAAACTGTACTAGTCCCAATACAGACCCCTGAGGAACACAACTGGTCTCCATCTGGCCATTGAGCCATTGATCTGGATGTGACCATTCAACAAATTCCTTATCCACTGAACAGTCCACTCATCAAATCCATATCTCTCCAATTTAAAGAGAAGGATGTTGTGGGAGACCTTATCAAAGGCCTTACAAAAGTACAGATAGATGAAACCTATAGTTTTTCCCTTGCCCACTGATGTAGTCACTTCATCACAGAAGTTTACTAGGTTGGTCAGGCAGGACTTGCCCTTGGTAAATACAATCATTTGATTTGAAGCAGGAATGTTTTTCAGAACTGCAATTTAGTAGTGTTTTCTAAACTTCTAGGTGACTGCCTAGCAAATTGTAGAAAATAAGGTAAGAAGGGATTTCAGAAGATCATCAAGTACCTCACCCTGACAATGCTGGATATGCAATACTGAACCAACAGCTACATGTACAGTGATTTCTTTTACCTTTTTCAATATGAAGGGATTCTTATAGTTAGAACTTCTTGCCTAACATTTCTTTAGCTTGGTTTTTTTCCTCCTTTACTATGAAAGTGACCACTTTCTACATTTAACTGTCACTTAGATCTGCTCTTCATTTGCTAATTGATGCGAGGTCACAACAGATACTTCAGCTGTAAAAGTCTGTTAAATATAGGGTCCAAATCTTAGTTTAAGTTTCTTAAATTACATCCACCTCTTTACTTGTTTCGACCAGACAAGGACAGTTTTCCATCCCATATATAAACAGTGAAGCTGAGGCCAAGTCTTCACTTATCAATCCTCAGTTTACTGTGCTTTAACAGGGTCCACACCAGCAGTAACTGGAAAGCTACAGCAACTCAGATTATAAAACTAATGTATCTTACAAGCCAGATAATTCTGGTAGCATTCAGCATGTCATGAAATCTTCAGCCACCTCATCACATCTATTCCGGAGGAATGAGGTGTAGAATTGCTATATGTGCCCATTTTCCAAAATACTTATCACGAAACATGTATCTTGGTAAGGTATTCAAAGAACAACTCATATTATCCTGTTTACAGATCAGACATATCTAAAGAGAACGTTGTAAATAAATCTATGAGAACTAATTAATTAATAATTAAACAGTGAAAAAATATTAAGAACTCTGTTGCTGTTATCCTTGAAAGTTGACAGAGCTTTACAAATGAAAATAAAGAGACAGAATAAACATCAGCAGCTGGAATAACAAGTAGACCAAAGGAAAGTGTAACAGCCATAAAATGCAGAAATAATATGTGTTAAAAGCCTGTTGAAATAACATCCATTTATCCCTCAAGCCATCAGTTATTTTAATCTTAGTGGGAATAGGACAAGATTGGCAACTCTACATCCGACTTGCAATATTATAACCAGGGAGAAAAGCATCCCCAAAAAACTCAACATAAAAGAAGCAGATGCCAGAAAAGATAAATCACTGCCAAAATACTCAAACAGCCTAGTCAAACACAAGCAAAGCAGGCAAATACTAGTAGTTGATGAACACGCCAAATGAAGCAATTGATGCTCAGCTCTTGTGGTACAAGCTAATAACAGCCCATGTACACGTTCACCAACTATTCTCCTTTCTAAAGTGTAGAAACTAGCGAGGGTATTTCTCTGGTTTCAAAAGTTCTTGCAGTAACATTTGCACAAAGTAAAAAGGTGGTCAAAACTTTTCCTAATTTCAGGAATACAGGATTTACAGTTCCCTGCTCAATACCTCTCCTATTTGTGCTACTTCCTGGAGGTTGGTCAGCCTACTTTACTGGCCTATATTCATCCATATTTGACCTAAGATGCAAGTGCAACACACATGCTGTTTTCAAGGGAATGTCCCTCAATCACTTTTTTCTTATTAGCTCTGTACCTGCACTTGAAGTGGACAGTGCCATCCACTGCAAGAAGGGCTACTCCTGGTCTTTAACTTATGAAGCTGAACCAGAGGCTGAGGTTAGAGCTAAACCTCAGTATACTCCCTGATCTGTCTCTGTAACCTGGATGGTACATATAGCTTTGCATCTGTATGTTCATCATGTGTAAGTCCAGCTTGGGAACAAAAAAACTCCAAGTCTGGCTTCCCTTTTCAGTAAGAAAGCTCCTATGAATGACGTATACCCCATAGAAGCCATTTGATGGCACTACAAATAATGAAGGAACCATAGGGTGGCTATGCAGGTCGTTGGTTGACTGATCCACCTGCCTTGGAGGTAGGTAGTATGACACTGAAGGGTAATAGAGGGCCAAGCCTCTCACCTGGGAATGGGTTTCAGTTGCAATGTCTAAAGCCTGGTATGAACACAGGCTTGCATCCAAACTGTAGCTCGGTATGCAGCAGCAGCCAAGACGCCAACAGAATAGTGGTCTTCATCAAAAAGAGTATTGAGAACTAAATCAAAGACAACATCTCACTAATACAAAAGAAATGGTAGAGCACATCTGGAGAAGTACGTGGAAGTATGTATATTTTTTAGTTTTAAATCCAAGAAAAATACAGTAGAAGCAACGAAAAGATGAAGGTGATAGAGCAACTACCTTATGAGAAGAGGCTAAGAAGGCAAAGTCTTAACAAGATAAATTAAATAATCGAGGAAGAGATTCTTCATTTCTCCTTGGTCTTTGGAAAGGAGAAAGCATAATGGGATATGCCTAGGATTTGTAAAGTCATGAGAACAGTGGATAAGATAATGTAGAACTGTGATTTACAAGACTGCAATCTTTGAATTACAGACAGGTATTTAAACCAGTAGGAGCTTGATTTAAAACATGTAAAAGAAAGTTTCTCTCTCCAGTGGGTAGTGAACTTCTGTAATTTACAGGCATAAGAGTTTGTGGATGGAGATTGTACCAGCAGGTTCAAGAAAATGTTAGACAACTCATGCAACGTAGGTCTTTAACTAGATCCTAAAGGCAGAAGACAGCCAGCTGTGATTGTGGGGAGTTCAAGGAGAAGGGGGAGCAGAAAATGACGGGGCTCGCATGCGCTACCAAAACAGGGTGTCCCATTGTCAATGGGGGGACATAACATTCAGCTGGATGGATCCCTGCTCTGTCTCAAACAGCATTTATTTTCTTCTTATGTTCTTATCTTTAATCTGCAATGAATACAGCTGTGTGCTGGGCAATTCATATTCAATTGACTTCAACTACTTCATTACAAATTATTAAAAAAAGGAAACAATAGAGTCTTGTCTAACAATTATCATGCTGAGTCAGAATTTGAATTCTCTTCCAAATCATGAACAAGAGCCTGAATAAAACTGTAGTTAACCAAAAAATGAAGAATAAAATAAAAACTATTCTGCTGCAATAACATGTTTAATTCACGCAAGCTTTTGTTAGTCAAGCCCATGCAACTGCTGCAGTAAAAGTCTACAATTGCTTCTGACATGATAGAGAGACCTAAGGTGGAAAATGACTAGGTAGGAATATGATTTTCTAATATTGAATTTGTGTGTGACATTCAGAAAGCGGCAGGAAGTGAATAAGGATAATTCATAGAATTATAGAATCATAGAATAACCAGGTTGGAAGAGACCCACCGGATCATTGAGTTCAACCATTCCTAACAAACACTAAATCATGCCCCTTAGCAACTCCTCCACTCGTGCCTTAAACGCCTCAAGGGAAGGTGACTCAACTGCCTCCCAGGGCAGCCTGTTCCAGTGCCCAATGACCCTTTCTGTGAAAATTTTTTTCCTAATGTCCAGCCTAAATCTCCCCTGGCGGAGCTTGTGGCCATTCCCTCTCATCCTGTCCCCTGTCACTTGGGAGAAGAGGCCAGCACCCTCCTCTCTACAATCTCCTTTCAGGTAGTTGTAGAGAGCTATAAGGTCTCCCCTCAGCCTCCTCTTCTCCAGGCTAAGCAACCCCAGTTCCCTCAGCCACTCCTCATAAGGCCTGTTCTCCAGCCCCTTCAACAGCTTTGTTGCTCTTCTCTGGACTCGCTCCAGAGCCTCAACATCTTTCTTGTGGTGAGGGGCCCAGAAATGAACACAATATTCAAGGAGTGGTCTCACCAGTGCTGAGTACAGAGGGAGAATGACCTCCCTGGACCTGCTGGTCATGCTGTTTCTGATACAAGCCAAGATGTCATTGGCCTTCTTGGCCACCTGGGCACACTGCTGGCTCATATTCAGTTGCTGTCAACCAGCACCCCCAGGTCTTTCTCCTCCAGGCAGCTTTCCAGCCAGGCTTCCCCTAGTCTGTAGCTCTGCACAGGGTTGTTGTGCCCCAAGTGCAGGACCCGGCATTTGGCCTTGTTAAACCTCATGCCATTGGTCTCAGCCCAGCGGTCCAGCCTGTTCAGATCCCTTTGCAGAGCCTCCCTACCCTCCAGCAGATCAACACTTCCACACAGCTTAGTGTTGTCTGCAAACTTGCTAAGGGTGCACTCAATACCTTCATCCATGTCATTGATAAAGACATTGAACAGGGCTGGACCCAGCACTGAGCCCTGGGGAACCCCACTTGTAACTGGCCTCCAGCTGGATTTAACACCATTTACCACCACTCTCTGGGCCCGGCCATCCAACCAGTTTTCCACCCAGGAGAGTGTGCGCCTGTCCAGGCCAGAGGCTGACAGTTTCCATAGCAGAATGCTGTGAGAAACTGTGTCAAAGGCTTTACTGAAGTCCAGGAAGAACCACATCCACAGCCTTTCCCTCGTCCAGCAGCCGAGTCACTTTGTCATAGAAGGCGATCAGGTTATTTTGGCAAGACCTGCCTTTTGTAAACCCATGTTGACTGGGCCTGATCACCCAGTTTTCTTGCATGTGTTTCATGATAGCACTCAAGATCACCTGTTCCATGACTTTCCGTGGCACTGTGGTCGGACTGACAGGCCTGTAGTTTTCTGGATCCTCCCTGCGACCCTTCTTGTAGATGGGCACAACATCAGCCAGCCTCCAGTCCAGTGGAACTTCCCCAGTCTCTCAGGACTGTTGGAAAGGGGTTTGGCCAGCACATCCGCCAATTCCTTCAATACGCTCAGGTGAATCCCATCCAACCCTATAGACTTGTGGATGTCTAGTCAGGCTACCAAGGTTCTGACCACCTCCTCTTTGACCATGGGAGCCTCATTTTGCTCCTCTAGCTCTGGGGTTTGTACACAGAGGGAAAAACTTTCTTTACAATTAAAGACTGAGGCAAAGAAGGCATTAAGTACCTCAGCCTTTTCCTCATCCCCTGTCACTGTTGCTCCTTCTGCATTCAGTAGGGACTGTATGGTCTCCCTTGTCCTCCTTTTATTATTTATATATTTATAGAAAGATTTTTTGTTATCTTTCACCAACTTTGCCAGTCTGATTTCTAGTTGAGCCTTTACCCTTCTGATTTTTTCTCTACACAATCTCACTTCCCTCCTGTAGTCCACCCAAAAGTACTCTCCCCACTTCCAGAGCCCATAAACATTCCTCTTCTTCTTGATATCCCTTAAGATCTCACTGTTCAACCAAGCTCATAGCTGAGCCTATTAACTTGAACTCAAAAAACATCTGGAATCAACTATTGGGATCCTCCACTAGCACTTGGATTCCAACTAGACTTGATGCAGCTGAATGCAGTCCTCTGAGCCCAGCCACTCCGCCAGATTTCAGTCCACCTCACTGTTCACTTACGTAGCCCACACTTGATTTGTTTTTCCGTGGTGATGTTATGGAAAACAGCATCAAAAGCCTTACTGAAGCCAAGGTAAACAACATCCACTGCTTTTCCCATATCCACCAAGCCAGTTCTATCATTCCAGTAGCTATCAAACTGATTAACTGTTATTCTCCCTTTTTAAATCCATGCTGACTTCTCCTAGTCACCCTCTGGTCCTTAGCGTGTTTGGAAATGGATTTCAGAATTATTTGCTCCATTAGCTTACCAGGAACTGAGGTGAGGCTGACCAGCCTGGAGCTACCAAAATCCCCTTCTTGCCCTTCTCAAAGAGAACAATGGCATTTACTTTCTTCCCATCCTCTAGAAACTCTGCAACACTCCATGGCCTTTTAAAGATGATCAATGTCCTGTCAGTGATGTCTGCCACCTCCTTCAGAACCCAGGAGTGCCTCCCATCAGTCATAAAGATCATGCATATATCCAGGATGTTTAAATGTTCCTTAATCTCAGCTTCTTCCATCAAGATGCTTCAGACTTTCTTCCTAGTCTCAGAAGCCTTAGATTTTATTTAGGTTTTATTGCTTCTGTCTTATTTAACAGTTTTCCTTCATTTTTTCAGTTGTGTCTATCTCGTGCTTAAATTTGCCTTGGAAGTTTTCTAAAATAACAACATCTTCAAATGAAACCTGTAGTGTGAGTTGTTAACACTCTGAAATGCTTTCTGGTCTTTTCTGAATCAAGAGTTTTGGGTTGTCTATATGAATCTGAGTGTAATATTCGTATCTAATTTACTTCTGGAGAAATAAAGTTTCAGTAGAGTAATTTATGTTACAGGCTTTTAGCCATACTGTATTGAAGAAGGAAAATAAATCAATAACAAGCATTTTGTAAGCTAAAATTCTTATTAATTAGTAACCTAAATAATTAGTAAGCTAACAACTAATGTCAATTTATAGATGCCTACATACATATATAAGTAATGTGCTTGGAGGCTTATAAGTAAGCTTCTTACACCACAACAGTAAGTGGTATAACACACTTTGTACATGTAATCAACAGCATTTGGTACTTATTGCTTTTGTTTGAATCTCAAGGGGGTATACTGAGACCTATGATTTCTCTTTTTCCATCTGTTTTAATCTATTTATTTCATTTTAAAATACACTAGGAAAGCAAAGTTTGCAAAGCTGAAATCATTTCAGATTTAAGAAAGGTTATGCGGCTACAAGCCTGTGTGTAGGGTTTTTAGTAATAATGCCTATTGGTCTTATATTAGCTATTTCCTTTGCCTACAAACTTTCTTTGTTCCATTCTGTTGTTGTGGAATAACATCCCTGAAAAAATGGAGTTAAGTGATTCACTCTGCAGCAGTTTGTTGAAGAAAATATTAAAGAATTACTCTGAAAATGGGGGGGGGAGGAATGAATCATTACTTTGTCAGAAATGCTGTTCTGAGGCTGCTTTCCATTCCTAAAAATCTGCTAAACTTCAGAATTCCTGAAAATGTTATGTACAGCACCATACATGGTTGGGACGTTGTATATATAGCTACACCACTAACAGAAGTGACACTGTGCAGGAGAAAAGCCATAGAGATGTACTTATTAAGAACAAAGAGCCTGCTTTTGCACTGAATATTCTTTTTTCATGTTCTATGAATATACTTAAAACCCCTATTCTGTCAAGCAATTTTTAGCATCCCTTTTTACCACTTCCTAGTGATGTACTATGCTTTTTTGTTAAGTCCTTTTCCTTCCTCTAGGATTTTCATGAACTATAGGCTCCTAAAGTTATTCCTAAAAGGAATAACTTGATGGGAGAGAGAGAAGTTGCTGCTTTTGTAGAATAATAGGCCTTTCTTCTCCCTAAAAGAAATCACTCTCTGAGTCTGCATTTCTGCCAACAGTGATCTCCAGTGGCAGTATGCTTGCTAGCTGTCCTCTGCTTGCAAAAGTTATGATTAAGTGCAGCCAGTCTCACTCTGAAAGAGAAATAGCAACATCTAAGTCATGGCGCTGTTAGTAATTAAACAAACAAACACACAAAAACCCACATGATTTTGTGTCAGAAAATTGCTTACATGTGAACTGAGAATCTGGTTCTCAGTAGAAAACAGACAATAGTATAACATACTATTGTCTATTACATATACTATAATAGACAATAGATAATAGTCCCAAGACAAACTCTTCAAAAATTACTGAAATAAATAGTTATAATGCTTTTATTTTTTAGTGAAACTATGCCTCTTACATTGACACACAGGAGGATTATCAAGCAATCCCTGTATATCATAGCACAGCAATTATTCCCTAGCCCTAGATGTATGAGAAAACCTTGAAAGGGTTAGTTCTCATACACCCTGCTTATGCCTTCTTTCCTGGAAAGTAGCAATACATTTGAGTTTTGATCTATGTTGGATGTGGAACTTTAAAATGAGCAGCCTGTGTTGGAGGGGAGAGATGGGAGATTTCGTTTTCCCTGCAGCAGAACTGTGCTCTTGTTGCTCAAAGGTGAGTAGAATGAAGTGTCATTTACAAAGTGACAGTCCCAGCTGATAGTGGCACCCATTGCAGTTCTCCAGGTAATGACTTGGCTTGCTATCTCGGAAAAGGAAAAAGAAAACATTTATCAGTTTCTTTTACTTTCTGTATTTGGAACATTAAATACTTTGTGCATTTTAGAGAGGCAATTGAACTCTGGTGGCTTCTCCAAGATGCTTTTTGTGGCCAGCCCTTTATACTTAAATGAAACCTGTAAAACTGAGTTGAATTTCCAGCAGGCCTACAAACCAATCCACAAGGATGCATTGACATCATTGTAAAAACTCTAGTGAGGTCTCATCTGGTACTGACTGTGCAGAAATATTTGTCCATGAGAAGAATATGGAGCTACGTTTGTGTTGAGACTGGAAAAAATGAAATTATAAGTGAAAATGTAAAATAACAATCATTTAGGGATAAGAAATTATTAAAGTGAGTTAAGGCTGTTTCCTAAGTCTCTTTTAGTAAAAAGTCTAAACATTTTGTGAAAGTCTGATGCTATCATGGTGAAAGAAATGTATGCATGCAATGATTCCATTTCACAGGAGGACAGGAATTTAACAAGGAGGAAGAATCATAGAATGGCTTCTGTTGGAATGGAGTTTTAAAGATCTTCTATTCCAGCTTGCTGCAATGAACAGAGACATCTTCCACCACATCAGGTTGCTCAAAGCGCTACCCAGCCTGACTTTGAACAATTTCATCCACAATTTCTCCAGGCAACCTGTTCCAGAGTCTCACCACCCTTTATTGTGTCCAATCTAAATTTACCCTTTTTCAGTTTAAAACCAATAAAACCCCTTGTCCTATACAGATGATGTCTGTACTCTCCTCTGTTACCTCAGCTGGGGAGCTGGCATAGAAGCCTAGATTGAGCCAAGCTAGTTTTGCAGGATCTCAACACAAAAGACTGAAGAGCTTTCCACCACAGCCCAGACTTACCTATCTGGTCCGAAGACATAAAGATGATCCCTGAAGGACAAAGGTGTCAGAGTACTAGTGAGGACAATGCAGCACAGAAACCGTTTGGGAGCTTCCTCTTTCCCATCAAACCTTTAGCAACACTTGAAGATACACACCACTTTTTTTGTTGCTAGGACATCTGGAAAAAGAAGTGGGGGGAGGCACTAACCCCTCTGCAGTGCAGCAAAACATCCCAAAGTGATTGTGATTTCTAGTTCCTAGGGACATCAACAATGATGTGGGTCAAGCTTCCTAAGAAACAGAACTGGAGAAGGTCAAACATTTATTTTATTCTCCCAGTCATCTTGCATATTTTTTGTTTTGTTTTTATAATGCACATATGGGGGAAGTGCCTTTAAGAGCTTCCTGGAAGAAAATATTAACCCACCATTAAATCAGATAGTGGTCTATTCTATTGTTCTGGGGATTTTTTTAAGGATTATTATTTTTGTATGATTTAGCATTCCATCTGTCTTAAATTTGTGATAAAGTAGGGTAGAATCAAACACGGTTGTCAATATCATGAAGGAGCAGTGAGATATGCAGCACGGTTATTAAAGCCACTTGTCTGCAGGCATCACACAGCAAAGTGCCTTCCAATAAAGCAGACTTTCCGCCCAGTGCTGTCTGTTTCTTTGGCATGGGCCTTATGTCCAAAGACGTACGCTGAATGGGTTTCAAGTCACACAGCTTTTGACTGCTAAAATGAAGACGTCTATGATAGTATCCTGCAGTTAACAAAGGTCAATAGAAACTTTTGGCATCTGTTGAAGATTAACTGTCCCACAAAGGTGTCCAGTTTTGTTTGGTGCCAATCACAACAATCCATATGACTGGCAAAGGTGTAAAGTTACATGACACCTACAGTCAGCAATGTTCTTCACCTGAAGGCCATTGTTTCAAAGCCTTCTGTAAGTGGTCTGGAATGTTAACATGAAAGCAAACTTGCTCCTCAAATTGTTTCAGAGCAAGTTTAGCACAAATGTTTATTAAACCTAAAAGCAGGCAGCAAAAAATAATATGTTTATTCAGAGTACAAGTAGGAATCCAAATCTTGTACTATAGAGTATAAGTTTGTATATCGCACTATTCCTTGTGCTCATGCTTAGACACTCAACCTTTTCCATCCCATACAATGAGTTTTGTTTCTAAATTCAATACTGTGAATTCCATTCCTGCAAAGAAGTATCTGAAAATCCCCAATTCTCTTCGTAGGTCTAACCATTTAAATCCTCATAGACAGGTTCAAAAATTATGAAATCAGCCTGAAGCAAGTGCAGAGAAGAGCTATTATGGTGATCAGAGGAGTAGAGAGCATATTTTGTGTGAAAAAGAAATGCTCAAGATAGTTTAAAAAAACAAAAGTGACAGAGAAGTGATGTAATTAATTTTTAAAAATACACTGGAGAAAGCAGTTTTTCAATCTAAAGGAAATGCTCTTACAAGCACAGGAAGACACAGATTGCTCCAAGGAATAAATTAAAACCGGATATTGGAAAATTCTATTTGGTGTTCCAGTGAAGCCCTGGAAGAGCATTCCAGCAAGGCTAACAGTGAAGAGTGGAAGCATGCAACCTCAAATGGCTCCCAACCACCTAAATGGATGGAGATATCTGGTACACCTGAATGACTTCTGATAATGGAGGACTGGAGTCAGTAGGAATACTCTCACAGTCTTGTTTTCCTCATATTCCCAACTGCAGACATGGAGTGTTAGATAATTTCTTGTTCTACTTGACTTGTAGCAGCTTTAGTAACTATTTCACGTAGAGAAATATGCATAAAAAGCCACAAAACTTTGTGAACATAGAAGTACCATTGTGTTGGCACTGGTAATATTGGATGTTGATGTCATTCTTCTTCGGTATTCCTTTATTCCTTAGCTACTCTAAGTCTGTGTCACAACATGTTCCAGCTCAGGCCGCCCAGCTCTATTTCAGCTTCATCACTAGAAGGAGACAGAGATCAGAAAGGGGTGACAATCATCTCAGGCATGCCTTGCTAAATATGTACATTTGATACAGTGGAAACTCAGGTGCCATCTGAGCAAGGAACATCTCTGATTCAGAGCTTAGTTTTACAAAGTGGAGCTGCTGAAGAGCAAACTAAGTGCTATGAAATGCCCTCTTTGGTTCTGGTTCATGCAGGCTTTGGTACATTGTCTGATCCAAGTCTATCCTTGAGGAGTAAGAGCAGAACTTTGTCATCTCTTCTTTTCAGCCCAGCTCCCCAGAGTAAGAAAGAAAGGAGCTTCCCCTGCTGTTGCCCCAGGACTTTTGAGTTACCCTGATGATGAAAAAATATAACTGAATGTTCCCTACTTTATACTTTTTGTGTAGTCTAACTATGTTTTGTGCCTATTATTCTGTGTTTTACTAGTACCAAGCTGGAGCTAATGGCCTTAATAATTTTCCCTGTAACAGAGGTTCTCTACTGTATCCCAATGAGTATGAAAAACAATATTAAGGAATGAGGATTGTCCTTTTCTCTAGTTCCAAGATGTAAATGGAAAAAGAAAACAACCGTGAGGTATCTATTAGAGGATTTGGTTGTGAGTTTTTGTCATTACTGTTCCCTGACTGCTAGGGAAAATGAGATTTGCAGGGTAAGAACAGACACCATTTAAAGACAGGAGTCCTCGAGGAAGTCCCCTTCCAGTCCCTGTCTTTGAATCATCTCAGAAGACCAGAACAGTGCTTTATAATCCTGCTTCTGCTCCCAGCTGTGTTATTTCAATAAAAGACCAAGCACAAACCCCTGCCTACAGTTCTGGCCCTACAGAAGGTAGCCAGTTTCACTAGTGGCCTCAAGACTTGAGATTTAAAATCCCCACTAGATATGAATTCCACGCCTGTGTTCCAAACTAATTTCTAATACCTAAATGACACTAGCTCTCATAATAATAAGCCGGCATCACTTAAACCCAGCACTTTTCATGTGATAATAGCCATGCTGATATGACACTGCAAATATGCTGGGCAAATTAACTAAGCTAAATGCAAAAGTCTCTCTCCCCAAAGAACACAGATTGATTTCAGTAGAACAAAAGCTTTTGCTTAGATTGGTCTCACAAAAGAGGATTGGTGGTACATTGTTCATTTTACTGATGCTAAATGTGCCTTTTGTGCTCAAGATTATAACCAACGTACTTTCAACAGCCTAACATATTTAGAGGAAAACAAATTTCCTTTCTGCACACCGAATGGAAACTATAAGAGTGAGACCTAGGCACAAAGCAACAATATCTATAAATCTAGTATTTTATCAAGCTATTTCAGGTTGTACAATTAGAAAAGTTATCTGTTACATCACAACTCATGAAATATACCTGCTGAATGGTTCCCCTTGGGGGATCAATATGGGTAAGTCATTGTGAGAGTAAAAGATGTACATCATTTAAATTACAATACACACCCAGGTCATAAACCAGATTATCTGGAAACAATTACACATGGAACTGATGTCAGACCCCAGGGAGTGTTAGGATTTACACTGTACATTCTCTGAATGCAGTAAAAGGGAGATCACTGTGATCATTTTCACGAAGTTGATTATTTTCATGATCCATGCCCAATAGGTGAGATTTTTTTTTTTAAAAAAAGGTGGGAAAAGCAGACTGTGGATACGTAAGACTTAGGATACTTCAAGTAGTGAATAGAAAATGCCAGGGAATGCATATTGGTAGCTCTTTCTCCTTCTTTGGCTGACACATACATCTAGGGGGAGCAGAACCAATGTCTCTGTGACACCAGTGTGGGGACATCCCATCTTAGCCTACAACTGTGGTCTTCATTCTCATGCATTTTACAACAAGCAGAGAAAATCTGGAAATTTCTTCCAAAATTCACTGAATTTCCTTTACAGGTATACCTTTAAGAAAAATGTGTCATGCTTTAATGTCCATTCCCCTTATTACTTTAAAGAAGCAGCTAAATAGAGAAACTGAGGTATAGGCACCTGTGTTTCACCAGATGAATCCTGTCCTGGGATTTACAGTTTCAAACTCTCTTCTGACTCCAAGTTTTCTTTTTTGTGACTCAGAGTGGGACTGCATTGTGGTCATTTCGTGCAAAAACAGGAAGAGTTTTGGCAGAAGGGTCCCATGGCTTTCATCTTCTCCTTGTCTTTTCAACACTGTGATCTGATGCAGTGTGAGCTACATAAGCCCTGCTCCATTCCTACCTTATTCAGATTTCTTCTATATTAGAGCTTAATGGGTAATAAACTTGCTCAAGGAATGACACAGGACTTCTAGACCTGTTTTGTTTGGAGGAGGCAGCACTAAATTCAGAGTTGCTTTCTCCTAGAAAAATGTAATCAAGACTTTAGGAACTGCCCTCCTCCCTTTTTGAGTTGGGCACATAGCCAGGAATATAAGAACTGTAGGTCTGTAAGAATAAAAATAAAATGGAGATCTTGAGTCCAGTCTTGATCTTCAAGTACTCAGCTGGGTAAAACTGCTGATTAGAAAAAAATCTGATTATTCTAACATAATGATTTCCATCAAGTTCATGACTGTCTCCAAGATGAGGTGAGGCTTTGTTTTTCTAGTTCATTACCTTGGTCTGCTTTTCTCAGAATTAATCCATATCTATTAACACAGGTAAAATTAAGCAAGAAACTCTATTTCCTAAAACATAATACCTCAAAGAAAGTACTGCTACAAGCAACAATGCTGCTAGCATTCCAGCTAACCAGGGGCTTGGTACTATAGAAACGTGGCATAATCAGTGCTTTCAAGAGTTGTAGTTCCAGTTATAATGCATAATGTATGATAGTCCCCTTGCCTTTTAACTAGTGGTGCGGGTAGGAAAATAAAACTGCCATGCTGCCTTGGACGACATGTTATTCCTCTATTCCTGTGTATTTAGTGCAGTCTTATTTTTCTATGTGTGCTTTGATCATCTATTTTAATTTCTTTTCTTTAATAATTAAAAATGAAGGAATGACAGAGTTATGTATATATATTATATATATTAAAGTTTAATGGTATTAGGAGGGCTAAACAAATGAAGTCTAGGATCTAGCCTAGCATCCAGTCTCTAGCAGTGTATCATAGCAGGTGCTTATGCACATGAACAGGGCAAGTATGTTGTGATACTGATTAAATTCTCTGAAGCCTGTAGCTGACAGATTTCTTGAGCCAAAGATGTTGTGTTTCCTTATGACAGAGAAGGCAATGGAGCAGTTAAGAACCAGGCCTCTACTCATCTGCAATGGTGAGTTTCTTTCAGAAATTCTAGGATCTAAAGAAAAAAATAGAAGGGAATTCTGTTCTAGATGAAGGAGTGAATGTACAAATGTACCCTTAGTAAGTTCACAGATGACAATAAGCTGGGAGGACCTGCCAATTTGCTTAGGGATAGGGAGGCTCTATAGAGGGATCTGAACAGGCTGTATCAATGGGCTGAGACCAACAGTATGAGGTTTAACAAGACCAAGTGCTGAGTCCTGCACTTGGGACAAAAAATCCCATGAAGCAATACAGACTTGCGGAAGAGTGGCTAGGAAGCTGCCTGGCAGAGAAAGACCTGGGGGTGTTAATTGACAGACGGCTCAGTATAAGTCACCAGTGTGCCCAGGTGGCCAAGAAGGCCAATAGTATCTTGGCTTGTATCAGAAACAGCGTGGCCAGCAGGACAAGGGAAGTGATTGTGCTGCTGTATTCAGCACTGGTGAAGCTGCACCTCGAATCCTGTGTCCAGTTTTGGGCCCCTCACTACAAGAAAGACATTGAGGTCCTGGAGAACATCCAGTTATGGGCAATGAAGCTGGTGAAGGGGATGTAGTACAAGTCTTATGAAAAGCAGCTAAGGGTACTGGGCTTGCTTAGACTAGAGGAAAGGAGGCTGAGGGGAGAACTTATCACTGTCTACAACTAGCTGAAAGGAAGCTGTAGCGAGGTGACCGTTGGTCTCTTCTCCCAAGTGATAAGCGATAGGATGAGAGGGAATGGCCTTAAGCTGAGCCAGAGGAGGTTCAGATTGGATGTTAGGAAAAAATTCTTCACCGAAATGGTTATCAGGCACTGGCATAGGCTGCCCAAGGAGGTTGTTGATTCACCATCCCCGGAGGTATTTAAAAGATGGGTACATGAAGTGCTTAGGGATATCACAGAATCACAGAATCACTAGGTTGGAAAAGACCCTCAGGATCATTGAGTCCAACCATAATCCATATGATTTAGTAGTAGACAGGTACAGTTGGATGTGATGATCTCAAAGGTGTTTTCCAATGTAGCAGTTCTATGATTCTATGATTCTGTTCTAGAAACACACAACTTGTAATGGTCTTTTATTTTGTAAGGACTTAAGTAAAACATATTGCTTCCCATCCTTTTCCCACTCCCTGGTCCTGGCCCTCTGCTGGAGTATGGGTTCACAGACATAAGAATTTCCAAATTTATTAGTCTAGCAGCGAGCACCACACACCTTTTACTCACCAGTGAGCAAATAGAACTCTTCAACAAGGAGCAGTGTTCCATTGTATATAGGGTGACAGCTAGCAGTAGTAAATTATCACAGAAACTATATTATTACAGAATCACTAGGTTGGAAAAGACCCACAGGATCATCGAGCCCAACCATTCCTATCAACCACTAAACCATGGCCCTCAGCACCTCATCCATCTATCTTCTAAAGACGTCCAGGGATGGTGACTCAACCACCTCCCTGGGTAGTTGAGTAGTATTACTCTGGTATTAAGACCCTGCACTGAGAGTGAGGTTATCTCAATATTGTACTAGTTCTCCCATTGTGTTTGCCTGGTGTTACTGTTTCAGCTGCTGTTCAAGAACACAAAATCAGATGTTAAGTCAATCCTCATCTGAAATATATAATAATGAAAAAAAACAATTGCAGAATTGTTTAGGTTGTAGAAGCCCAAGTCCAACCTTCAATCTAATAATGCCAAGTACACTGCTAAACTAGGATTCTCTTGACCTTCTTTGCCACCTGGGCACACTGCTAGATCAGCCGGCTATCAACCAACATCCGTAAGTTCTTCCTCAAACATGTAGTGTTGCATGGGATTGTTGTGATCAAAGTGGACCTGGCACTGAGTCTTGTTGAACCTCATCGCATTGGTGCTGGCCCATCCATCCACACTGTCCAGAACCCTCTGTAGAGCCTTCCTTCCCTCAAACAGATTTCATGCAGATGGTGCACTCAATCACCTCATCCAGATCTCTGATAAAGATGATGAACAGAACTGGCCCCAACACTTGATGCCTTCTATACTGTACCAGCCTGAAGTATGGATGTCTGGGTCACTACAGGCAGCTGAAGAAGAGAAGAAGTGGCCCTCTAGTCCTTGAGGTTAGCTTTCAGAGCTCAGAGACATTGAGATGCTTATGGGCACACACTTTCTGGACCCCTTTGTGTCAATTCTGACCTCTTTTAGTTTATAGATTTTTCAGGATTTTTCTTCACTGCCAAATAGTTACCTCACCAAACCAGTCCTGTTCTCAGTTACTCATATTATCCATCTCTGTCAACTTGACTAGATAGCCTGAGTTTTCTCCTGCACATACCAAATCCACTCTTCAGACTATCCAGGTGATGATATGCACTAAGAATCTGAGCCCCTTCAGCTCCACTCATTGCTACCTACTCATGGCACCTTCATATTCCTTTCTGCTCTGTAGCTAGTTGCTGCATTGCTGGGTATGAATTTACATTCCTTGTGCATGATGTTGCCAGAGGTCCTCCCTGCTGAGACAGTTACGTGCTCATTTTATTGTCACAGATGCTGTTGACTGATCCTGTTAAATCTATCTATGTATCTCCTATGTATTGAAGTATCATTCAAATGAGATGTTCCCATATGTGAAGGTTCAAGAGTTTTAGAGTATTTATGATGTCACTAGTATTATCTTTAATCTAATCTGCAACTTTTCATCTTAACAAGTTTTGTTACAAAAACAAACACAAAAAACCAACATAAATATTTTGTAAGTAATAAATAGGAACTCAAAATTGTTTCCAGAAGAGTGTGATTATTAAACTCTACTCAGGCAGTCTAGTTATGATTTGTGTTGATTTACAAATTTTTACAAGAAAGAGAAGGATCTTTCCTCTTTGGAGGTAGTTTTGAAATCACTCTTCTGAAAATTCAAATTTAAGCCTGAACTTCTCCAGGAGCTTCCTGAAACTCCACTTCTCTCTATTCTGCTGGGACTCAGCCTATTTCTGAACAAACAGACAAACACAAAACTCTTTGAAAGCAAAGAATTTGGAGCTTAGTTCAGTTGCACTAGTAAAGTAAATATAGCAGTGTTTCAGTTGCTGATACAAAGGACTCTAGAGTTAAATCCACCTGTTTACTGTACAGATAATACTGCAGCAAAAACTTCTCTGAAGAAAGAGATACAAAACTCAGATAAAATATGAAAATAAATATGGATGTAAGAAAAATATTGTGATAACCAGTAGGTAGAGTATAAAGATTTCATAAGTGATGGGACTGCTAGTTACATGCCAGAGACATTGGTCACTTACAAGTGAGAACAGCCAAAGCTAAAGTGGTAATGCATTAATTTGGCAACCTCCATAACTGACATGCACCAGCACTGCTCTCTGGCATCAATCCACCTGTATGTGAAAGTCATTTCCTTCATAGATTCTACTGCCTGCTCCATGGGAGGATGGGGTGAGGAAAAGTGCAATCGTGACCTTTGTACCTAGTCCCTGGGGCAGCAGAAGGAGGAGTGTGGATTTACTTGCTTCCAGCTGATGCCCCTACAGAGAGATTTTCTCTCCTCCCATTGCTCTTTATCAAGGCCTTGCTATACCCATGTTATAATTTATCAGTTGGTGCTTAACAGACTACTCTGCTAGGAGTGGCCTGAATTCCTCTGCATTTTCCCAAGATCTGGCTCTCTGCAGCAATGCTACCCTTGTAAGCAACACGAACTATAAATATGTGACTCCTGTTAGTCTGACCTTCCATTGCAACAGATGTTATGGAGCCTTTCTAGGAAATAACTCATGGTCCATCACCAGCCAGATGGCATCAGCAAAAAGGCAGATAGGAGGTAGGAAGACAACTGGGTCAGATCTTGCTTGCTCACCTTGCTTATTCACCTTGCTTGCTCACCTGCTTCTGCTTCTTCTTGCAGGTAAGGGTACACCTGAGTCTGTGTATGTGTACACATTGCTACGTCAAACATGCAAGATTACTGATGGGTTTTTTCCCCTGGCGGATCTTGTGTTTCATGGTAAGCCTTGTATAAGTGTTTTTATCAATATAACTGTGTGAATTTGACACAAAGTATGCTCTAAAATAAAGCGGTCCAGGGTTTGTGAAGTGTTTTTTGACACACAGAGAAAGCAAGAACTTCAGGTATGTAAATGCAGAGATGTGAGCTCCTTGTCCTGGGAGCTGGAAGTGGTTAGAGATGAAAAGGTGTAATGGCCCTTTAAAAATGATGTAGGAATTCCCCACCACAGCTGTAACCAATTTCCACGCTTTTAATAAAGAGCCTATGATTGCTGAAAGAGAGGAGTGGCAGTAATTTCCAGTTCAGCAGGGAACTCTTAGGTGCTGTGGTGTTATTGTGGGAGCGGTTAATGAGAAGATGGAGTAGGAAGTTACCACTGTGATGAATCTCTGTTGTTAGGACAAGTTAACCAACAAAAAGAAGAGACACAATAGAAAGAGGGAAGCAAAAGATCTATTCCACTGCTTATAGGGTGCTATCACAGATTTAGCTAAACAACTAAAGAGGGTTAGATCAGAGTGTTACATTTCAGCACATATTTTAAAGGGTGATACAATGGTACATTGCCTCTCCGGCCAGCAGCTTCTTGTTGTCCCAAGTGATCACTTTAGTGTGATGAGTTGTAGCAGCTCGCCAGGAAGGAAGTCAAGGGTATCTACCTTTGCCTTGTGAATGTTGTTTCAAACCAGTAACACTCTCAGCCTCTCTGCCTCCAGCTGAAAATGTTTTTTTCTTTCAGGACTGGTTTTTGCTCCCCTGATATCTTCTGCTTTCCATCTTGATTAAAATTCTACACTGAATGTGGACATTAACACAGAAAAAACAACAGAGGAGCCTTAAGTGTTGAGGACAAAAAAGCGAAACAAGAATCACACATAGAATCACAGAATAACCAGGTTGGAAGAGACCCACCGAATCATAGAGTCCAACCATTCCCACCAATCTCTAAACCACGCCTCTAAGTACCTCATCCACCCTCACCTTAAACACCTCCAGGGAAGACGAGTTAACCACCTCCCTGGGCAGACTGTTCCAATGCCTAACCACCCTTTCCGTGAAGAATTTTTTCCTTATCTCAAGCCTAAATCTCCCCTGGTGGAGCTTGTGGCTTGTCCTGTCCCCTGTCACTTGGGAGAAGAGGCCAGCTCCCTCCTCTCTACAACCTCCTCTCAGGTAGTTGTAGAGAGTAATAAGGTCTCCCCTCAGCCTCCTCTTCTCCAGGCTAAACAACTCCAGCTCTCTCAGTCGCTCCTCATAAGACTTGTTCCCCAGCCCCTTCACCAGCTTCACTGCTCTTCTCTGGACTCGCTCCAGAGCCACAACATCCTTCTTGTGGTGAGGGGCCCAGAAATGAACACAGTATTCGAGGTGCGGTCTCACTGGTGCCAAGTACAGAGGGAGAATAACCTCCCTGGACCTGCTGGTCTCGCCGTTTCTAAAACAGGCCAAGATGCCATGGAAGAAGATTACAACCATCCACTGCTGGACAGGTTTTCAGTTCTGAGCTCTAAAGAAGATTTAACTAGGTCTCAGAATAGTGGACTAGAGTCTTTGATCATGTACTGGAAGGTGGTGGATTTATTACTAATTGTCATTGTATTAGAGCGTGCATTTACTACCTAAAAAAGACAGCAAAAGCTCTGTGAGTGACTGGAGATGTTAGCAGTAAGTCCAAACAGTGCATTGTTAGACCAGCATTTTCCCTGAGGCAATCTTTGACTCTTTGGAAGACTGAACAGCCCAGGCAAATATCACACTCTGATACTACCTGCCTTATGGCTAGAAAATATTGTACCTGACTCCCCAGCACTTCTGATTCTGGGACTACCACAGACAAAGTGGATTCAGGTCCCCCTGGATGTGTCAGAGCATTCACAACTTGGGGCAATTTGGGAGAGAAGGACTCTACCAAGTGCTAAGTCCTGCAGCTGCAGAGAAGGTCACACTTCATTCTTATACGCCAGCAGTTCAGGCACTATAAAATTCAGAAATAATTCTGAACAGCACATTAGTCTTACACCCAGAAAAGGCTTAAGTTTAGCTTCTTAACTTCAGTGGAGGCAGGATTCACCTTGTGATGTATAAAGGCTCTCAGGTTAAAAACAGTTTCCAGGTCCTCGCAAATGTCAGTATGCTTATTTTCAATTGACCTGGGAGCAGACTACACTGTGCTTGCAGCATAACAAAATGGCGTGGAGTAGGATTAAGCGCGTCCTGCCCCTTGTTTTCCAGCTCCATAGCCCATTGAGTGTGGGCTTAAAGGAATATTAGGTGTGTACTTACACTGCTCAGCTCTCAGAGGGTTCTTGGCTAGGGTTGTGGCATTGTTCAGCTGGAATTTCTGGAGACAGTTTCATGTGAGCTCTGTGGTTAAAGTTTAATCTTAAACCAATTTCCTACATCCAGATCTCTGTAATCTCCATCAAACTCTTCTGTCCATCTGCAATGACAAGGTCAGGCATGTGAGAGTTATTGTCTCCTGGAATGGCCCTGGCACAGCCATTTACTGAGCAGAAGAATCACAGAATCACAGAATCACAGGATAAGCAGGTTGGAAGAGACCCACCGGATCATCGAGTCCAACAATTCCTATCAAACACTAAACCATGACCCTTAGCAACTAGTCCACCCGTGCCTTAAACACCTCCAGGGAAGGTGACTCAACCATTTCCCTGGGCAGCCTGTTCCAGTGCCCAATGACCCTTTCTGTGAAATTTTTTTTCCTAATATCAAGCCTAAATCTCCCCTGACAGAGCTTGTGGCCATTCCTTCTTGTCCTGTCCCCTGTCACTTGGGAGAAGAGGCCATCACCCTCCTCTCTACAACCTCCCCTCAGGTAGTTATAGAGAGCAATGAAGTCTCCTTTCAGCCTCCTCTTCTCCAGCCTAAACAACTCCAGCTCTCTCAGCTGTTCCTCATAAGGCCTGTTCTCCAGCCCCTTCACCAGCTTTGTTGCCCTTCTCTGGACTCGCTCCAGAGCCTCAACATCCCTCTTGTGGTGAGGGGCCCAGAAATGAACACAGTATTCGAGGTGCGGTCTCACCAGTGCCGAGTACAGAGGGAGAATATCCTCCCTGGACCTGCTGATCATGCAGTTTCTGATCCAAGCCAAGATGCCATTGGCCTTCTTGGCCACCTGGGCACACTGCTGGCTCATGTTCAGTCACTGTCAACCAACACCCCCAGATCCCTCTCCTCCAGGCAGCTTTCTAGACAGACTTCTCCTAGTCTATAGCACTGCACAGGGTTGTTGTGCCCAAATGCAGGACCCGGCATTTGGCTGTGTTAAACCTCATGCCATTGGACTCTGCCCATCAGTCCAGCCTGTTCAGATCCCTTTGCAGAGCCTCCCTATCCTCCAGCAGATCCACAGTTCCACCCAGTTAAAGACATTGAACAGGACTGGACCCAGCACTGAGCCCTGGGGAACCCCACTTGTAACTGGCCTCCAGCTGGATTTAACACCATTTACCACCACTCTCTGGGCCCGGCCATCCAACCAGTTTTGCACACAGGAGAGTGTGCGCCTGTCCAGGCCAGAGGCTGACAGTTTCCGTAACAGAATGCTGTGAGTAACTGTGTCAAAGGCTTTACTGAAGTCCAGAAAGACCACATCCACAGCCTTTCCCTCGTCCAGCAGCTGAGTCAATTTGTCATAGAAGGCGATCAGGTTATTTTGGCAAGACCTGCCTTTTGTGAACCCATTTTGACTGGGCCTGATCCCACAGTTCTCTTGCATGTGTTTCATGATAGCACTCAAGATCACCTGTTCCATGAGTTTCCCTGGCACTGAGGTCAGACTGACAGGCCTGTAGTTCCCTGGATCCTCCCTGCGACCCTTCTTGTAGATGGGCACAACATCAGCCAGCCTCCAGTCCAGTGGAACTTCCCCAGTCTTCCAGGACTCTTATATGCAGGAATGTTCCAGGAATGTTTTAGGCAGAATTCAAACTTGGCTGATTTCAGGCTACTGGAAAATACGCTATGAATAAACAGTGCTCGGCTTATGAGTGCCTCAGCTTCAAACCTCTCCAAGGAAGAATCTAGCACAGGATGGACAAATGGAGACTGAAAAAGTAAAGCTTCTACTAGACCACAGTAGATTTAGCCCAGCATGTGACCACATGCACCATCCCCTGCATAAAGGAGACCTTGGCCCTTGGCAAAGTGACAGCTGTATTTGACAGCCGTTGATGTGTCCTCAGTAACACATCAAGTTTGGTATAGGTGACTCTGAAGTTGCTGTTGGGCTTGAACGAGCAGGTAGGTGTGGATGCAGCCTTACTGAATGTAGAGCAAAAGTATGAAGGTATGAAGAGGCTGATGTCTGCTTTCATAGATTTCTGGGTCATCTGCTTTTGCTGGGTATTTTGGGCTGCTTTGATACATGAGACAGTTTAACCTTCTGCTAGGGAAGTAGTTGGACTTATGTGAAATTAATGGGTGGTAAGAAAATTCTGTATGATACATAGAATCATAGAATAGTTTGGCTTGGAAGGTACCTTAAAGATCATCTACTTCCAAGTCCCCTGCTATAGACAAGGACACTTCCCACTTGATCAGGCTGCCCAAGGCCCCATCCAACCTGGCCTTGAACACCTCCAGGGATGGGACAGACACAGCTTCCCTGGGAAACCTGTGCAAGTGCCTCACTACTCTTATTGTGCAGAAATTCTTCCTTGTATCAAGCCTAAATCTGCCCCTCTCCAATTTATACCCATTCCCCCCATCCTATCACCACAAGCCTTTGTAAACAGTCCCTACTCAGATTTCTTGCAGGCCCCTTTCAGGTACTGGAAGGTTGCTACAAAATCTCCCCAGAATCTTCTCTTCTCCAGGCTGAACAACCCCAACTCTCTCAGCCTGTCCTTATAAGGAAGGTGCTCCAGCACTCTGGTCATCCATGTAGCCCTCCTCTGCACCCATTCCAACAGCTCCATATCCTTCTTATGTTGAGAACTCCAGAACTGGACACAATACTCCAGACTGAGTCCCACAAGAGAGGAATAGAGGGGCAGAATCACTTCCCTCGACCTGCTGGCCACACTTCTTTTGATGCAGCCCAGGATAGAATTGGCCTTTTGGGCTGTGAGTGCACATTGCCAGCCCATGTCGAGCTTCTCATCAGATAGTACCCCCAACTCCTTCTCTGCAGAGCCACTCTCAATCACATCATCCTCCATCATGTATTGAAACCATGGATTACCCCAACCCAGGTGTAGGACCTTGCACTTGGCTTTGTGGAATGTCATGAGGTCACAGGCCTACTTCTCCATCCTATCCAGATCGTCCTCAATTACATCCCATCCTTCCGGTGTGTGCATGTACCACTGTAGAATTGTTTCAGAAACTGATGCTTCTAAGCAATCATCATTGTTCATTTCAGATCACCTGAGCTTCCGGAACCCCCAAAAAATATAGAGTCCTCTTTAAAAAACAGATGCAGAAGCCGTTACAGTAATGCTCTCCAAAGGAAATTTGAAATGCTCTTAGTCTTCTTTTTGAAACCCTTTCTTTACCCAGGATTTAATTTTATTAATTAGTAGCTAGCTTTAAAAATCTGGAGCAGAGGCAGAGGTATTCAGTCTTTTTCAGATTGTCATCAGTGAAGTGCTTTCATTTAGAGATTCCAGATATGGAGAAATACTTGTGTATCATTATTGCCATTTTCTGATGATACTTCACTTTAGAAACTCAGTAGTTTTTCAACCTCATCTGTTAATCCAAAACTCTGGTGAGTCGATTTACATTATCTCAGATCCTCAAATGGTATAAATCAGAATAACAGCTGTTATTCCTGGTTTTTACTTTGGTCTCATTTTTCTTTGAGGATTTGAATACCTTGAAAATAAGCCCTCTGCAATAGTGCTTCAGTTGCATTTTAAATGTCTTTTGAATACTTTTTCATCCAATTACATGCAGTCTCTTATATAACAGTAACATTTGTCATTGCATGTGCTATACCTATATGAAATGCTTGAAACCTGTAAAAGGCTTGAAAATGCTGGGTACTAAACATGAAAAGAAGTGACTGAACATCAGCTGCATCAATGGGGCTGTCTGGATGGAAAGTCTGGGCTGGCAGCAAACCTATGAAACTGGTCTCTTTGGAAGACTTCGGTAGAATAGAATAGAATAGAATAGAATAGAATAGAATAGAATAGAATAGAATAGAATAGAATAGAATAGAATAGAATAGAATAGAATAGAATAGAATAGAATAGAATAGAATAGAATAGAATAGAATAGAATAGAATAGAATAGAATAGAATAGAATAGAATAGAATAGAATAGAATAGAATAGAATAGAATAGGTGTAAGGGACCTACAATTCCCATTTAGTCAACTGTCTGACTACTTCACGGCTGACCAAATGTTAAAGCATTGTCCAAATGCCTCTAAAATACTGACAGGCATGGGGCATCAACCACATCTTTAGGAAGCCTGTTCCAGTGTTTGACCATCCTCTAGGTAAATAAATTATTTCTAATGTCCAGTCTAAATCTCCTCTCACACAGCTTTGAATAATTCACACATGACATATTACTGGATAGTGGGGAGAAGACCTCAGCAGCTCTCTCTCCTCTTTCCTTCCTTAGGAAGTCGTAGAGAGCAGTGAGGTTGCCCCTCAGACGCCTTTCCCCAAACAGACAAACCTAGAGACCTTAGCCATTTCCAATAGGATATTCTTTCCAGCCCTTTCACTGGCTTTGTTGCTGACCTCCGGATGCATTTGAGCACCTTAACATCATTCTTAAATTGTGGGGCCCAAAAGTGCACTGCATACAATACTCAAGGTGAGGCTCTACCAATACTGAAAACAGCAGGATAATCACCTCTTTGGCAGGGTGGTTGTACTGTGTTTAGAAACACAGAATCGTAGAATCACTTAGGTATTAAAAGACCTTTAAAATAATCAAGTCCAACCAGAAACCTAGTGCTGCCAAGTTTACCACTGAACCATGTCCCTAACTACCATGTCTACATGTTTGGTGCACTCCAGGATGTAGTTTACTTTCCTGGATGCCAGGGCATGTTATTGACTCATATTGAGCCTGCTGTCAACCAGCCATCCCAGCTCCCCTTCTGCAGGGGTCCTCTTCAGCCATTCCTCTCCCAATTTATACTTGCTCCCAGTATTACTTCATCTAGGTGCAGAATCTGGCATTTAGTTGGTGTCAATGGGAAATGCATACTTGACTCAAATTCTCTAGAAAGTTAGTGTCTGTGTTAGATGTATATTAGACTGGTTTCTAGACACCTTAGCAGGATATATTTCACCTTATATTTTGGGTATCTCCAATGTAAATCCATATACCTAGGCTGATCACTCTATACTCTTTTTAACGATGTAAGTTTTTTTATAATAGGTGATTCATCTTACCTATCTTAGAACTGTATATAAGAATGAAAAGAAATATTTTCCAAACACGCTTATTCATCCCATTAATGACAAAGACATAGATCAATATTTGGTCTTATAAATACCACCTTATATTTGATGGAAACCTTCAGTACTGACAGCTTATTGGGTGCCTAATGCGGCTATGCAGGTGGGTTTGGATCACTCTTCAGAACTTAAATGACTCATGTTCATGTAGTTTTATTTTAGACTCTTAAGAATTATCTGAATCTCGTCCTCTCCCTTTATTTGGATGTACAGCCACCGGTAAGGGATGTAGCAAGCAAAACCTTTGAAGATGGTCTGGTTCCTAGTCTGTTCCAAAACAGTGTCAGATTCATATGTGTTTAGGACAATGGCCAAGCCACAGCTGATCCCATACAGAGAAATATGTCTTAATCCTCTTAAAAACTTTGCCTACCTAATCAGTTCATTTCCATTCCCATTCCAAATGTGTGATATTTCCCCTGGAGCACCTAACTGTGCATCATTCAAACCCTTTAGGGGCCAGGGGAGTAAAGCATTGTCACTGCCTTGTATGCCTGGCATATCTTCTATGACTGACTATCGAGGTTTTGTCATCTTCTTTGCCTTCCATAGCTACTAATGAGTGTGAATTCTAAACAAATCTAAAAGATCCATTGCATGAAATGGTTCAATGCACCAGTTCAATATGTTGGACTGATAATATAGTTCTCCTGAATGTATATACTATTGCTGGGGCTCAGGACTTAATAGAGATGCATAAAATAGGAGGTAGCTATCACCAGTACTCTCAGTAGTCTGTGATGATAGAAGGGCACCTCAAATGGGTAATTCAGATTTAACATACATATAACTGCTCTTAGCAGGTACTTCTTTCTTTCTGTCTGCAGTTTACAGAGCTGACAAAAGATAAATAAAAATAATAAATAAATAAATGCCCCATTTGAGCTAGGATAGAATCTAGGACTTATCCAATATTAATGGAAAGACAGTGATAAGTCTGAAGCCTCTGTGTGTCCTGGGATAAATAAACTCCTATTGCTGGAAGCTGACAACATCATACTATAAAAAGTACATTGAACAAATACAGAGCTGTCCTAATCTCACAGATAAATAATTGAACATTGGAATATTTTGGCTCTAGGTATAGTTAAATACGAAAATCTAGGTTTTATCGCAAACATTGAAATCAATGCTACCCTGCTTCCTTCCTTCTACTCATTCTCTTTCCCAAGCTCTGCCAGCAATTTGAAGCTTCTGATTTGGACAGAGAGAGTGAGGAACACACGGAAAGAATGAAGCCTGTGAAGTGTATTCTGTGGGAAAAAAAATATCAGATGCAAATGAGTTACAATGGGTATATACCAGAGCACTAGCACCCTGTTAGCTGAGAAATCTGCTTGTGAAATACCAACACCAACTTCTGCCAAGTTTTGTTTTATTTTGTTTCTTTTTCCTCTGGTTCAACGTGTTCCGTTTTCATTACTATAAGAAATATTGTAGAACATATCAAATACAGTAACGGCTTCAGCTAAAAAGACCCATTCATGAATATGATACAGACAATGAAGATAAAGGTCTTTTGCTACAATAATTGTTACCCTTGACCCTGACTTACTTGTCTTCCAGTGGATAAATCTGATACACGGTAAGGTTTACAGCAGGAAATCTAATGACTTCGAGGTGCTGGGAAACTGCTGTTGAAGAACAGAAGAAAACAATCTAAGGCAAAGCAAAGAAAGTTTATTCTACTGTTACTAAAGTCAAACACAAGCAAAATTACAAAACTCCAGCAGCTGTCTGTTGTTTCAGGCTCTGTTTTCTGCATTATGCCCATAACTTTCTGCAGGAAATAGATTTCAACATCCTCAAAGGTTAAACTTTAATATCACATCCAGGTATGAAATTGTAAAGGCTTTGAGCTAAAGTGGGACAATTGAATCTTAAAAGGAAAAATTTCATCTGTGATTACAAGCAAGCAAGTAAGCTCTAAAAAGTAGAAACTGAATTAATTTTCTCCTTGCAATTTCTATACTGTGTGTGCAATGCATGAGATTTTACCTTAGCCAGTACATAAAATGAGATCAAAGTGAAGATACATATTAATGAAGAGGTTTTACCTTAATAACCATTTCTAAGCACAGCTCAGTAGAGCAGTGCAAATAGTGATAAACCACAGCACAATTAGAGATAGAATCGTTAGAGTGGTGGCTGCTAAGATGTGAAGCATTATATATGAGATCTTGCATGTATCTTCCTGTGAGGTCTGGAGCAGTGATGTGGTCTCCTAGAGAAGGTGATGGATAGTCACCTAGCCACAAAAATAAGCTCTTTAGTTCAGTAAAGACAAAAGGTTATCAGTCACAGATGTTTTTGAGGATATCTCCTATAATGTCATCTTTGTAATTTTATCACACACGAGCAGAAAACTATCTATGTTATTGATGCAAAAAAACAGGTATTTTGCTCTAGCTGTGTGCAATAAAAGGTTCTATTTTAAGACATGTAGCAGATCCAGTAAAGGCATGAGCATAACTTCAATGACTGTCTTCCTTTCCTCCCTACCTGGGTTTTGTTTTGTTTTGCTGCCCCAGTCCAAAATTAGATTGTTAAGTCTTCAAAGCATGGATCCTGAGCTCAATTATTACCTCATTTTCTACAGTCAAAGTCACTGTACATTCACTAACAATAGACTTGCAAAGGGATGAAGAATCATATATTACTATGTGTCCCCAAAGAAATTAAACACATATAGTTATGTATTACAGTCACCTGAAAAAGTTGATTGCATACTTCATGGGTTGCTCCACCTTCCTGTCATTTCTTTCACTGTCAGATGACTGAAAAAAATGCTGCCCCTTTCTATTGTTGCACCAAAAAGACTTAACTCCTCAAATTCAAAATTCATATTTTTAAAAAAACCTCATACTTAAATAGAAGTTGTCACATAAGTTTTCTGAAAATTAAAGTTTTTTTTTTCTGATGAGAAGCTCAGCATGACCCAGCAATGTGCACTTCCAGTCCAAAAGCCAAGTGTATCTTGGGCTGCAACAAAAGAAGTGTGAAAAGCAGGGTAAGGAAGATGATTCTCCTCATCTTTTCCATGCTTGTGAGACCCCACCTGGAGTAGCACATCCAGGTCTGGAGCCTTGACTATGGACCTCTTGGATCAGGTCCAGAGAAGAGATAGAAAAATGATCAGAGGGCTGGAATATGAACATGAACATTTATGTTCATGAATATGAATCTGAACATTTATAAGTCTATGGGACCTGATGAGATGCATCACAGAGTCCTGAGGGAATTGGCTGATGTGGTTGCCAAGCCACTCTCCATATTATTTGAAAAGTCATGGCAGTCAGGAGAAGACCCTAGTGACTGGAAGAAGGGTAACAATGTGCCCATTTATAAAAAGTGTAGAAAAGACGAACCTGAGAACTACCAGTCTGTCAGCCTGACCTCTGTGCCTCAGAAGATCACGGAACAGATCCTCCTAGAAGTTATGCTAAAGCACATGGAGGACATGGAGATGCTAAATGTCAGGCAGTACGGCTTCACGAGGGGCAAATCCTATGTGACCAAATTAGTGGTTTTCTATGATGAGGTAACCACAGAAGTGAACATAGGTAAACTAACGAATGTGATCTATCTAGACTTCTGGACATCCTTTGGCATGGTCCCCCACAACATCCTTCTCTTTAAATTAGAAAAATATGGATTTGATGGGTGGACTATTTGATGGATAATAAACTGGTTGGATGGTTTTATTCAAAGAATAATGGTCAATGGCTCAAAGTGCAGCTAGAGATCCATGGCAAGTGGTGTCCCTCAGGGGTCTGCACTGGGACCAGTGCTGTTTAATATTTTCATCGATGATATTGACAGCGAGATTGAGTGCACCCTCAGCAAGTTTGTAGATAACACCAAGCAGAGTGGTGCAGTTGCCACACCAGAAGGACGGGATTTCATCCAGCGGGACCTGGACAGGCTGAAGAAGTAGTCCTGTGAGGACCTCATGAGGTTCAACAAGGTCAAGTGCAAAGTTCTACACCTGAGTCAGAGCAATCTCCGTTTTCACTACTCAGTGGGGGAAGACATAATTGAGAGCTGTCTGCAGTGAAGGACTTGGGAGTGCTAGTTGATGAGAAGCTCGACATGAGCTGGCAATGTGCGCTTGCAGCCCAGAAGACCAACTGTCTCCTGGGCTGCATCAAAAGAATTGTGACCAGTAGGTTGAGGGATCTGATTCTGCCCCTCTGTTCCTCTCTTGTGGGACCCCACCTGGAGTACTGTGTCCAGTTCTGGAATCCTCAACATAAGGGAGAATATGGAACTATTGGAACAGATCCAGAGGAGGGCTGGAGAACCTCCCATACGAGGACAGGCTGAGAGAGTTGGGCTTGTTCAGCCTGGAGAAGAGAAGGCTCAGAGGAGATCGTATAGTGACCTTCCAGTACCCGAAAGGAGCCTACAAGAAAGCTGGAGAGGGACTATTCATAAAGGCTTGTGGTGATAGGATGAAGGGGAATAGGTATAAACTGGAGAGGGACACATTTAAGCTTGGTATAAAGAAGAATTTCTTCACAATGAGAGTGGTAAGGCACTGGCACAGGTTGCCAAGGGAAGTTGTGGCTGTCTCATCCCTGGAGGTGTTCAAAGTCAGGTTGGATGGGGCCTTGGGCAGCCTGATCTAGTGGGATGTCCCTGCCTATGACAGGAGTGTTGGAACTAGCTGATCTTTCAGGTCCCTTGCAACCCAAGCTGTTCTATGATTCTATTCTATGTTTCTATGTCCAATGATCACAGGCTGACAGAATCTCAGTTGTTCAGCCTAGAGAATAGAAGGATCCAGGAAATCTTCCAGTACTTAAAGGAAGCCTACAAGAAATCTGGAGTGGAACTACTTACAAAGGCATATAATGTTAAGACCAGGGCTAATGGTTTTAAAATGAAAGAGAGTAGATTTAGATTAAATATAAGAAAGGAATTCTTCACCTTGAATGTGGTGAGGCACTGAAATAGGTTTCCCAAGAGAAGCTGTGGATGTTCCATCCCTGGAATTGTTCAAGGTCAGGTTGGACAGTGTTTTGAGCAAATCAGTCTACTGGAGGATGTCCTTGCCCATGGCAGGATGTTTGGAACTCGGTGATCTTTAAGGTCTCTTCCAACTCAAACCATTCTCTGATAACAATAATAACAAGGTACAAGCATTCTCAGCCTGAAGAATAGTGTATCAACAATAGTTAAAATGAAATTTTACCTCTACCTGACAATCCTTCTGCCATAGTTATGGATTTTATTGTTGCAATAAAATTTGAGGTGAAGAGGTGATTGATTTTCTTTGTTCCACCTATTAACTCTATACTGGATTTTGGAAGTTATATTCAGACAGGGGAAATAATTAAACAAAAATTGCTTTTAATAAATGAAGAAAATAAGCTCAATATATTAATTTTTATCTCCTTCGGCTACAGCATATTATAATGATAAAATTGGAACAGTTTCAAAAAGGACTAGTTTGGCTTGTTTACTTTTATTAGGCTGGAAATGTCTTTTAAATGTTCTAATTTAAACCTGAATTATGTACATTCGCTCATGTCTTGGAAGAATGAGATTAATTTTAGGGAAGCAGTTAATGTCAAGCAGACTTATTCTGACTTTCTTTTGCAAAAATGTTAGGGCTGACACATTGCTTTCTTTTTTACTTCAGTGTTATTGTGAGTTTTTGGGTAAAAAATAGATCTGTAACAGCACTTTATTATAGATCTTTTTCTTGTTATTTGTCTGTAGTCTGAAAGAACAAAGACAATATCCCTTTATTGCAAATGCATGAATCACATCTGTATGATACTGTCTTATTGGTGGTCCAGGGAGCAATTCGTTATGTGAAAACTCCTCTATTGAAATCTTCCACCATAAGATTGTGAGGCCATTGATTAGAGCATAGAATCATAGAATCATAGAATCATAGAATCATAGAATCATAGAATCATAGAATCATAGAATCATAGAACAGTTTGAGTTGGAAAGGACCTTAAAGATCATGTAGTTCCAATCCCCTGCCTTGGGCAGGGACACGTTCCACTAGATCAGGCTGCCGAAGGCCCCATCCAACCTGGCCTCAAACACCTCCAGGGATGGGACAGCCACAACTTCCCTGGGCAACCTGTACCAGTGCCTCACCATTCTCATGGTGAAGAAATTCTTCCTTATGTCTAATCTAAATCTGCCTCTCTCCAGTTTATACCCATTGCCTTTAGTCCTATCACATGCTGTTGTTTGATGAGTTGACTATTCTGCTTTGTTGATATCAATAACCTTACTTCACTGAAGTTTTTAAACTGTGTTTCATAGTTTATTTTAAAAAACATTGGCTTTATCTTCATCTAAAATTATTTGATAATGTGGGGTCTTCTAAAAAATCTCATGTCCCAGGTGCTGACTCAAGGCTAGTTAAATCTACCTCTTGGAGCAGAAAACTTTATTCCAGCACTGAATACACACACATGTGCCAAGAACTTGTGGTGGATTGTCCCTGGCCAACAGCCAATCACCTACACAGCTGCTCACTCCCTTCTCTCTGTGGGATGCAGAGAAAATAGAAGGAAGGCAAGAAGACTTGTGGGTTGAGGTAAAAGTGTAATAGGGAAAGCAAAAGCTGTCCACAGAAACAAAGCAAAGGAAGACTTTATTCACTGTTTCCCATTGGTAGGTAATTTTCTGGTCCCCTCTACAAAACAGAGCTTCATCACCTGTAAAGGTTCGTTGGAAAGATAAAGGTCATAATCATGAACCCTTCTTCCTCCTTTCCCATAGCATTTATCACTGAGCAGAACATCATACAGCATGGAATATCCCTTTGGTCAGTTCAGGTCAGCTGTCCTGGCAGTGCCTCTTGCCCGTTTCTAACCCACTCCCACCCTATTCAGAGGGACAGAATGGGAAAAAGAGAAAGCCTTGATGCTACACACACACTGCTCATCAACAGTTAAAATACTGGTGTGTTAACTCTATTAAAATCAAGGCATCATATGTGCTCCTGTGAAGCAAATTAACTCCATTCTAACCAGACTGAGTGGAGGGCTTCAGCTTGTAGAATTGCTTCTTTTACTATCTCCCACAGTACGTGAACTTGGACAAGTCATTCTCAATGCTTCAGTTTGCCTGGGCTTAGTAAGGCAAAGTACAAGGTCCTGCAACCGAGCCAGAGCAATTGCAAACACACACACAGTTTGGGCAGAGAAGAGATTGAGAGCAGCCCTGAAGAGCCCTGAAAAGCCCTGCTTTTATGAGACCCCACATGGAAGATGCATTCAGCTCGGGAGTCCTCAGCACAGGAAGGACACGGATCTGTTAAGGCAAGTTCAGAGGAGGGCCATGAGGATGATCAAGGAGCACCTCCCATACAAGGACAGTCTGAGAGAGTTGGCCTTCTAAAGAAGAGAAGGTCTAGAGTTGACCTAGAGAAGAGAAGGCTCTGCTGAGACCTTATAGCGGCCTTCCACTTCTTAAAGGGGGCCTACAGGAAAGGTGGGCAGGGACTCTTTATCAGGGAGTGTAGTGACAGGATGAGGGGTAACAGTTTTAAGCTGATGGAGGGTAGATTTAACTTAGATATTAGAAAAAATGTTTTACTGAGGGTGGTGGGCACTGGAACAAGTTATCCAGAGAAGTCGTGGATGCTGCATCCCTGGAGTTGTTCAAGGCCAGGTTGGATGAGACTTTGACCAGCTCGATCCATGCCTGATCCCCATGGCAGGGGCCTTGGAACTGGAGGATTTTGAAGGTTTCTTCCAACACAAACCATTCTGTGAGTCTATGATATGAGGAAAAATTCTCCTTTATGACATCAGGAATCACTATTCAGAAAGTGCTTTCAGAGCCATGGATAAAAGGAGTGATACAATTGTCAAATACTATAGTACTAATTTTAACCCTTAAATTTTAATTCTGTCCTCAATAGATGTCTCCAGGAATTTGTCTTAGGTTTATGCACATTAAATTTTGTGATTTCATCAAGTTTAGCTCTCCTTCACTAGTCTTTTTATTTTACATTTTCCATGTACCTCAGGTTTGGTGAAATCATGAACCAAGCAGACTTTGGAGACATTTTAAAAGCAATTACAATTTTAAAAGCAATTCCCCTTTATGTTTAAGACTGATGTTATTTAATTTGCCATGTTGCCTTATACTTGACCTTGTTGAACCTCATGAGGTTCTCACAGGCCCACTTCTCCAGCCTGTCCAGGTCCCTCTGGATGACATCCCGTCCTTCCGGTGTGGCAACCATACCACTCTGCTTGGTGTCATCTGCAAACTTGCTGAGGGTGCACTCAATCTCGCTGTCAATATCATCAATGAAGATATTAAACAGCACTGGTACCAGTACGAACCCCTGAGGGACACCACTTGTCACTGATCTCCATCTGGACTTCAAGCCATTGACCACTATTCTTTGAATAAAACCATCCAACCAGTTTATTATCCATCAAATAGTCCACTCGTCAAATCCATATCTCTCCAATTCAGCCTGGCAGTCAGGCTGCTGTACAACGAAGCGGTGTCATGACTGACCTTGCAATGGGTCGAATTGGTGCAGGACACAACAAGGAGGGCATTCCTGCATGTGTTTTTCCTTATGCAAATCTGGAGCACTGCTCTGAAGGTCACTCATTATCTAAGACTTACACTGAACTAATTAGATTTAGTCCTCACCCCTCTTTGAATGCACTTTCTATCAAAATGACATGGCAATAACAGTCAATAATATACATATAACAGACAGCACAGAAAATTAAAAAGTTTAACAGAACATTACCTGGTAGGTATTTGGTGTTGTTATTTACTGTTTAAAGACCAAATGTAGAGTCTTTATACTGGCTAACAACCAGATGACATCAAATATAGATTCGACTTTTCACCTTTTACACTTCTATGTGATGCAGCAATGACTTAGGCTGCATATGAAGGATAGTTTTATAAAAACACATTTTTTGATCATTTCCAGTCCTGATCCTTTTTAAAGGGTATGAGTTTCAGTACATTGGAGTTACACACTAATTTCACGGTCCATGGTTGAACATATGGCTGTAATTCAATTGTGGTTTTTTTCCTGATATTATAAACAGCAAGAATAATGCTCATTTACATTCTCAGTGTTCACTGAGGACTATGTATTGTTATTTATAACACAGGCAAGGGATTTTGCAGACACCTAGTCATTAAGTTATTTAAAGTCTGTCATGCTGGAAAAAAGAACTTAATCCATAGAATGTAGAAAGGAAGGGATTACAGTGCTGCAGATCTCAAAAGGAAGAGATTACTGAGGGGAAAAAAATGAGTACAGTGTGTTCATTTCCTGAGGAACAATCATTTACAGGTAAGTAACAAATTGTGCAGCATGCTTGCATGTACAATCAATTTTTAACAAAAAACTATTATATAGCTAATCAAACACTAGCAAATCATTGCATTATAAGCAATTTATAACTGAATACAGCTTCCTACATAAAAATACGGGGGAATTAATTGTCAAAGTAATAAGGATCTTTTATGTCTGCTTATGCTTGTTCTGGCAGAAATCTATGTTATGTTCAGATGAACAAGAAAATACAGTCATAATTGCAGTAGTAAAAGCTTTTAAAAGATACAAAATCAATAGCTGTCCTGAAATTGGTATCAGAAGAGAAATATTTTGCAAAGTAATTAAACTTACAATTCACTGAGAGCCGCACGCTGTTTTAGCACTTGACCTTACAAAAAGATGAATATTTTCCCTCTGCTTATGTGTGTATGACAGATAAAGTCCCACAGACAACACTGGCATTATTCATATGAATACATTTTAACTGGTCCTTAAACACTTCAGATTTTGAACCAGAGTACACAGCAAGATACAAGAATGAACTTTTACTAAATATTAATAGTCCAGAATGAAGTTCTGCAGTCCTCAAGGCCAAAAAAAGTTCTGCTCATTCACAGTTGATGAGTCATGCTGCTTAAGGTACCTGGGTTACGTATTTAATTTATCATTACATCTGTCTCTACACAGACAAAATGTCCTTTGTTCTATCAGATGTATTTATTCTGCAGATCAGATTCTGGGCTTTTGATAACAGCTTAATCCTCTTACTTTACACGCTGGCTGTCCTCTGTACCTCAAGCTTTTAAGTTGGCAATATGTATCACTGACAAAAGAGTAGTTTTGCTGCTACTGCCAGATGTACCAGTATCTGCATGCTTTGGGAGAGTAAGGGACCATGGGAAGAACCTGAAGTGCCCAGGCATTGGATTTATATATTTATCTTACCTCCAGCTCTTATCTCAGAGGCTCTTATTCTGTTGGCTGCTTTAAAGGCAACAAAGGCAGGAATACGAAGTAGTAATGTTTTACTATCTGTCTATCACAAGGTCTGTTTCTCATTGGAAAGTAGGGATTCAGGGATGTGGGAGTTTGCTCCTACCAAACAGAGCAGACCTCTGAGTTAAGACACTTACACCCTTTCTCCTTTACAAGGGAAGTCCAGAGGTACCAACTTCTTCAGGTGGCTGAAAATGGATGGAAATATTAAGATGTTACCTCTGCTATGGAGTGTTCTCACTGCACCAGTAAGGGAAGTTAATTTTATTAATGTCTGCCAAATAACTTCATGAAATCTAGAGCTTCTTCAATTAAATTAGTATGTATTTATAAAAGGGAAGGCTGGTCAATAAAGATAACAGCATTCATCTAACAATGGCAGAGAAGAAAATATTTGACTTGATGCTATATATTTTGATTAAGAAACCAGAACAATAGAAAAATTTCACATGATAAAGGGATTAATGCTAGTGAACTGATAAATCTCAAAAGATAGCTGTAAATGAATAATCTTTGAGGGTATGTGCTTTTCAGGATCCCTCCAGGGAGCAGGTTTTCATTCTGAGGTACATGTAACACTATTCTCAGTGATCTGGGAGTAAACATCATTGTAGAGAAGATTCACAGTGATCACAGTCATCACAGTGCTAAGGATGGGAAAGAGACAACAGACTGTTGCTAACAAAGAGAATGATGTCAAGCAATCATCACTTCTACACTGACAACACTGCCATGCCAGCCCACTGTGTCATTGCTTCAATTTAGAATCACAGAATCATAGAATAGTTTGGGTTGGAAGGAACTTTAAAGCTCATATACATCCAACACCCCTGCCATGGGCAGGGACATATCCCACTAGATCAGGCTGCCCAAGGCCCTATGATCCTGGCCTTGAACACCTCCAGGTGTTTTAGTGCCTCAAATGGAGGGACTTTGGAAATATATGAAAAGATAGTTTCAAAAATGTAAGAATGAACTGTTTTGAAACATCAAACATCATTGCCATTTTCACCGTGACCAAAAGTTTGCAAATCCAGGGTGAATCACTCTCATGATTACTGCTGTTCCAACAGTGGTTTGGAGTTTTTTTCCTCAAATGTAAGATTCACTAAATAAAAATAAAAAAAAAAAAAAGGAAAACTAGGCCAACTTCCAGTCATCTCATTGGCATTGCATTATGGTTCATCCACAACTAGGGTGCTGATGCCCAGTTGACAGGAACCTAGGCATGAAGGAAAGGGCCTGAAACACATTCAGGTATTACCCAGTAAGTAGTCACTATACAGCCAGGATGTTTATTTAAATCCAAGAGCTCACAACCTCTCCGAGTCCATTCATTTGGTATCCTGCAGCACTGGGCCACAAAAAGATGGTATTCTTCAGGGTCTGGAGTAAAGAGTCCCCCTATTTTAGGAGTTTAGCTAGCTATGCTAAGGGCCAGATAACTAATGAGAGTTGTTGTGCAGCAAGATTCAGAGGGAGATCTCACTCCTGTTCTTTGCAGAAAACCTCTTGTGCTTCATCCCTACCTGGACAGTTCTTCAGCTGCATTTCAGCTGTGACTGTGCCTCATCTCGTACAGCCCTGATCTTGAACCTCTGCATTGTATTTCTGGCTTCACCTTGGACCTGCCTCATCACTGCTGATTTGCTGGGTGAACCCCAGTCTGATGCTGGCTGATATCACAAGCCTGATCTGCACCTCTGGTTCAGGGGCAGCAGATCAGCCCTGGATGGTGACAGTACTACCTCTGATGACCTGGCTGTGAATCTCAGCTACCAAGTCCCCCTCCCCTGCAGAGTGATTGGCCCTCATCTGTCCTTGACAGTCAGAATCCTTGGCAGAGATTTTCAACCTTTGATTACCTATTCACTAGTTCAAACGCAGCTTGTCTTAAAATGCCTAGAAGTCTCTCTTTCAAGTTCAATGGCCTTCATTTGGCTTCCTCAAGATATCTGTCCCCATCTCAAGTGACATCTCATCTAATCAGACTTAGCCCTGGTATTCTAAGAACCAAAATGCAAGCATCCTGATGATATGAAATCAATAGAATTACATCTGCCTATGTGCAAACAGATCATCTGGCCTCAAGTACTTAATTTATACATAAGACATGAGGCACAAAGACATAACAGTGTAAACCTATCCACTCATTCCATCATGCCTCCTGTAGGGGCAAAGGGACCCTCCAGTCTTTCTGCCTCTCTGTTTGTTACTACTTGTCACACAAGGTATTATCTCTTAAAGGCAAATAGAGGAAAGAATGAAGCAACGAATAAATAAATTAATGGAAGTATCTGACAAAGTTTACACAGAGATATAGTTAATGCAATACATAGAAAGGCATCTAATGGTTTTGTAGGGATGCAGGGGCTGTTACACAGCTGCCTTGTTTGTGTAACTTTCCATTAGATTCTGTACGTACAAATTTAAGAATAATTTTAGGTAGGAAAATGTAAATACTCTTCTCCTAGGACGGGGAATTAAAGAACTGCCCCAGTCTCTAGTCATCTCTTGGGCAGGACAGGAGATAATTGTTGCCACTCTTAACTTAAACTATAGGCCTTTGAAGCAGGAAACACTTCTTTTGCCCTGTCTTTGTCAATCACCTGGTAATCTGAGGTCCTACAGCATTGCCATGTAAATGAAACATAATATTAAATCAATACAATTCACTCTTCACCTACCCAGAATTAAAGCCCTATCCACCTCCAAAACAGCTGCAGAATGGAGTATTGTGCTAAATTTTCCTGTTTAAGAAAGGAGATCTTTTTCAGCAAAGTTGAACTTAATCATAAGAACCATCGGTAAATTGAAATCTCTTTACGTCAAAATAAGAGCAAGATAAGCACATTTAGAAATCAATCCAGTACTTACAGTGCAGGTAAAGGGTAAAGTGGATATAAATTTATTTTTCTTTTTAAAGGTGAGACCTTCCACATGAAAATAAAAAGTCGACTTCTTATCATAACTTTTCTAAGACAGTGAAATGTAATTAAAGGATATTAGGTTAGCAAACCATAACAATATACCAGGATCACAACTTTTGTTAGATTTCCTGTGGACTGTGACTTTCCTCAGAAAACAATCCAGATAACTGTGAATTTTAGAAGCTGTGCAGAGTTCCATCATAGCTGTAGTGGGTTAGTACAGACATATACATGAGCCAAAATCTCACATACACAGCAAGGGGGTACAGAAAAAGGTTAAACTCAGAGGAACTCTCCATACTGGTTGTACTCTAATATTTTATTATCAACATATACGAATGTACACTTAAAGGGAGATAAAATAACAGAAATCAGATGAAGCTACTGAGGAAAGTATAAGCAACATTTTTGCCAATTACTGTGATTTAACTCTTTGCTCTGCAACATTTCAAAACACATCATGTGATTAGATACTGTCTTATACAGGAAAGTATTTATAAGTACCTTTATGTTCCAACTGCTGTTAGCAGCTGTTAAGCAAGCATTTAAAACTTTGTATACATGGTCAAAATATTTACTTAGTATGAATTGCGAAGTTGAGGCTTTGTTATAGTTACAGTAGAAACCTTGAAAAACCAAGCTGTGAACTGGGAAGTATGTTGAGAAATCTCCACTGGGGGATAAATTCTTATCCTCTTTCTCGTGTTAAACTTAAATTTATTCTACTCAGTGACTAATTCATGTTAGTATCGAAAATTGGTCCAAATAGCCTTTATACAAGTATTGCAAGCAGGATATTCCAGGAAGCATTTTGGAAAACTCATAATCTTAAGGCTTAAAACAAATTTCAAATATAAAAAGATAATGTTAGAATCAATCTGAGATCTAATGTTCTCATTCTTTAGCTGTATGAAAAACACAGAAAGCTTTCACATTTTTAACAAAATCTAGTTGTTGCAAAATATCTTCCAAGCAAAAAAACCTCAATTCTGTTTTAATAAAGGAAAGCAATTTCCACTGCCTGAATTCAAACTAAACTTATATATTTTTTTTTTAAATCAAGTCTGTCATTAAAGAAAGGGTGTATTTATTAAATGTGCGTGTTAGATAATCAGAATTGTAGAATGGGTACAAGTTGTGCTTTTTCATCCTAGACATTTACACCAACTGATTTCAGTTTTCCAGCAAGTAGGGAAAGAGTTCAGTCAAAACCAAAAATATTGTTTGGTGTAAAACTTGCACTGTAAAGCATTTTTTTAAATTCAATCATATTTTATATTTGTCATAGAGGAGGCAAAACTTAAATGAAAATAACAGAAATATCAGCTTGAATAAGTTGTTAAAAGTTACTTTCTTTTTTCTTTTAATAAAAAATCCCTTTTGTCATGTCATAATAATTACTTTTGAGGATTTTCATTTGACAGTCCAACACAGTGTAGGAAGGGTGAAGGAAAGCTGCTTCTTCTGCCTCCAGGCTGAAACATAGTGCAAACTTGCACAAAAAAAGCAGGGCTGAAAGGATGCTATACAGCATTATCTCAGACATTGTCAAATGTTCCTCTGAGTTCTTCTTAGATTTAGTGGTCTTTTTCACTTTTGTTTTTAGCAAAAGTAAGCCCCTAATGCCTTTTAATCTTAGTGAGTCATGTTTTATGCTTTAAATTATTTATTTCCTTCATTTTGACCTGCATTTCAATAAACACAAGGCTTAAGGAACAATTGTTTCATTCAAGCACAGATAAAAAAAATCTCTTAGCCTGGCCTTTTCCTCCACCTCAGACACTATTATCACAGATAGTATTTAAATCTCAGTTACATTCTTGAGGTTTGACTGCCACTGCTACTGACCTGTGGCAATTTACTCAGATGACTCTCTGATCCCCTGCTGACAGGCTAATGGAGTCCATGAAATCCTGTGCAGTGGTTCTGTTGCATTGGATTGAATCTGAAAACAGGATATGTGTATAGATTTAAGTGTCAGTGTCCAATCTTCCAACAACAGCTTATGCACACATTAAATTTTATTCACATAAACAAGGCCACGGTTTATTTTGGAGCAAAACTAAGTGCCTTAATTTGTTCTCCTACTGTTTATACTGACAACATTCCTGTTCACAGATCTAGTCCATTACTTATTCATGTTCTTAAAAATTCTAATACTATTTTTAAAATCTTCTGTTTATACTTGCATGAAGCACAAGTATAATCCAGCTCCCACAAAAGTCACTGTATCAGTATTACCATTCATATTGTGGGCAAGTACTGAGATTTTACCAGCTGGATTTGCACAGGCTGTGTGTCAGCACACCCAGTTTTGTTCATACTGCAGCCCTAAGAGCACCTTTATACCAGCCCTATCACGTACACCCTCCAGCTTGCATATTGTCTTCTCCACTATGTGAATTGTTGCCTTCTGTCAGCAGTGCAGGACTTTGGTATTTATATGGATCTTTTTTATAACCATGAAATGCAGTGGGAGCAAAGACTGGAAAGTGTGGGAAGTAAAGGAGAAGGGCACCAGAGTGAAAACTTTAGCCTTTCCTTCTTGTGACTCAGTGTTTCACAGATGACAATAGTTCTCAGCTTTCAACCTGATCAGCAGTCCAGAATACCCTCACAACCTGAAGCTTTCAATATTCTGAAGAATGGGAAACTATCCAGCTGGATCACTATTTCTTGTCAGGGATACTGTCCAGATGCATCCACCCTGCAGTATCTCTAGGGCAGAACCTCACTGTGATGGGAATGTTATCAGGCTGGAAACCTATCATTGACTGCGATGGACAAAAAAATGTTGCTGTGCACAGAGCCACTGTCATGAGCTGATTTTGTTTCTACTTCAACAGTATGATTCTTTCTGGCAATGGAGGTTGCGATCGCAGGAAGATGCAGGGTGGAAGGACGGTATTGAATTACGTAGTCAAGAAATGGATGACAAGACACTGTGGTAATAGACAAAGTGAGAATCTTGGATAACCACTTTGGAAGAGCAAGGCTATCCATTTCCAGAGCTGTCATGAAGATAACCTACCCAGTATCATCTACACTCAGCCCAGGATGCAATGCAGCAGTTGTCACTGCTGGCTGTAGACATAATACACTCCCAAAATGAGAAAGGACGCCACAGACAAGATATGCAGCTTGTTGTGCCGATTGCTTACATGATTATTCAAATTAGAATGAGTATCACCTGTCTTTCAAATGAATGATGGTGTTATACAGAAAGATTAAACTTAGCAGATAAGTCTATGATAGTCACATAAACCCAAATTTGTATAAAACAGTATAGCCTACATGAAACAGGAACTGAATACACTCTTACCTGTGAGTACAAGGTATGCTCAAGGTACATAAAATCATTTCAACCATTCACTGCTGCTGTTGTTTTCCATATCTGTGTTTTCTGGGTGGCTGAATGGGATCTGTTTGCATTCCCACAGCAAAACCAGCAGCGCTACTTTCAATAGTACCTATGTAGCTGAGATCCACTGGATCACTTCAACATTCTCTATAGGCTTAGCAGCAAGTTATTGCATCACTGGAGGATGAAAAGGTAGTTCATGCTCTAAAGCCCACATGAGCTGTCATCTACAGATATGTTGCAGAAGACCCCAGTGGGTAACATAACAAATAGAGTTTATCGTGCTCACCCTGTCTGGATTTCTATCTGTGCAGGCATGGCACAGGCATGGGCTTCTTGTGTCCACACTGTAGGGACTGCAAGCCCACTCATCCATCTTCCTTGTACCTTCTATAGTATCCTGCCTTACCATGTTTTGTTGCTGGTGAGTTTTTTCTTTCTTCTTAACTAGGATGTCCTCTACACAGAGTGCAGCCCACCTTGCCTTTCTGCTCTGAGAGTAACCACAATCCAAAGCCACAGAATGCCTATCAGCCCCTTGAACATGTAGGTTAGCTGAGCATTTCTGGGACTTCTGTCAGAGTGCTATTTCTATCACTTTGATCCATCCGTGCCAGGATCTCTGCAGAAGACAGGTGATAGGAGAGATGGAATGCCAAAAGAGATACGACTTTCTGTGACTGATTTTCACTTTTACCTCTGCTTTGGACAGCCAAACTTGGTAATGACTGGAGCTGCTACCCAGACTCACCGCTGCTGTCTGGCCACACTGGTGTCCTGACTTTGATGGCACTCCTGCAAAGTAAAACAGAGGGGAGAAGTAGCTCTACTCAGCCGTTTTTAGACTGACAGGTCCTAGTCATGACCAATGACTCTAAGGAATTTTAATAATTGTGAATTGCTTTTTGAAACAGATATGAATAAATCTAGAGGTGATAATGATATTGGAGAACGAGATAAAATTCAAAGGAAGGAAACTTGGATGACTACATGACTGAAATGAATCCCAGGCAAAATAGACTGGGACCATACAAAGTGAAAAAAAAAAGTCTGAGGTAGGACATAATATGAAAGAATATTAAAGGAAAATAACATGAAATGATCACTTGAAAATAAGTCATATATATAATTTTAAAATTACACAGAAGTGGTAAATAAGGAATGACTATTCATGCTTCTCCCAATAACAGAACAATCAACACCAAATTAATATGTCAGGTAACAGGTGGAAAACAGGACAGAGAAATTAGGCTTTTTGGTTTTTCTACAATGGCTAATTAGCCTCTGTCAGAACTTCAAAACTCAGAGATGATACATAAGAAGATCAGATTTAGTGGCTACATATTGCCACAGGAATGGGCAGTCAAAAAATGACAGTAAGAAGGAACATGTGAGTCATCTTGATTGTCTCTTGTAAGACATGGCATGAAAACCAGATGAGGGAGTTTTCATTATTATTTAACAAAAGGCATCTTCAGAGAATCAGTATTTTCTCTTCTGTGTGTGCTGCTAGTCATATCAGCTAAGTCACTATTCCTTAAACAACTTTGTCACTAAATAATATTGATAATGACTGCAAGAAGGGTTGAAAAAAGTCACTTTCTGGCATGGAAACAAGCTGTGCACTGGCAGCTGTAAAGGCACATGCAATAGAGAAGGAAGCCTTTCATCCTGCTCCTAGAACTTCCAGCAAAGTGTGGATGTCACATTGAGCTTGCTGAATGCCCAGTTGACATGAGAGGGACACAACTCCTGCTGCAGAGGGCTCAACCTTCACCCACTGGCAAAAGTTACTGAAAGCAGAGAGTTTTTAAGGCAAAAAAGTGATGCTGTCTAATAAAGCTCTGCAAAATATTTCACAACAAAGGTCAGAGGAGCTGAATTATTTACAACAGAGACAGCATAGGGTCTCTTTAACCACAGAGCACTGTTACACTGTGAAACATCATAACATTATTATTATTAACCTGGTATTTTTGTCAGCACGAAATGGTTATACAAAATAATCAGAAAAATGCAATATAAAAATGATAGTTACCTTCTTATTATTCTTCAATATGTCATAACAGAAAAGTAATTTAAAAGAGCACATAACAAAGAAATTATATCAAAGTGCACAATAAAATAATCTCTTTTACACTTTGGGGACTGTAAATAGCTCTCAAAATAAAACTGCTAAGCTTCTGAATGTCAGGGAAAAATCTATAATAGTTCAAGCTAAGTGAAATACTCCAATTGCTTTACACTGGTAGAACCTTGTATCTTGCTGTCAGAATTCCTTAATGGAGTAAAAGTCTCATCAGCCTTCTATTAGACAAGTACTATTCCTTGTTAGAGACATATGAGTATGTATTACCATACATACTATCATGGTTTGAACAAAGCAATGTAAAGTACAGTCATTGTGGGAAATAATCCCCCTCTCTTCTGCTAACTACAGAAGCGAATCTTTGAGGGAGCCATAGATAGTAAGTGACAAAGACAACAGAGAATGTTCAAGTATAACTGTCCTAAAGATGGAAGAAAAAAGCCTAGACTCTACACTGAAATTAGGAATCATATCAGTTTCAGTATCTGGAATTAAGGTAAGTGCAGCATGACAATGGCAGAGTTTGTTGAGTAAAAAATAAGTGGACAGTGAGGTGGTAAAAGCTAAAAGTGGTCATATGTATGCCATTAAATGTAAAGAAACTGTCATGGAGTCAAAGCCCACGTTTAGTTAAAAGAAAAGACTGCAGTAAGGCAGTGTCAGTAAAAGAGAGAAGAGGACGCTTCTTCAGTTTGGTTGGTTTTGACACATTTTTCCTCCTTCATTAGCAGAAAGAATGAGTCTTAGTGTTATATAGAGGTGAAGAGGCTGAAGGTATGAGAATGCCCTGTTTCACAGTCAATAAAGTTACTGACCAGTACTATCAGATTTTGCCTAAGGTCCTCAAAATGCATGAGAAGGTCTCAAACCAGTGAATGTTTCTTGATTTAAAAAAAAAAAAAGCATTGTATGTTAAAACATAGAAGAGATCTTTTTTCTCCTGGTGATTCTATGATTCTATGATTAAACTAGCTGAATATCAACATTTTGCATCCACTGTCATGAAATATTTAACAGGTTTCTTGCAGAATTTTGGTTTTGGACAAAATAAATGCAGTATGCAATGGACCTTTTCATGATCAAGCTATTTTTTCTCCTGTAATGACTTTGAGATCCTTTAAAGATCTCTAAAGAGAATTGAAGGCTGCTTTTTGCTACGGGTTTGGGATTTCAGAGTTTGATTTGTTTTGTTTTGTTTTGTTTTACCCGCACTGAAAGACTTATAGGAAAGAAGTTACCTGATCCTAACATCCTCATGACTTCTCTCACAGTTAGCTCTGAGATAAAAGACTTGTCTAAAGCAAAGGAGTGTTTGTTATTTCTAGAACTTCAGATTATTTCTCATGGAGAATCTTCAAGATATGCTAGCATAAAATATTAGACACAAGAGATAAGGCTTAAATACATAGTTTTTTCCAGTAACTTTTAACTTCATCTTTGGTAATTAGCTACTCCCTTTTTTTGCTACCCAGAAAAATTGAGGCTTTTATCTAAAAAAAAAAAAGTCAGAGACCTCAGAAAATGCTTCAAAGACCTTCCTTCAAAATTAAATTCGGAAATAGGCTAACTATTACAGACTTTTCATTACAGACTACCTTTAATGTGCAACTCTGACAACAGAAAGATTGCCTTATTAAAAATTAATAATAGTTTTTCTATGTGAGATTTAATATTAGTGAATATTACTGCATTTTGAATTTGAGTGTCCCTAATGTTTTTGTTTTATCTTAAGTTCCATTTTTTAAAAAATGCATATGAGTCTCGAAGCTGTCTTGAAGATATTACTCTGAGACTACAAGGCTTGTACCCAAGCCAAAGCAAGCTGATGTGACTTCATTTATGCTGAAGCTGTTTCTACCAAAGATGCATCTCTACACCCACTCTTTCCACAATGTATGATGTCATTACAATAAAGCTAAGAATTTTAACTTCTTATGTTGATCAAAGATTAGCTTATTGCTCTTCTCTTCTCTCCCAATTGCATATACAAACTAACTAATTTCCAGATAAATAATTCTATGAATAAATTAAGTGAACAATAGTTTAGAGCAGGAACAGGGGAAGGTTTCCTGCAGGAATATATTTTCCCCCCAAATAAAAAGAGAAGAACTTTGAATGTGGAAATAAAGCCATTCTGGGGCAGACAGAAGGTGGCAAATAACCTAGAAGGGAATGATTTTTTTACTCCTGAAAGGACAGTCAGACAATAGTGAGGAAACAAGAAACAATGATCACCATCACTGTCATCTCTTGCACCATTTTAAAGTTTTACAGATTTTTCAGTGTGTAAAAATGACAATAATCCAAGACATTCTTGGACTTTATTAAAAAAGCCAATAAAGTGCAAGTCCATTAAAACTGCCATACCTGAAACATTATGAATGTAATTCAAAGTGTTCCAAGCCTGCTGCAAACCCACTTCGACACACTTCAAAAAATTATACTTCAAAACTGTTACTGGTGCTCCCTAGCAACAATATTAATTGTCTAACACACACTAAATTCACTGTACAATGTTAATAAACCAGGCCACTATTTAAGTACAAAAGAAATTTCAGCTAAAACTCTAGAATAGCACATCAGTCAATAACACAATAGAACACTTGGTATTATGGAAGTAACTAATACTGGGCAGCATGTAAAGAGTAAAAAATATATAAAAATTGTCTGTACATTCAGTTAATGAATATGTGTGCTAATACAACAATGAATCAATTCACTTGTGTTTCAAATGTACCTCAGATGTCAGTTTTTGGTGATCTGGTACATCTGATTCCCTTTGAGACTGCTTCAACTCAGCCTTTATCTAGCAATGAAACTGCCCAAATTTGGGTAATATCAACATCATCCCACACTGGCATCCTCTTCGCATTGTCCCCACAGCAAGGACAAGTAACATACGCCCTTGCAAGTTAATAAAAGAAACATCAAATATGCTTTACAGTGCTTAGTCGTCTCAATGTCAGCTGCATGAAGACAGATACCTGATCCAGAAGAATGTATGATGGGATGAAGCTGCCCCTTCAAATTTTGTATAGGAATTTGAACTTGCAGAGTGAGCTTCTACTAATTCAGTGCTGTGAGTTATGCCAAGGCAGCATCTCAGATCTAGCATTTCAAACTCTAAAATTGAATTAACATTTTTTTAAACAATACAACTGTTTAATGCACTAGCAAGTAATAAGAACATTATGAATGGGGAGGGAAACAGTCTACAGAAAACATGCAAGTTATTGTAATTTCAACAAAAATATATGTAGGTTGTTTTATAGGTGTTAATGGATTATCATTGTCTAGAATGCACACACATTCTTGTAGCAGAAGGAGCTTGGAGAACAGGATATAGTCAACCCAAGATGGGGACGTGAGGATATTCTGCCTCCTGTGGTGTGGGATAGGGACACACAGACTACCAGGTTTTTTTAATGGAGATGCAGGGATGGCTACATCCCTTTTCATGTCCAATACAACATTTATACCTGGTTCTTGTGATTTAGAAATGTTTGCAAAATTTATGTTGAAAGCATTCTGATTTAAGTCTCCTGAAAGTCTATGTATTCACTTGCAATGTTTAAAGTGAATGAACTTTAAAGTTAATTTAGAAAAAAAAATTGTTATTTCTATAGAAAAGAAATATGGCATACGCTGGGATTTCATCAGATATTTTCCTTCACATCCATGTTTTGACCTGTTTGACTATTCATCTAGAATTCCTAGGCCTTTCTATTATTTGTGTAATCCCATATGGGAGCTGCTATCTGCAGGTTTTGGATTTATTATCTTAGGCTGCACAAAAGGACCATAAGATAACCTCCTCCCCTACCATTCTGTTATGACTGATAGTGATTTTAAACATTCTAATAATGGAAAAAATCAGAGTCTGGCTGAGCCAGCTGCTAGCTTTTTTTTGAAGACTATATACTGGATACTGCAACGACCCAGAGGTGAGAATAGAAGAAGTAAAGAGAATAGCTGGTGGGGAGGAGGAAGAAAGTAGGAGAGAAGGCGAGAAGGCAGGCCGAAAATCCTTTTAATATAGTGCTACATTTTGGAAAATCAACCAAAGCCTAAAATGAAAAAAGGAAAATCAAAGCAACTCTAAAATGCAAAGCTACTTCAAGCCAAACAGTGCCTTGGAAGGCATTCCAACATGACTCGTGCTGACAGTGACTAAGGCAGGACTAGCTGTAAGCTTCCCTGCAGCAACATTTGTCCTGTATCATATGCTTCAAGGTCAGCTGTGAGTGTCACAAAGTGCACGTGTCTCCTTCAAACAAAGCACCCTTTTTTATAACTTGCTGCACACATTTTTTATTTATCTTACTGCAAATGAGAGAGATGGTTACAGCAGAAGAAAATTGTTCAGCAGCAGGGAAGGTCAGGAGACGAACAGATTTGTTTAACAAACCATCTCAGTACCATCTTTTTAATCCTCTGAGAGAAGAACAGAGCAGAAGTGCTGTTAAAATTCAGTCTACTTCATTATTAATTTGCCTTTTTTCCTCCCTATTAACTCATATACTATAATGCCTTCCACCTCTGAGCAATGGCCCTGGGCAAAGCTGGGATCTGGCCTTAAGCGAGAAACATATACTTGTCTTACAGGGGCTCTCCAAGACGAAGAGGTCATGGGACCTCCAGCTGAGAGGAATAATCACATGTTCCCTATCACCTCCATTCCTTCTGCCCAAACCAACTCTATGGGGAAATGCATCTCTACAGGGGTGTGCCCACAGAATTAAATCCATTATTCATTTCAAACTCAGCAACTACCCACTGCGTTTACATGGACGTGTGTATGCAGATGGGGTTTCATCATAATCTCCCCAGCACTGAAAACAAGTAGTGTATCTTTAGTATCGGCACAGCCTCTCCCATGAGCAGCCTCATCAGCAGATTCAGTGCAAATGCAACTGAGCGTGCAACACACCACAACACCTCCTGATATTTATCCAGAGAAAAGCCTTTGTAAAACTGTGGAGATATGACCTGGATCAATTGAAAAACATTTGAGCAATAAGATTGCAGGTGTTCAATTTATTATTGCATCCATAGAGAAGATCTGTATACATATTAACCCACAAAGGATTGCACATATACAATGCATACATACACACAACTTGAGAAATCACTAAAATGCCTGAATTAAAGCATATGGAAAACTGACTAGAAAGTTGGAGAAACACTGTTATAAAGAGCTAATAGTAAAATAACATATCAATTGGGTTTGTCTAGTGTAACTGCTAGTACATGAAAAATAAGCATATCTGAAGCTTCACACTAAAACATTTGATCCTGATGAGTGTGGTAATGGAGGCCCAAAGGAAAATGAGATAGTAAAATTTAATAAGGATTCATGGGCTTCCTCAGTGCAGTTATTCACTGAGGGGCTCATTCTGCAGATGCTGAGGGCTCCTGAGAAGGGCAAACAGAGCAGCCTCTGGGGATAAGTTTTCTGCTTCTCTGATTTCTGGTGTTTTTTTGGTGAAGTCTTCCCAAAGAGCATGGCCTTTCCTCACTGCAGCTGGCCACTCTATACACTTGCAAGCCCTGCCTCAAACCTGAGGACATTTCCCCAGGTGACTTTTCTAAGCTCCCCTGGTTTTCAGACTCTTTTAGTAGGTCAACAGTTTGCGAAGAATTCATACACTATTGGGGAAAAAATCTGAACACGCTTAATGACATTTTCCTTCGATAATTTCTGGGAAGTAGGAATTCTTGCTACAACCAGGGACACAGCTGTTGGAGATAAAAAGAAAAGTTCTCATCCTCAAGGCATCCATCAGGACAGACGTAAATACTAGACCTCTTACCCTTTTTACTCCCTCATCCATCCTCTCTTGTCTTTTTTTTTTTACCTATCCTGAAGGAAAGGGACCCCAGCATTTCCTTGCAGCTCAGAGACAGGCAGGCATGTGGGAAACTGGTGTGTCAATCACAGCACTGAATTAAGCACATAGGTTATTTGTACTGTGTGCTATTCACTGTCCAAAACCTCCTTCACAGATCATGCCCCTGCTTTTTCCTTGTGAGTGGTGATGGCTCACTCATTAAAAAGTACATGAAAACAAATACACCGTACATGAAAAACAGGGTACTGTCACCAGCACCCACTAAGCTGCGCAATATCCTAATGTTAGACCACTTACTTCAGCAATGGATAAATGTCACATTGAGGAATTCTGAGAATCATGTCCTCTGCCTGCTGGGATGAAGTTGTAGCCACCAATAGTGTGCGTCTCCTCCTCCCTCATGTTAGCCCTGGAACAGGAGCTATCTTGCAGCACTCCTTCAGAAATCTTTCCAAAGTTAACATAAAATATGGATACTTTTCCAGAACAAACTATTTCTATTTTCTCCCCAGGCATGTTGTTAAATCCATGTACCAAAGGTTATGTTACAGGCTAGAAAGGATTCCAAAGCTGAAATCACTTATTTTCAAGAAGCCTCAGATGAACTCTACAACCACCCTCTTGTTTATAGTAATGGACTCACTTCAAACCATGAGTGATATTATTATTTTTTTCAATGTTTCTACTCAATTACTGCTTTTACTTTAATTCTCTGATTTCTAACTAATCATAACACTTGATGACTTCAAATATTTTCAAGAAGTTTATTTCATCTTATTATCTTTATTAACCAAACTTTCGATTATTACATTAGTAGCAGTCATGTAAGTCTTAAAAAAGGTAGGAGACGTAAATCTTTCTAAAACTAGATCACCGATGAAAAGTCTTTCCTGGTAACTGTTGGAAGCTGGTTTTTATGCCTTGTTAGAAAAGACTCAATGCCCTTTTGACACCAAGAGTCTCATTAAAACTCAAACATCAGTGAACTATCTTGATAAGGATTGATTTCTATTTCATTGTGCTTAATTGAGGGAAAAAAGCAGCAGTATTGGAGTAAAACAGCCAAGGGTTATTCATTTAAATGCAGCAGTATCTGTTCAATCAAGAGACCTCACAGAACTGCTCTTTGTTCTGATTAAGATATATACCCCATTAAAGGTTTCAAACCAATTCCCACTCAAATAAGTGGGAGCTTTCTCTATCAACTTCAATGGTTGTTGATTAAGGCTGCAGAGAGGATGCTCTTTCATATATGAAAGTCTTCCTAGATAACTTTTCTTTTTTTCTTTTTTTTTTTTTTCAGGTAAATTATTAGTTCAAATAGCAGAAAGAGGAGCCAAAAAAGTGGTTGGTTTTTTTTTTTTCCCCCCACAATTGCTGGTGAAATGAAGTGCCACTAGTGTACAGTCACACTAAATTTCCCTGAAAGTCTTGTTAACTCCTGTAAGAACGCTTGAAAAACAGTTAATTTTAAGGAATATTTGAAGACTTTTGGAAGGGACAATACAACAATCTATCTGAAAGGAACTATTTTGAAAGGCATTATCAGACAAGAAAGTACGAGTTGCTCTTTGATGTCACAGAGGCTACGCCTACACTATGTGCCTCTGACAAGATTCTAGATCCCAAGAGGCTTACAAGGAATGAAGTATCTACCTGTTAGGACCAGACAGATCTGTACATACATGAAGGAAGCACACCTTAGGCAGTTTTCATATTTGAAGTGGAGAATTACTGTCATTTAGAGACCTATGAAGTAAAGTAGTTAATGAGTGGAAGGATTTCAGGTTGCAGTTTTGGACTTTGAATCTGCAGTTGACCTAAATCCTATTCTGGATTTGGCTGTAATTGCTAAATGCCACATCTCTTTGCATATGTTCTTTCTCTAATTGATCTTTATTAATTCAGACCATACCTATTTTTTGAGTGAGTATCAAATGGCACAATGTTAATGTACCCCACCATTGTGCATGATAATGTTTTTCAATGGAGAATTCATTTGAACACTGAGTATCTCAAAGAATGCCAAAGATGTCTTGCATAATGTGAGATTCAAGAGAATTAGTGGGCTATGGTGAGAAGAAACATTCTTGGCATTTCACAGTTTTGATCCCCTTGGCTAAACCCTGTTTGCTTTTAACCTTTTATTAGAAAATACAACTTCCACTTGTCTGACAAAATAAGTGGAAATTACTAGAATTCTTTAGCAATATATTGCATATCTGCACTCCTACAATATTCATAATTAGAATTACTGTATTTTTTCCTCCCAGGAATCCTATCAGAATGAATTCTAAAGTTTAATGTATCATTCCTGTTATTATGTGTATTATTAGAGTACCTAGGAGCATATCAGCACCATACTTTTAGAGTGCACGGTGCTGCACAAAGGAAAAACAAGAATACAGTCAGTGTTTCAAAAAGACTGCCATCTAGGTAAAACAGCGGATTGATAGAGAAAATTCAGCAGAAAAATGCTTAATAACTTTTTTTATTTCTTTCTTCAGATGCAGAATTGTTCCCTAGTCTTTCGCCTGTCTTTCTGAGTGCATCATTTAAAGTGTTACGCCTCAGTATCCCTACCTACCTGCAACAAAGATTTTCAATCCTCAGTTCTTATCCCAGAGTTAGAAAAAAACATCCAAACAATGACCAACGATTATTGTCATGCAATTGGCAAATTAAGGTGAATAGCATTCTCAAAACTTTTTTTCCAAAATTTTAAAATTCTGAACATAAAATAAAATTAACCTATCTGAGCATCAGTGAAAACTAAAGGAACGAACAACATACTCTCACATCTAGACCTGCTTTGATTCATGATAGGCTGAGCTGGAAATGCTTGAGTTAAAAGAGGAAAATAGATAGAACTTACCTTCTCTGAGCAGGAATAACTTCATCTCTGTAGCTTCCTAGAATACCTGATATCTCCTCGGGGGTCTGAGACAGCACCAGCTCCTCAGTATTCCATGTTCTTTGTATAAGGCCTGCACATAAACTCTTCTGCTGTAGAAAGTATCACCATTATGCAGCTAGGTGTTTACCAAACTTAGGGAATATTTATATTGCTTATTCATCTCAGTGGATGGCTTAGTGAGCCTTCTGATTGTTGGCTGGTTTGGATATTCAGATACGCATTTTAGGTGCAGGAGCCGGATTTTTGCAGTAGCAACACTGTTTGCTGCCACCTCCCCAGGGGAACTGGCTCCTGTGGTGTGGAGTTGCTTATTCTCTGGTCTTGTCCAAGTTAGATGGGTGAATTTAAACCACTTACAACTATAAATAATTGTACCTTAAACTCCCCCACTTGACTTTTCATTAGAAGAAATTAAGATCAGTAGTCTCAATGTGGAGATGGTGAACAGTCAAAATATAATGCCTTCGAGCTGGTGGAAGCTGCATGCTGAAACTCTTCTCTCCGTATGGCATTTAAGCCCATCACCAGAGCATCCTAACATGGTTTGTTTGTTTGCCACAACCATATTTAGCAACTTCATGTGCACCAACTAATACAGAGGTTTTGGTAAAACTTTGGAGACAAGCCTAAATACCTGTCCAAGTTTAATTAGCAAGAACTGTACTTTGGCTTCATAGTCCTCAGCTCCTGTTCCCTCTGATTAACTCCTAGAGTATTGGTGCAACAGATAGCATACAGCCAACCCTTCACTATGGGTTTGGATGAAAACAACAGATAATGCTACTTACAAAAAGTGCCCTTGTCCACCTCTATGTGAAACTGAATACTGAGCAAAATCTTTCCTTACTGGAGATGAAAGAGAAAGTGTCAGAGAAAGACAAAGCAACCCTGACAGTACCCCCAGGCAAGGAAGAGAAGAGGAAAACCAGCATGGAAGTGCCAAAGTGGGAATAGAGCTGATGGGTGGAAAGAAGCCTTCGTTCTCACATTTTCAAGGTTCTAAATCATTATTCTCCCTTCCCTCAGATTAATTTCTGAGGTTGTTCTTCCATATCAATCTAACAACTCTTGATGTTCAGACTAAAAACTATTCCAGACTCAAATGTTACATGACATTTGAAGTCCTCCCTGACATATCATATATCATATATATCACATGCATCATTCATCTTGATTTTGCCAGCAATTCATTTACTGCTCTTACTCCCTTCTTATTTGAACACGACGTCACGTCACTGTTTTATTTGCCATCTGTGAGTTCCATATGGTCACAGCTAATGAAAGCAAGTAGTCTAAAATTGATGATACCATTAAATAACCTTTGTTTGATTAAATACACAGTCTACTTCTTTTAGACTATCTTTGCCATCACTAATTGTCAAGATAGATAGTCTTCTTGCATTATCTGAAGACTAATGTGTTTTGGATAGCTGGAAAAAAAATGTTGGCTGTCAAGTTACAATTCCAATGAAATTTGCTGAAAACTCTCCAAAGATAAAGTCCTTTTTCACTCAGATAAGACACATTCATATTAGCAGCTTTCCATGAATCTCCAGCTCCATCAGAAGCAAAGAATATGATGGGCCTCATATATTTTGTCTTCTACCTTAAAAACTTGGACCCCTCAATCCATAGAACTTCTCTCTGATCTTGTTTATGAACCTGATCATTTTGGTAGGAAAAGCAACATGGGAATCCCCTGGTGTGTTCTTGGGCACCACAAACACCACCGTGTTTCCATGCATTTTAGAAAAATGAGCAACAAAAACATCAGCTGCATATACCTGTCAATTCTCTGTCTTATCAGCATCTTTTGCATTTAGTAGACAGTAAAATATTCTTAGCCTAATATCTGTAGGAATGAGGCCTTTCAGAGCCATGCACTCTGTCTTCTCCAGAGGAAGTCTTAGAGACCGGAATTAGCATCTGCAAGACGTCTGGTGGAACTCTCTGAGGAAGATCCCTTTTTTGAAAACTCTCTATAGAAGAGGCCAGGATTTGCTCCTGATGTATTTTTACACTTCAGGGATATAATTAAGGCTGCCTTACATCTGTGAAACCCCATTAAAGCTCTGGCAGCCAAAGTCAAGACCTTTAAGCCAGTGGGTTTCCAAATCTGATTTCTATAAATGAATTTGAAATAGATGCCAGTTTTATGTGGCTACAGGACTTCTACTGTACACATGAATAGCAGTTTTAATGATTTGCTAAAATCCCTAGGGTGTTGGATGAGTTTTAAGTACTGTTTTTAAATACATTAAATGAAAATAATTAAATAATGTATTACTTTTACAATGCAACTTAAAAGGCTGTGTAATTAGAATGAGAGGTAATATGCAATATTTAATTATGGCCCTGGTATTCTTTCTAATGAATTTTGAGTAATTAGTGGGATGATGACTGAGTAGTTATTGCTTAGTATGAAGTTTGTGTTCCATTACATAAAACATCAATCACTGTTTCCCCATGGCAGCTGTTATGGCAAAGATTCTCTTTTTTCCTGTGACTCCGCACATTTGTAGAGTTTCGCGAACTTTTGATTAAGCTTTTCACTATCTGCCTTGATTGTTTTGACAAGTGAGGACAAACTTCATTGTGATCTATATAATGTACCGTGAATGACTACTGAAAAGGAGATTTAGTTTTCCTTTTGATAAAACTTGTGTTGAAAAGTGGCAGGTTTAACAGATTTTTCAGCATAGCTGTGCATCTATGAAGTTTTTATATTACAACTATTTATTATAGAATTTAAAAGGCCTTTTTATGACATCTGGGAAGCATTTTACGAACCTCTACTGATGGGTTCTTCCCATGCTTTTCCCTGCTGTTCAAGAATTGAGGCCATGGGAAAACATCAGCTGAGATTGCCTGGCCTGATGCTTTCAAGGGTTTTGAGTTGCAAAAATCAAGTGTTAATTGGGTGTTTAATTAGGAGCCAATACTGAAGTTATGCTTTTCTTGTCCTATTTTTGTTAGCAGAGTCTATTCCTCTCAGCATTGCCTGTAGTTTCTTGTGTCCATGCCTATTCTGAACTTTATCACAATGAAGCCAGGTTACTCACAGACAGATAGATTACCTGACTGTCTGACAGTATGGCCCTTCTCTTCCTGGCTGTGAAAAAGTTAAAGTAGTTTTTTCATTTTCTTCTATGTATGTCTCTATTAAAGACGCATTAGAGAACAAGACAGAGCTGTTTTATTGACTGTGGAATAACTAGCACTCTAGCAGTAATGGAAAGGTTTTAACTGGCTCTTCAAGGGCTGAATACTACTCAGTGTTTCCCAACTACACTCAAGACAGCTGTTCTTTGCTCAACATCTGATATTATCCAGGCCTTGAGGACTGACATAGTATTTAGGATGAACATGAAAAATGACAGTGTCTTCTCAGTGAAACTAACATGTAAGATCATAGCACCTCCTTGTTAGCCAGCCACTCCAGGGTATCCAATGGGTACTGCTGTCAATATTCTGTTAGTGTTTAATGGCCAGGCTGAAATCAACAGGCATCTCCTTACACCACATGCAGTAATAAAGTATGAGCCATGTGTATTTGATATAGCAAAATGAATCTCTATCAGCTGCAACAAGAAACGACCTGCTGTGATACTTTGTAAGATACAAAGACGCATTCAACTTTCTGGACTGGATGCTATACTGTGAACAGAGATAAAGAAAAGATCTACATAATATCTATCTGTACTGAACTGACCACGACAGGGAAACTAGTTGACTGTCCTAACCACAACCAACCAATTAAGGCCATTTTAATCCGCACAGACCTAACAGTCTAACATCATAGCAACAGCTTTCTAACACTGAAAAGAACTTTTCTATAGATACAGACTAAACACAGATAATTGTTCTACCCTTTATCTTTTTCTTCCCTTCTGCTGAATAAGCAGAAAAAAAAAAAGGTTGATTAACACAAGAACTATAGTGGGTGTTAGATAATACACTTGGTCTTTGCAACCTTTGATTTTTTAGTAATTTCTCTTTTCTTTGTTTGCATAGTTTTGTTCCACGCTCAAGGAACAGTGAAAGACAATCTTCTTGCACAAGAAGGTATTTTCATGAGACAAATGAGACATGTAAATGTTACAATATTGAATCACAGAATCAGTCCTGAAAAAATACAGATCTGCAGTTGTGACGATGGAAGAAAAGGGACAATGCAACTATCAATATGATCCAAATGAAGCCGTTCATTTTGGGTTAACTGGTTGCCTTTATACACCAAGCCAATTCTCGCGCTAAACGTTGATTGGACAATTCTGTCCTAGTAACAAGTATTCATTGGTCACAGCCCAACCACACAACCATGTTGCCAGCGTATATTTCTCCGCCTTCAACAGTCAGCTTCCTCATTAGCACAACACAACAGAGTCGTTATAATGTTTTTGTATTCTTGAGGACCGTGGCTAAGGCTTTCCCAACTCCACCCAGCCTCAGTGCTTGAGCTGCTCATTAAATGCTGCCGCCCATCATGCAGTTACTAACTTTTTTGAGCTGGGCAAAGCACTCTTGCTTGTGCTCAGATTGACTCAAACAGTCAATTTCATTGACTTCAAGCTAATTTTGCAAGGTGCTGAATGTCCTCAGTTCTTATTGATTTAAAATAGATTTAAAACCTATGAAATACAGGAAAGTATGTTCTATAAGATGAAGGCAAAATAGACCCAGGAAGAACATTAGAATTGAAATCAAAAAGGAAAGCATTACAAGAGGTAAAAGCGAATAAGGCATAGGGCACGTTTAATTTCACCTTGGGTCACCTACAAGCTAGATGTGTAGCCAGTGTTAATTAACCAGATTTTTCCATAGTAATGAAGATAGCGTGACACCTCCATAGGGATTTCACAAATCTTGGAAAATTATTTTAGGAAGTAATTAATCACCCTTCAGGGTATCTGTCTCTCTCCACTGAGTTTAATGGGAGTCTAAGGAATACTAAGGAAACTATCTGTGAGATAAATGCATTTATTTGAAAGAAAACAAATCAGCTATGGAGCAGAGCAGAGTACACTATCTATCCTAAAGAGAAAGCAATTACAAATTTGAGGCGATTAAGGCACAGACCCCATCAATGCCACAACAAGCGAGATCACCTTTATTGAGAGGATGCAAACCTTATATAGTGTTTCTGTACGCAGTCAGCAGCTACCCCAGTGAATTTACAGCAATAGAGTGCAACCTACTGTTTACCACAGATGTGGCCCTTAAGTTCATGTTTTCCATCTCATGCATTCTTTTCTTATTAACTCACAAGTCTTAGTAAAGATTCCAAGGTCTCAACTAGCTAGCAAGCATAAGAATACCAGCAGTTTGCTCTGTGCTTGCTGCTAATATCATGGGCATGGCAAAGCATCGGCCACTTGTCCCAGCATACACGCCACAGTGAAATATTTCATGCCTGCATAAATTGGTCAGATTTGTTGATTTCTTTTAAATGCTTTGTTGAACTCTAAGATATAAAAGATCTGAAAGGCTTTTTCATAGAGTAACACTAATAATTTTTGTCCCCAGCTTCACCCATTTTAAAGCAAATTAACCTAAGTGTTATAAAGCACCTTAATGCCCATATACAGCAAATAAACCAGCTGTTCTGTGCTAGAAGCATCTTACACACAGTCATAAGCATTTATTTTATCACCATTTAATCTATGGTAGGTGCACCCCATAAGACTGGTAAGTCCTCCATCATGGGATATAACCACAGAATAGATGAAGCATCTAAAACAGGCTTTTGGTCAGACATAATCTTACTTTACAATCTTAAACCTTCACCCAATTGTAGGCATATTTTTAATTAGATTTCTAACAGACTGCTCTGCAGGCAGTACACTGCAGAATTATTCCTATCTGAAACATCAGGTGTATCATTCATTACCAATAGATACCTATAAATAGATGATAAGAACCTGTCTGAACACTTACTAGTTATGTGCTCCAATGGCTGTTTTTCAAGCATCTGAACACCAGCCTAGTATCAAAGACTCAGAGGTGGAAGCTTAATAAGAGGTGTTAAAGAAATTCAGTAAGGAGCCACTTTTAACAAACCACTAGGAAAGGGCATGATTTCAGGAACAGAAAAGGGTGTGGTTTGACAGGATAATGGTTGAAGAGGCCAAACAGGACACAATAGAAAGCAAAATGTCCCCCTTGAGACTTATAATCATAAGATCCCTCTGAGAGGAAGGGTAGAAGTGGGCTCAAAACCAGAAGACAGCCCTGCAATTGCGTTGGCCCAACCCCTTGCACTTCAACTCCATGGTCACAATGAAGACACCGTACCTGCCTCTGGGACTTGGTCTGGGGCATGCTCTCTACTGACTGCATAGCTAACATTGCTCTATTCTTTTAAAGCGTTTTCAAGTGCCACCTAAGTATCTTGGCCACTGATTGTTTTCAGTACATCCTGAATACTTGATTGGTATGACATAGGAGCCTGTTTCTGATCCCTTGCCATGATGAGGATTTTAAATCTCTGTCTCTCATCCTCATTGTCTTAAGAAGCTGCTTGTTGCTTAGACTGAGTGCAGGAATACTGTGTCCCTCCTGTTGCAGTTACAACAATGACTAGGCAAAGATATATCAAGATTTCTATAAGTAGAAATAGAGAAAATAAATACAGTCAGATGAAAAAAAAAGACACTTATCTGTCTGGGAACTGCAGGCTTATTTCAACAGAGAAAAAAAAAAAAACATACTACTTACAATGTCTTGAAATATTTTGTACCTGTCCCATGCACTTCCTTCCTGGGTGAATGCCTTGATTACTAGATGAGGAATCAAGAGTCTTCTTCTGCCTTTTCTTTCTGAGCCTTGAATTTCTGAAATGAAATCTTGGAAGCCAAATAATCCCTAACAAACTCTAAGACAAGGGTTAAAATATATGTGAATATTTTTTCAGACATAGCCTCTTTTGCAACCCAGAAATCTCATCCAGGAGTTGTTCAAGAAACTGAAGTTTGTTTCAGAAGTCCAGCAGTGTGCTGATCCTGGTCTCCAGGAACAGTATATCCCTCCAGCAGTGACAATGCACATGCTCCATGCAGACTGCTGGACCTATGTCACGGCTGAAAATGTCAGAGTGCACTCTGGGATGGTGCACAACACATTAGATCCAATGCTTTTTGGAGGCATTTTGTTTACAGCTCATGCATCACATATATTCAGGGCATGTGCAATAAATATAAAGCTGCCTGGAAAAAAATTAGCTTACTGAGCAATTCATAAATGTCACATATTCACTGAAGGGATTCATGATACATAGCTATTACTCCATGTCAGAATACACCGTGAGAGACTATTTTGGTTTCCCATTCCAAGGTACAAAACTTTCCCCAGGCATCCACCACTATGCAACGTGTCTGCAGATAAGTCCTCTTCTATATTTGGTCCCAACTGTCTGTTCCTGTTCACTAAACAGAAATATTCTCTTTCTTGTATTTGCATTAATGTCTGTGCAGCATGAATGTAAAATTTTATTTTTATTTTCATGAGCTTTTGCATTAAACAGGAAATGAAGGCACAAGCCACCGGTCATTGAGCCTCACTCTGGTTTTAGTTGCCCCTGAGTAACAGCATTTGCTTAACTAGATTGGCTTGTAGTAGTCAGGATTAGTTTCCCAGGAAACATTAGTTTTCTATTCCACATAAAGTCTAGTAATAATATCATGAAGGTGTGACCAGAGTAAATGCCGTGTGCACTCTCCGGAAGTTTGCCGATGACATCAAGCTGAGTGGCATGGTCAACACATTGGAGGGATGGGAGGCCATCCAGAGGGACCTTGGCAGGCTTGAGAGATAGGTCCATGCAACCCTCTTGAAGTTCAGCAAGACCAAGTGGAGATCCTTCACCTAGGTCAGGGCAATCCCAAGAGCAGTTACAGACTGGAAAGAAAATGAGTTGAAAGCAGCCTTGAAGAACTTCTGTGTGGTGGTGAATGAGAAGCTCAAAATGAGCCAGCAATGTTCACTTGCAGCCCGGAAAGCCATCAGTATCCTGGGCTACATTAAAAGAAGTGTGACTATCAGGTCAAGGGAGGTTATTCTCGTCTATAATGCTCCTCTGAGACCTTACCTGGAGTACTGTATTCAGTTCTGGAGAGCTCAGCACAGGAACAACATGGATCTGTTGGAGTGAGTCCAGAGGAGAGGCACAAATATGATCAGAGGGTTGGAGCACCTCCCATAAGGGGACAGGCTGAGACAGTTGGGCCTGTACAGCCTAGAGAAGAGAAGGCTCCAGAAAGACCTTATAGCAGCCTTCCAGTCCTTAAAGAGGGCCTACTGGAAAGCTGGGGAGTCACTCTTTCTCAGGTAGTGCAGTGATAGGATGAGAGGTAACATTTTAAACTGAAAGAGGGTACAGTTATGTTATGTATTGGGAAGATGTTTTTTACCGTGAAGGCATTTAGGCACTGGAACATCTTACCCAGAGAAGTCTTTTTCCCTATCCCTGGAGGTATTCAAGGCCAGGTTGGATGAGGCTTTGAGTTACCTGATTTAGAGGAAGGCGTCCCTGCCCATGGTAGGGTGGATGGATCTACATGATCTTTAAGATCCCTTTTGACTAAAACCATTCCATGATTCTATGACACTATGATTCTATGAAATTTCATCAAGCTGAGTCCTCATATCCATCATATTAGCTTGTTAACTTTGAACAGGCCTCCAAAACCTGCTTATCAGTCTTGCTTCTTACCTCATTACAGCACCTCTTCAAAACTCACTGAAATATTAGAGTATACTCTAATAGTATACTTTAATTAGAGAATACTTTTTAAAATATAAAAAAATTAAAATTTTATTTAAATTAAAAATATGTATTGGCACATCAGTCATATTCAAATGGACATCTCAGTGATCCTACAGCATCTAAAATGTTATGAAGCATATACGTTCAGTTATCATGATTGTCATGGCACCCCTAAAAGGCCAGGCATTTTATCTGCTTTACTTATCTGAAGGAAAATGAACCTATTTCAGTAGCTGCCTGCTTTTTTCCATTAATGGTAAAGGGAACCTAGGGTAGAGAGGCTGGGCCTTCTATATAACTTCTTAGGACAAATTAATTGCATCTCAAATCTTAGGTCAGTCCGATTCATATTTGAGTTAAAAGCTTCTTCATGAGTTATGCAACAGAAATAACATCTGCATTATCTAACTGTCAGAACTGGACAATGCACCTTATCCTGCAAGTTCTAGGCAGATTCTGCTCTTACGTGCACTGCTCTAAACAGAAATATAGTCAGTGAGAATCAGAATAAGTCTCCAAAAATTTTTACATTCCTGATTAATGTGACCTGCACGGTATAAAAGAACAGTCCAGCTGTTTCATGGCATCTTACTGAATGGAAATGAAATTAAACAATTTGCAATAATTTACTAAAGAATAAAATTGTTTTTTAAAAGCCCTTTAGAGACTAAAAATTTCTTTATCTTTGTTTAATATGTGGAGGGTGTGAATATTTTGGTAGCCATCTCACTGTGCACATCAGGGAAAATTCAGGGGCAGATATGCTCTGTGTCAGAGAAGAGGCTTTCCACCCCAAGACCACCACAGATCAGGGAAAGTTCACTTAAGACAGTGCTAGTATCTCTGACTTATTTCTTCCTGAGCTTTAAAATTCAACCACTTTACTGTAATCAATTAGTTCCATTTCATTCATGGTATTCTAAGCACAGAGAAAAGAGAGAGATAATGTAGTTACTATCAGGCTGGTTTTGCATGAAATGCAAGGTGCTTTTCACAGTCGGATATTTATATAAATGCCTTGTTTTCCTAAAGCAGATATTGAAGGTTTGGTACACTTCTGAAATTAAAAACAATGAAACTAACCAAAACCCACCCAGATGAAGAGTCACTGTTGGTTTGAATGAAAGTAGCAAGAATCAGCTCTATCAAGGAAATCCTCATCAGGTAGAGATCTGAGATTGTACTTTTGTGTTGAACTGAGAACACTGCCATATGGAGGGCCGTGCAAAGCCAGTTTTAAAAGTTCAGGAAGTGATGGACAGTTTGTCGAAACTTCAGCTATACATAGACTAGAAAGAAAGGTCAGTAGGTTTTTCCCAGCTCTATGCCTTTTTGACCAAACTTTCCCTCATTATAAGAAAAGTCATGTGGTATTCCTCCTGCCTTTTGAATCAAGGTGTGATCTAAAGAATAATACATTTGAGGAACTCATTTCATTCTATTGGAGTCAATCCTCACCTGACATTTTCTGAGTCATCCCTCTCCAGGTCTTACTTTCAAATATGCCATCTTGTTGGCTTGAGGTTCAAAAAAGAAACTAGCATATTCAGACTTTAAGCAAACACTGACCAATTTGCTCTCAGAAATGAAAGCACCCTTTTTTTTCCTGACAAGGAGTCCGGACATCTGAAGATTCAGTTCAGCTCTTTCTGAGATTCAACTTAAATACAGATGAACACAAAGGGTAATGTTGCAGCAATGTAACAGGTAAACTCTCATCAGCTGAGCTGTCCTAACTGTCAGCATGCATAGTCCTTGGCAATTACAGTGGGGAAATAAAATATTTTACCTTAAACTTCCCTGAGAATATGGAAGATGATCATTCTGCTTCTCAAAACATGACATGTAAAGTGTTGGAGTTGTGTTAGATTCAGCTCAGAAGAGCACATACTCTTATGCTCCTGAATATACTGAGTATCTGACCACAGCTGGAAATCTTGGCCATGCACTTTCACAGCCATGTCTCTTATTTCTTTGGTTCATTAGTTTGTATAAAACTGCCAGGCAATACTAATTAAACTGCTGGGGGGAAAAAAAAAAAACAAAAAAACAAAAACCAGAAAAAGAAAGAATATGGAAAGCTTAGGAGGGTTCACTGCATCTTATAACATCATGATCAGTTAACTGTGAAATTACTGCTTATCGCCACTATACATTTTCTATTACCCAATGGACATTTTAAAAGTCAGTATGTTGCTGGTAGAAAAATAAACTTCTCAAAGGTGCAGGTAAAAGTCAAGGTTAATTAAAATAAATAAACCAGGATATTTCAGTTGTATTTTAATGTCTTAGGAAAAAAAGTATTTAAGTTCTAGATAATTATTCCCTTAAGATGAATGTTTGAATAAACAAAAAATTTCCATTAAGGAATTCAAGCATTCTAAACTCTGCCCTACATTTTTTAGAGTCCAACTTCTAAAAAGAGTGTCTTATCATTCCTAACAACAATTCCCCCTGCAACATGTGCAGCTTGGCAGGACTCCAAATCCTGTCCCTGAGAGTATATTTTCCGGTGGATATAAAAGGATTATATTTCTCCTTTAAGGGATACATTCTGCACACAATTAATTGCCACGGGGATGTGATATTGATCTAGTCAGAAAAATGTATTTTAGAACCAAGATTAGGAAGTGCTAATTCCAGAAATTCACTGAAACTAACATCCAGATGTTATTCATGTATTTATTGCAATAACATCGATCACGATAAAACTGTGATATTTGATAACAACACAGATGACACACACACTTTCTCGGAAAGAGTTTTTTGACTTTTGTATAACCCAACTGAGTAAACATTTTAGTACTGAAGGCCTTAAGAACAAGAAGTAGACTAATGTTATTCTGCAGCAAACATCTTAAAGAAATGAGTGCTAAATTTCAAACACATAACTATTCCCTTTTTAAAAGCAATTCTTCTTATAGAAGGCATTGTAATAGCTTGTTTATTTTAAATAGACGTACTCTTCTTTTTTAATGTTTGTGCAGTTATGCAAGATATATGAACTATAAATATGTCATGGTGCTTTGTTATAGGAAATAGTATGTGAATAATGAAATTAAAAGATCTAACAACATCTCAAAGTTTTTTCTATAAAATATCTTCAAATTACCTCAAACACCAACAAATCTATTAAACTAAAGCCTAAATCTTATAATAGATGGCAACAGTCTACAAGCAAGAAATACAGTAATAACATATCTAACTAAAGAATATTAACTTAAGAATGGGATATTGTCTTAGTCTATTACTGATCTTTTTTTTTTTTTATTTGACTTAACTTCTACTGAAGTTGACAAAAAGATTTCCAATTAATTAAGTGGAAACTGGATCAGTAATTGTAAATGTTAGCAGAAGCGCAAACTAAAACAGAGCTTTTGATATAAACCGAAAACCATAAGAATAGAAAAGAGTGATCTCAGTCTCGGACAAAATGCTCAGAATCTCCTAATAATAGACATGAAAATTAACAGTATGTTTACTAGTCTATCCAGAACATCAAAGTATAATAGAGCTCTCTGCAATGTAGCCATGATGTGGTCATTCTCTTACATGTATAACATTTAATTATATCTTCTAACAGTACAGCATTCAGTATGATGCAATCTAATCAGCACTGTATCACATAAGCAACAACTTTAAAGTACTTAACATGGGCACACAAACTTGGTATCCATTGATTACACGACATTTTGAATTATCATTTGTAGTTTCGCAGGCTGCAGAGACTACGCATTACATTGATTTAATCTATATGTGTACTAGTTTTTCAGTCATGTCTTTTCATAGGGAAACATATCATCTCATGCAATGGAACCGAGCAGTGACATCCAAGTAACTTCTGGGACAGGAGAAACTAAGATGGAGATCCAGCAGCCTGGATGGAGATGGGGGCTGTTGCCACTAAACTCCACCCAGGCAAGAGACTTTCTCTATGACATTAAAAGCTGTTTTCCTCTTCATAAAAGAAATTGCGTTAAGATGCCCAGATATCAGAGGCATGTAAACTTCTGTTCAGACACCAGAGTTTGGTATTTTTAGCCAGGATTTAAAAGTTTGCTCTGCTAAGTCCCCTGAATGCCTCAGCAGGCTGACATGGAGACATGGAACAGAAAGCATAAACCACCTCTGTTATAGTCATGGATATGCATAGGGCTATAGGATTTTGCCTTGTCTTGTACTGACCAGATTGTTTCTTTGCTAGGATCAGGATTAAATGAGGAATATGCAAACTTCAGTCACGGACATGACACACCGGGGATGGAGGAAGGTTTCAAAGGGCCATGTACTCTTTAAATGCAAATTTTAAGTGGGAAAGAATATTCTTCAGAGAAAGGTAAGTAATGAGATGAACTTTATGCTGTGCAATGTTAAGGGTATGTGACAACATAATCACTGTTAAAAGTGATTCCATTTTTATTTCTTTTGACATTTGTTCATGTTCACTCAACTGAAAGGGCAGACAGAACAAGAGCACTGCAAGCCAGTGTCTAGCCCCAATTACACAGCCACTGCTCCACTGAAGTCTTGCCAGCATGTACGAAGAGCTCAGTTTTTATAACAGGATCATGTGGTTTCATTTATTTAGGCCATTGCAGGCCAGAAATGGAATAGTTTTGAATCAATTTAGCCACTAGTATCTAACAGCAAATCATTGTCCTCTTTTATTGGTATTAAATAAAGAAAAGCAAAGGGCACTAGGTACAAATCTAAGCACTTAGTTAATGCATCTCTTGTTAAGGGCTTTATTCAACAAACCATCAAGTGAATTTTCTATAAAACATCAGCTTTGTCTTAGAAAAAAATATTTACATAAATTTGAAAGACACTGAGGAAGAAGAGCATTACCAATGCTCTTCAAATCATTAATATAACCCTTTAATGTTTAATGTACTCACAGGATGACTGATTTTTTCAGTAACTGATGTTTTTTGTAGATTCTAGAATAGTTTCTCGGGTGAAATACATTATGCACTTCTTGCAAATATTTTACCCTAAGTGTTTGCACCATCTAACTATCTTTCTGTGGTAGAGTGCATGTTATTGTTCTTATATCTTATTTCAATTATTTAAGTGTTGTAAGAAATAATATTTAAAACAGTATATAGAAAAAATATAGGGCAGCAAGGGCAATGGCTGCATAAGGCTGCAGGTGGACTACCTCCTCAGCCTGGTGGCAGAGCTGAAAAAGGAAGTAGAGAGACTAAGTAGCATCAGGGAGAGTGAGCTAGAGATACACTGATGGGATCACACCCTGAGATCCAGGATACAGGAGTAGACTCAGCCACAGGTAAGAGCTCAGGATCAAAGAGACCTGGCATCTTCCCCCCGCCTTCCCTCAGGTTGTAGGCAAGGGTTCAAATGGATGTGAGTGGAAGCGAGTCCACCAATAGGCAGAAAACCAACCCCCTCCATGCCCACACCTCCTCAGGTATCACTCCACAACAGATTTGAGGCTCTTAACGTGGAGGGTGGACTGGATGAAAAAGTGAGGGATGATGCACATCCATCAGAGCAGGTGCAGAGACAGAAACTGCACACACGCCGTATTACCACAGCTGTCACAATGATGGAAAGGAGAGTCATAGTTGTAGGAGACTCTCTACTGAGGGAGACAGGGGGTCTAGTATGTAGAGCAGACCCTACTCGCAGAGAAGTTTACTGCCTCCCAGGTGCCCAGGTAAGAGATACTTTCAGGAAACTTCCCAGCATGGTGAGGCCTTTAGACTACTACCCACTACTGCTGCTCCATGTGGGTGGGGATGAAGCCACACTATGAAGCCCAGGGGGGATTAGAAGAGATTTTAGAGCCTTGGGATGGCTAGTGAGTGAACCTGGGGCCCAAGTGATTTCTTTCTTCCTCTTCCAGTTACAGGTGGTGACATTGCAAGGTTCAGATGGGTCCAGTCTATGAATGTATGGCTCCATGGCTGGTGCCAATGCAACAACTTTGGGTTTTTCAACAATGGATTGGCCTACATGGCACCAGGATTACATGTATTGGATGGAGCGACCTTTCACAAATATGGAGGAGGGTCTTTGCCCAGGAACACACCGGGCTCATAGACAGGGCTTTAAACCACGTGTGAAGGGGGTGGGGGATAATATCAGGCTTGCCTATGACAAGTGGTGGGAGGACAGACAATGTCTGGAGGGATAGGGTGCTGATATGGGCCCTCCACCTGCCAAACAGCAGCATGCTGGCGATGCCATGATGCAGCTGAAGTCCTGTGGAGATGAATGGGAGGCTCTTGAGGTATTAGGTGTCAGGAAGGAAACTTCTCCAAAACACGTTATAGGTAATAAAGGATCCAATAAGAAGATGATGTGACCAGCAGCCCAGCAGAAGCTCCTCTATACAAATGCACAAATCCTGGGTAACAAGCAGAAGGAGCTGGATGCTACCATGCTGTTAGAAAGCTATGATCTAGTTGCCATCATGGAAATGTGGTGGGATGAATCCCATGACTGGAGTGTGGCTGTTGGTGGCTAGAGGCTGTTCAGAAGGGACAGACTGGAAAGGAGGGATGGAGATGTTGCCCTATATGTCAGGAAAGGGATATAATGTGAAGAGCTGTCATTGAAGAGTAGCCACAAACAGATTGAAAGTGTATGGGTCAGAATAAAAGACAGAAGAATCAACAGTTCCAGCCTTGTGGTTGGTGTATACTACAGGCCACTCAATCTAGGAGAGCCAACCGATGAAGCCTTCTTCATTCAGCTATAGGAGGCCACACTGGGACTAGTGCTGTTTAATATCTTCATCAATCAGTGTTGTTTAGTATCTTCATCAATGACATTGACAGAGAGATTGAGTGCACCCTCAGCAAGTTTGCAGATGACACCAAACTGTGTTGTGCAGTTGCCACACTGGAAGGAGGGGATGTCATCCAGAGGAATGGGAACAGGCTGGAGAAGTGGTCCTGTGTGAACTTCATGAGGTTCAACAAGGCCAAGAGGAAGGTCCTACACCTGGGTTGGGGCAATGCCCATTTTCAGTACACAATGGGGGATGATGTGATTGAGAGCTGCCCTGCAGAGGACTCGCAGGTGCTGGTTGATGAGAAGTTTGACATGAGCTGGTAATGTGCGCTTGCAGCCCAGAAGGCCAAACCGTACCCTGGGCTGCGTCAAAAGAAGCATGGCCAGTAGGTCAAGGGAGGAGATTCTGCCCCTCTGTTCCTCTCTCCTGAGACCTCGCCTGGAGTTTTGTGTCCAATTCTGGAATCCATAACATAAGAAGGATATGGCACTGTTGGCAAAGGTCCAGAGGAGGTCTACAAAGATGATCAGAAGGCTGGTGCACCTTCCATATCATGACAGGTTGAGAGAGTTGAGGTTGTTCAGCCTAGAGAAGAGAAGGCTCTGGGGAGATCTTACAGTGACTTTCCAGTACCTGAAGGGACCCTTCAACAAAGCTGGGTAGGGACTGTTTCCAAAAGCTTATAGTGATAGGGTTAAGGAGAATGGATATAAGCTGGAGAGGGGCAGATTTAGATTAGACATTAGGAAGAATTTCTACACAATGAGTGTGTTGAGGCACTGGCACAGTTTGCCCAGAGAAGTTATGGCTGCCCCATCCCTGGAGGTGTTCAAGGCCAAGTTGGATGGAACATTGGGCAGCCTGGTCTGGTGGGAGGTGTCCCTGCCCATGGCAGGGGTGTTGGAAATAGCTGATCTTTAAGGTTCCTTCCTACCCAAACTATTCTATGATTATAAGAAGGTCTTCCTGGAGCCTCTCTCAACCTATCCTTGCAGGGGAGGTCCTCCATTCCCATGATCATCATCATGGGCCTCCTCTGGAGACACTTGAGCAGGTCTGTATCTTTCTTATGCTGAGAGGCCTAGAGCTGAATGCTCCAGGTGGGGTCTTATGAAAGCAGAGTAGAGGGGGAGAATCACCTCCCTTGACTTGGTTGCCATGCTTGTTTTGATGCAGCCCAAGTTACATTTGGTTTTGTGGGCTGTGAGTACATATTGCTAGCTCATCTTCGGTTTTCCATCTACCAAAACCTGCGAGTCCTTCTCCACACCGCTGCTTTCAACTCATTCATCTCACAGCCTGTATCTATGTTTGGGATTGCCCTGACCAGAGTGAAGGACCTTGCACATGGCCTCATTGAACTTTATGAAGGTTGCATGGGCCCACCTCTCAAGCCTATCAAGGTCACTCTGGATGTTAACCCTTCCTTCTAGAGTATCAACCACACCACTCATCTTGGTGGCATCTGGAAGTGCTGCGAGTGCACACAATCCCACTGCCTGTGTTCCTGACAACATTGTTAGATATTACTGGATCCAATAGAGAACACTATTTTCCCTAAGGAACACCACTTGTCATTGCTGTATTTTCCAATTCTACAAAATATTCTCTGAGCTCTGAGTAAAAGTACTCCAACAGAATGGCACTAAATGTAATAAACCTACACCCCAAGATCACTGTTTTGGGTTTTATTTTCAGGTTGGTTTTTTTTTTTCCCCAGTATTTTCCTAATAACTTTCTGTTTTCTTTTGAACACTGCTAAGCATTGAGCTAACATTTTCTTATAGCTGTTGCAACTCCAAGTTATCTTTTCTGAGTGGTAGCTAGTCAAGACATCAACACCTGAGATCTTAATTTAGGAATATCACATTCTGTTTATTTATACCAGCTTCTATTCATCATTTTATTACACTGTGATTCATTATCTTGAGCCTTTTCTGAAACTTTTGTTAATCAGTCCTCATCTTGATACGTGTCTTTAAATCTTATTAATGTGAGCAAATTGGCATCTCCACATTTTCTCTTGTTTCCAGATCATCTAAGAATATATTCAACAGCTGAAGTTGAAATCTTTTCTAATGGGGAAAGTTATCCCAGCTCCTCACTGTGCTGGAAAAAGTAACCATTTACTACTGTCAAGGTTTTCTATATTTAACCTTGTTAGAACTTTCCCTTTTAATTCATGTGAGTTATTTCTGTAACAATACTTGGTGAGTTCTTGACAAAGGAAATCCACATAGTCTGTGATAATTTTTGTTAGCATAACTCCTTTATGATGTCACCGTATTTCTGGCTTAAGTGCTTTCTTGGTATTTCTAATATCTCTTCATAAGTAATCTGAATACTCTATATGTTTTTAACTATTTAATGCATTTTACATGTCATGTAAAAACATTTTACTCTGTGGTTACACCTTTTATCATCTCTTTAACAAGAAATAACATTTCCTTTATTTATGTTGTCTTCTTTTTGACTTTAAATAGTATGGTAGCAGATTGCAGGTCAGGGACATGTTAAGACTGCTAAGACTGGATCTAAGGACTGTAAAGAGCTTTTTATTAAAAAGGTTTTGGGTCCTGCTAAGGATCAAGCAACATATATGTTATTTCTATATGCTCCCTGACTAGTTGCTCTACAGTGCAGCCAGTTCTGTTTTCTAAAAATTGTGTCTCAGCATCGTTCCCTGTTGAGACATGTATCCTTCCAACAGGAACATAGCTAAGCCTTCTCTCTTATTCTTCTGTTCCTTGGCCTTTTGGGTTGATAATTGCTCTGAGCAAGTCACATAAATCATTGTTGTCATAGCTGGATATTATTAGAATGGAAATTTCAAACCAGCCAGCAGGGTTTCAATGTTACCTGAGACACTGATGTTATTTATTTGATTTGATTGTGTCCTTAAGATACAGCACAAATTACATTACAGTCTATGCTGTATTTTATGCTTTTTTGTTACTGTTTCCCTCTAATTATCTTCCTTCTATTGCGTGTCTTGCACGATTGTAGGCCTATATGTTAGTTTTTAAAAAGGCATTCCAGGATTCCTCTTGTTATTCTTAGATTTTTATAATTTATACACAAAATCTTTTTCATTGCCCTATTTAACTCGCAATTCATTTACTGAGATTGACCCTCGCCATTTACTGTTTTCATTTTGCCACTTTCAGTCCTCTCCTTTACCTGGGGATAAATAATTCATCACATTGAACCATATTGTCCTTCTACAACTACCAGCTTCTTTTCTCCCCACTAAGTCCATTTGTTTAATTCCTGGGAAGGTTGTACCATTACTTTTTTCCATTTTAGGGAGAAGGGAGTGAGGGAGAGAGGAAGGAAGGAAGGAAGGAAGCAAGCAAGCAAGCAAGCAAGGAAGCAAGGAAGAAAAAAAAAATAAAGAAAGGACTTATCTGTTCTAGAAATGCTACTTCTGTGCCAGTAATTTTTCACAGTTCTGAAGAATCTAAAAGCCTTCTCCCTTCTCCAATGTTTATCCTACAAGACTCAGCAGTGAGGCTCTCCTTTTCCCTTCCTTCCTTCTCAGTACTGGGAGGGCTGCTAGCCTGGGGTTGGGATTGTTCAGCAGTGTGCAGAAAGCTCTGTGCCTTTCTGGAGGACCCAGCTCTGGACTCCAAAATCTACCCAGGGAATTTTCTTAGGGGGCTTCAGTAATGCAACAGGAGAAAACCGGAAAAAGCTAATATAACCTTAGACCATGAAAGTTTAATGATAAAGAATAATCCTGGGGAGAAGAGTAGGTCTCTCTGTCCTTCAAGTGAGCCTATGCCAAACATGCAGAGGGACTTTTTTTGTGATACATGAAGACTATCTTCATGAATGTGCTACCAAGACAGATGGCTCCTGCAAAGTGTGTCTTCCCAAAGTGCATACATTTAGAAGGTGAAATAAACCCAGAGTAGTCCCCTAATGTACGTGAAAAACTGAAGGTTGAGTACTGCATAGCAAACTCCAGTGAAATAAGGTGTTTTCAAACAGAAGGTCAGAGTAGAATTTTAACTACAAATATTTTTGAAGTACTGAAAGAGAAACATTTTCCGATTTAGCAAAGGAACTGAATGAAGGGAACAACTGTGGCAAACCAGAGTGTGAACAGTGTAGATTCTGCCAAAAGAGAAATCCTTGAGGGAAAAGGAGGATGAAGGTGAACTCTTAGAGTTTTTATTGGATTAGTTCCAGTATAGTGCTGCATGTTGAAATGAACAGCAGTGAAGCTTGAAAGAATTTCTGGTCAGGAATCTGGATTTGATTTCTCAGCTTCACAGTGCTACAGATTACATGCAGATTTTATGCCATGTTCATTGGCTGCACCTCTCTAAATAACAATGAGTTCTATAACAGCTGCAAACTCAAATGACTTCATTACTTATAAACTCTTTTTAACTCAACCCTCTTCGACCAACTATGTAAAAACACTACATTATTTTTTTCACTCACTGAAGACACGAACCCTCAATATGTTAACAAGAGTAAAATCTCGCTCAATTTACAATATTGCATCAACGGAGTCAGAACAAAATCAACACATAGAAGCTAAAAAGATAAACAGAGACACAGCTGTGGAGAATGTTAGGAGAAATGTGTTGCTCTTCCTATTTTCTATCTGACACCTGATGGAGAGTCTCAGAGTTGGTGACAGACTGAGAAACCTAGGTTGTTCTTTGGAATTATCATCATTGTCTAATCTCTGTAACTATGCCAGGTATCTGCAAACTGAGGCAAAACAGACTTAGCCTCAGTTTAAGCCAGAACTAGAGATCCAATACAGCATTTTAAGTCAATGAGGAAGCCTTGCCAGACATCTTTATCTCTAAACCTCACTTTCTCATCAAGAGGAAAATACAGGTCCAAAGAACTGCATGAGGAAAAAAATAATTGTGCTAATCACTGTGACAGCAGAGGTATATTTACTTTAATAAAAACAATTTAAAATTTGTAGCAGCTCACACAAATATGAAAGAGCTGTTGGTAAAAAAAAAATAATTATAATGAGGCATGTTCAAATTGAATAGTTATATTAAGAAAGGAAATCATGAGTCTCCTTAAAGCATTTCTATTCAACAGCTGCTCACTTCCTTCTCTCTCTCAAAACAAGATATGGAAATATTATGTTGCTTTTACAGCTTCTATCACATAACAGATTGAAATAATTGGAAAAAATCTTTCATCTGAAATCTCAGTTTCTTTATAAAATTTCTAACTTAGCCATGATATCTCTTTTTATCATTAAAAAAACCCAGAAAACTAATCCTGATGAGTCTCTGCCTATTAAGGATGAAGGTTAAAATGATGAAGAAGCTTTGTATGAATGAAAGCTTTCAATGAAGGCTCCTTAGCTATAGCTACACTACTGTTTTACAAGTAAGTATCCCAGTTTAAGCTCAGGACTCTATGGCTCTACCCTTGACACTGCTACGTTTGCAATTACGTCATGAGGCCTTTCCTAAGGGAAATTTGTATGACAGCTCAGCATCTTAATGCCAACTTAAAATGCCTAAAGCATAGTCCAGCACACAGTACCCCAAATATAGTTATTCAGCACTGCATGCTGTGAGTCCAATCTACAGGTCATCTAAGAACCCATATCACACGTAGAAAAACAGGGACAATGGGGTTCGATTATAGTACTCCAAGGCAATGTAGAGTAATCTGAAAGGAGATCTGCCAAAGAAAAATTTAGGGAATACGCTACTTCTAGTCCTTTATGAAAAATAAAGAAATTCTCTAATATTTCTTTGCATAAAAAAATTGAAAACAAAATGGTAGTAAAGGGGTTAATTATTCTTGAACAAATACTTAGCTGTGATATGGAAAGCAGCTTAGCAAGCTATTTGGGAATTTTTCAAAAGCAGGACCGTTTGCAAGCAGAACGTCTTTGTCTTTATTTCATCCTACAGAACAGTTTGTGTGTTCCAGGAAAGGAAGCTGTCTCCTGACACCTCTGATAGGGGGCAAACATTGAACAAAGCAGGAAAACAATGAACTGATTAGGTATAAAAAGAATATGCTAATACAGGTGCATGCCCATGATTTGTGTAAGTGCAGTGCTGAATCATGTGGAGAATAATATTGAAATTACTGAACAAGTGGGACTGAAAGCCCTAGATGCTGCTGTGTAAGTCTTCATCCAAACAGCCTAGTTTCAGCCATTAACAACTTTCAGGCGCTATCATCTATAAGATTTTTCAGGTGGCTTTATTGTTCCACAATAACTTATTGTTTTTCAAAGTTGAAGGCTAAATAATCTCATTACTCCAGAGAACTGGGAAAGTAGAAGAATACCATCCTCATGGCAATATCAGTAACCATTCACAATGTTGTAAAAGCTCTAATGTCCACACTGTTATCAGACCATGAATAATATTCCCCACTTGTATCTCCAATCTATGCTCCCCAACCCTGGTGCTCTTGGAGCTACTTTACGAAGAGACTCCTGCCCTTCATACCCACCAGAACTGCTCTGCACCATAGCTGTCTGTGCCAACTGCCTGGCTATGGGTCCCGTGGATCCAGGCCACAGCTCTAAAATCCTGGTCCCTCTTTGGCTCATCATTTCCAGGGAGGTGCTTGACACTCTGGGAGGGGCTGTCCTTGGATGTCCCTTGGTTGCCTGGCTTTCTGGACCATCCCATCACCCCCACTGGTGAGGTTCTGCCCTGCCTGGATTGCTGCAAGTCTTAGCTTCTTCTCTTACAAAGTACCTGGCCCTTCTTGCCTCCTGACAAACATTTTTTTCCTTTTCCAAATTAAATATGTAAGAACAAAAGTATTGTTAGAAGAAATAAAGGCTAACAGATCTACTTTAGCTGTATTTTCCACTCAAGTGGGGTGGGATGCAGTCCTGATGGTCAAGTAGCCATAGATTAATATCACCAAAAATAAGCAACTAATAGGAGCTAAAGTTAGGATCCTGCACTCACTCATCCTCTATAGGAAGTGGTGACCTGCCTCTCAACAGAGCATATAAAGCTTAGCCTCCCACACCTACAGTAAATCTTTGTAAATAACCCTCAGAATGTGCTTTCTGCTTCACCTAGCATTAACAATTTGAAAGTTAGGAATCTTGGACATCAAGACTCTCTAAAGAGCTAACAGATCAGTTCAAGCATTTAGAGAATTCAATTTATCCCACCTATCTTGGACACCTGTCTCAGGATAAGGCACACATCTTTTGCCAGGCATGGAAGGAGCTCACAGGACTAGCCTAGGATAAAAAATAAATTGCAACAATTTGAGATAAACCCAAGGCTTCATTCTAGACATAAACTTCCACAATGATAGCTACTGTGGTAGGTGCTTGGTTAATAGATGAATTTTGAGGATACTTTATGGTGATTTATTTTGGATAAGGTTGTGTGTGTTAGAGTGAGAGGCAGGGCGGCTGTCTGCAGCCAGAGCCTCTCAGGGAATTTCACTGCAAGTGATGGCAGCTCCTTGCATTTAATTACCACAAATGAATAAGGTAGTTTGCAGTCTTGCAAAAGGTTTCTGCTGCTTTTTCCCATTCTGAAACTTCTACTGATTTGAGATTCCTTGAATGGGAACCTGACCATCATGGATCTCTTGAGACCAGTATTGATTTTTAGCTTTTAGCCTAGAAACATGAGAGGGAACTCCTCAGTTGTCAAGGATGAAAGCCTGCTATCATAGACAACCACTTTACATAGTATGTCTTTGAAGGTTCACCTATCTCTGTCTTAAAATCAGTCTTCTTCCTTGCTCATATTAAATGGCTGTGAAGAGTCTCACTACTTTTCTGGACATCAGAAAAAAAATTTTCACAGAAAGGTTCATCGGGCACTGGAAGAGGCTGCCCAGGGAGGTGGTTGAGTCACCATCTCTGGAGGTATTTAAAAGATGGGTGGATGAGGTGCTGAGGGGCATGGTTAAGTGGTTGATAGGAATGGTTGGACTTGATGATCTTGAGGGTCTTTTCCAGCATAGTGATTCTGTGATACTTTCATATTTACAAGCTGTTCTCTGATTTCTAGTACTGATGGTAAATGTACGATTCTATGATAATCTGTTTTTAAATGCTCAGACTATGTTATTCTCATGTTTAACTGGCAGTGTCCTATAATTTCTGCCTACATAATCAGTAACTTCTCAAAAAAGATCACAATCTTCCTTTAGAGACCTTGGTGGTAACCATTCCCTAGATCCACGCTTCTTCTTTTGACACAAGCAATCTTCTCCTCCTCACCTTCCTTAGACTTTCATTGCTCTTTCCCCTAGCTTTAAAAGTGTCTCAAAGGGCAACATAGCATATACTCTAGTAAGTGTCAGATATATTAGGCTCCTCTTTTCTAAGGAAGATATTACATTATTATGCGTTTATTGAATGTTGTTAAAACATGTTATGTTCTTGTAGCATTTATTCCAATGCTATTAATTAATATTTCTTCCAGATTTATTCCAAAGCTTTGCCTACTACTGAAATAAATTTATTGTGGCTGATGTAGCTCCATATTTTCTGTTTTAAAATAGGTAATTTTCTTGTCATGAAGAACCACCCAGCACTGACAGAGTGATTTTTAAAACTTGATATCAACATCTGTGATTTCATATGACAGTCTTTTCCAAATTCCATGATAATGATTGTCTGATGGGAGCATATTGCATTTTCTAATGGAGGCTTTTACTCTGCTTGAGATGAGTTCTTTTTCTTTTTAAACATGTACCCATAATTTTCCCTGCCTTCACTTCCTCGGTCAATATCATGGTACTTATTTAACTGAAGAATCTTTGGAAGATGGCAGGAAGGAACAAATAAATCTAATTTAATCTCAATACCATGCTTACTGTATAGGATTCCCTCCATCTTTTCCTTTCTTAGAAACATATACTTAGAGTATAGGATTCCCTCCATCTTTTCCTTTCTTAGAAGCGTTGCAAAAACTATACATCAGATAGAAGGTCCACCTCCCTCCACACCATCCTTCCAAGAGTAAGCTAAGCATTTTCTATGGTAATAATAATAGCAAGAAAATATAGAGGCTACTATCAACTTCTCAGTAAATGGGACTGTGCTCTTTTCATTTAAACAACTTGAAAAAAAAACTTTTCTGTTTACTCTAACTTCAAGTATAAAACCTAACCTAGTTTGACATATTGCAAGTCTCAATTGCCTACTGTCTGAGCTTTAAGATGTTTACTGTCTCATTCTGTCACTTTTTGTACTCCTGATTATTCCTTCTGCTTTTTCAGAGGCAGCACTTGAGACTCTTAGAACTAGAACCCTCACCTGCAAGTTTCTTCTTTACTTGAGGTGAAAATTCTGTAACTTTGATTTAAGGGAATTCCAAATCAACAGCATATTAGAGTAGACTCTATACGGTACCATTTAAATCTTTACAGCTAACTCCTACGAAACTGAGAATCTTAGACAAAAACCTAGTTTTACTCAAATGTAAATTTACATAGAGCAAGGCCAACATTTCATTACTCAGTTCAAGACAGTACTGTAAAATCAGTCTTTGTATAATATTCTCATATGTTTTAAAAACCTAAGCAACACCATTTTGTACTTACATAGTATTTATGTGATTAAATCTTTGAGCCAACATTTCTAGAAATACCTCGACCATATCATTCACTTTCATTCTAGGTGTTCTGCTGTTTATATGCAGGAAGTTAAATCCTTTTATCACTACACAATTCCCCATAGTATTTCTTTCTAGCAGTGTTTCAGATATCTCTGTTCCAGTTTCCATCCAATATTTATTTCTCTGAAGGACGTATAACTTTCAACAAAAGCATGATTGCTATTTTACCATGATTCCATTATCCTTACTCTATTTTTGTCTCATCGTCACAATATTTTAGAGTCTTCCTTTATTAAAAAAAAAATCAAAAAACAAACAACAAAACCAGCACATTCTGTAACGGTGTAAAGACGATGCACCTTGACATTGTGCATTTTTCTAGCTGACAAGTCTAAGAATTCCTGGTAGCATTATTAAGTCGTAAGGTTCTTAAAACTTGAAAATCTCATACAGTCTTAAGTGCTTGTTAAATCTATTTTTTAAGAAACCTGAAAAAACATGAATTATTCTATATTTTACTGTGAAAGTTAATGTCAAGTTAGAGATTATTCCATTGATTTACATAATTCAAAACAGAATGAGAAATCTGTTTTAAAACAGGAGTCATTAAATTACCTCCTAGGGCCTTCTCCTTTAAAGACATTAGTCCTGTAGTTGCATCACCTGAGACTGTATATGTTGGATTCCCTTTAGCATTTTCCCCTTTCACTTCTGTTCCCTTCCCATATTCTGCACCAAAAAAGATGCTGCTGCCTCCTCAGTTTGGTGAACCATTTATGTCCAGGAATAATGCAGAAAAAGACATTCCTGTGGTTAAGCTGTTGGAATGACATCTCCAAACTATCACAAAACATGTATTTGATCATAGATCTCTTACATCATACATCATTGCAAGTATCTCGCATAGACATATCTAATATCTGTTATCACTTTATACTAAGAAACAAAGAGATTCCATGGTCAGCACTTTAGTCAGATGCCTGAAGTTAAATGACCTGAATCTGAGAGATAGACCACAGTCTGGAGAAAAGCTGTAATGGTCATAAATACAGGGTCCTAAGGAGTATTAGCGAAGTCAATGGGGTTTAAGAACATAATTAAAAACAATCTTGTATATATTTTCATAGAATGATACAATGGTTTTGTTTGGAACCTGTTGCATATTAACAAGCACGGACTCAGCTTTTGTTTCAAGCTAAGACCAAGTTTATTGTTACAAGCTTGTATTTATACCTTACTAAAAATGTGAACACTGGTCCCACGAGTCCTCATAAAAATTTCCACAGCATGTTTTCCTCATTCCAAGCTCCCCGTGACCACTGTTATTTTCCTCATGCCTTCTTGTTTTTGCATCCGATGTTGATTCTTCTTGGGAAGGAGGCTTGCTGGATATTAAATGTTCTATACTCCTGCTCCAGAGGTTTAACAACACTTATGGCCATTTCTTGCTCACCATCTCTTCTGACGGGAAGTGACCTCAAAGAGCGTCCAGTTCCAACCCCCCTGCCATGGGCAGGGACACCTCCCACCAGACCAGACTGTCCCATCCAACCTGGCCTTGAACACCTCCAGGGATGTGGCAACCACAGCTTCCCTGGGCAACCTGTGCCAGTGCCTCACCACCCTTATCATGAAGAATTTCATCCTAATGTTTAAATGTTTTGTTTAATGGAGTTGAAACTCTTGAATAAAACATGCTCAAATGTGCTAGTGAATGGGAACTTTTCCCTTTGTACATTCAGTCTCTTATTTAGAAAGAAAATCTAATCTTTTACTTCCTTTAGTTTCTTTTATTCAGCATGTGACATCTCTAGTGCAGATAGTGTCTCTGGAAGTGGAATTGAAGAAGGTCAATGTTGTCTGTGCCTCTATTTCTTTGTAATGGTTTTCTTATGGTCATACCTCCTGAAGTCATCTGAATGCTCTTGAATCCAGGCATTCATTGAAAAAATTTAAATATTCTATTGCTTCATTGACAGGGAGAAAAGTTTGAATACATGTTCAAATTTATCTTGACAGTTTAGCAATCAGGCAACAACAACAACAACAAATGAATTTAATTAAAAGCATCATTACATTTAAATTGATATGATGATAATTGGAGCTTCATTTACAGGTTTTGAAATGTTGAAATAGGAAATTCTGATCTCAGTAGTGCAATTGGACAAAATGTTCACTGGAATCAAACACTGTAAATAAAGCCTTGTGAGCAAATGCCTGCTTTAATTGCACAAGCTCATGTACAGACATTTCTCTCGTGACTTTATCTGGAAATATGATTTGGCCCAGGTAAAAAGCCAGAGTATTGAAGTTCTCCCCATATTCCTCCTTACTAGAGGCAATTATCAAAGAGTGTCTAATGACAAGAAGGACAACGAGGGCAGGGCAAGCTCTGGCATTCAAAATGAACAAGAATGGTGATGACAAACTGGAAATAAAACTTATCAAATATTCTCAGATCTGGCAACCAACTGAAGCTGGAAAGTCAGACATTTCAGACAGAAGGTGCTTACTTCCTTTTCTTATTTTTCCTTCTCATGTCAGAAAGAAACTTACACCCAAAGACTAAAAATGTTCAAGATTTGCTGCTTATGTCTATTCCCGTTTTATGAGGAACAAAATCAGTGAAACTACTGAGGAATCAGAAGAATTTTCTTTAAATTTCCCAAGTTTGCATAAAGCTTGTATACACTTTTGTTGATTATTATCTGCTGTATAAAAAAAATCCCCCAACATTCATTCTATTCTCCTGAAAATTTGGCTAGGTCCTTATTTCTTCCAGATCCATTTGCCTGTTTACAGTTGTTTATATTCTGTACAAACCTTTGGTCCTAAGACAACTTCAAGTATTAAATAAAGTGTGTCTCAGCATGCTAGCTGCTTATAACTGCAGCCACTTGAAAACAGTAGCAGTAGGAGAGCAAAGTCAGATTATTGTATGGGTTTGAGAACAGAACAAGAAGTTGAGGAAAATAAAAGTCTCTCAGACAAATGAATACTAGAAAAAGAGTCCAATCAAAAGAAGCATATCTTGCATTCTGTTTCTTCCTCCAAACAGAAGTAAAAATGCTGCAGAAACAGAAATCTTATATTTAAGATCTAGTACTTTTCAATTAAGCCAAATCAAAGCTTGAGCAAGACAAGGGTGTATTTTCCTCTGAGTGTATATACTTCAGATCAATATTAGTGAAGGTGAATAAACAGATCTTATCAAATACATGGTAAGCAAGTTATATCCTATTAAACACAATATGATAGATTTTATCAAAGCTATTCATTTGGACAGCCAGTAAGTGAGAAGCAGTTTCATTCCTGATGTTTTATTTGCTTTTCTTATGCCTAGATAGTGATTAAAAATTTAAGTCACTACCACCCAGGTAGCCAATCCATAAGCCAACCAAATTAGACCAAAGAATAAGAAAGGAAAGACGATGAGCAGGAATGCTCTCCAGAGGTGCTGACTCCTCTCCAGAAAACTAACAAAAGAAATCTAGCAACTTGCTCAGAGTAGCCACTGAAGTCTCAAAATACATAAAGATAGGTGACATGTATCCAAGCAAAAGAAAACAGAAACAATACAGAAAAATCAAAACGCATTTCTTGAAAGAATCAAGTGTATTCCGTACAGCATTTTAGCTACTTAACTATCAGTAGGAATATTGATAGGAAAATTAATATCTATCTTATAGGAGTCATCCAAGGTTCTTTCTTTTACAGAAATTGTCATAATTTTTCATACGGGGTTACATCAGTCCTTTTTATGTTTGCAGCAGAGTGATTTGATTTCTTTGTAAAATATTTTGTTCTTTATCTGGTTAAAACAGATAAAGAGGGGAAACCTTTTAATTCATGATTCTGTCATTTAAATATTTCTACAGCAGTATTTCTTCCTCCTGAATTCTTTGGGAGTGTCTGAGTCCATAAAAGTAAAACATACTTGAGCTCATACATATGCTTTTGATAGGAGTCCTCACCAAGACATTCTGTCTTCCTGGGAATGCAAATATTTAAAAGCTGGAGGAGTGTTTTCAAATAATTGTTTTTTCTCATACAAAATAATTCAAGTCTAAACATAGGCAGCAATGAGGCAGAGAAAGTTGGATGATCAAATGTATTTTCCTTTAAAAAGTAACATTTCTTTCAAGTACAGTGCATGGAAAATCTGAAATGCAAGCAGATACCAAGGCAGGAGGCAAAAAATTTGCTGCTTTTGTTGACCCCAGCATTTACCCGACATTCAGGCTCCTATGGCTTATTTCTCTTAGGGGAGGAATGGGTGGAGACAGGTACTTTTGATGCTGTCCTATTTATTTACAAGCGGTAGAGACTGAGTCCTTTCTCTTTCAAAACAGCAGGAATGAAAAAGCCAGAGGCAGTTTCCTTGCTTGCAGTTCCAATCTCCTTCTCAACTCACCACTGTTTAATAAGTACCTTCCTTTCATATCAGAAAATTGAGAAAAGGTAAGAGTATTTCTCTGTTTGCATCTTGGCCTCCTTGTTGTTTTGTTTGTGGTGAACTGCGGTGCTTTTAGTAATTCTTTTCAGTTTATCAAATCAGTCTGCCTTCACCTCCTTCGCTGCTGTCTGACATTTGGAAAAATCCTGCCCACCACAAGACGTAAGTTAGCATTAAGATTCTCACGTTATTGCAAACCTAGGAAATGATTTATCCAAAAATTTGGGATGGCAATTAAACATCCAAAGTTTACTGGCAGCTAAGTTGCAACATTTCTACTGGCAGTTTCTCCTATGGGCCCATCTCAAAGAGGAGTATAGCTGGTCAGGAATCTATTCAGCTACTTAGTCTGAATGACAGAGAGCAATCACATTCAACTAATTTCAGTGAATGATAAAACTGTACCACTGGTTTATTTGATATCTGGGGGCACTTTTTCACACTGAACAATATAATTTATTCTATGATAACAAATATATACAGTGATACAGAATGTCAGACACCTGAACACACCACACCACTCCTGGGGATTTGTCTGCCCAGGCTCAGGGCCAACTTTAATAACAGTGCAGGTGCCTGGCTTTGAAGGCAGAAGTTGGCAAAAGCTCCGCTAAAACACCTCAGCAGAGGCTCTCCCTGAACAGGTCGGCTAAGATGCCCCAGTGAAGAATTCGCCTTCTTGCCCAGAAGCTTGTTTTAAGCTGAGATTTGCCAGCCTGAGGCCCTGCCAGAACTGCACCCCAGTGGTGTCACAGCTATGCCTGCACCTTGCCACATACCTGCTGAAACAGCCCCAGACCCTGAACCACAGGCTGACCTCCCAGCTTGACCTCAGACCTGCCTCACATGAGAGATTTATATGACATTCAATGGACAGTGGGATGAACTGGTTACCATTACCATCCTCCTCTTTTCAGATGCAGTTCTGCCCTACTGCCCCTGGGGATGCTCCTCTATTTCTAGCCCCCAAGGAACAACCAGCCCACGCTGAAGGTTCAGTAAGGCAACAAAGTCATTGTCAAGGGAAATAAGCAGCTTACCAGCACCTGCACTGTACAGGAAAGCACAAGTTAAAACAACAGCCAGAACAAATAATTGCTCTGATGGTAAAGCTGATGTGTGTCCACTCTGAAATCTATGGGTGCTACGGTCTTTCTTTTCACATGTAGTTAAAGGTGCTACATGCCTTCCTCCCAGCTAAGCCAAAAGGTACTGTGTAAACTTTGCCAATCATAAAACACATAATCAGGTGACCTGTCTTCGGATTTGACCCTAATTTGTACCTCATGTCAAAAAAAAAAAGTAAATATTATCTATGTGGCATCTCCTTATAATGGACAGTATTCCACAGTCGTTGCTATAGGCAATCCAGGAGACTCCTAGAGTGCATCAAAGATAATTTCTTAACCCACCTAATAGAGATCCCCACCCAAGGGGATGCAATACTGGACCTGATGATCACTAACACAAGTGAACTCATCAGTGATGTCTAGATCAGAGCCAGCCTGGGCTGCAGTGACCATGCACTACTGAAGATAAAGGTCCTGAGGGATATGGGACAAGCGGGGAGTATAGTCAAGGCCCTAAATTTCAGGAAAGCAAAATTCCAGCTCTTCAAGGAGTTACTTGGTAGGACACCCTGGGATATGGTCCTCAGGGACAAGGGAGAAGAACAGAGCCAGCAGATATTTAAGGATACTTTCCATAAAGTACAAGAGTGTTCAGTCCCCAGATGTAGGAAATCAGGCAGAGAAGGGAAGAGACCAGCATGGCTGAGTTGAGATCTGCTGGTTAAACAAGAGAACAAGAGGGAACTGCACATGAAGTGCAAGCAGGGGCAGGTAACCTGAAAATAGTATAGGCATGCTACCTGGCTGTGTAGGGATGGGGTCAGGAAAGACAGCAACTGGAGCTGAACTTGGCAAGGGAAGTAAAGACTAAGAAGAAGGGCAATCAGAAAAATCAGAAAAACAAAGGTTAAAGAGAATGCACCCCTACTGATGGATGAAAATAGTGACCTTGTGTCAACAGACAAGGAGAAGGCTGAGGTACTTAACAAATTTCTTACCTCTTCACTGACAACAGCTCTCCTCATCCCTCCTGAGTCATGGGACAGCAAGATAGTGACAAGGGGAGTAAACTCCCTCCCACCATAGAGGAGGATTGGGGTCATGACCACCTGAGGAACTTGAACATATATAAGTCTTGGAGACCTAATGAGATGCATCCCACAGTACTCAAGGAATTGGCAGATGTGGTTGCTGAGCCACTCTCCATAACACTGGAAAAGCCATGGCAATCAGGAGAACTCCCTGGTGACTGGAAGACATGCAACATTGTGCCCATTTATAAAAAGGGTAGGAAAGAACTAAAGACTTGTCAACCTCACCTCTGTGCCTGGGAAGATGATGGAACAGATCCTCCTAGAAACTATGCTAAGGCACATGGAATACATGTAGGTGATTAATGGCAGCCAGCACGGCTTTATCGGGGCAAGTCCTGTCTGATCAGCCCACTGGCTTCCTGTGATGAGGTAACCATGTCAGTGAGCCCCATCTATAAGAAGGGGCGCAGGGAGGATCCGGGGAACTACAGGCCTGTCAGCCTGACCTCGGTACCGGGGAAAGTCATGGAGCGGGTGATCTTGAGTGCTATCAAGAAGCACTTGCAAGAGAACTGGGTGATCAGGCCCAGTCAACACGGGTTCATGAAAGGCAGGTCTTGCCAGACTAATCTGATCACCTTCTATGACCAAGTGACTAAACTCTTGGACGAGGGAAAGGCTGTGGATATGGTATTCCTGGAATTTAGTAAAGCCTTTGATACAGTTTCTCATAGCATTCTGCTTCGGAAACTGTCGGCCTCTGGCCTGGACGGGCACACGCTCTCCTGGGTGAAAAACTGGTTGGATGGCCGGGCCCAGAGGGTGGTGGGAAATGGAGTTAAATCCAGCTGGAGGCCAGTGACATGTGGGGTTCCCCAGGGCTCAGTGCTGGGTCCAGTCCTGTTTAATGTCTTTATCAATGACCTGGATGAAGGCATTGAGTCCTCCCTTAGCAAGTTTGCAGATGACACCAAGCTGGGTAGAAGTGTGGATCTGCTGGAGGATAGGGAGGCTCTGCAAAGGGACCTGAACAGGCTGGACTGCTGGGCTGAGACCAACGGCATGAGGTTTAACAAGGCCAAATGCCGGGTCCTGCACTTGGGGCACAACAACCCTAAGCAGAGGTACAAACTAGGAGAAACCTGGCTGGAAAGCTGCCAAGAGGAGAAGGACCTGGGGGTGCTGCTTGACAACCGACTGAACATGAGCCAGCAGTGTGCCCAGGTGGCCAAAAAGGCCAATGGCATCTTGGCTTGTATCAGGAACGGCGTGACCAGCAGGTCCAGGGAGGTTATTCTCCCTCTGTACTCGGCACTGGTGAGACCGCACCTCGAGTCCTGTGTTCAGTTCTGGGCCCCTCACCACAAGAAGGATGTTGTGGCTCTGGAGTGAGTCCAGAGAAGGGCAACAAAGCTGGTGAAGGGGCTGGAAAACAAATCTTATGAGGAGCGGCTGAGAGAGCTGGGGTTGTTCAGCCTGGAGAAGAGGAGGCTGAGGGGAGACCTTATTACTCTCTACAACTACCTGAAGGGAGGTTGTGGAGAGGAGGGAGCTGGCCTCTTCTCCCAAGTGACAGGGGACAGGACGAGAGGGAATGGCCTCAAGCTCCGCCAGGGGAGATTTAGGCTTGAGATTAGGAAAAAATTCTTCATGGAGAGGGTGGTTAGGCATTGGAACGGTCTGCCAAGGGAGGTGGTTGAGTCACCGTCCCTGGAGGTGTTTAATGTTAGGGTAGACGAGGTGCTTAGGAGCATGATTTAGGCATTGGTGGGAATGGTTGGACTTGACGATCCAGTGGGTCTCTTCCAACCTGGTTATTCTGTGATTCTGTGATTCAGTGAACATGGGTAAGCCAACAGGTGTGATCTAACTGAATTTCTATAAAGCCTTTGACACAATCCCCCACAAAATTCTTCTCTCTAAATCAGAGAGATATGGATTTGATGGATGGACTGTTAGGTGGAGAAGAAATTGGTTGGAAGGTCGTATTCTGACAGTAGTAGTCAGCAGCTCAATGTCCTGTTGGAGGTCCATGACAAGTAGTGTCCCACAGGGGTCCTTACTGGGACTGGCACTGTTTAATATCTTCATTGATGATACAGACAGTGAGATCAAGAGCACCCTCAGCATGTTTGCAGATGACACTAGGCTGAGTGGTGCAGTTGCCAAACTGGAAGGATGGGATGCCATCGAGAGGGACAGGCTGGAGAAGTAAGACTGTGTGAACTTCATGAGATTCCACAAAGCCAAGTGCAAGGTCCTGCACCTGGCTCTGGGCGATCTCCAATTTCAGTACTTTATGGGGGATCGTGTGATTGAGAGCAGCCCTGCAGAGAAGGACTTGGGGGTGCTGGTTGATGAGAAGCTCAACATGAGCCAGCAATGTGCGCTTGTAGCCCAGAAGGCCAACAATATCCTGTGGGAAATATAATCCTGTGCTGCATCAAAAGGAGTGTGGCAGGCAGGTTGAGGGAGGTGATTCTGCCCCTCTGTTCTCTCTTGTGAGACCTCATCTAGAGTATTGTGTCCATTTCTGGGATCCTCAGCATCAGAGGGATATGGAGCTGTTGGAACAGGTCCAGAGGAGGTCTACAAAGATGATCAGATGGCTGGAGCACCTCCCATGTCATGACAGGTTGAGAGACTTGAGGTTGTTCAGCCTAGAGAAGAGAAGGCTCTGGGGAGATCTTATAGTGACCTTCCAGTACCTGAAAGGAGCCTTCAAGAAAGCTGGGTAGGGACTGTTTCCAAAGGCTTATAGTGACAGGGTTAGGGGGAATGGGTATAAGCTGGAGAGGGGCAGATTTAGATTAGACATTAGGAAGAATTTCTATACAATGAGTGTGTTGAGGCACTGGCACAGTTTGCCCAGAGAAGTTATGGCTGCCCCATCCCTGGAGGTGTTCAAAGCCAGGTTGGATGGGGCCTTGGGCAGCCTGATCTAGTGGGAAGTGTCCCTGCCCGTGGCAGGGGTGTTGGAAGTAGGTGATCTTTAAGGTCCTTTCCAACCTGAACCATTCTATGATTTTATGATTTTTAATGGCATTTTTTTTAAGATGCCTGTCTTAGTTCATTTAACAAGCTACGGATTTTAATGAAAAAAAATATTCAAATGTTTCCAATAACAATTATAACAAAATTATTTCAACTGCATTATCGTTAGTGACTTCAGGTTAAATTAATTCAGATAGCTTCTAACACAGTTACATATATCTGCCTTTTTTCTACACCACCACTCCAAAACTGGCTGTACTCTGTTTCAATAATACTTCTTGAAAGCTTCAGCTTATGGGGAAAAACAGTCTTAGTCACTTTATTTCTTCTGCATATTGATAGGGAAGAAACTCTTCTTTCTGTTCAAAGAGTAGTTTATAAACACAAGTACCTAACAGCAAAAATAATCCTGCAGCTACTTGGCAAATCCATTCTTAGCCTGTAAACTATAGCCTGTACTTCACCTGCACATTGTACTTTTTACATACATTGTACTTTATGCACTCCAAGTTAAATGCAAGTCCTTTCTCGTTAAGTGATATACTACATTGTAAATTATTTAGATGAAAACAGTAAGAATACTTGCAAGGTAAAGTGACACCCATTGCAAAAAAAGTAACTGAGAATCTGAATATCATGGCATAAAAATAAACGATTGAGGCTAGAAAATACTGTTACCTCTCAGGAACACTTCTAAGGCAAAGAGAAAGATAATGATGAAAAAAAAACCAGGGAATACAAATTTGCTGGTGAGCTGAAGTTTGAAGTTAACTATACAGAACAAGATCAGAATATAATACAGGAAAACAGTGGCCAGGAAGACTAAAGAGGAACCAATATAGAGCAGGTTAATAGTTCATGGTGCAGTGCCTTGTAGACAGAAACAGCTCTGATAGCTTATTTGCAAACTGGGAGTTTGTATTTGGACATGGCAGATGAATTTCAGGGAAGAGTATGACAAACAAGGAATATGTACATCTATATAATGAGACTGTGAAAAGTGCAATCTAGACTATATCCCTTCATACAGAGAGAGAAAGCATAAATAGTATAGTTCTTTGGAGGTTCCATCATGTGGAGCATACACTTCTGGTTACCTGTGTTCATAGAGATGAATTCAGATAAGTTGAACTCATGGAATATCAATCAAACTGAAGCAGAGAATCGAAAACGTATTTTATTAGCTGAGACTAAGTGTGCTTTGCTTAGACAAGGAAGAAGAAAGCTGAGTGGTGGTGTCATTGCTGTCTATAAATACCTGCAATAAGGTAAGAACAAGAGAGATACAGATCTATTTATGCCAGAGACCTGCTTTGGCATAGATATAAATGGACCATTAATACATTTACTGTAGATTAGGTTATTTCCAAACAGGTTATTTGCAGGCTTGAGGGAGAAAAATCTCCAAGTTTTTTCACCTTCTCAGATCTGGAAAAAGGTTAATTGATGCATAACAGGAGAAGAACCTGCTGAAGCTGATGACTCAGAAGTTTTCTTCCAATCTTGTACCTCGAGTGGTACAGAGGAGGAAACAAAGATTAGCAAAGAACCTAATACATAGTAGGAAGAGGCTATTAGACAATGGACTAGAATTGTTCTCCTAATCTATCTTTTATGCTACTTTTCTCTGAAATCCTGGGGTATTTACTGTTGATGGAATTATTTACTATCTTGGGCAGACAATATAAATAAATTGCTACCGTAAAAGAAAGAAGGAGAGAAACTGTTGTATCATTATAAAATATTATTACAGAAACATTCATTGCGACAAAATCTTTTCATAGAGCCATGCCTGATCTGAGTTACATTCTGTATTTACCTTTTAAAATGGATGCAGAATGGATTAGGGCATAAAGGTGAAGGAGTTATATGATTTTCTAGGAGTTGTACAATTTTCCAAGAGTCGTACAAAACACTGTGGAAGGAAGTGAATGCTCCAATACTTGAAGTGTTTCTCAGTGGAGCTTATTGATAACAGGTCTTTTTTTCCCCAATGGCAGAAAACAGTTGGTTTTAGCCTCTGTTATACAATACAGAATTGAGAAGTTAATTCAGTTACTTGCTGACCTTCCAGTTCTTTCTTTGTCCCACTGAAACTCGGGCTGGTTCCCATCAGTGCAGATGGTAAATGTTTCCCTATGTGCTGCTCCTTCAGGCATCTTCCCTTCTAGATTGCCAGTACCAGGAATCACACTGAGCTGTGGAAAATTAGTTTTATAATACTCATTGAATTTCCAATGTAATATTTTGTTTGTCTTCATGCCTTTCTACATTCTTTAGAATGAGAAAATCTGAAGCTGCAGTACTGTCAGAATGCCAGAGATCAATCAGGGTCATGGAGGAGTAAGTGACCAGGTCTTGTTTTAGCTGTAGTTATGGATCTTTTAAGAATGTTTGTTTAGTGAGGGCAGGATCCTATCCAGGTCCTCTGCAAGGGGTAGGAGAACTCTTCTGGAAGAAAGCAAGATGCTCAGTGCCTTGTTCTTAATCCTACACTGCTCAAGCTCTGCTTATCATTTTGCTCCAGGCTGCTGCTCTAAGCACACTCACTGTCCAGTAACCACGTCAAACATCTCAAGAAGTGTTACAATGAGTCCCCACATATTTCTCTGAACTACTGCTGTTTTGCACACAGCTACAACATTTCACAAGTACTAAAAAATCAGCAACTATAATTTTTTGCTCTTGTTAAGTTTTTTTGCCAGGTTGTCCCCAGCATGGATAACGAACAACAGAGTCCAATCAGGAAGTGTTTTCTAGTTCGATATCTGTGCTACATTCTGTTAGATATTTATGCCATTAAAGAAGGATGAGCCTGATCTTCAGGCTCATATAGTATCTTCAAGCCTCATCAGCTATCTTCACACTGCACATTATATGGGAAGACTTTGGGATTAACAGCTGTCCTGCAAGATCCTGTGATTCCTTTGGCAAGGCCATTCCAAATACCAAGTTGTACTCTAGTTTGTCTGTATTTCATATCTGATTTTACTTCTCCATGTCTTCCTCTATAAAGGAACTGCCTCCCACAGTGCCTCAGCAATCACACTGATCCTGCTCTGCAGAGCACTGACACAAACTATGACTCACAAATTTAGGAAACAGTAATGGAAACAAAATCCACTGTAACATCATAGTGTCACTGTTTCAGTTCATACCTAGGTAAGACCAAGCCACTCTTCAGGATAGGATGATTAAAAACACCCATCTAATTTCAGCACATGAAAAATCACCATTATAAGTTTTTGCTATTTATTTGCAGAGCATTACAAATTTTTCCAGGACCCTATCTCAGTCCAGAAGAAGTAGATCACTTTCAGAATGGTGGTGTGATCTTTTATGAGACAAATGTACATCCTCTGCTTCTCAGACATGAATACCTGGCACGAAGGTACCCATCCAAATTGCTAGAAGCAGTGCTTACACTGTTTTTAATTGTGTAGTTTGTGATGGTTCCAAACTCAGTGGGAATACTCAGTCTCAGCCTTTTTCCCTGCTGGGTGTGTGTCAGTTGTGTCTTGCAGACACTCAAAGCCATCAGCTTGAGGTGGGTCATATGTGCTGTTGTGGTCTAAATTGTGTTTTCTGCCAAGAAAATTTGTAATTATTCCAATTACCCCCTTTCTTAATGAATTTTAAATTATTTTATGTATCTGGGAGATTGGAAGGTTTGTGAGTATGAGAGCTGCCAGCTCACTCCCTGTCCTGATCCCCTCATGGCAGAGATGTAGGTCTATTCTTAGGACTAATTCCCTCTAAAGCAAAACCTTGGCATGGTTCTGGTTAGTGGCGGTTATGAAAACGCAGCAAGCATGGGCCATATTTGTCTCCTATCATTCTGAGTACTTCATCAAAATCCTTTCTTGTGCACCTCCAAAAAACCTCCACACACCTATATTCCTGTTGTCATGTCAGGCTCCAGGCCATGCAACTCATGAATTCAGTCTCATGATACAAACCATCAGCTATGTACAATAGCCTGACATGCAGCCTTCAAATCACTAGGGACACTTGAAACCAATAAAATTCACTAAAACCCACTACCAACTCTGTTGTGTGACTACAGGGTATGACAGGAGGACCAAGAAGACCAAACCTTTGCAGGGACTTTGCCCTGTGACAATACAGGGACTAAACATTATACCCTGGAGCAGACACTTTCAATTCTGTGGTCTGAGCCCATGTTCACATCATTTGTATTTATATACCACCATCAACTCTTATACCTACACCAGCCAGCCTTTGCCTAGCGTCTTCTAGAGGCATTTTCTATGTTTACTAACTCTCCTCACTAGACTTCAAAGGATCTTCCCCTACATTTTCCTGCATGCCTCATCATTTCTCTGTTACCATAGGAAAGCCATAACAGTCTGAATGAACCATAACAAATTTCTCAGCCCTGCCTCACCAGTCAAATGTTCATTATTTTAAAATATATTTATTTGTGCTGCCTTGGATTCTTGACCAGAACCCACTGCAAAGTAAAGCAGGCAGCTTCTCCTTCCATCTAGAAATTCCAAGGCCTACCTTGAACCACACACATATTCTAACCATTCTTCACTCCTCCCTGGCTCCTTCTGCCAAGTGGCCATGCCCTAGCGCCATACCCTATATTATCTCTTTCCTTCCCAATGTATATTTTGCAAGCAGTCTCTTTTCTGTGTAACCAACCTGCTTTACCTTATGTTACTGGTCCCTTTCTCCAAGGGCAGTGCCAAAAATACGGTATCTGGGGTATGGTTTACCTAATTCCAGCTGACATTGTGTCAACAGAACAAATGCATATTAACTGTGTAAACTATTTTTTCTATTAATTTCTAATAATCCCTAAGGTTGCAGATAAACAGGCCAATGAAAAGGGCAAACCCCAAAAATTAGCCCTTATCTAGGAGCACTACACCATGTTGAAGGATAAATGAATATACAAAGCGTGTACATATTAAGACTAGCTGCCATATGAAGCCAGCATACACAACAAAAGGAAAAAAAAAACCAAACCACCCTTGTAGTACAGAAAGAGACTGTTTCATTTGTATTGAGATCATTGTTTATTATTTAGAATCAATCGTTCTAAATCTCTTTTATTCCTAGACCTAGTGTTTACTTGAGCAAGCTTTAGTTAGGACAGGTGCTGTCACAGAGCACTGACATTTTAAATATCTTTATTTACTAGAGCCACCAGGAATCCTTCAGTGCGTCTTCAGACTAAATACATATATACCAGGTTATTTAAAGACAAGGAACAGGAATGCACTGTTCTCTGAGAAAGTTCTCACTGTTCTCTGGATTTCTTCTAGTGTCCAAGAACCAATTATTTGGAAGCAATGGTATAGTGTCCCCAAGTGCTTAGTTGACGTGTGACTTGGATGTGGTGAGGATGGAGGAAGCCCTACTCCAGGTGATGCATAAGCACTCTTCTGCAACTACCTGCCAGGTTTGCATCCGAACAGGGTGAGGTTTTACTATCATGCCCTGGATGAACATCATTCTGCTGCCTGCTTGTGGATCCTTGCTGTTTTAGTAACAGGAGCAAATAGCAAGTAGTTTCCTGGATGCCTGTGGCAAGAGGAGGCATTCATAAATATATGCCAGTAGTTTGACTAACTCCCTTGAGGTACCCTTTGTTTGACAGCCTGGAAGTCTTCCTCTTCCTTCCCCTCCTTCTCACTGATAATGCTGCTTTCCTCAGTCAAGACTGGGCTAAGCATTGCCAAGGGCCATACAGCAGCTTTGCTGCTGAAGCAATTCTGCAAAACCTTTTAGTTCTGTCAAGATTACCTTCCTCGAGCACTATTTGTCACTGCGTTGGACGTTTAAGCACTTCTCCCTTGAGTGTCAGGAAGACGAGGACCAAGGCTCATAAACATTCAGTCTGCCTATGGAAAATTCAAAAAAAAACAAACTTAAGGTTCAATTCTCAAATGATACTTTTCTTTCAATTACCCACTAAAATCAGTAGAAATACAAAAACCTTTGACATATATTTGGATTTTTTAAAACATTGGTTCCAGTATTCTGCATCTGTAGTATTGCCCAGTGTTGTGTTAATGTAAAAAATTGGTGAATACCTTTCTTAAGATTGTTCCAGAAGTAGTGAGGACACAGTGTGAACTACAACCAGGTCCATGGATTTTCTTGCTCTTTTTCCTCTGGAAACTTCTTTACATTATTTTATCTTTCCTTCTCATTGTTACTGCTCTATTATGCCTTCAAAAGGTTTGGATAACAATTTTTATTATATTTATTTCGTAGGTAAAGAGGTTAAACTAGTTCTCTATGTCATTGCTCTTGGCTAGCATCAGACATGATTGTTGGAAGCCTCTCATTTTGGATTTTAAGAGGAGAGTGAGAAGCATAATGAGTATCCTGCAGCACCAAGGTAAAGTAGCTTTATGTGTGGAAGTTAAGAGAAGCTACAAGAGACAGAGAGGCATCATTCTGCCCCTTGATGTACCATTTGCTGTTTGCACTTGATGATCTAAATTTAATATGAAAAACCTGTAACACTTAAAATGAAAAACAGCCAAAGGGAAATGGTGTCTGTCAATATGAAGCAAGCAGAGTCACTAAAGGTACAGCAGAACATTTTAACAAATAAAAGGTCATACAAGTTAATTAGGCTTTTTTCCTCTTCCATTTAATAAGAAGCAAAGTTACCATGGAGACTGACTGGATAATGCATTCTATTTTGGTACAAAAACACCTTTTAGAAAGAACATATTTAGTGAGGGATGTTCAAAGGCAGTGAATATTCCGAAAAAAAAAAGACCAAACAAAACCACATTAAACTTTTACTTATTCTTTCTTTTTTTTCATTTGTGTGTACATTACTGGTTCTATCCCTGTTGTCCAGGGGTCACTTCAGAAACGTTCTCTGTTCTCTGCTTAAAATCAGTATGTGGGATCAGCCCTTGTAAAATCAGTATGCGAGATCAACTTACCAAATATAATATAATACAGTATAATGCAGGAAATATAATACAGTATTATGGAAACAATCTAGGAGGTTTCTGGAGTGTGTGGAAGACAACCACCTGACACAACTGGTGAGTGAACCAACTAGGGAAGCTGCCCTGCTGGACCTGCTATTTGTGAACAGAGAAGGTCTTGTGGGAAATGTGGAGGATGCCTGGGGCATAGCAACCACAAGATGACAAATTCTCAGTTCTTGAAGAAGTAAGGAGGGGTGGCAGCAGAACTGCCACCATGGACTTCTGAAGACTTTGGACTGTTAAGAAGGCCAGTTGAAAAAGTTCTTTGGGAGGTAGTCCTAAAGGGCAAAGGAGCCCTAGAAGACTGGATGCTCTTCAAGAAGCAAACCCTGGTAGCACAGGAGCAGGCCATCCTCATGTGCTGAAAAATGAGGACTACAAGGTTGAAGTGAGATCATGAAGAGTGAAAATCAGAAAGGCTAAAGCCCGACTAGAACTTAAAATGACCGATTCTGTGAAAGACAATAAAATATGTCTCTAGAAATATATTAACAACAAAAGGAAAGCCAGTGCTGGGTCCACCCCTGTTCAATGTCTTTATCAATTACCTGGATGAAGGCATTGAGTGCACCCTTAGCGAGTTTGCAGATGACACTAAGCTGGGTAGAAGTGTCGATCTGCTGGAGGGTAGGGAGGCTCTGCAAAGGGATCTGAACAGGCTGGACCGATGGGCTGAGACCAACGGCATGAGGTTTAACACGGCCAAATGCCAGGTCCTGCACTTGGGGCACAACGACCCTATGCAGTGTTACAGACTAGGAGAAGTCTGTCTAGAAAGCTGCCTGGAGGAGAAGGACCTGGGGGTGTTGGTTGACAGCCAACTGAACATGAGCCAGCAATGTGCCCAGGTGGCCAAGAAGGCCAATGGCATCTTGGCTTCCATTAGAAACCGTGTGGACAGCAGGTCCAGGGAGGTTATTCTCCCTCTGTACTCTGCACTGGTGAGACCATTCCTTAAATACTGTGTTCATTTCTGAGCCCCTCACAAGAAGGATATTGAGGCTCTGGAGCAAGTCCAGACAAGAGCAACGAAGCTGCTGAGAGGGCTGGAGAACAGGCCTTATGAGGAGCGACTGAGAGACCTGGTGTTGTTTAGCCTGGAGAAGAGGAGGCTGAGGGGAGACCTCATTGCTCTCTACCACTACCTGAAAGGAGTCATTTGGCACTGGAACAGGCTGCCCAGGGAGGTGGTTGAGTCAGCTTCCCTGGAGGTGTTTAAGGAATGGGTGGATAGGTGCTGAGGGGCATGGTTTAGTAATTGGTGGGAATGATTGGACTCAATGATCTTGTGGGTCTTTTCCAGCCTGGTGATTCTATGATTTTATGAAGTGTTTGAAATGTTGCTGAATAGTTTTCTCAATACTTACCCTTTCTACTGTTTAATGAAAATAGATAAATCTTACTCAAAACCAGGCTTAGAAATTAATTATGAGAATATACTAAGACTATTTTGAAGGACAGTCATTATCTACGCACTAGATTAAATACATACTCAAATGTAAATTGCTTATGTATCCCGGTAGGTGGATAACACACCATAACGCTGAAGGGTTTTTTCTGGCTTTCCCATTCATTTTCAATTCCTTATTTTCCCTTGTACCTAACATATATATAGGAAAACAACTACACATACTTTAATTTAAATAATTCTTTTAAATAATATGCCAGTCTCAGAGGTCCAACGCACACCTAGGACTTTGACTGCAAATGAGCTATTTTAAAATTTCTCATACAGTCCTTATCTAGCAGGCAAGGAGGCAAAAAAAGCTGAGCAAGTCCGATTACCATCTCCAAGCAGAGCAGGTAGTAGCTGTGTGGAATGAAGCATAATCTGTCATAGGAGAGGTTGCTTGGGGCACTTGGTAGAAGTGAGACCATTTAGAGAGGACGTCATTTTTCTTAAATTTATTCCCTGAAGGACAAGAGGAAATATTAAATATTTAATGACTGCACAGAAAAATAAAATTGCCAACTTTAACTCAATTTCCAAGACTGATTGATGCTATATTATTTCTACAGCTACGTAGATGACAAAAAAACTTGACATATGCCCATAGTTTCTTATAGATGTACAGAACAGCAAGCAAAATATTGGAAATATTACTGTCTTTGATGGATTTGGTAATTGACCAGAAGAATATTACAGTGTATTTCTCTAACACACAAGACAGATAGATACTTTCAGGACGACACGCTCAGGGCATCATTAATAGTGGTAATGGGAAATTCAAAGAAAGTGTTCATAATATACAGTTTTTATAAAATACATAGATTTTGTGATTTTTCAGAGCATGAAGTCATAACACAGGGCTACTTTTACTATTTCATTTGTTTGATGTTTATATAGAATAGATATAAACTTCATTTTGCATTAGTCAGAAATTAGTAATACATAAGGTCTTAAATGAGTTTAAAATATTAATCTCTAATACAGGATAAAAATAAAATTATGGAAGGAAAAGCATCAAAACGCATCAAAAAAAGTAAAATAATATACCCATACAAGAGGTGGGTAGCTATGTAATTAAAGAATAAAAATCGCATTTTTCTTCCACTAACTGTATTGTACAAAGATTGTATAAGACAACCTGTTGAGTGGGAGCCATATTGCCTCACTTAATATGTCTGAAATTGAAAGCCTGACCCAATCCCTGTAGAATACTTTACAATCAAGAAAGGAAAATAGGCACTATCAAATAAGGATTGCTGGAATCTGATCACAGGAAAATACAGGGGTTATTTCTTCCCTGATAATAAAAGGAGTCTAAGTTGAGCACATTTCCCAATTTTTAGATGCTCAAGATAAGGATGATTAATCTCTCCTGTTTCTTTTGAAAACATAATTTGTTTTTAATGTATTCTCCAATTTATTTACAAGAACTTTTATGACAGAGGATAAGCACACTCTGTTTCATTAATACCCAGAAGAAACTGAGCATCCTATGGCTGTTTTCATCTTGAATCACAGACAAGGGTCTGGCAATGTTGGTTTGCATGTTGCTTACCCTGATCACAGCTTTTTGTAGATATATTGGTGCTTGAGATTTAGATGCAAAGTGTAGATACAACCTCTTTTCTGTAGAATTACAGATAATTTCGTTAGAGGCTTCTAGCTAGAAAGTCTATGGGAAAATGCATTCAAGACTGAATTTGAGCAAAAAGGATTATGCAAATATTTGTATTTATTTTGTATGTACCTTGGGATCAACTGACAACTAGTGCCCCTCATATCTCTCAAAAGGCATGACTGATTAATAGCCCTAAAGGATGAAGAAACAGAAGTGCTACTGTTGCCACAGTATAGATAATCTATATATGCATTCCACATAAACTCAATTGTATTGTAACTTATAAAGCAACTCAACATTGAAGAGACCAGAAGAATTACAGTATTTCCTGCAATCTGTCTAATATATGCAAAACCAAACCATTTAGAGGTTTTTCAGAGGAAGAATCATGACCTGTGCTTTGTCTGTGGAACCGCCCTCCTGCATTATGATTACAGTGGTGCCAAGGCTGAGCCATTCTTTGATGCTCCACAAGCACCAAAGATAAAGAGACAGTCACTGGACACTGGTTGGAAGAACAGAGATACTGTGAGTTTTTGAGAAGAACAGCAGGAACCATGTCACAGCACAGAAACAACTAAACTTTTGAACAAAACCAAAAATTTCTGCCTTGGGCTTATCATAGCAGTTTCCAGCTTGCTCCACAACTGACAGCATCAATCCACCACCCACCAAAACTTCAACCAGTCAGAGAAGCCCACTGGGCCAAGGTTCCAGAAACTGTGGTAACTTCTAAGAGCGGGAGGAGGCATGTGAGGATGCATGTGAGGACACACCAGAGGAGACAGGGAGGGAGGAAAAGTGTTTCCCCTAAGTGTTTGTTTAATGTTTGCCACCTTTTTTTCTCAATACCTGAATCAGTAATTGAAACCTTATTTCAACTGGTAATAAACAGAATCAAATTAAATTCCCTGAGCTGAGATTCCTTTGCCTGGTAGCAACTAAGGAGGAAGATCTTTCATTATCAGAAGAAAGAGACAGCATGAGTAGGAAGAAAACACATTTCTTCACTGTGCTAATCTGTAACATCTGCCTGTAAATCCAGCCAGAGTAAACAGGTGTGTATGAGATATGATCTCATTCCACAGCTTAAACCTTCTCTGCTAACAACTGCAGAGCAGTTAAAGCTACTTGGCTTTTTCTTTACTCTCTCTCTTCCTTTTGTACTGGCTTACCCTTGGGGGTAGTCCTCACATGAGTTTCATAGGCAAAGATGCCTCAGTCCTTCACTTTGCAATCAGATCCATGCCTATGAGAACCATTTCCAAGAAATATCTCTCCCACTGACAGTAGAGATCCAGTCAGGGAACAAAATAAATGCATGAAATCTGCCATGACTTCAGACTGAAAATGCTGGTGTCTTTAGCATCAGCCAATTGAACTTTTACCTTCACATAATCAAAGCCCTTAGGTTATTTGACAAGGGAACATTCTTCTGTCAGGATTGGCTTCTCACAAATGATTTAGCAACACCACGCTGGAAATCTTTTAACTGAATCATTTATTATTGCTTCTTTTATTAGAGAAATTGGGATTTTTCTGCTACTCTGCTGACAGTAAAACACACACCAAACATGGTACGAATCATCCAGTGAGAATGTCTCCAATGGTTTTTCAAATTTTTCTCTTCATTTTTTTTTAAATCCCAAAAGAACTGGCAGACAAATGGCTCTCTGAGGTACCCAGTAATTGCATGCTACAAACATTTTTAATTTTGCTTTTATGAACATATTTGTTTTGCATTAATCTCTGGCTTCTTTTACAGTGTCACTGGAACTCTTCCTATGAAGATTTGCTGAAGAAAGAAGATAATGGTTAGACCCCCTATGCCTGCACTACTAATCTTCTTACATGCAATATTTTCTTTTCTTCTTCACAGTAAACAACTTCATTATATTGTAGATGAACAAGTAGTGATGTGCCAAGGCATGCAGCTCAAACTGTTAATTTTTAAAGATGTGATTCTTCAAGCAGGAACAGCAGCCTGAGAAAATAGGGTTTAATTTTCAGCATTTTTAACAGGTTTTATATTAATGATTTTATTAATTTACAAAATTTACAACCATGACCATTACTTTAGTCTAATTTAAAATACAAAGGAAGAAAAGTATTTTGTGAGGAATCAACATTCGATGAATGATCTCAGCAAGTCCATTATGGGTAGCACTGTGCTTTGGTTAGGCAAACATTTTTGAGAATTTTGTGGGAATTAGCCGAGATTCTTTAATGAAAGCAACAGTAATTTCATAGATGAGCATGCATCTATGCATCCTACAGGGCATGGCTTTGTGGCATTTTGAGGAATTGCATTGTAGATGGGACAGAGTATCTTCTTTAAAAGGTTTATCCCTGAGACTCAGACTGCAGTTTATAGATAGAATAGAAAAAAAGCAACAATTTCAAACTAGTAAAAGATATGTGTTTTTAACGTAGCAACTGACAAAAGAAATTCAACAGAAACATGAATACACAGAGCTATGACACAGCTCAAAAATACCTGTCATTTAATGTTGGGACAGATTTTTGCCATAGTAATTAAATCTTCTGAAAGCCTGACTGGACTGTTCCACTGTATCACTGGAGGAGATGTGGGCAGGAATTTTACCTCTGTTACAACAGCATTACACTTCTTCCATACTTTCTTAAAAACCCAGGATCAAGTGCCCAAAATCTTCTTTTAAATAACTTAAATTCAGTCCAAGTTCAGTCTGCCTGCAAACTCCATCTGTCCTTGTGGCTTGGCACAGGGAAGCACTTCCAGAAAAGGCCCTGGCGTCCCTTCAAGAAAGGACCCAAACCATTTGTTCCACCTGACATCCTCACTGCAAGGTTTCTTCCAAGAATGCCAGCTGTATAACCTCCTAGTATTAACATAATTAAGTTACTGCTAATAATAAATGGACTGCAGCCATTACTATAATTAATAACTATTTAATTAATATGAATTAATTTGGACTTGGGTCTGCCCTGCATCAGTGAAGGCACAGCCACTCTTTCTTGTAAAGTTCCAGTAAGGTTTATTCCAGTCTGCATGCCTACACATGCAGAACAGAACCCAGAGCAGTGAAAAATGGGATATGTATTATTAAACCAAAATCATGAACAATTTCTTCAGTGAGCCTTTTACTGATGAAAGCAATTTATAAGTATTCCTTTTCACTTGGGTGTCTTTCAAATTAATCTGGAGTGTAATCACTTGCTCTTTCTCTGTCTTAATTTCTAAATTTTAATTTAGTTTTTCCACTTTATTTCAAGTTTATTTTGCTTTAAACCACATTCTTTGAGCACTGATTGAAATAATTGTAGACCTTAAAATCTGGTTTTGTGAAGAATGTCTTCGTTGGAAGTACTTTATCCTATGTGTATTTATTTTGTTTTTATGAAGTGTTTCAAAAATCAACTCCTGCTAATGAAACTACAAGTTGGCAGTGAATCATTATATTCTAGGTGGAAATAAACTCTTACAGCTTTATTGGTATGAGAGGAAAAGGCCTGAATTCTACATTTCTTACCCGAACCCAAAACTGACAAGTAGTTTTTATCAGATTGAGTTGTAGACGGTTTTGCAGTTTGCTTTTGAACTTTGAGTCAAATTAACAATACTCTCCAAGGACCATCAGAACAATTTAAACATATGCCACTTCCTTATGAAAGGAAAGTCGCCATCAGAAAATAACTGGCAAATAACTGCATTTCATTTAGTGTTCAAAATGACAGCATAAGATGTCAATACATTATGTTGAAGAAAAGAGACAAAATACTCAACATCTTCATTCATTTAGAGAAAAATAAGTCAAATATTGGCACCCTGGGAAGAAAATCCATCGAAGAGGAAGAAGCTGCTTCAATATGTCTTTTAGTCTGGATCACTATGGGAGGAAGACCCACATTACAGGTAAGATGTAACCATATCTTAAAAATTATGCTGCTTCTATTTTGCGAAAAATGTCTGAAATCTCATTAGCATAAGTCAGCTTAGTGTAAGATTCCTCGCTACCAATATTATTGACAACTGTTTTATGTGAGAGAACCACAGAAATCTGAAAGTTGCTGAAGTAATTTTTTTTTAAGTGTCTGTATTTGTATTTGGGCATCTGAGCGTGCCTATGCGTAAGTGTCGGGACAAGCCATGGAGTCCTTGGGTAGACGACTTTCATTCCTTGGTGATTTCCCAGGCCTAATCAGAATAATTCACAGAACAAGGACTGGGGCCACTACAGAAGGCAACCTAGGGACAAGGTGTACCCTAACACAGTAAATGCATTTGTTAAACTCTGCTCTTTGTGGTCTTCTGAACAAATTTCTGCAAGAGTTCTTGGAAATCTGCTGTTGTTAATTCTGTAATTATAAAAATGATTTCCTATGAAAATGCTTATATCTTAAATGTTTATATGATAATTTTTTTTCAGCACTTTGTGCTGAAGGACAGATCTAGAACAATTTTTCCATAACTGTCAATATTAAATGTTTGAAAATCTGGTTCTCTATTTGTACAGCATGCAGAGAATGTCAGCTCCATTTTAAGCCCAAGCTTTCTATATTATCTGTGAAAGCAACCACATACTGTTTCAGCTCTTTTGCAGTAAGCTCAAAATTGCTGTTTTCATGTGCCAAACATGGCAGCTGGCAGTTCATATCCTAGCCCATGCAATTAAATGGTCTTGGGCAGTGGCCCGTGCCCAGTGCGTACAGGCAAGAGAGGACACAAGTTTCTGAAAAATGGAAATGGAGTAACTACCCACTCTTCCTCAGCCTGCTGCCCATCCTCATCTGCACGCCCTGCCTCACATCACTTCATACTGTGCAATGTGCAGAATTTTGACAGCTGAGGTGGGCGTCGTGTGAGGCCACACTCATTCTGTGCGCATTGTGGCAATTCAGAGACAACAAAAAAAGAATGAGTACCCTGCAGAGATAAAATTCTACCCCCTCAATGCATCCCTGAATTTGTTCTAATCAATGGCTTTTCCATGTTTTCCAGGCTTATGGAGCCATTAAGCCATGGAGACCTGAACTGATGGTAAAAGAACTGAGGAAATCATCTTGCTACCACAAAGTTTTATCATTGCATTGTTACATTTTATCCATAGGCTTTTCACATCTGCCACTGTTTTACATACTTTCAATAAAAAGATCTGCTGTATAGCTGTATTGGGTTTGCATGTCAAGGTTTTGGTAGCAGGGGGCCAGAGGGGCGCCTTCTATGAGAAGCTGCTAGAAGCTTCCACCATGTCCAAGAGAGACAATGCAGGTTGTTCTGAAACAGACCTGCTGTGAGCCAAGGCCTAACCAATCAGCAACAATGGCAGCACCACTGAAAAAAAACTTATTTAAGAAGGAGGTGAACAAAAGCATAACTGCAGCCAGAGAGAGGAGTGAGAATATGAGTGAGAAAAACACCTCTGCAGACACCCAGGTGAGTGAAGAAGGAGGGAGAAGAGGTGTTCCAGGCGCTGGAGCAGAGATTCCTCTGAGCCCATGGTGAAGACCACGGTGAGGCAGGCTTTCCATCTGCAGCCTGTGGAGGTTAACAGTGGAGCAGATATCCACCTGCAGCCCATGGAGGACCCCACGCTGGAGCAGATGGATGCCCAAAGACGGCTATGATCCTATGGGAAGCCAACATTGGAGTAGGCTTCTGGCTGTACTTGTGGACCTGCAGGAAGAGAAGCCCATGCCAGAGCAAGTTTACTGACAGGATTTGTGACCTCTTGGGGGCCCAATTCTGGAGCATTCTGTTCCTGAAGGACTGCACCCTGTGAAAGGAACCCATGCTGGACAAATTCATGAAGAACTGCCACCTGTGAGAAGGCCTCTCATTAGAGAAATCCATGGAGGACTGTCTCTCATTTCAGGCTCTCCACAATGGAGCAGGGAAAGAATGGAGTCCTCCTCCCCCTAATGGGGAAGGGAGTGGCAGAAACCATGTGTGATGAACTGACCATAACCCCCTTTCCCTATCTGCCAGTGGGGAAAGAAGATGGAGAACTTGGGAATAAAGTTAGGCTCAGGGGAAAGGGAGGGGTGGGAGGAAAGTGTTTTTAAGGTTTGGGTTTATTTCTTGTTATCCTACTCTAATTTGATTGGTAGTAAGGTAAATCAATTTTGATCAAGTTCAGTCTGCTTTGCCCATGATGTTGAGTGATGTCTCCCTGTCCTTATCTCAACCCATGAGCTGTTTGTTATATTTTCTCTCCTCTATCCAGCTAAGGAGGTGACTGATAGAGCAGCTTTGGTGGGCACCTGTCATTCCTCCAGAGTTAGCCCACAATAATTCACCTTAAGACTGGCATGCTAGCAGTACATTTAAAGAGTTGTTAATACAACAAAGTGTCAGACAGAGAAGCCTGTATTTGAACACAGCTCAGGAAAAGTTAATTCTCAGGAAATGTTTCCTCTGCAGTAAATGGAAGATCACTGTACAGAGATACAAGCATAGCTGTGCATGACTAGGCTAAAGGTGATTGCAGTAATCCATACATTTTTGTCATGAATGAAGCCACATAACGACTTCCATTATTTATTGCTAGATGAAAGGAAGTAACTAGGTCATTGAATCATATTTAATTAGATGTTGACAAAACACCAGCTGCTAAGAACATGACCATGGTTTATAGACCAGATAGAAGATTGGCATCAGTTTTGCTAGTACAAGTCTCAAATATTTTATTACAATGTTTTGATTATGGATCTTTTACTTTACTGGTAATTCTTGAGTAGAACTTAACAAATTGACATAAAGTCCAAAGATTGTGCCTGGTGTGGGGTTTGGGCCAGATCACATCTAAATTCATGAATCATACAGTTACATCCAAAATCACACAGAAAATAGCTCAGATTATGCAGAACATTGTTTCTATAAAGGTTATGACCACAGAGCAAAATGTCCAAAGGAATAAGGAGTAAAAGATACACTATTTTGCTGTATTTAGTCGATCAGCATGTGAAAGATTGGTTCTAGTAAATCATCATAGAAATCAGAAAGACCAGGAAAATCAAGAAGTTGTTTGCTTTATTTGGGAGAGCTGTTGTTTTACTCTCTTTTTGTGTGGTGTGGCCAGGGCTTTGCATGCTAGTGCAAATGTGTGAACAGAAAAGTGTACCTACAGAATCCTAGAAGTTCAAACTAGAAGCTATTGCTTTCAGTAGCCAAAAAAAAAAAATAAAAAAAAATAAAAGGAGCAACTATTGCTTTCAGTAGCAAATACTGAATTTTAAGTTCCCCAATTTTTCTATTTTGGTGTATGGAAGAAATGGAGTAGAAGCAGCAAAATGACTACCTTAGCAGCTCTAACTAGAAGTGGTGAATAGTAAAAGAGTCACTTCTGTCTCTGTACTTTTGTAAAACTGGTAAAACAACTTTTTTGCCTGTCTTGATTAATTTTCTTTCATAAAACGTCACCAACTGATCAGTGCTCATCTTCAAGGTGGAACACTAGTTAAGACTCAAATGAAAGGAAAGAAATTCTCTATCAGTTACTAAAGTAGAACTAATAGAAAGGAAAAAAACCACCACTTTTTTCTGTTAACCTCATGATTAAATTTAAGTAGCTGTATTAACTTGATTACTTGATAATTTGATGCTATTGATTTATTGTTTCAATTATTACCTTGATTTAATCCTTGCATTAGTCCACTGTTAGTTGATCTCAGACAGTAATAGTAGCCATAATCAGTGATATATATGTTTAATTTTAGATTTACTTGCCCTTTCAATAAAAGTCATAAAGATAATCTGATTTGATACAATGTTTTAGCCTCCAACAAGGGCCAATTCCTCTAAAACAAAGATATTCAGCTGAAGAATTTGTAAACCATCTGGCTTTCTTTCTAAATTCATACCTTTGCCTCTCACAGTTATGTCATGCCAGCCGGCAATAAAGCTGTGGTTTGATCCATTCATTGCTTTTTACTGGCATTCCCAATAAGACATTGTCTTAGGAATGTTCACACTATCACCAGCAGAAAGAAAGACAGAATTTGGAGAGTACAATTTAAAAGAAACGGAACTGTAACTATACTTTAACCTAGGTGCCCTTTGTCTCAAAATAAAACACTTAGTGCTCTGCCTTAGCTAGGCCAACATTGTTTTATCATCCTTTTCTTCTCTAAATAAAAATAATGACTTTATTTAAAATGAAAGATATCAAGAATTGTGAAAAAAAAGAAACTAGACAGGTAGTCATTTATTAAATTCAAAAGAGAGGATGAAGCATATAGCAAATCATTAGTGGATTTGAATTCCTACTCAACAGACTATTCTAGGCAATCTGTCACAACAGCACATTCCCTTAGACCTGCTGGGGGATAGCACAGGAACAATGCAGAGGGGCAGTGGATACACAGCCTCCTGCTCTGCTGCCTGAAAGCTGGAGCTAGTCGTTTGTCAAGGCAGGCAATACTGTGCTGTACTAGTAGTGTTTCTACCTGCCTTCGTATCTATTTACAATGCACCTTCAGTACGTATGTGCCTGAACCGCCACAGTCACTCATCAAGACCCTGCTTCCAGACGCTGCAGTGATGCTTTCTTCCCTGTACATTCCAGGAGGAATGACAGAGTCTGTCCGTGACACCACTGCTGACAAGAATTCTCATTTTTTTCAGTAACAGACACTTCTGTTACAACTCCACCGCACAGCATTGTGATGTGACAAACTTTAGCCACTGCTAACCAATCTTGAAATGCTTCCCAGTTCATCTCCAACAATTTGAATGGTCAGTCTGCAAATCGCGCTCCAAGTTTTTGTTTAAATATTGGGTCAACCATTCTGCTGCATAATCAACATCAAATCTGGCAGAATTTCATGAACATGATGTCATTCAGACCTGTTTTCACGATTTGAAGATCTTTGCTCCTCTTCACCAGATATAAAGTGAGGAGCACTTTTAATATCACATAAAGCTTTAGGATTTCCTGCAATGAAATAAAATTCTTTTAATTCAGAAACAATAATAAACAAAATTGTGCATGTTTATCTACACTTTCCCCATATTGCTATCACCTTCAGAAGTAAAATTTTATGCAATGCCTGCTGAGATCGCATAGACTACCCACCAGGACTAGAAAGGGATAAAAGAGCCACTCGCTGAAAAGAGGCACCTGTGAAGCCTGGTTACTTTAGTTTAAGGAGCAATTATAAAAGCTGACAGGAGAAGGGAAAAAAAATCAGAAACTGACTCCTACCATGAAGAATGAGGCACCTTGCTTTTCCTTCCTGGAAAAAGGTGGGGATTAGGATCCTTGTTTGCCTTGAGAGAGAAATTATTAGACTATATGGATTTGGAAAATTCTTAAAATGCAAAATGGACTTCCCAAGGGAGAAGATAGATAGGATTGTTTCACCAAACTTTCACCACATTAAGCACAACAGTCTTTTAGCATCTGGAGACTTCAGGAGAAAACTGTGATATGTACTCCAGCATGCTATCTTTTTCAAACACTGAGTACTCCTTTCAGACACATAAATAAATATTTATACTAATATATTACTTTATATGCAAAAAGGACCATCAATCTGATTACTGAAAAATATGCACTGTTAATGTCAGTGACCCCCCCTCCCACATACACACTTTCAATTTTTCTCTTGCAACAAAATAATTTGAAATCTTTATGGTCTCATCTGCCTTACTTGACGTGATATTTTTAAAATAAGATAAGCTACTGAATGATGAAAAGAACAATTTTTCCAGCATTTCACATTATAAAAATGTTTTGCATATGCCTCTGTTATAATGTTTTTCTACTCACTGAATGACTCTACTGTAAATTGTCACAATACATGGACATCTTCATACAACGTGACTATCTATACTAGTACTGAGTTATTTCCAAATACCTTCATGCATTAGACTGTAAGTAAAACTTGAAAAAGACTTTTGAATGAGGTTTTGTCAAAAGGCTACTCTAAGATTTTGATTGTACAGAAAGAACAAATCTTTTCAAGATATTTTCTATTGCTCTTCAATCACTCAGACAAGTTTAATCTCAGTGTATCAAGCTTAGCCTTAGGAGATGATGGTTCAGAGTTGTCAATCAAAACCATTTAATTAATAGATGCTGTTTGGTACTTTAGAAGACTGACACACACAGGAGATAACCAATCACATTTTCACGTTACAGACTTCCTAAAGGAAGAAAAGTTTATGCACTGGTACATTCTGAAAAATGGAGACAACCTATAGGCATTCTACTTAAGTTTTTCACTGCCTTCTCATTTATTACTATCTGGCTGTGTAACTATGATTTGTCTTTAAAAGCATGTACTAGCTGATGGAATGGAGATAAATATCTATCAACCTCAAGCACTAAAAATATCTAAATAAATAGCAATATACATCAATTATTATTTATAGTGCTTTGATTTTCAAAACACTGAGCAGATATCAGTTCATTGTTGCAATATGTAGTTATTTGCTATATACTACAATTTTATTAGGTCCTTATTCTCATTCTTGCTCAGTCTCTAGAAAAAATACTACAAAATTATCACTTTTTGAAACAGCACAGTCAGTCTGTTTTCTGTATTGGCACTGTTTTGGAAGTAGTCACATAAATAGACTGCTCAGTGTATTCAAGATTTCCTCCAAAATTATTCCACCCCTCAAATAAAATTAATATCTTTCCTAATTGCATAAATGACTTCTGATTTGCTTCTGCTTCTTAGTTGGATCTCACTCCACCTTTCTTGAGCAGCACTGGTTTGCATTCTAGTATCATCATTCATGTTCTGCTATATAGGCACAAAAATAAAACCTATAATTTTTCATTAATAACTTTCTTTACACCAAAGAAGAGGAAAGCATGAAAGACTAAAAGCAAAATTCTTTATAATCTATGTCTTTTCTCTAGCATGCTGCAGCATTTTGACCAAATAGTAGATTACTCTTTTACTATTAAATGAAGTAAATTCCATCCAAGGAGATTGTTTTCTTAGGAAATACTAACCTCCTTAAAAATCACAAAGGTTTCTTTGGAGATTTCTCCCTTAAACTTCCTATAATGTAAGAGGTCTGTTTAGCAGCTTATATTCTCTGGTGAACTCAGAAACATTTCTCTTTAAACATGAAAATAACCCCTTAGTTATGTTGCATGATGCCCTTGAATGTTCCCAATCAGCAAATTATTTTCTCTGGTCCATCAGGAAGGATTCTAATGCTTTACACTTATAGATCTTCATTAATTAGGGGGCAAAACTGTTGTGCGAACAGTTCTAAACCAATTATTCTCTCCTTACTTGGCCAACCAAAGTACTCACCTTGGTGCACTCTGTCTTATGAAGAGGCAAACACCTCTGTGATGTGACTCCTACCAGTATTTGACATTTTTCTTAGGATGGGCTCAATTGTCTTCTCTCTGTCCTGTCTCTTTCCAATAAATGTAGGAGGTGTACTTTATAATCTTCAAGGGAATTGCTAGCTTTTAGAAGGCTAAATTCAAAGTAATATCTAACTTTTTGTGCATATTCTGTTACCTGCTCTCTAAGAATCATGTTACTCTCTTCCTCGAGGTATTCAATGGAGAAAGTGAGCCTAGTAGTGCCTTGATAAGTTTTCCAGTTCACCCTTGTCCTACACTTTCTAAGTTGTGATGCAACAATCTTCTTACAGAAATTCATAGATGTTATGCAGAAAGCAGGATTGCTTACTGTCATAGCGTAGCCTGAAGCTGGAGGCTAAGAACCACATGGCCCCTTTTTCACTTTCCTTCCTCCCCTGCCCAGTTGAATGGGGAGAGGAACTGGAAAAAAAAGTCAGGTAAAACTCATGTGTTGGGATAAGAACAGTCTAACAGTACAACAAAGGAAGAGAAAATATGACGAAAAAAACAACAATAAAAGAATATGCAAAATGGCTGGTACACCGTGCATGATGTTCACCATTTGAAAATTGATGCCTGTTGTGCTCCCAGTCTGGAATCCCAGGCCATACTCCACAGCTACGTGCCTGAATTGCATCATGAAACCCAGTCATGAAGCAAGCCGCCACACACTATCAATCTCTCATATATACGAGACGTGACATTGATGGCATGGAATATCTCATTGGCAAGTTTGGTCAGCTGCCCCAGCTGTGTCCCTTCACAGATCCTTATGAAAGTTAACTCTTCCCCCACCAAAAAGAGGAAATTAACCTCATCCCAGCCAAAACCAGGATACTTACTCATTTCTCTAAAATCGCCATAACCAACATCTGAACTGAAAGACTTAAAGGAATTTCTGAAGTTCTCAGGCTCAGGAGGGTCTTCTACTGGGTACTAGTATGACAGTATGGTACGACCTGAGTGTGTATTGTGCAGTTGGAGCATGTAAGCTATGTGGTAGCTATTGTGCATTCTGAGGACATCTTCAATCTGATGTTCAGTGTATTCAGCTGCAGTGATACTGCGGTATTCATCTGCTATTCAACCTAATGAGGTGAGATGCTCCTTCATCAGTGGAGTTCCAGCTTCCCTCCCCCAGATGACTTCCTTCCCTGACTTGAGGCACATCTTGTCAAAGTGTGAGCATTTGAATAATTTGAATCCTTTAAATTGATGATCAAATGGCCTTTTGATATCATTCGGTGCTTGAGAGCACTGTTAGCCTGCTGTTGTATACATGCTGATTTGAAGATTCAAAACAAAAAGACAGGGGAAAAAATGCAAGCATTCAGTCACTGCAGTTTCACAATTAAAATGGTGTTCACACAAGAAAATAATGCATATCCTATTATGTAGAAACAATCCACCACAGGAGAATAGTGTTTTGCAATACTATTGAAAAATTAATAGAGAGCTTTTTAGGTGGAAAAGTAAGTCCACAGGAGCATAAACAGCAGACCTTGTTGCATATAAAAAAACCCACTGCATTTACTAGAGAAAAAAAAAAACCCAAACAACCACTTCTGCTGTACAGTGATCAAATTATTTGATGTGAAAATTTTACCTTTCTGAACAAAAACATAGCAAATAAGCAAAAGGTGAAAGACATTTGGTTTCATTAATTCAATTGAACTCCTTCACAGACAATCACTTCCCCTTCAGTTTCATGTTTCACTGAAAACTTGGTGCATTAAAAAGTATAGTTAATTTTTTAAATTATTATTATTATTTACACAAGGTTTATCATGGCAATGCAGTCTGTCATCCTTCACTCAGTCACAAAGCAAAATGTGAAACAGTTGGCTTAAAAAATCCTGATTCCAAGCTTTCCTTACATGGCACATCATTGGCAAATGCCTCTCATGGATATAAAAAAAAATGTAATTATACAGTCATGGGGGTTTATCATTCATATACAGTCAGTATTAGTCTGTTTGAGTTTACTGCATGGGACTTTGAGTCTAGACAAAGCATGAAAGCAAAGCATTGGCTGACAATGCCTTTTCTGTCTCAGATATCCTCATCAGTCATACGTTAGCGTGTCTGCATCATATACCCTAATCCTCTATTTTATCATGATTAAAAAATGTATTTTCAAACTGACTAGCCTTTTATATAGTGCCAGTGCTGAGAATTTATGAGGCTTCCAAATAACAAGTTTCTAACTCTTCCTTAAAGATATATTTGTATTATAAATGAATATGCCACACCATCTGTGTAAACAGCAGAAGAAATATAAATTAGAAGCATATCCTAGGGAGTAAAGAACAATACAATATTGTCTTAAATTCTAGGAATTTCCTTTACCATAGCCATTGTGTCAGAGCTGTGCATGACGTGGATACTACAGTTTTAATGATAAGGATAAATTAATGGCCTGCAACACTATAACTATGAGCCTGTTACAATAGTAGGACATATTAGGGAGAATTCACAGTATGAAGAAATCATTGTGCTCTTATTGCTATGGACAGAAAAGCAAAATTGATGAAAATGCTGATGCATTTTGTAGTAAACGTGTTCAAGGAATGAGATCACAGTCTATAAGATCCTTCATCACTGGAAGGAGAGGAGGGCAATACTCTTAAAGCTCCAAAGGCAGAATTATCCTTATGCCCTTGTTCCACATCTAGAAATCTTTCTTTCTCAGACTTAAGTATCTAATGCAGTAAAACATAAAATGTTCATATTCAAATCTCTCTAGCAAAGGAAATAAAGTAGAAATACTACTCTTAGTAAAGTGTAGCTTTACCAAACTCATAGATTAAATTGATATATAAAAGCCCAGAAAGAGATTCTGTTTCTTGCAAGCCTCTAGCTTGCTTTCAAATGAAAGAAAACCCTTAAGAATTTGTTTACATGCCACATTTCATTTGAGACATTTTAACTCAGTTAAACTACTTTAAACCTTCAAACGTCATATACCTTATAAATAGCTTAAAATAACTCAGACCAAACATTTTATGATACCTAAAGGAAGAGAGACTACTTTCATTCCATTTACTGAGGTTATCTGTAGCAGCTTTGCTTTTCAGATCATTTGAATACATTTCATTTAAGATTTCAGATGCAAATATACTAAAAGACAATTCAAAATTGTGTGATATACTTCAGTAATCAAGTGCAGATAAATGAAGTAGGCAGTCATGATCTCAGTTTTCTCAGAAGCTGAATAGTTGCTAATTACAGTAGACAGTATTCTATCCCATTTAAAAGACATAGTAATGCTTCATATTTGTTCCTAGGAAACCACTAACACATTGCAGGGAATATGAATGTCACAATAATGCATAATTTTGTTACCTATCCTTCCCTTTTCCATATTAACTCTTTAAAATAGGTATTTTCCTGTGCTTTGTAGTCAATAAAGGAATCATTTTTCTAGTAGTCCTGAAAGGTATTGTATTTAAGGTAAGAATCCTGTACATATTCTCATGCTTGATAATGCATTGAAAGTCCAAACATACACAAGTTAATTTGTTAATATATTTCACAACCTAGAACAAGCTTTTAAGCTTGTAGAATTTCTCTGGCACTTCTGTGAAAGTAAAAGTGTCATCATTTGTTAGCCAGAGATGTAGTTGATGTGATGGTACCACATCGGCTGGAAAGTTATTCAAATATGCACATGCACAAGATCTTTGTTATTTGTTTGTTTGTTTGTTTTTAAAAAGTATGAAATATCCATAATTCCTATGTTAAATCTATCTGGACTTCTGTAAAGTCTGTGACATGTTCCCCAACAACATCCTTCTCTCTAAATTGGAGAGGTTTGGACTTGATGAGTGGACTGCTCGGTGTATAAGAAACTGCTTGGGTGGTCATATTCAGAAACTAGAGGTCAATGGCTCGAAGTCCAGATGCAGATCTGTGACAAGTGGTGTCATGTCCCTCATGGGTTCCTACTGGGATCAGTGCTGTTTAGTATCTTCATCAATGATACAGAGAGTTAGATCAAGTGCACCTTCAGCAAGTTTGCAGATGACACCAAGCTGAATGGTGCAGTTGCCATACTGGAAGGATGGGATGTCATACAAGGGACCTAGACAATTTGCAGAAATGGAACTGTGTGAACTTTATGAGGTTCAACAAGGCCAAGTGCAAGTTCCTACACCTGGGTCGAGGCAATCTGCAGTTTCAATACATGATGGGGGATGATGTGACTGACAGAAGCCCTGTGGAGAAAGACTTGTGGGTGGTGACTGATGAGAAGCTTGACACAATCCAGCAGTGTGTGCTCGCAGCCCAGAAGGCCAACTGTATCCTGGGCTGCATCAAAAGAAGTGTGACCAGAAGGTCGACGGAGGTGATTCTGCCCCTCTACTTTATAAATTTACTTGGAGATCAAAGAGAATCAAGTGTGTATTCATGAAAAAATAATATGGAAAAAAATGACTGAGTTTTCAAAATGTATGGTCATATAAAACTCTTTGACATTCCTTAAAATTTCCTCTTATTTTCTCCAATTATATGAACATCTTTTAAATTGTTACAAAAATAAAAAGCTGACAGAGAAAAGTTTTCCTGTATTTCATTAATCAAATCCTCTAGACATTCAGACAAAAAACTACACCATCTTAGAACTGCTTATTCCCAGGGAAGGGATACTTTTTCAGATTTGCTGACACAAGAAGTAGCATCAATGAAGAGCTAAACATGCACTGTTAAGTTCCTCAGTGTTGTCCATTTGAATTAAGAATATATATTTCCTATTTGTTTTTATTTATTTATGTTTGTTTAAATAAAAAAAACTTAATAATAAAGGTGCAATTGCACAGAGCAATAGCATCACATTATTCATCTTGCATTTTCTTTACAAATTTACTAAAGCAACATGTCATATTTATGACATTCAGAAGAAAGGTTCAGTGTAATAAACCTGCAACACATAGTGCACTAACAAGAGACTGATTTTTTTTCCTGGCACAACTCACACAATCTGGATAATGGCCACCACACTGACTTTCACTGTGTAGTACATGAAAGGACAGGATGCCAACCTTATCATGTTTGTACAGTGATTCATCTTCCACACAAGTAGCAGAGGTAGAGAAGCAGTAATGTCTTTGTAGTAAGTCTCTCCAGAGTAGATATTACCAGAATCTCTGGGGAGAAATATGGGAGGCAGCCTGGGAAGTAAGAAAAATTAGAAAATATAAGTAAAAAGAAAGGATGTGTAGAATTGCTGAGCTTTGCAGTTCTATCTCTTCGTAAATGAAGATTGTTAATTTCCTGCTTTCACAGTCAGGACAAATGATTAAGAGTGGGGATTTAAGCCCGCCAAATCTCACATTCCACATAAATAAATGCTACTGTGACCTTCACACTTTCAACTCTTCTTCAAGGAAAAGAAGAGGAATGTAGAAGGATGAGCCTGGATCACTCAGGAGGCTTAAAGAATAGTTGGGCAAGGAAGGGCAAGGGAAGCTCTGTTAGCTGCAGTAGAAAACAGCTTAGGACTCAGTGCATCAGGCAGGCTTGATCAGCAACAGAGAGGCAAGAACCACAATAGCAGTTTTGCAGCTTCTGCAGGATGTTGGCATGAGTATATGTGAGTATATGATGTTGGGTGGTGTATTTGTTCTTAAGAGCTGTGTTGCCGATACACTAGGAGTGAAGGGCAGAGCTCTGGTATTGGGGTGCTTCTCACAGCAGTGTTCTCTCCTTTTCTCTGTCATTGGTCTTCATCTCTGTGGCACTTCACCATTGTTGCTGACTGTAAGATCATTGAAAAACAAGGCAGAAAAAACATGACCAGGTGAAAAGAGGATGCTAAAGGAAAGGAAGAGTTATGGAGTAATGTCAGCTGTCTTGATGAATGTCTAGCATTCCAGTGGGGCTGCTAGCGATGGGAAATGTATGTGATTTGGCAGATTAAAAAGTAAATCTAAGACCAGAAAATGCTGTTGACTGTTGCAGTCTTTCTCCTTTTACCTAGAAGGCTTTCAAGATTAGCTGCTGATGCAAGAAACGTCTATGGGTTCAACAAAAGGAGCGATATATCATCAGAAGGAGGAGCCCAAGTGAATCGCACAGCTTCAGTCCGGAATGTAGTTGCAAAGAGAAGCCATAAAAGCTAGCATGATGAACATTTTGAGTGTCCAAATAGGAAAGGATAAGAAAAGACTGAAAGGGAAAAAAGATTGTTCATTGAAGATATTGGAAGAAAAGCAGCCTTGCTACTGATAATACCAAAACTGAACTTTGCATGAACTTCAAAGCACGTGCCCAGTTCTTATTTAGGGGGTGCTTGGGACACATGGGAAAATGACAAACCAATGAAGGAACATTACATTACTGAAATTACTGGAGAACAAATCTTATGAGGAGTGACTGAGAGAGCTGGGGTTGTTTAGCCTGGAGAAGAGGAGGCTGAGGGGAGACCTTATTACTCTCTACAATTACCTGAAGGGAGGTTGTGGAGGGGAGGGAGCTGGCCTCTTCTCCCAAGTGACAGGGGACAGGACGAGAGGGAATGGCCTCAAGCTCCGCCAGGGGAGATTTAGGCTTGAGATTAGGAAAAAATTCTTCACGGAAAGGGTGGTTAGGCATTGGAACAGTCTGCCCAGGGAGGTGGTTGAGTCGCCGTCCCTGGAGGTGTTTAAGGTTAGGGTGGATGAGATACTTAGGAGCATGATTTAGGGATTGGTGGGAATGGTTGGACTCGACGATCCAGTGGGTCTCTTCCAACCTGGCTATTCTGTTTGATTCTGTGTGAAATAAGAGTGAATGGGAGCAGAGCAAATATATGCCCTTCTGGGATGGCAGCCACAGGACAAAGGACCATGGAAGAGAGCAGCATAGTGCTATGGAGCACTTTATTTCAATGAGCGGGAATAGTTAGGAGGAGCCCTGCATAACTGTGTGCTGTAATGAGAGGGAGAAGTTATAAGAATATTTAGAGATATGAAGAGATATGCAAAGCAGTATTTACCATAAAAATTAATTGCTGAAACAGTGATAAGGTCTGTGGAAACTTTTAGACAACAGCAAGAGAGACTGAGAAAGAACGAAGAAATACACTGATAGTATGTGAGCAGAAGGAGAACAAGAGCAGGAAATAACTTTGTGATTAGCAGGAAAGCTATATAGCAGACTGCAATAGGAGACCAGTGGCAAGGTCTGGAAAAAAATTGTTGGAAGAAACTCAAAAGTAAAAGGAAAAAATGATCAAGGAATACACAGAGTTCCTTTTCATACAAAATGCTATGTAAAAGTGTTATGTGAAAAATATTTGAAGCTCTCCATTTCACAGAATCACAGAATAACCAGGTTGGAAGAGACCCACCGGATCGTCAAGTCAGGAATAGAGAATATATATTGCATGATGATTTGTATTTTGTAGAGATATTCTGAGATTCTCCTCTTGGCTGCAGCTTCTGAAAATTATAATATACATAGTATACATAGTATAGTATACCAATAGAATATGACAGTAATATTTTGTTGCCTGTGTACAACAACTAGCATGGAAAATATATGGCATGGAGGATATTCTTTGTGCACGCAAGATCATTTCTCACACACACACAGAGACACACACACACAGACTTACTTCATTTGGATCTAGAAAATGTCCCTAGGTTGCTGTGGGCACCCTGCCACCAGGGCTGCAGGTCACTAAGACCAAACGTGTGGACCATCTTCTGGCCATCATAACAGAAGCACAGAAGTCCTTCGCCTCTCTCATGGCCACGATGCAGTATTTAGTAAATCTGTCAGAAACAGCTGAATATTGAGTCTTTCATGACCATTATTCTAGAATTACTTTGTTTCCTGAAAGTCTCTTGAAAACCAAAGAAGTCATGCAGTACAATGTAACAGTGGCATCCAGGATTAAAGCAGACTTGATTTGCTGAAAGTTTGCATTAGATCTGTTCTGCCTCAGCCTTTTAACTTGACTCCTGATTTCTGTCGGTACAAAATCAAGCAGAATTGAGCCTTACCATTTCTAACCATTATATTAATGCTAATCAAAGAATTATTAAGAAAACCACTATTAGTCAAAAGAAATAAAAGGAATAAGAATTACTTTTATATGCAGAGAAAAAAAAGAAACTACAGTAAAAGAGACTAATTAATAAAGGAAGAGGAAGAAAACTAATGTTGATGATATAATTGCTGAGGTGCTGACTACTCAGTTTTTAATGAGGAGAAAACAGGAGGAAAGAAGTATAATTAGGAAGTAATAAAGCTTCTTTAAATACAGCTGTTTATAAAATAGAGGTAAGAACACACTGGAATATATAATGTCTATATTCACCAGCATATTGCTTTGTACTGAAAGTATTGAGTAAGGCCAGATTTTCTTCTGTTGAGACTGCTTCTCAAAGAGTACAAGGGTTATCCAAGGATTTCTAGAGAAGATATAGCATTTAACATAAAATATTCTAAAGTGAATGTTTTAATTAATTTACTGACATTGTTCATTAAGAAAGGAGAAAACATTACACATAGAATTCTGGAGTTAAAAATGAATACAAGTATTTTTTTCTGGTAACTAATATTTGTTATACTCAACACTTGTCTTCTAACAGAGCAAACAGGTACTTATTTAAAGTTTTGAAACGATGGCTGCTGTATGTCTGAAAATATTTCTGTAATTCTGTAGTTTCAGTTAAATTCTTAGCTGACTTCAGTCAATTTCTGATGTAGTCCACACCATTCATTATCTCCACTGACATTTCCATCATGTAGGACAACGCTTAAATGGGTATTCTAGAAAAATTTACTTTACCTTTAAGGGTGATCCTCCAGGTTCTTATCTGGGGCATCTAGCAGTTAAACGTAAAGCAATTCTTAATGTTTCCTGAAATTCCAGATCCTTGCTGACTTGGAGTTAGATAACATTATTCCAGTTTACAAGATATCCAGCTGTGGGATGAGTGAGTTCATGGTGTGCTGAGTGAAAAAAACAGCAGGGCTTATACGATTATAGTGAATGAGGCTACATCTGGTTGGTGACCGGTACATCAGAAGAGGAGGCTGAGGGGAGACCTTATTACTCTCTACAGCTACCTGAAGGGAGGTTATGGAGAGGAGGGTGCTGGCCTCTTCTCCCAAGTGACAGGGGACAGGACGAGAGGGAATGGCCTCAAGCTCCACCAGGGGAGATTTAGGCTTGAGATTAGGAAAAAGTTCTTCACGGAGAGGGTGGTTAGGCATTGGAACAGTCTGCCGAGGGAGGTGGTTGAGTCACCGTCCCTGGAGGTGTTTAAGGTTAGGGTGGATGAGGTACTTAGGAGCATGATTTAGGGATTGGTGGGAATGGTTGGACTCGACGATCCAGTGGGTCTCTTCCAACCTGGTTATTCTGTGATTCTGTGATCAGCAGCGTTCCTCAGGGCTCAGTTCTAGGGTCAGTTCTGTTCACATTTTTAGCTATGATTAGGATAAGGGAGTTAAACGTACCACTATAATGTTTGCCGATGACAGTAAACTGGGAGGTGCTGCTGAGTATTTTATGTGAAGAGGGGAAGTGGAGAAGAAGGTACTGGGTTCTTCTCTCTGGTATCCAACAACAAATGCTGTGGGAATGGTTCAAAGCTACACCAGGGGAGGTTTAGACTGGATATAGGAAGCATTTCCTTACTGAGAGGGCAAACACTGGAACAGCCTGCCTAGAGACATGGTTGGTGCCCCATGTCTGTCAGTATTTAAGAAGCATTTGGACAATAGTTAGCCCTGAAGTGGTTAGGCAGTTGGAGTAGATGACTATTGTCCCTTCCAACTAAAATAAAATATTCTATTCTAGTCTAGTCTAGTCTAGTCTAGTCTAGTCTATTCCATTCCTTTCTAAATAAATTTGTACACAGGCCAGCACCTGACTTCAGTCTCTGAAATCATGGTTGAATTCTCACAAGTAGAAATTTCACAGGCTTTTTCTACATAAAACACAAGGGATTGTAACAGAATTAATGAGGGATATAAAATAAAATAATCCTATACACAGTAAACTGCAAGGACCAAATTAAGGTAGGGATATTACATTTAGTACTCTAAAATTTCACACACAGAATGAACAGTCATATAAATTGATGGTGATATCAACATGCACAGGGTGTACAGGAATTAAAGGTAATGGTATAAATTGCAAATTACTTGCTTACGTTGGCTTGATATTCAGTAAACAAGTCAAATACCAGTATTACATGACAGAAAATCTAAAGAGAGTAGATAAAGAAGAAAAAACATGCCTTTTGTATGTGCTCATCTACAAAAAAAAATAGATCAATGTTCTTTTACAGTTAAAAAGGTGTTTAACATCTTGAAAGGTATTTTGTACTTCAAGTGAAGCATAGATAGTTCCAAGTTTAATTTTATATTCCCAGGTTTCAAGTCAAATTCAGTTCTGATGTCACACAAAACTCCCAATGTGCCTAAGTTCTTCACTGCTTATGTTCAAGACTGTGCAACTATAAATGATACAAGATTTTTTTCTTGCAAATAAAAAAACATTTATTCTAGGAAGTAATACTTCCACAGTGCCTATTATGACAATATATATCTCTAATTGGTGTCTCTGGCAACATTTAAAACACAAACGCATTTAGTCTGCACAGTACCAAATCAAAACAATACGGAGTTTATCCAATTCAATACTGAATAAATACAAAATGAAGCAACAGTGATATTTATCCCTATTTTATTACTCATTGAATCTAATCAACTGCATTTAACATATTTTGTATCAATTATAGAACAGCAGGGTTGGAGATCAAGGACATTAATTGAGTTGAGCTTAAATAGGTGAAACTGAAATCTAGATTTAAATTCCTCCAACTCTTGTAGTACCAGGATCCAAGCATTGCCTTGCACTGTCTTCTGTGGTTATAAATCTTGCAACATGATGTGGTAAGGCAAGGAAGTTGGTAAGATTTGAGAGTTCTGCTGTAACTGAAAACCTCTTACTTTCTTAAGCATTTGCCATGGTTTAGTCCCAGCCAGCAGCTAAGTACCACACAGTTGCTTGCTCACTCTCCCACAGTGGAATCTGAGGGAGAAATGGAAGGGTTAAAGTGGGAAAACTCATGGGTTATGATACAGATAATAATAGGCCAAGCAAAAGCCAGGCACATGAGCAAAGAAAAATAAGGAGTTAATTCGCTGCTTCTCAGAGGCAGGCAAGTATTTAGTCATTTCCAGGAAAGCAGGGCTCTGCCACTTGTAACAGTTACGCGGGAAGACAAATATCATGACTTCAAATATTCCCCTTGCTCTTCCTCCTTCTTCCCTCAGATTTGCATGCTGAGTATGATATCATACAATATGGAACATCCCTTTGGTCAGTTCGGGTCAGCTGTGTCCCCTCCCAACTTATTCTACACCCCCAGCCTGCTCACCAGCAGGCAGTGTGAAGAGGAGAAAAAATACTTACACTGGGTAAGCCCTGCTTAGCAATAGCTAAAGCATTGGTCTGTTCTCAACATTATTTTCATCAAAAAAGAAATCTCACAGAAGAACGTTGGGTTCAGTTCTGAGCCCCTCACCACAAGAAAGATGTTGAGGCTCTGAAGCAAGTCCAGAGAAGAGCAACAAAGCTGGTAAAGGGGATGGAGAACAGGCCTTATGAGGAGCGACTGAGAGAGCTGGGGTTGTTTAGCCTGGAGAAGAGGAGGCTGAGGGGAGACCTTATTGCTCTCTGCAACTACCTGAAAGGAGGTTGTGGAGAGGAGAGAGCTGGCCTCTTCTCCCAAGTGATAGGGAACAGGACAAGGAAAAAAAAGTTAATGGAAAGGGTCATTGGGCACTAGGACAGGCTGCCCAGGGAGGTAGTTGAGTCACTTTCCCTGGAGGTGTTTAAAGGATGGGTGGACGAGGTGCTGAGGGCCATGGTTTAGTGATTGATAAGAATGGTTGGACTCAATGATCCAGTGGGTCTTTTCCAACCTAGTGATTCTGTGATTCTGTGAACTAATATTAAAAGGGGTTTTGGGGTTTTTTTTTCACTGTGAATTGTTCTTTTTAATACTCAGGTTTGTTGTGCTGGCACTTTTGCTGCCACACCCTGAAACAAGGAGATCCTGCTGTCGTCCTGCTCTTTTTGGGAAGGACCCACAATACAGATGGTCTCAGAATTCTTTGCATGGAAAGGAAACCTTGGACATTCCTTCTATTGTCAAATAAACAAAACTTCTGAGCTCTCTCAGGGCCACCTTGCCATGTGCAGGTTACCTCTAGCCAGGACACTTGCCAGCCTACATTTTTTCAGATAACATTATTGTTTTCACTCCATTCACAAAACAAAACTGAAAACACTAAGCAACCACTCCCCTTAACTCTTTGGGTTTTTTTTAGAGAAAAAAAAAAAGGAGGAAAAGATCAGGTATGAAGCTCAGATGAGGCCTTCTTTAGGTAAATTCATCCTCTTCAGGACTCCTGGTTCCTTAGGGGATGATGGTAGATGAAGACAGCTGTCCCTCTGAAGTCCTCAGGAAATGCTGGGCTGTTAAGGATAGTCCTTGCTGGGGACTCACCAACAAAGACAGCCTTATACACTGCATGCTTCAGTTCATCAGGTTTGCACATTTGACAAAATTTGTGATGTGTGGACCCAACTAGATATCTTAAGGAGCTACAAACAGGGTATGTTGATGGGTTTTCTTAATTTAATTTTTATCCCATGTGTAATATTTATGCCAATAATATATGGTAAGAAAATGAAAGTAAATCAATTTTCCAGTTGTTTTTCAGTTCTAGAATTTCACTCCTTCAGAAACCGGTTTTTCTTGATTATCAAGAACAAACAAGCAAAACTGTCCCTAACTGATCTGTCATTCAGGGCATCTACATCCTTTTTGGCAGTAGTATAGTGCAAATAAAGAGTGGGCAAGCTTAACTTTTTTGGTGCATTAGAGTAAACTATAATTTCCAAATGACAGATGAATAAATTCTACCTGCCTGCATTTATCTTCAACTATGTCTCAAAAATAAGAATCTATAAGAAGGGGCGCAGGGAGGATCCGGGAAACTACAGGCCTGTCAGTCTGACCTCGGTACAGGGGAAAGTCATGGAGCGGGTGATCTTGAGTGCTATCAAGAAGCATTTGCAAGAGAACTGGGTGATCAGGCCCAGTCAACACGGGTTCATGAAAGGCAGGTCTTGCCAGAGTAATCTGATCACCTTCTATGACCAAGTGACTAGACTCCTGGACGAGGGAAAGGCTGTGGATGTGGTATTCCTGGAATTTAGTAAAGCCTTTGATACAGTTTCTCACAGCATTCTGCTTCGGAAACTATCGGCCTCTGGCCTGGACAGGCACACACTCTCCTGGGTGAAAATCTGGTTGAATGACCGGGTCCAGAGGGTGGTGGGAAATGGAGTTAAATCCAGCTGGAGGCCAGTGACAAGTGGGGTTCCCCAGGGCTCAGTCCTGGGTCCAGTCCTGTTTAAGGTCTTTATCAACGACCTGGATGAAGGCATCGAGTGCACCCTTAGCAAGTTTGCAGATGACACCAAGCTGGGAGGAAGTGTGGATCTGCTGGAGGGTTGGGAGGCTCTGCAAAGGGACCTGAACAGGCTGGACTGCTGGGCTGAGTCCAATGGCATGAGGTTTAACAAGGCCAAATGCTGGGTCCTGCACTTGGGGAACAACAACCCTAAGCAGAGGTACAAACTAGGAGAAACCTGGCTGGAAATCTGCCAGGAGGAGAAGGACCTGGGGGTGTTGGTTGACAGCCGACTGAACATGAGCCAGCAATGTGCCCAGGTGGCCAAGAAGGCCAATGACATCTTGGCTTGTATCAGAAACGGCGTGACCAGCAGGTCCAGGGAGGTTATTCTCCTCCTGTACTCGGCACTGGTGAGACCGCACCTCCAGTACTGTGTTCAGTTCTGGGCCCCTCACCACAAGAGGGATGTTGTGGCTCTGGAGCGAGTCCAGAGAAGGGCAACAAAGCTGGTGAAGGGGCTGGAGAACAAATCTTATGAGGAGCGGCTGAGAGAGCTGGGGTTGTTCAGGCTGGAGAAGAGGAGGCTGAGGGGAGACCTTATTACTCTCTGCAACTACCTGAAGGGAGGTTGTGGAGAGGAGGGTGCTGGCCTCTTCTCCCAAGTGACAGGGAACAGGACGAGAGGGAATGGCCTCAAGCTCCACCAGGGGAGATTTAGGCTTGAGATTAGGAAAAAATTCTTCATGGAGAGGGTGGTTAGGCATTGGAACGGTCTGCCAAGGGAGGTGGTTGAGTCGCCGTCCCTGGAGTGTTTAAGGTTAGGGTGGATGAGGTACTTAGGAGCATGATTTAGGGATTGGTGAGAATGGTTGGACTCGACGATCCAGTGGGTCTCTTCCAACCTGGTTATTCTGTGATTCTGTGAATAATTCAGAAAAGTAAAAAGGAAAATATCCTTAAAGGATCAGTTTGCTAGATTAACTCTTTATCTCTTACAAGAAACATACGTGTATCAAGAAGGTGGAAATTCATAGGCAAGGCAAGGCAAATGAGAAAGATTGCAGATTACTAATTATCACAGGAACCTGTAGATTCAACCTATGTTACTAGTGCTGTGAGGCAAGAGGCACAACTACTACTCTGCTTTTCACCCCACTCTGTTGCTGAACTTATAGTGCACAGCTTCTCACGGTGACTCTTCTCTTTCCCTCTCCCCCTTGCAACACTCAGCCATCTCCAATATTTACTTCTTGAGGGTGCTCAGTTGCTCCTCAGGAAGGGCATAATCTCCCTCTAAAGCATCCTACCTGACCTAAGTAATTTCTTCTTAAATTAACAGGCTGACTAAGATCAATCAGTGAAGAGAGAACATGCTATCTGTCATGGGTGAATATGTTGCAACTTGATGTGAAGCAGGTGCACTTTGCCCTTCTGTATTACAAATACTGAAGATGGTAGAAGCGATGGATAGGAGATCATTTTTGATGCATTAAAATTAGTTTAACCAACATAACATTTAACTGTTAACACTTCTGACAATTAGGACCTGTAATGTCTTTCCATGTCCTCTCAGAAAGTCCAATGTCTATATATTTTATACCATGACTTTTATTTCTGTTCCATTATAGGAAACCATAGAGAAATTGTGTAGATTGAGCTACAAAAGTGTTGACGGGAGATCAGGAATCAAACACAGAGATCAATATGATCAGCGAGTGTTCACTTTATTGCTGAGTGCCAGAAGCTTTTATAGAAAAGGCAATAGTACACGTGACCAGTATCTACAGCATATTATTGGCTAAAGGTAGCTGTCCATAAAGCTATTACTAACATATTTTTGGCTAAACTACTGCACATGCTAAGAAACCAAGTTACACTAAAATTAACTACATTGATAGTTCTCTTCCATTGTTTTCCTTTCAGTTGGTACTCGTTCCCACCGAACTAGCTCTTGTATTCCTTTCAGCTGGCCTTTGTTTATCTTTCGGCTCTCTGTTTCAAGGCTTTGTTAGAATTGCTCAGTATCAATCAGTCCCACAGCATCCAGACCTTCTTCTCTGTAAAATGTTCCCACACAAAAGTATTTCACAGAATGTTTAACTGCCCACAATAGTACAGCAAATGTGTATAATAAGTGCAACAGCTTTAACTAATCTTCTTTCTTTAAAAAAAATTAATCATTCTCTTGGCCTCCTGGAAAATCAATGCCGGAAGTGTTCACAGAATCACAGAATCACAGAATAACCAGATTGGAAGAGACCCACTGGATCGTCGAGTCCAACCATTCCCACCAATCCCTAAACCATGCCCCTAAGTACCTCATCCACCCTCACCTTAAACACCTCCAGGGAAGGTGACTCAACCACCCCCCTCGGCAGACCGTTCCAATGCCTAACCACCCTCTCTGTGAAGAATTTTTTCGTAATCTCAAGCCTGAATCTCCCCTGGCGGAGCTTGAGGCCATTCCCTCTCGTCCTGTTCCCTGTCACTTGGGAGAAGAGGCCAGCACCCTCCTCTCCACAACCTCCCTTCAGGTAGTTGTAGGGAGTAATAAGGTCTCCCCTCAGCCTCCTCTTCTCCAGGCTGAACAACCCCAGCTCTCTCAGTCGCACCTCATAAGATTTGTTCTCCAGCCCCTTCACCAGCTTCGTTGCTCTTCTCTAGACTCGCTCCAGAGCCATAACATCCTTCTTGTGGTGAGGGGCCCAGAACTGAACACAGTAAATGCAGTTGCCCTTCTTGCTCTTCTATGATTCAGACTATCTGCTTTCAGCAGTAAGACCTGGATTAATTTCACCTATCTTTTACTTTACCGGGAATTCTAAGTGTAGGGTAGTGTACCATGACCCTAAAATGACTCTGTAGATAACAAGAAGAGGTATTTGCAAAGGATGACCCAGAATTTCAGTAGACATTTCACTTTGTGTGGATTACAGAGGAATGTACGGTCATTTGGCTTCCAGCATAAATGACTGAGTTAAGTTTCTAAAGTTAAGTGGAACTGATCCTTGACTAAGTCTTAAACATGTAGCAGTAGAGGTACATGGCAGTTTTTTAGCCCAAATGGTATTAGGAAGATCAGTTAGCAAAATATGCAGTGGACTAACTAAATTGGAGTATAAAAGGTCCTCCTTTGTCCTCTGGCATTTGCCCAATTCCCTCTATTACCTGCAAAATCGCCAAAATCAAATATGTAAGTATTTTTGGCATTGAATGGAAGGAAATATTAAATTTACATTTGCTTGTATCTTAACTCTGTATTTTTCATATTATCTAAGGTTTTGATTTTGCTACACCCTGGAAGGGCATAAAACCAGGAAACTTTAACCTGGCATTAGCAATGATTCTTGACACTGAATATAGACATCAAGTACAAAAAGAAAGATGAGTTTTCTTTTCATTTGGCACTACCATGACATCATGTAGAATAATTCATTCTAAACTTAACTCTATAGAGATTTAAAGAAAATTGTAAGACTTTAGAAGTGAAACAAACTATTAAGGAGATGGTATGATAGCATTTTGTTGAAATATGATTTTTTCTGTAATTAGTAAAGAAATGGAAATACAGAAAAGTATACATACAAGGAATAGCTGAAGTGGTTCCAAAAGATTCTGACTTGGTGACACAGTAAAGCTGTACAAAAAGAAAATGACTGAAGAGTGAGAACAAATAAATCATTAAAAAGGGTGATGTGGGTCTCATAGTAGTAGAAAGTGTGTGATAGTTGCTGTAGGAAACAGTTTCGTTTTATTAGGCATACATCTCTTAACCTGACCATTCAAAGTTGTTGAACATGTGCAGCCATTTAGAGGGCAGAATGCTTTGCCTCTCTCAAATCCAGATTGTTCCCTTCAGGTCAGATTAGTCTGCTCCATATTTAGCAACCACACTAAGCTAACTAATCTAGATATCTAAGCCAGAGCTAGCAACCACAGATGTTGTCCACAGCTAATGGACAGGAATAAGCATCTGCAGCAAGTAGAATAACTCATCCTGAAGCACTTGACAATGTCATTAATGATCTGGATGATGGGGCAGAGTATACCCTCAGCAAGACTGCAGATGACACCAAGCTGCAGTTGCCACACTGGAAGGATGGGATGTCATCCAGAGGGACCTCGACAGGCTGGAGAAGTGGGCCCATGAGAACATTATGAGGTACAACAAGACCAAGTGCAAGGTCCTGCACCTGGGTTGGGGCAATACCTGTTTTCAGTATATGATGAGGGATGACGTGATTGAGAGCAGCCCTGCAGAGAAGGACTTGGGGGTGCTAGTCAATGAGAAGCTTAACATGACCCAGCAGTGTGCATTCACAGCCCAGAAGGCCAAAAGTATCCTGGGCTGAGTCAAAAGAAGTGTGGCCAGAAGGTCAAGGGAGGTGATTCTGCCCCTCTATTTCTCTCTTCTGAGACCTCATCTGGAGTTCTGTGTCCAGTTCTGGAAACCTCAACATAAGAAGGATATGGAACTGTTGGAACTGGTCCAGAGGAGGGCTACAAGGATGGTCAGAGGGCTGGAGCACCTTCCATATGAGGACAGGCTGAGAGAGATTGGCTTGTTCAGCCTGGAGAAGAGAAGTCCCTGAGGAGATCTTACAGAGACATTCCAGTACCTGAAAAAGGGCCTACAAGAAAGCCAGAGAGGGACTATTCATGAAGGCTCATGGTGATCGGACTGGGGGGAATGGGTATAAACTGGAGAGGGGTAGATTTAGACTAGACACAAGGAAGAATTTCTTCATTATGAGACTGGTGAGGCAGTGGCACATGTTGCCAAAGGAAGTTGTGGCTGCCCCATCCCTGGAGGTGCTCAAGGCCAGGTTGGATGGGGCCTTGGGCAGCCTGGTCTAGGGGGACGTGTCCTTGCCCATGGCAGGAGGGTTGGACCAGATTATTTCCATAAGTCCCTTCCAAACTCAGCTATTCTACAGTTCTCTGAAGGAAGCTTACATATTCCATCTTCAACAAAAGTTTGTTTTCCTCACTTGATTATGAGGAGAAAAGATGGTGAAATGGTGAATAGCCATGTCTTAGAGGTTCAGCTTCCAGACATATGATGTTAGGTTAGATGACTTTTATGATTTTCAGTCATAGTTACATAAAGACAAATTTAATTGCTTACCCAGCCTGCTTTTTGACATATAAGTGTAGGCAAGCCTCTAGATGACTTCTGCATTTTTATAAATTTAATTTTCATCAGTTCAGTAAGCTGTGAATAAGGTCTGAACTAGAATGTGAAGATTATAAAACTTCCTATTCCATACGTAGTTATTCTGATACCTTATCTAGTCTGAGGTGGGTTTTTTTCCTTATGGAAATGAATTCACGAGGGAAGAAAAATAAGTTTACACAGTGCAAGCACAACAGAATTATGTAAGGTAAGCACAACAACCACAGCATAATTGTTACCAAGAAAATAATACCAGAATTGTAAGAAAACCTTCAAAATTTTTGACATTTACCTTATTCTCAGTAAATGTTATTCCTGTGGCTAATTAATTTGTAAGTAAGACAAAACTACTGTAAATGTAAGTCTCCTGTATTCTTAAAGTGCTTCCTCATTTTGTAATTCCTTTGCTGAAAGTCACTATTCCCATTCATCACCCTCCTTAGTTAAAATACAGTCACTGTCATTGAGACAAAGAATCATTCAGGCTGGAAGTGTCCCTGGGAGGTGTCAAATCCAACCTTCTTCTCAAAGCAGAGTCAATACTGAATTCAGAGCTAGGCGTTCAAGGATTTACCCACAGCAAGTCCTTGCTTACAATTCTGAATTGCCTAATTTTTCTCCATGCACTCAAAAGTGAATTTCAAGCAGAGTTTTTTCATGATTTTCACAGGGGACAGCCTGAAGTTCCCTCAATTGTGCTTCTTGCCACCCTTGGCCATTTTTACAATCAGTGGAGACGCACACCTGAAATTAACAAGTCATAACTCTAACTAGAGCCAACAGTCTTCCAGGTGTTCTTGTTAACAAAAGAAGCAGCATGGACTGACTGCCTTTAAGATGAACCACCTTCTGATGAGTGTTGCTTTAAACAACAGTCATAACTGACCCACAAACTGACATCTTGGTGTAATTCTGTGGACAGTATGGAGGGAAAAACTTAATGTGAAGTTAGGACCTATTTCAGCGAGCACTGTTAGCCAAATAAATGCTGGTCAGACTGCATCTTTGGATAAATAAGATTTAGGTATCTAAAGTCTGACAAGACAGATCTTTTCTCTTATGTGTACGCAAAGTAATCCTAGAAGTTTGTATGTGTGAAAAATGTTAAGCTCTGAGTTTTCTTGAAAAAAAAGATATATTACCAGTGATTTTGGTTATTCCTTTGTATGTTATGTGTAGGTAATAAAATTGCGAGAGGCTTATTAAAGGAAATGGTAAATTATTGTCAAATATAAACTTAGGAAGTGGGAACCAAAGACATGAACATTTCCAGGTATGCACCAAATACACAGTTATGGGCTAATACTTGAAGATTTGTATCTTTTGCATGTGAATATTGGGTTAACTCATTTCCTTGTGTTTCTGTTTTCACTTTGAGGGAAATTCATCATTCATTTCAACAAATTTTATTCTAAATCTAATCTTTTGGAGGCTTAGTTTGGAGAAAATGAATATTTGTTCTTGGTGGAAGAACTAACAAACAATGTTTTAAAAAGGCTTCATAAATAAATATTTTGAGTGTGCTGAGTTTTCTGTGTGAGCAATTCCTAGCTTACTCTCCAAGTTTAACCTACTGTTATTATCTCTGGTACATTTACACACTGCTAGACATGCATGAAGTAGCTTAATAATTCAATAAATAAATGCATTCATTACTTATTTAGTACAGTACCAGATGAAAAGAAAGCAGTGTCACCTATGGATCTTGCACTTTGTTAAAAATGATTGTGACCGTACTGACACTGACAAGGAAGCAACGCATATTATTGGGGTCTGTGAACTGGTGAAAAGGGGCTGTTGTGTTGCTTTTGGTGCTACTGCTTTTGATGATGGAATTTTCTTCCTGTTGTTATAAATGATCTGGCCTGAGATTTTCCACTCTATTGTCACCCAAACAAATGTTAATGACCTTTCAATTGTACTTTTCTTTTTTTATGTCAGTGTGCTAAATTTAAGGTACTGTCTTCGAATATGTTTATGCTCATAAATTAAATCAGCAGGTGATCAATGTTTAATGTTTTCACTGCAGACATCTCAAGATCCTCTCATACCTAATTACATTTGTAGTATAAGGTTACTGTAGAAAAACTCTTCTTATCAGCCAGCTTCTTATCCACAGCAATACATGCTATGACATTATTTTCAGTGGTATCCAACTGAAAATAAGGACTTATATGAATCAAGAATCTAACTCTTAATGGAAGAGAATATGAAATTTGGGGAGGGTAAGAGTACAGTGATGCCTTTTTTACATTTTTATCAGACTCTATTTGCTTTCTAAAGATGGATTACAGAAGAAGAAAACCATCAAGGTTTGCAAAAATTTAACACGTGTTGGCTTCATATTAAAAGAGTTACAGTATTACCATTAGTAATAAATAAGAATAATTAGGTGATAAGTAGCACAGCACCATCACCGAGTTTCTATTAGCACCAGGCTGTACACATGCCTTTATAACACAATTTCCAACATACAACCAAAATGTAAAGGTCCATCTATTTTAATTTTCCTCCATACCTTCAATTTTAATATAAGAAAATAATAGTCATGATACAGCAGAAATTCACAGTCAAGTAAGCAAGTCTTTTCTACCTCTGTTTACCTCTGGATTCAATAAAAGTAGTATTCCCACTGCAGGCTTCCGAAAAAATAAAAAGATGATAAATCCTGTTTTGATGTAGGATTGCTGGCCTCATTGTAGCAGTGCACTGGGTTTTTTACAATTTGACTAAAAAGTCACACTTTAAAACTAGCATTAGTTATTTATCAGCACTAAAACCCTGTAGTTTGATTGAGGGTCCTATTGCATTTACTTTGTGAATACAAAAGAAGTTTTCCTGGGGATACCGAAATGTGGTCAAAACCCAAATACTGTAATCAGACACAATGAAAAATGAAAAGAAAAGAAACCAAAGGGTGAATAAAGCACTAACAGTAACACTGACAGTAAAACATTGCATAGCCACATGCACAATTTCAGTGGTTCAGAATCATATTTATATTATGATTCTTTTATAAATAAAACAGACATCAGCAAAGAGTATAATCCTTCTTTGTTGCAGTGTATATAAAAGCTATGTAGTATATATGGTACTCATTTGTGCAAACTACATTAACATTTGGATAATGTAATAAGCTAGAGTCATGAAACTGGAAAAATATTCACAGGATTAAATATATACAAGGAAAACACTCTAAGAGAGTCCTCAAAATCAAAAAGTGGCATGTACATTTGCCATTTGAAACCCATACAGACTCTTTGAACGTACTCCCCATTCTGAAAATGTCAAAACCAGATTCTGTGGAAATGTAATGGTGGGCTTAATCCAGACTTCTCCACGAAGAAGAAAATCAGTATAAATATATCCAGGATGCAAAGCTTTGCTTTGGCTTGAGAAGGAGGTCTAGGAAAATAAGCTGAGGAAGGGGTACATTAGCTTGAAGGTAAACCAGCAATCTTCAAGGAAAAGCAACAATCAAAACGAGTACTGAGGGTGTACTAAACCAAGAACTCAGCATGCAGCATGAGAAGTACAAGCAGAAATTTTAGTCCTTTAAGCAACCTTAATAAACAGACCTTGACCAACTACTGAATGAAAGGTAGTGCTTTGCCTATTGGTATAAAGTAGCCACACCATAAATTGTTTTTATGCTATCATCTAAAGATGGAGGAGTTGGAGAACCAGTCCAAATGATTAAAAGAGAACATTGAAATTCTGACTTCATGTTGTAAAATATATCTCGAAAATGATTTCTGAAGAATGATTTAAAAATAATTTGCAGTGTTTGGGTTATCTGAGAGTAGCTGGGACTTCTGAATCTGTCAAGTTCCTAGACCATGAAACAGACAAATACTTTAAACTGTGATGCCATCTTCTAAGGGAATGAGAGCTACTTGTACAAGATACTATATATCAAGTATATCTATTTTACCTACTGTTACAGGAAATGACAGGGACCATGTCCTGGCTCTGAGATCAACTTTTCAGCTTCAGCTGCTGCCCATCTAAACCTCATCTTGAAGCTTATAGATCTATATAACACACAAGTTAACACCACCTGGACACCTGCAAGTCCAATAACTAACAGGTAAGACTGAGTTTATTTTATTTGAGAGGCCAAAGAGGATATCATGAAAACTGATTTTCTTATCTTATGCATACAGATTTACTGGCTCTACTCAGTTTTCTTGTAATACTCTACTTAACAGTCTATCTCTTAATCTGAGCAGTTTTGATCTTTTGGTTCCTAGTTGCAAGGATGCTGCCGCACCTGCAAGAATAATAAGATAGTGGGGCAATTTTTATCCTTTCTGTTGGATCTTTATGCAGAAAGAAACAAAAAAAAATTGATGGGAAGGCAGAAAACAAAAGACTTTGACTTTCCAGTTCAAAGAGAGGGAAGCTTGAACAAAGACAGAGCCCTAGAGCTGTTGAAGAGAACTTCTTGGTGAACAGAGATGCTTACTCTACAGCTTTGCTTTAAATTCTTATTTCCTTAGTCACTGTTTAGTTTCTCTTAGTCATCGTTTCATATTGGTCAGCTTTAGGCCATTCTTCACACAGAATATGAGAACACTTGACACCTCTGGAGGCAATTATATGCAGGGGTAGTTGCCCCGTTGAAAGCAAACAAATGAAAAAACAGAGAAAAATAAGTAGATCTTCCAAGGCAGGCTTTATTAGGCAATTTCTTTTCTTTACAGAGAGACAGAGACCACAAATAATCCAAACCATAATGCCGTACCTACTAGACTTAATAGCAGGCAGAGAACAACAAAAAAATCTGCCAGTGGAACTGGTCAAATAGACCTTTTCTGCAAATACACAGGAGGAAAAAAAAAAAAAAAGATTAGGCATAGGTATCTGTCCACCCTGCACTCCTTGTGCTGAGAAAGAAAATGGATGCTGAAATAAAATTATATTCTGGGAGGGCACTGGTCTGAGAGCAGAAAGCCGAGAAAACAGACAGCGAATATAAAATATTTATCAGTGTCTTTGATCACCAGCAAGCCAAAATGGGATCAGTTTTGCAAAAGAAGAAGCTTATAAAGTAATAACTCTATTTTTGCTTTTAAATGCAAGAAAGGAAGTCCAATCAATAGTGCAAACCATTCACAAACTGAACTATGTTGGAAAAAAAAGCCTTCATAGGCTGACATTGCTAAAACTTGATTTCAAGAGGCTAAAAATAATTCCAAATGAGCCTATCCAGAATATAAGCAAGAAGAATACTCTGTAGTAAGTAGGGAACAGAGACTATCTAAACCTTTAAGGCATCTTAAAAAAAAATAATGACAAAATTATGAGGGGTGGGAGGGAAGGAGGTATGACATAAGATATCTTACTTATACTTTTGCTTAACTCTGCAAAAAATACAAAGATACTGGTTAGAGAGCCTGGTGTTCCCACAGATAGTGTTATATTATGGATAAGGAAAATATGAAGAATCTTTAAAGCTTAAAAAAGAAATAAAAGTGGAAATACAATACTATAGTAAGATCCATTGGGCTCTTCTGTTAAACAGTGGAGAAACTATCCATGACAGGAGAAATTATTTATGTAACATTTATCTGTACTCAACAGTGAAGTTAAAAGCTGAAGTAAAGACTGCCTTGCTTCCCTCACACCTACATCAAACCCACATAGATTGCAAGTGATGTTTAGAGAAATGAAAGATGGCATTGATGTGTCCACCTAATGCTGGAAACTGCAAGTAATGGAACTGTGTGGAGGTTAATAAAAACAAAATAGCTATCCAAGAAAATGAGTCAAAGCTGTGAGCCTTGATAAGCCCCTTTTTATAAAACATGCAAACCTTTAAGATGCAAAGTATACAAAGTGCACTGACATCGACAGTTCTGGTCAAATATAATATTAGCACCAGTCACATATTGCAACTCATTTATTACTCAGTAATTACCAAGTCTGTATAACCTGTAAGGAAAATATACTGCATTGTATTTATAAAATAGAAATATTAGAAATAAAGATCATATTAATATAAATAGAAATAAGTTGAAGTTATTTCAATGTAAGAAAAACATTATTAAAAAAGAGGTTGATGAAGTTCTACATAGATTAGTTTAATTAATGTATTTTGAAAAGCTACCTTCTATTTACTCAAGAGAAATAACAAAAAACATGTAGAAAGGATGTTTCTACAGCCCAGAAATGCCAAAGTTAACTTTTCCTGTGCAATTATAACTGCTCCCTTGTGCTTATATATTATGGCAGCCTCATTGCTTGATCACCTACTAATTTTCAAATGATACATTAGAATATCTTGCAATAACTTTTACAGCCCTTATGAGGCACATTTTGGAAGGTATCGCTTTCCTGGGTGCTTCCCCTAGTTCACTAGTTACCTTGGTAAATAAGTGCTACTTGTGGACTTTCAAGTACAAAGACCTTGTACACTTATAAAAAGGTTTCTGAAAAAATGTATATTTGTATCAAGATAATTATAACTGCAAAAGTAAAGACAAATTTGTCACATTACAGAAGTGTGTAAATAGCTTCAGAGAAGCTTGGTCTACTTTACTGGTCTTCGACCACCCTTTTTCTTTCTAACAGTCCTCTTTATTGCAGTCCCAGGAAGACTCACTAAACACTGAGGAGTATGGACCAAATGCCTTCGAGATCTTCAGCTTGGGATGTATCTGCTGAAACATTTTTCAAAAATTCTTCCTCTAATGCACCTGTTTTATTGGCAAATGTAAAACACTCAAAACTTCTTTTTCCCCCCTCACCAGTATGTAGGAGTAATTTACAAAAAACTGACTTAGCTTTTACACAGTGAATATTAGTAGTTGCCTGACAGGCAGATAATTTAGCGTATGGGGAGGGAAACAGGGTTGCACCAAGCTTCTTATTTAACCAATTCCTAGGGAATGCCACTGACCAGAAATGCCACATATGGTATAAAAAATTAACTCTACAGTGAATGGAGCAGTTCACACCAGAGCCAAAACCAAAAGAGCTCACAGTCTCTATCTGAGACTGCACAGGACTGCAAGATTCAGCAAAATGATGATGTTGGCAAGCCACAACGCATGCTCCCCAGCTGCTACCAGACTTACTGCTCCTGCCACAAAATTCTTGATCAATGGAGCTTCTGAAAGAAGACTCAACCATCCAAATCTTACATTGCAGAGAGTGCCTGCTGCTTCTCTCCAAGATTCATCTGGAAGTGATGGCATCCTCATCTGTATGAGATGTGCTCTGCTCAAATAATTGAGCCACCAGATGAAGGTACAAAGGAAGACCATGAATAGATTGCATAGAATTGGAGAGAGTAAATGGGAAGTTCTTAATGGAGACTTGTCAGAGGTCAGCTGAAAGCTACATTTCAGCAGGTAGTGGCTGGAAACACTTGTGACTTCATCCAACAGAAAGAAGGATATTTCTTTAACCGCATACATGCAACTAGAGGACCCTTACTACAGGGGAAGAAGAACAAGTTCCTTCAGGGAATGCCTCTGATCCATATGTTGAAAGATAACATCAAGAGGCATTAAAAGCCTGTGGTTAGAAACTGCTTTTTTGCAGGTGACAAGTAGCACCTTGTTATGCTCCTCAGAGCAGCTGATCAGGCTTTCCATACTTCAGAATCACAGAATCACAGAATAACCAGATTGGAAGAGACCCACTGGATCGTCGAGTCCAACCATTCCCACCAATCCCTAAATCATGCTCCTAAGTACCTCATCCACCCTAACCTTAAACACCTCCAGGGACGGTGACTCAACCACCTCCCTGGGCAGACTGTTCCAATGCCTAACCACCCTCTCTGTGAAGAATTTCTTCCTAATCTCAAGCCTAAATCTCCCCTGGCGGAGCTTGAGGCCATTCCCTCTCGTCCTGTCCCCTGTCACCTGGGAGAAGAGGCCAGCTCCCTCCTCTCCACAACCTCCCTTCAGGTAGTTGTAGAGAGTAATAAGGTCTCCCCTCAGCCTCCTCTTCTCCAGGCTAAACAACCCCAGCTCTCTCAGTCACTCCTCATAAGGCCTGTTCTCCAGCCCCTTCACCAGCTTCGTTGCTCTTCTCTGGACTCGCTCCAGAGCCTCAACATCCCTCTTGTGGTGAGGGGCCCAGAACTGAACACAGTACTCGAGGTGCGGTCTCACCAGTGCCGAGTACAGAGGGAGAATAACCTCCCTGGACCTGCTGGTCATGCCGTTTCTGATACAAGCCAAGATGCCATTGGCCTTCTTGGCCACCTGGGCACACTGCTGGCTCATGTTCAGTCGGCTGTCAACCAATACCCGGGGAGGTTTGCTTCCAGGGGCTTGTATCTAAAATGTTGCAAAGAGGTTGTCAAATCTTTCCCAGCCCTCAGGCCATAATCTCTATCATCCCTGTGGACACCAACTTTATCATAGAGGTGGACTGAGACAGCTCACACAGTTGGAGCACAGCAACAGATGGATACAGACTATTAAGGAACCATGGTATCTAAGCCAAGGAGAAGTGGCTCTCCCCTACACAAAGAAAAGTCTTGAACATACAGAGCTCTGCCATGGAAAATGTAACAGGTAAATTGAAGCTCGTGTAACAGGATCATAGAGGGAGTCAACATAGGGAACTGTAATTAGCATTTATTACAGACTGGCTCAACAAAAATAGGAGTTGGACAAAGCTTTCTTTGAACAGAAAGAAGCCTCATGATTGCAGGCTCAAGTTCTCATGATAGGGTCTTTAACTGCTCCAATATCTGGTGGTATGGTGTTGTGTAATCAACTCAAGTTTTCTGGACCCACTGAGGAGTCTTTTGACACACGTGATACAAGAGACTTACTATGAAGGTAATCTGCTGGGTCTTCTACTAACAGGTAAGGAAAAATTAGTTGGTGATAGGAATATCAATGGAATCTCTAACTGCAGTAACCATGTGATGGTGGGATTTTAAGATTCTGGGAGAATCAATGAAGGCAAGTAGCAGAATAAAGACCTTTGAACACAGAACAAATTTTGGCTTGTTTAGGGATTTACTTGGCAGTATCCAATCAGAGACTACCCTGAAGAACAAAGGAGACCAGGAAAACAGATTGATCTTCAAGGACATCTTCCTCAAAATACAAGAATGGCACCACCCTGGTGTACTAGGGAACTCCTGATTAATCTGAGATGCAAAATAGCAAAAGTATAGAAGGTTGAAATAGAGTAGGTACAAGACATCCAGGAGGATTACAGAGAAACTACTTGAATGTGCAGGGAAGGAACCGGGAAAGCAAAAGCTCAATTAGGATTCAAATTGGCAAAGGACCTGAAGAACCAAAAGAGCTTTTATAGATAAAAGAAAAGGAGGAGAAAGAAAAATGTGGACCTGTTGCCTAAATGAGTTGAGGAACTAGTGACATAGGATGCAGAAAAAGCTGAAGGACTCAGTGCTTTTTTTGCCTCAGTCTTTACTGTCAAGTTCTGCTCCCAGTCCCTGGTCCCTCCCAGGTCCCTGAGCTTAGTGGCAGAGTTTGTGGGAGTGAAGTGCAACCCATGGTAGAAGACGAGTGAACTGATGATAATTTAAGCAAGATGGATCTACACATGCATCCAGTAGTGCTGAAGGAGTTGGTCACTGTCATTGAAGGGCAGCCCAATATTATTTTTGAAAGGACACGGTGGAAAACCACGAATCTAAAATGTTACATCATCTTGAAGAAGGTTGAGAAAGAGGACTGTAGGAACAACAGGCCAGTTAGCCTCATACCAGTCCCCAGGAAAACTGTGGAATAAGTCCTCTTGGAAATCATTTTACAGCATATGAAGGAGATGAACACGATTAGGAGCAGTCAGTGTGGATTTATCAAAGCAGGATATGTCTGACCTACCTGACTGCCTTCTGTGGATAAGGGGAGAACGGTGAATGCTGCTACTTTGGCATAAGCAAAACTTTTAACATGATCTGTCAAATCCTGCCTTCAGAGAGGAGACAGAGGTACTAGATGGCTGGACTACAAAGTGCTGTTACTCAGCTCCAGCTGTGCCTCAGCCTTCCTGACCTCATCTCTAAACAACTGGGCAGCATCTCTATACACTTCCCAGGTTACCTGTCCCTGCTTGCACTGACTGTGCAGTTCCCTTTTGTTCTTGAGTCTGGCCAGCAGGTCTCAATTCAGCCACGCTGGTCTCTTCCCTTCCCTGCCTGATTTCCTACATATGGGGACTGAGCACTCTTGTGCTTCATGGAAGGCATTCTTAAATATTTGCCAGCTTCGTTCTGCTCCCTTGACCCCAAGGATCATGTCCCAGGGGGTCCTACTGAGTAATTCCTCAGGGTTACTGAGGTTTAAGGGGTCAAAGAAGAGAGAATTAGACCAAGTCACATTCCAAGGTGACCCTGCTAGCCTAAATTACTCTGTGTTGTGCATCTTGTTGTCAGTTCAGCTTTTAGGAATGTCTTAGAACGTATTTTGAAAGTGAGGCTTGGAAACATGGTCTATATGTAACTTTCATTACAGGTTTATAATGAATCTATATATACTGCTCATTACAATGAAGAACAGGTATCAATGGCTCACAATCAACATGGAAAATGGTGCCATGTGTGGTCCTGCAGGGGTGAACAATGTTTGATATTATAGAATAATGTCGTTAATGATCTGGATGATGGAACAGAGCTTGTACTTATTAAATCTGCAAACAACACTACGCTGTAAGCAACTGTGTGTACATTGGAGGACAAGATTAGAATTCAAAATGATCCCGACAAACTGTAGGAATGGTCTGAGAAAACAGGATGTTATTGAACAGACATGAGTGTGAGGCATTACTTTTAGAATGAATACTAAATTGCACAAATACAGGATATGGCTCATTCAGCTTGTTTGTACTTCTGCAGAACAGGATCCAGGGGCAACGGAGGATCGCAAGCTGAGTAAGAGTCAACAATATCATGTTGCAGCAATAAAAGCAAACACCACTGGCATTTTTTTCTTAAAAGGTGTAACCTGCAAGACGTGAAATCATCTTTCCACTCTAGACAGTACTGTAAAGTCTCAGCTGTAGTAGACAGTCCCATTTTAAACACTACTTCAGGAAAGATGCAGAGCAATTAATTCAAGATCATGACCTTAAATATAAACCTTATTGGAATTCTGATGAGAGAGAAGTTTCGTCTTACTGTAAATATCCAAAATGCATCATTTCCTTCTAGGGGCAACTGTAAATATCCAAAATATATCCTTTTCCCTGCTGTGTGCCAGACTCCTCCTTTTAGTCATAGATCAAAACGATTAAGCCAAAATTAATAAAGTATAAGGAAAGGTAATCAGGAAAAATAAACAGTACTTGGAACTTGAGGAAGAAGTGTATCAGATCTATTATAGATGATGGCACTTTTTTTCTTTTCAGTAATGTCAGAAAAGAACTATCCTGAATAACACATTCTTTTCATTTTGGGGCAAGCAAATAAGCAATTAAACAAAGCATAGAATCATAGAATCATAAAATGGTTTGGGTTGGAAGGGACCTTAAAGATCAGCTAGTTCCAACACCCCTGCCATGGGCAGAGAGGTGTCCCACTAGATCAGGCTGCCCAAGGTCCCATCCAACCTGGCCTTGAACACCTCCAGGGATGAGGCAGCCACAGCTTCCCTGGGCAACCTGTGCCAGTGCCTCACCACTGTCATAGTGAAGAAATTCTTCCTTATGTCTAGTCTAAATCTGCCCCTCTCTGGTTTATAGCCATTCCCCCTAGTCCTATCACTACAAGCCTATGTGAGCAGTCCGCCCCCAGCTTTCTTCTAGGCCCCCTTCAGGTACTGGAAGGTTGCTAAAAGATCTCCTTGGAGCCTTCTCTTCTCCAGGCTAAACTAGCCCAGCTCTTTCAGTCTGCCCTTGTATGGGAGATGCTTCAGCCTTCTGATCATCTTTGTAGCCCTTCTCTGTTGCATCTTGTAATTGCACAGACTCATTCCAGGGTGCAGAGTGAGGCAACTTTATTCTCAGCCCAACTCCTTTTATATTCTTCTCAATACAAATCATATAGCAACTCTAAAACCCATGTCCAATCACAATTGTTAGTGCATACCTATAAACCAATCAACTAACAGATCATGTGCTGATCATGCACCTATTTACTGTTAACACAGCATTTCAGTACTTTCCCACTGCTATCAGAAGGCAAGGCAAGCTTCACAATAAGTGATAACTTTCTCATTGTATAAGCTAGTGGTTACATATTTAAAACACTTATCTAAGCAATGTGACAATGCTCTATGCAGTTCGTTGTGTGTACTGAATTCTTGGCACCTCATCCCATGGTTTTATTCTAACAAATATAACAGTGTCCTTCTCCCAAGGCTGCTTTTGCTCTAATGACATATTTGAGCTTGCTCTGAAAATCCTCACATCCATCTGGACCCATTCCAACAGTTCCATATCTTTCTTACCTTGAGGATTCCAGAACTGGACACAGTACTCCAGACGAGGTCTCACAAGAGAGCAATAGAAAGGTAGAACTACGTCCCTTGACCTGCTGGCCATGCTTCTTCTGATTCAGCCCAGGATACAGTTGGCCTGGGCTGCAAGCGCATATTGCCGTCTCATGGTAAGCTTCTCATCAACCAGCACCCCCAAGTCCTTCTCTGCACGGCTGCTCTCAATCACATGATACCCCATCCTGTATTGAAATCAAGGATTGCCCCGACCCAGGTGTAGGACCTTGCACTTGGCCTTGTTGTAACTCCTTGAAGAGCTGGAAGTCTGCTTTCCTGAAATTTAGGGTCCTGACTATACTCCTCGCCTGTCTCATATCTCTCAGGACCTTGAACTCCACCAGTGCATGATCACTGCAGCCCAGGCTCCCTCCAGTCCTAATGTCACTGATGAGTTCACTTGTATTAGTGACCATCAGGTCCAATATTCCATCCCCCCAGGTGGGGGTGTCTATTAGCTGGATTAAGAAATTATCTTCAATGCACTCCAGGAGTATCCTGGATTGCCTACAGCTTGCTGTACTACTTTTCCAACATATGTCAGGGTGGTTGAAGTCCACTAGTAGGATGAGAGCTTGTAAGTGTGAAGCCTCCTGTAGCTGGAGGAAGAAGGTTTCATCAGCTGGTTCTCCTTGATTGGGTAGCCTGTAGTATACAGCAACCACAATGTTCCAGGTAGCTTCAAGCTCCTCCTGCTTGTTACTCAGGCTTCATGCATTTGTATAGAGGAACTTCAGCTGGGCTGCCGGTCGCATTGCCTCCTTAGCAGACTCTTTATTACCTATAAGGTGTTTCAAAGAAGTTTTCTCCCTGACACCTAATACCTCACGAGCCTCTCACTCATCTCCACAGGACTTCAGCTGCATCACGGCATCCCCAACACTCCATCCCTGCAACCACTGTCTGTCCCCCTGCTGCCTGATATTATCCACCTCCCCCTTCACATGTAGTTAAGCCCTGTCTACAAGCCCTGCAAGTTCCAGGGCAAAGACTCTCCTCCTCCTTTGCGAAAGGTGGCTCCCATCTGATACTTGTAATCCTGGCGCCATGTAGGCCAACCCATTGTTGAAAAACCCAAAGTTGTTGCACTGACACCAGCCATGGAGCCATGCATTCATAGACTGGACCGATCTGAACCTTACAATGTCATCACCTGTAACTGGAAGGAGGAAAGAAAAAAATCATTTGGGCCCCAGATTCACTCATTAGCCATCCCCAGGCCTTAAAATATCTTTTCATCCCCCTTGGGCTTTGTACTGCAGCTTTGTCCCCACCCATGTGGAGCAGCAGTAATGGGTAGTAGTCTGAAGGCCTCACCATGCTGGGAAGTTTCCTGGCAATATCCCTTACCTGGGCACCTGAGAGGCAGCAGACTTCTCTGTGAGTAGGACCTGCTTGACATATTTCAGGAAGATAATCATAGAATCACACAACAGCCTAGGTTGGAAGGGAATTCCAAAGATCATCTGGTCCAACATTTTGTGGAAAAGGGAGCCTAGATGAGATTATCTAGTACCCTGTCCAATCCCATCTCATCCCTGGGAGGCTGTTCCAGTGAATGACTGTTGTCACTGTAAAAAAATTCTTTCTTACGTTGAGATGAAACCTCTCTAGTGCAAACTGTACTTGTTGCTGCTTGTCTTCTCTGTGTGGCTCCCTGCCAAAAGAGCCTCCATTGCCCTTGTAGCTGCTGTTCAAGCACTGCAATATTGTGATGAGTTCCCTCCTGTGCCTTCTCTTCTCCAGGAAGAAAAGCCATAATTCTCTCAGCCTTTGATCATAGAATCATAGAATGGTTTGAGCTGGAAGGGACCTTGAAGATGATCTAGTTCCTACCCCCCTGCCATGGACAAGGACATATCCCACTAGATCAGGCTTCTCAAAGCCCCACTCAACCTGGCCTTGAAAAATTTCAGGGATGGGGCAACCACAGCTTCCCTGGGCAACCTGTGCCAGTGACTCACCACCCTCACTGTGAAGTAATTCCTCCTAATGTCTAGTCTTTGATCATCTTCATGGTCCTCCTTCAGCCCATCCCCAGTCTGTTCATATCTTCCTTGAATCGTAGAGGACATACCTGGATGCAGTACTCCAAATGCAGCCTGACAAGCACCAAGTAGAACAGGAGAACAAGTGTTGAATAGTGTGGGAAATAATGTCAAATAATACTCACAGTTAACTGTATGTTTGTGCTAATAATATCAATGATACTTGAGTAAACTGTTGAGTGTTTCCTGATAATGAAATTAGGCCATAAAACATATATACTTTGTTGACATAAAGTAGCCTATCAATTTTAAAGTTTTCATCGATCTCTATTCCTTAGTGTATCATAAATGTTAAGTTCATAAATATATAATTTAATGGTATCTGTTTGGGAAAAAGGTTGTAATGGGATACAAGAGCTTGTGATCCTTAACGTCTCCTATTCTTGATCATATTGTGGTACATAGATAAAGATGTGTGACTAGCATCCTTTCTGTCTAAGCATTTATTTGGTTCCAAGTAGCTGAAGTATAAACACGGAGAAGGACATAAGTTAAACATCATTTGCCAATGTATTAGGTAGTTTTCTCCAATAAATACACATGTATAATAGTAACAGTTTGTGGTATTACTGCAGTTTTGTTTCCACCAAAAGTTAATTTTCATCATAAGATATTGTCTAGAAACACATTAAAAGAAAAATGTCAGAAGTAGCAATCATTTACCTCCTACATATGGAACTTTAAAAAAATCCTCACTTCTTGTATAATTTTTAAGATACCTGAAGTTTGGAATTTATAAGAAAAAATACTTTTTCCTATAAACAGCACATGGAAATCTAGTTGTAAAAAGTGTCTTGGGCTAATAACAGCAGTAGAGACTGATTTCTTTGTGAATTTGCCACCTTGTGATGAAAGTTAGAGGACAATTTGTAAAGATAGCTGGCAGCTTGGCATGCTGTAAGCAAACATAGTGCTTAACAAATCGTAGTGAATATAGGGAGAGGAGTGACTAATACGATTTCTTTTAAGATCCTTACTGTTGTCTAGAAAATAGGTTTGTCTGGGTCCTCATGTTACCGAATACCCATTGTGCAAGAGCCAACAACATACACTGAAGAATCTACAGATCAAAAAGATATCAACAACAATGAAAAGAAAATTCAGTTATGGAGAGAACCCACACACAGGTCAATATTAATAACTGACCTTCATAATAATTGACCAAATAAGAGTTTCAATAATAAAAATTACTGCATTCTTTTCAGTAGAGAAAAGGCCCCCGTGGTTAAGTTTGTACAAAATAAAGAAGACGAGAACAAAATGGCTGAATTGATTAAGCAGCTCAAACTTACGATCTTAGAGCAAGTTTAACAAATTGATCACAGAACAAACCCTTTCAAAACCAAGAGCTATGCATAACCATAAAAAGTTCTGCTGTATGTTTTCTGTAATATCATTAATCCTATTTACATCTATGCAACTTTTATTATGATTATATCATAATGGAAGCAATTAAGGAAAAAAATGGCAAATAGAACACATATTTTCATTTAAAAGTAAGAGTAATGTTTTAAGTGGATCTGGTGCCTGTTTAACTACTTAGACTATTACCTCTTTTTACTCCAAAAGCTTAAATTTAATGAATTCTTCCCAGTAATATTTACAACTATGAAAACAAATATAATGTCTATTTTATTTTTACTGCACAGAGTATAAAAAGTGGAGAGAAATTTATTTTTGAATAATATGAATTTCATATAGATAGTAAATACTTTTTTTTAATTACAACTGAATTATTTTGATAACCTATTGCAATAAAAATCAAAATAACTTTGTGAAGTCATACTGGCTTCATTGTGATTGAAATTTTTATAATCTCACTTGGAAGGCCTGTTACGGTGTTTCTGAAATTGCACAGGGTATAACAAAATTTGCCTCTAGAAATACATTTTTTTAATCTTTTTTCTCTTTCAAGACTAAAGAAAAGGATTTATAGAGAAAGCAGGTAGAAATCATTTACAGTTAGAGTAGCAAGAAAATTCTAACTTCAATTTTTTTAATTCTGCTTTAATGCACCCTGCTGTGTGGAAGTTTAAAATCAGGAATGGAACTACTTGGTGCAATACATATGCACAGCAGGTAAGTTTAGATGCTGTGATGGCCTTTCAGTTTGTATTTCCTAGCTTTTTATTTTAAACTTACAAGAAATCCTGGTTTTGAAGAGAAAGGGGCTAATAGCACTTCCTGAGCCTGGCACAGGAACAGATCACATTATCCTTACTCATGAGAATAGTCTAATTAAACACAACAGGAGTCCTCATATGGACATGGTAAAGCAAGCAGTATTTCGATGCCACTGTGGCAGATAAATGAAAAAAATCTCTGACTCTTTCAAACGTCATTTGGTCTTGATCTAAATCATTTCAGTATTAAAAAAAAAAATTGCTGAGGTTTATTGTAAACATACATCTATACAAAACAATCCCTATTCACTTAAGTACTTACATTATTTGTAGCCAAGAGTCTGTTTTCTAAAGCATGCTTTTGCAAGCTTTTTCAGTTGTAAAACAATATAATCTTTTTATCCCAAAATTAAAGTAGTAGTGCTACAATTTGTTTTATAATTGAAAGAAAAATTGAGCTAAAAGTTAAATAATTATTTGTTAAGTTTATTTTGTCCTCATGTGTTTGTTTCAAGCATAGGAACAGAATCATACAATGGTTTGGGTTGCAAGGGACCTTAAGGATCATCTGGTTCCAACTCCCCTGCCATGGGCAGGGTCACCTTCCACTGCATCCAACCTCATCTTGAACACTTCCCAGGGATGGGACATCCACAACTTCTTTGGACAACGTGTTCCAGTGCCTCACCACCCTCACTGTGAACAATTTCTTCCTAACACATAATCTAAATCTCCCGGCTTTCAGTTTAAAACTCTTTCCCCTTGTCCTATCACTACATGCTCTTGTAAAAAGTCTCTCCTGATCTTTCCTGTAGGTCCCCTTTAGGTACTGGAAGGCTGCTATAAGGTCTTCTTGGAGCCTTCTCTTACCTTGGCTATACAAGCCCAACTCACTCAGCCTGTCCTCATAGCAAAGGTGCTCCAGCTCTCTGATCATCTCGGTGGCTCTCCTCTGGACTCACTCCAAGAGGTCCAAGTCCTTCTCATGCTGGGGACCACAGAGCTGAACGCTGAACTCCAGGTAGGGTCTCACCAGAGTGGACTAAAGAGTCAGAATCACTTCCCTTGACCTGCTGGCCATGCTTCTTTTGATGCAGCCCAGGATACAGTTGGCTTTCTGGACTGCAAGTGCACATCGATGGGTCATGTTGAGTATCTCATCAACTAACATCTCCAAGTCCTTCTCCTCAGGGCCACTCTCAATCCATTCTCTGCACATCCTGGGATACATGCTTTTCTTTGTTTTTTTAAATTATATTCAAAACCAACTTCTCACATTTATGGAGAATGGAGGTTGAGAAAATGTAAAGAATACAATGAAAGAAACCTCCTGTCATCCATTACAGATGATGCAAAGGCATTGCTTTCTCTCATTTCAGTGGGGAGTGAGTGTTGTGAACGCCAATTGACGAGATCAGATCCTGACATCACTCTTGCCTTTGTGAAGGATGAAGTAAATACTAGAGCTGCAATTACTGCAGGGCTGAGATTGGTGTTAGAGATTTGTTGTTCTTTCAGAATGCCAGTGCTACAATAATGTTACCATGAGTAGATGAATGACTTGCCTCAATGAAAGTTTGCCTATCAAAACCAAACCCTGTTGATTAGAGAAGACAGACACTTCTTAACAGTGTTGCATTTTATGAGGGTAAAGAGGACATGATTTTGTAAAAACTTATTTTTAAAACCAAATGTGAATTTAAGAACTAAAGGAAGCCTTTCCTATTAAGCATAATGTTGGGAATTTAACTCCTTTTAATAAGAGTTTTTTTTCCTATACTACACGCAGTATGGCATACGATTTCAGTAGAAGAACTGGCAGGCAACAAGTTCAAGTCTTAAACTGGAAATTAGATAATGAACGATTTCACAAACATGACTTCTAAATAAACTCATAATCCAAACTTTATCAGAAATTCAGAATGGAGGAATACATCGACAGGTGTGTATGGAACAGCTGTAGTCAAGAATTACCCCAGCATTTGGATATATGTGTAAATCACGGTGTATTTCGTGAATAGTAGTATGAAGTATATAATGGATGATGAAACAGCCTTCCTCCCGCCTCTCCAAATATACGAAAGTGAGTATTCCTTTAGTCTGAGTCATACAAGGTTGCTTGTGGATGGTGGCAAACTGTAAAGGAATTTCATTCCAATAAAACTTTGTGCTTTCTCATCTCCCATAAACAATCTTTTGGGTTTTCTCCCCATCTTTTGCAGCTTTCTGAAATAACATTGGTTCTGCAATTCACAGATAACCACTATTTCAGTCATGACTATGCACCTGGGCTGTGCATACCTTTAAGCACGTACAGACCCTGCAAACAAATAAATATAACATACTGTATTTATAAATGCATAGAGCTACTGCACTTAATAGTACAGAGATGAAGTTTTTCTTCTCTTGGCGGTGCTTTGAGCACCTTGTGATCCTGGAGGATACAGCAAACGAGTCCTGCTGATTCACTGTGTTTCTGCAGTTTATTATCTAACGCTGGATATAAGATGGACCAGTAACCCAGCCAGATTCCCAGATTTGGACTTAAGAAGACATATGACGAACAGTATTCTGAGACCAGGAGACAAGATTTGTTATAAAATTCAATTTTATGATGACAGTCACTATGAAGCCAAGATAAAATGTGGTTTTGAACAGGGATGGATTATCTCTAACACATATAGAGAAATATATATAATTTCATTCAAATTACAATTTGAACAATTTGAGCTTACTCACAACATCCTCGTTTCTCTGATACAATACAAGAAAGGCTTGCTTATTGCATGAGGCATCACTGAAACCAAGGGTCTCGGTAAAACTCTTGACTGAACATCTCTACGTAACACTACCACCAAGAACCAGAAGCATGGGAAAAGGACATGCAGTTTTCTGAACTCTGGGAAAAAATTCCTCTTCTTGGACAATCAGCACAAGCGCTCTCAAGCTGGAAGGCCCCAGGGTTTCCCCCATACCTCTCCCTGCCCAAGGGGACCAAAGTACAACCTCTGTCATCTCTCACTCAAACCTGACCATTTGCTATGGCTGAAATGGATGTATTCTCCCAAGTGACAGGTGATAGGACAAGGGGGAATGGCCTCAAGGTGCGTCAGGGGAGGTTCAGACTAGATATCAGGAAAAAAATTTTCACAGAAAGGGTCATCGGACACTGGACCAGGCTTCCCAGGGAGGTGGTTAAATACCATCCCTAGAGGTATTTAAAAGATGGGTAGATGAGGTCATGAAAGACATGGTTTAGTGGCAGATAGGAATGGTTTGAATTGATGATCTAAGTCTTTTCCAACCTAGTAATTCTATGATTCTGTGATGAGTTCTGGAATCCTCAACATAAGGCGGCCATGGAACTGTTGGAATGGGTCCAGAAGAGGGCTACAAAGATGATCAGAGGGCTGCAGCACCTCCTATATGCAGACATGCTGCAAGAGTTGAGGTTGTTCAGCCTGCAGAAGAGAAGGCTCTAAGGAAATTTTATAGTGACTTTCCAGTACTCAAAAGGAAATCTGGGGAGGGACAGTTCACATAGGCTTGTAGGGATAGGACAGGGGGGAACAGGTATAAAGTGGAGAGGGGCAGATTTAGACTGGACATTAGGAAGAATTTCTTCACCATGAAGGTGGTGAGGACTGGCACAGGTTGCCCAGGGAAGCTGTGGCTGCCCCATCCCTGGAGGTGTTCAAGGGCAGTTTGGATGGGGCCTTGGGTAGCCTGGTCTGGTGGGGGATGTCCCTGTCCGTGGCAAGAGGGTTGGAACCGGATGGTTTTTAAGATCCCTTCCAACCCAAACCATTGTATGATTCTCCCCGCCCGCCCCCCAAGCCCCCAGAACAACAAACCCTCCCGCGGGGCGCGCACGGCGGGGCCCTGGGGGCGCGGGAGGTCGGCGGCGCCGGGTCGCGCCCGTCCCGCAGGGGGCGCGCTGGGGCGGGGTGGGGGCTAAGGGTGGCGGCCCCGGCAAGCGGCACCTGCTCACCTGTCCCCCCGCCGCCCGGAGGGGGCGCGGCGCGGCCCCTCCCCTCGCCGGGGCTCGGCGCAGGCGCCCTAGCGGCTACCGCAGGCAGGGGGCGGCAACATGGCGGCGTGAGCGGCGGCGGTCCGGGCTCCGACAACAACAGCGGCGGCTGCGATCTCGCCCGCGGCCCCGCGCGCCTCCGCCGGGCCCGCCCGCACTCCCGCCCGCCTACCCGCGGCTCCTCGCGCCCCGCGGCGGGGAGGGAGAGGCGGCCGGGCGGCCCGCGGCTAACGGGGCAGCGGCGCCCATAATAATCCCTCATTCTAGCGGAGCGGCTCCCGGGACGGCTCTCCCCGGCGGCGGATGCGGGGAGGCGGCCGTGGGGGCCGGTGACGCCGGGGGGTTCGATGGCGAGCGAGAAGCCGGCGCCGGAGCCGCAGCCCGCGGGGCTCCTCTCGGCCGGCGGCGGCAGCGGCGGCGGCGGCGTCGCGGCGATGGGGGAGCTGAGGGCGTCGGGCTCGGGCGCCGTGGTGCTGCCCGCGGGGATGATCAACCCCGCCGTGCCCATCCGCAACATCCGGATGAAATTCGCCGTCCTCATCGGGCTCATCCAGGTCGGGGAGGTCAGCAACCGGGACATCGTGGAGACGGTGCTGAACCTGGTAAGCGGCTCGGCGCCTCGCCCCGGCGACGCCCCTGTCCGCGCTGCCTCCCCGAGGGGACGTTCTTCTCCCCTGCCCCCGCGTGCCTCCTGCGCGCACGGTCCTTCTCCGACCGCCTTCCCTCCCCGAACTCCTCTCGGTCCCCTCTCCTCGTTTAATCCCGCCACCTGCGCTTCTCTCCTCGTTATGCGTGCGGCAGAAGCCCCTTCGGCGCTCCCGCAACTCCGCGCAGGACCCTGCCCGGCGCGGACAGGCCACTTTCCGCCTCCCCAGTGCCTCCCCAGTGCCTCCCCAGTGCCTCCCCAGTGCCTCCCCAGTGCCTCCCCAGTGCCTCCCCAGTGCCTCCCCAGTGCCTCCCCAGTGCCTCCCCCCCGGCCCGTCGCCCGCAGAACCGGAGCGTGTGCGATTCGCGGTGTTAAAAATAAGGAGATGAAGTAATTTGCACAGTTTGGGGACGCTGCCCTATAACCTGGTGGCCGCCTCATTGGAAGAAGAGCGATGTGGATGTGGTGTCTTGTTCTGATTGAAAAACATAAAAAAAAAAAAAAAAAAGCAGCCTGAGATGGTGTCTTTTCTTAGTGGCTGAAACGTGTGAAGGGTTTAACCCCGTTAGGTCAGAGCTGGTTGAGTATTTTATGTAGAGGAAGGGGGAGGAAGGAGATTTTTGCAAGGGCTTAATGCACTTTGGGATCTGTAATAAAGAGTTATTTGTATTGCAGTATTGTGTTGGGCTGCTCGTGTCTTAATAATCTGCTGTGCTTTCCAAAACACATTCTTGTCTGCAAAGTAAGTCCTGTTGCTTATTTCGTTTAAGATCAGTGTGTTGCAAAATGCTGTTGTACACCGGTAAACAGCAACAAGAAGATGCTAAAATGTAGCTCCTTAGTCATCTGCTCACTTCATGGAGTGAAAGAGTTACTGCAGGACTGTATGACTTAATGTTTTTGCGCTACCTACACCAAAGCCTGAGGAACCTACAGAAGCCAAACGAGTGGATCTAAAAATGAATCACTTCAAATTATGTGCAATTTGGTGCTGCTCCTGAATGCAAGATTTGCCGCAGCAAAGCTTTTGAAGCAGTTCAGTCAATGAAATATCCTCAATTTTTGCATATAAAATAGAATAGAAAAATGACTGTTCAAAACTGAATGGCAATTAATTGAAACTGCCTTTGTTTCAAATTAGTTTAATGCTTCTAACCTCCACTCGTTTTATAAAAAGTCATGCAAAGAATGTATTTTGTTTCAAACACTTCAAAAGGATGTATTCTTCTGTTTGACAGTTATTTGCATTTGACCTAGCACAGACTGAATGAAGAAGCTGCAGCATGCAGGGAAAGACATGGTTTGGTCAGATCATTTTAATATTTATGGCTTATCTGAACACAGGGTTAAAGCACTAATAGTTTTGTGAATATGTCAAAACAGTAATCTGGTATATTTCCCACCCCTCTCTACAAGCTGTTTGACACTTAACTGAAACATAATTTGTAAATTTTCTTTTGTTTTGGTACAAGTGTGGTAGGAGTCATCATAACTTTATTGGATTATTACCCATTCCTTTAAAAGTAACTCTCAAAATAGGGGAATGACATGCATTTATTTTATTAACTGGTTTTGTATAGATCATGATAGACGCAAAGATGTTTAATCATTTTCTTCTTTCCTCCTTTCTGATATTTAAGCTTATTTTAATTCTGGCTGTTAATGCATCACCAAGTAGGCTAACATTGGCTTGTCTTTGAGGGGGGAGGTTGGAACATATTTTGTTATTTGTGTGTAGGACATACAGCGCTTGCTACAGTGCTTGCCTTTAAGACCTAACTACTAATTAGTTCCTATTGCTGAAAACTATGCTTGTATTTAAAAATAAACGCGAGAGCATTTAACAGTACTCTTAGCATCGGGAAGCATATATGAATGTGAAACTGCTTGGGAGTCTGCTGCAGTAGCGATGCATTCTGGATCAGTCATTACTTAACAGATGGACTCTAATATACAATAGTCAGTATTCCCAAAGCAGAGAGAGGTTTTATTTGGTCTGCTAATCTTTTTCTCCTCAGGGCAGTGAAAGTCTCAAACTTAGGCTTGTGTATATTACACTTAATTTACTCACATGTAAAACAAACATAGTGAATGTAGCAGGTAGAGTTGGAATATGTTTAGTAGTTTAGAGATATGCTACTTTACTTTCTACATTGAGGATTTTAATAGCAACTTTAAATAAAATGTAGTTATATATTTTAGAAGCATTATTTAGGAGAGGCTGGGAGCGGAGAGAACTTGATTTGGTTTTTTTTGGTTTTTTTTTTTTTGTCCTTTCCTTTTGCATTTACCTTTACTATTTCTGAGTGACTTCTGATGCAAGTGTAATAATGAGGGGTCAGTGCTTAAAGAGCTGGTTTCAGTTTGATATGTCAGTTGATATGTTAAGCCTCTGAGAGAAATAGAACCTGTCATATACTGTACTGGGTATCTGTAAGCCATTTGGTAAGAGCTTTTTAGTAGCAGAATTCTGCATAGCTGAAACTTCTTTTATTTTTGGAGAGAATCAGAAATTAAAGATTGAGGTACTTACTTTCTTATCTGAGATTACTTCTCTCTTCTGTGTAAAGTTTAAATAAGTCAATTCATTCTCTCTGCATCTACTTGGAAGCAGCAGCAGTTACCTGAGTCAAAATTTTGGTTTGGCTTGCCCTTGTCATGGAGATAGCCACTGTTCTTTGCCATTAAGTTTTCTACTTGGGGTTTCTTTTGGACAGTTTTTACTTCTAAATGTTTGTTTTGATGGCCCCATACTGCGGTCACTGTTACTGCAGTTCAGACTGAACCACTTCACGTGGTTCCTTTTGGTGTTCATGGGCACGGTGATTTATTGTATCTTTGAGGTGAGGAAGTGCTTTTTATGCAGTGCTGGAAATCTTTTTCCATGTCTAATATGTTGTTGGATTTTCAGCTTTGCCAAATTTTAACAGTTGACTGTCAGCTCAGACAGTATTTTGTTCATGGGCATGTCTATGCTGTTCATGGGATTAGTTGTTTCTCTTGATGCTTTTCTTTTTCTTAGTGACGCTTGTTTTCCTTTGAATTTACCATGAGTTCAAAGTTCTGTTCTACTAGTGATTTTTTTTAAACGGAGTATTGCTTGATAGCTTTTCTAGTATTGCTTGTGTTATTCTTCATTGCAGTGCATTGTGGAAGACACAATGGAGAGAGGATTCAGCACTTTATATGCCTATGTCTATGAATTACTTAGTTATCATTAAAAAAAAAAAGGGCTAGTGTTAATACTCTGAAGATCAGAAGATAACAGTCTTTGACCTGAAGACTTTCTACAATGACTTATCTTTAGACTATTGTATTCTTTTTACATCTCTGGAAGTAGGAGAGAGCTCCTTATTGTACCTCATGCATTATTCTATGATGATGCTTTTTTTTTTTTTTTTTATTTTGGCCTATGGGTTTAATATGAATTCCCAGGTTCAGTGTGCTCTTAAAGATTATCTTCACTAACCCTTGTTTACTGCAAAAGCACCAAACTGGAGAAGGCTTTCCTTGCAAACAACATAATCCTCTGATTGCTCTTAGTGACTTCTCTTTTAGAGGTATTTTGACACCAGTTCTGTGCTTCTAGAACGAGGAGGCCTTTCCCCTTTGAACAGCTCTATCAGTTTTCTTCGGGTACTCTCATGGATGTCGTTATTGCTGTGATGGGTGTGCTTGTTGTTATTCTCCACAGTTCCTTTGCTTCTTGATGCCCTTTTGTACTTATGATGTGCGTTAGACTGATGTTTCAAGTAAAGTTCTGTGCCATGTGCTCCAGCAAATATGATTTAAGGTGGAACTGAGTCAGTCTGCCCACCTGTATTCTTCTGCTTTAAGTGTGTTTTCGTTTTACTTATTTCCTAGTTCAAAATTTCCACGCATGGTTTTAATTAGTTTTTCTAGAATACATTTTAAATTGTGTTTCCTTTCGTTATTTTTACTGACTTGCTTCCTTAATTCTCTGCTTTTTCAGTATCTTAGTGGTCTTGGGAATGCTTTCAGTGTGTATTTTGAACTGTCTCTTGTCTAGCTGTCATCAGACATGACTATGTGAATTGCATAGTTTCTTAGCTTTTAGAAAGCTTTCTCTGTTTCAGTTTGAATTTCATAGAACTCTGAGTTTTCTAGTGATGTTGCTATGTCAGTGTGGAAAAAAAGGTGAACTGGAAGCTCACTGATACTAAGAAACAGGCTGTTGCTGACACAATGCTGCTCATTTTGGCTATGCATCTTGAATATGATGCAAATCTGAATAGTTTTCAGTCTGATACAGGTATAGCTGATCAGGATTCTCCTTGTACAATCTGGAAAGCTTTTATATATGTTTTGTCAGGCTAGAGAGTGCTTACAAGAACTAGGTCAAACACCATGCATAGTTCAAAAAGTCTCTTGCTGTTCTTGTTGACTGCAGCCCACGCTTCTGCCTAGCTCTTCTCATTTTCTTGGCTGTTCCATCATACTTCAGTGTTAGTCACCCATCACAGGAGGTAAGCCATTTTTTAGTACTTTGTCACATTGTGTACTTGGACGAGTGGCATTTGCAGCTTCAGAGCAAACGAGTTGGATTATGTGAGAGATCCTTCTCACTCTACAAGCTTTCTGTAGTAGTGGTCAGCTAGGGGAAAATATAATGGGAGGCAAATGTAATAAAGATTTTCCTTTGGTACTTCTTTTCTCCAGGCATTGGTTGAGGGTCTTCTTGAGCTAAAGTTGGCTTTTGATATTTGAGTTCTTTGAATCCACTACCAGTTTTGGTTTCTGCAACATCCTGTGGCACAGTTCTGCTCTTGCGTGGGGAGGAAGAATCACTTTTGTTTGTTGGATTCTGCTGTACTCTGAGAAAGCTTGGGCCTCATGAGCTTTAGCTTCCATCGTGTGTCTTCTGTTTTTCTAACGGAGCTAGCTTTGCAGACTTGGTAGTCTTATTCTGCTTTCTTGGTGGAAGCCTTCCCAGTTTTGTAGTATAATTCTTTATTTATAGATGTTATTGTTCAAAAAGCAAAGTTTGAGGGAATTTTGAAGTTGTTGGGGTTTTTCTCTGTGTGAATTTTGTTGTAGATAATAGTTAACTGGAGGTGGCAGTCCTTGTCCATGTTACCGTCTGTCCCACTGCTCCCTTATTATCCTGCTAATATTATCTCCATACTAAAGTACATCTGGAAATTACTGTAGAAGCTATAGGAGCCATACAGAAAGAGAAGTATCAAAGGCAAGAGTTACTAATGATGTTCTAGGGGCAGCTCCTTGAGTACTGTAACTGTTGTCATTATCTAGGATTTTCATGGAAAATTTAGTTTTGGTTACAGAAAATCTAAATAACTGAATGTTCACTTAATTTCTTTAGTATAACTGATTGGTTTTGGCTTTTTTATCTAATACTTGACAGCAGGTGTTTATAGTTGGGAAGTTTTTTTCCATCCTTTTATCAGTTATGAAGCACTAGTGATATCTCAGCAGGTGGCTTGGAATCTTGTGTTCTAGTATGATAGATTGATAAATTTCTACAGATGATAATTTTTTAGAAATCTGTCATGGTAAACGTATCCCTGAGTATTCACTACCGCTTAACTCTGAACAGTTATTTTCTTCTTCACTGTACATCTTACTTGTCTTTACAGGATTCAGTTCATGAATTGTAAAGGAAGTGAATACCGAAAGGCTTTTTTATTATGTTTGTCACACTGAAGTCATAGAATTCTGAAACTGATATTAATAAACCACCTCCAGTCTTTGGTCTTTCCCCGCACTCCCACCTGAGAACTCGCCTATATTTTATCCTTTTGCATCAAACAAAGGATTAGCACCTTTCACTCTCAAGATGCTATTTTTACAAAATTGTGACCTGATTCCCCATTTAAACTGTGTTTTACAAGACAAAGTATTTAGCTGTATACTCAGTTATACACTAATCTTTCTCTCCCATCCCTGTTTTCCCTCACTGTCTCCCCAGCCCCTTGGCTTTCGGATGACTAGTCAGAGGACTAGAAATCAAGGGGCATGTCTCATGACTTTTGAAATCTGATGTCCAGGAGGCGGTAGTACAGTTTTTCTTTCACGTTAATGCTTTTCACTCATACTTTTCAAGTGTATGAATCACTGTCTATATTACATCCTTTAAAAAACTCAACACGCAAGTCCTGCATAATCATCTCTGAATTCCTACTGAAGCATTTGTTCCCCTTTCACGCGATAGTGAGTTTAGTTGAAGTGGGATGAAGTCTGTGATTTGGTTAGTACCAATACTGAAACTTATATATCTTGATAAATACTGAGAGTATTAACACAGCTGTGTTTATATGCTTTTCAAGCTGTTTTAGTCAGTGTTTTAATCTTACCTGCTCATTATTTGGTAATACACTTTTTTTTTGGTTTTGTATCTTAACCTGTCCAGTAAATCTGCTACTTCAGATCTTTGTGTCTTGCTTTCCCATTACTACTGCATTTTTTAGTATGTTACACAAAACAGTATCATTTCAGCTACCTCACTAGTAAATGTCTTATATGTGCCTGATGGCCAAAGGGCAATAGTAGTGTGTGCTGATGAAGTTCCATGTGTTTTGTGGTGGAATATAATCTTTAATTACCATTAATATTTTTTTGGAAATAGCCTGTTGTGAAGTTGCATTCATTCTTGTATAAAAAGAACCGTTTCAGCTTTCTTTAAACCTTTATCAAATTTAGGATTAGCTTTTGTAATCAGAGGCAGCAGATCTTTTCAAACATCAGTTTTGAATTCAGTGATCTACCTCCTACTTCCATCTTGCAAAAGTTTGGCTTGGATATACTATGAATGATACAGTATTCAATATATGATATTCAGTGTAAAGATAATTAAAATAATTAAGAAAAGGGGTGGGTAACATGTGTAGAGTCACATATTGGTTCCTTAAGATAAGAAATACCTGTTTCAACTGTAGGTTTGTGATGGATTTCAGATACTTAAACTATAGTTTCATAATATCCTATTTAGGAAGATTGTTAATGACGTTCAACTCTAAGAAAAAGATTGTTATTTCCAGTAGAGAAGCACTTCAACTTCTGATCAACCTACTGACTACTAAAATTTGCATTGTGATAACTTCTGTGATTTAAAGTTTTTCCACATACTTCAAAAGTAGAATAATTTTCAGTAAATAAGTCCAAGTAGTTTTGGTGTTACTGAGATATATACCAGTGATGTCAATGCATTTATACTAATGCAACCTGATAATGTGACTACCTGTTTTTGTTTAAAATTGGTTTGCCTAAGTGAAATAATTTCAGTGTTCACTGAAATTTCACTAAAAGCTTGCATAAATGTGAATACTGCTTATGTTATTCAACAGTTTACAAATGCTTGCCTTCTATGTTTGGAAAATGTTTATTTCACTACCCTTTTGTTTAGAGTTGGAGGCCCTTCTTAACTATGCAGAATAGGAGTTATGTTTTTGAAAGAGTTGAAAGTAAGATAGGGCAAGATATTTGCTCACAGGCAAAACTGGTACTTGATGGCTTTTGTAGTTCTAGGATGGTGTAGAAAGAAGGACAGAAATAATCATTCTTGGAGAAGAACCTTCTAAACCATCACCATTACCAGTAATATGGCAGTATAACCTGTTTAAAATGATCTCTCTTTTTTCTTTTTCCTTGTAAGTTTTCATATTCTGTGACAAATACTCAATTACATGAAATTTTCCTTGATTGCCCGCTTTAAGGGCCATTATAAAAGGGTAGTCGGTTTTGGTTGTTTGTGGGGTTCTTTTCCTTTTTTTTCCCCTCGTTTTGTAGAAAGAAAATTTTTTCAATATCTATAAATAAACTTATGAATTTGGAAACGATGTGTACTTTGGTTCACAAAGGAGCTTGTACAAACCAATTAATACGAAGACTTTTTCCTACTACAGAATTATAGAAAACAATAAAGTATACTTTCATTAAATATAGAATAGCAACTACAAAATGCATGTTCAAGCAAGTAATGAACTGAATGAAAGCAAGTCCTGTCTTGGATTGCTCATGCCTGACTGATCAGAGTTTGCTGTTACTCTTCAGTTATACTTTGTGTTACTCATTTCATTTGAAAAATGTTTCTTGATTTAATTGTGAGCCAAAAATCTTGCTATGTCGCTTTCAGTGTTAAGAACTTTAAATTAAAAAAAAAATAGAAACAAAAATTATTTGAAATCAGAAGAGCGTTCTTGCTTAAAGTTCAACTTATGTTTTATAGCTAGTAGAATGGGAAAGCTGTCTTCCTATAGGATTTATGCATCATAATGTAGTGACAGTGTTGTCAGCTCCATTTGCGTAGCATGTCCCTAATGTGAGCAAATGTATTTAAAGATTGCTACAGATCTAAAAGAAGGTCCTGAAAAGCAGTGTTTCAACTACTTTATCTGAGCATGTTATCCAGGGAGAATAAGCTTCCCAGTGGTCTGGAAATGTAGTTGGGGATTCAGCACCTTTGCAGAAGGGCATTAGCTGCAGCTGTTTAATTGTAGGAGTTGTAATGTTGATAGAATAGGGCAAGAGGTGTTCCCTGGAATGAGAAAAGAAAGCCAGTTTGGTAGGAAGGAAGCCATTTCATCCCTCTTCAAACCATAATTTTTGTCTAAATAAATGAAACTTATCATGGGGCCTATAGAAGCTGCATTGTGGGTATGTTGAATATGCAAAGAGGAAGGAAGTAAAGAACCTTACGAAGTATTGTGTTACAATTTTACAGCTAGTGACTTCTAGCATTTTCTTTTGAGATTGAGAGCTCCAGCAAAACCTATGATTGTAAACTTAGGGTTTACATATCCAGTAGCATTGTTTGCCTCAGTGTGTTCCTCCATGAGCAAGAAGTTTGCTGTCGTAAAGTTGTCAAAAAGATTAGTATTGGCACTTCTTCTTTCCCTTCTGTTACTTCAGTGGAATACATTGTGTTTTGTAAATCGCAAGGTGTGTAGTATGTGAGTCATGTATGTGACTGATGGCTCGACTGTTCATATGCTGAATAGCTGAAACTCGTGGAAGCATTTAAGTAAGACTGCATTTAACTGAATAAGATCTTCCAAGCAAGATGCTTTGGAAGCGGGAGCTACTTCATTCTTCTGATCCTTTTTCCATGAAGAGATTTGTGGAGCTCTTGCCCCATGTTTCGGTCTCTCGAGTTCCAAAAGTCTTTGCTTCTACTTTTGTGTGTTCAGCTATGGCTCCAAATGACCTGCAGAAGTCTTCTGGTTTTTGCTTTGTTTTATGTGTCTTTTAGGTGATTTGAAAGACTTTCTTGTTCACTCTTTTCCTTGTGGAAATGTTGCAGCCTCCATTGCATCTTTTAAAATCTTAGCATTATGTGACTGCAGAAATAGACTTAGTAGAACTTGTTAGAGTTGCATCTGCTGTCCAAGACTGAAGTGAATTGATTCTATCTGAAAAGAAACTTCAACATGCTGTCTTGGACTCATATGCAATCCACTTTTTTTTTTTCCTTTTCTCTCACCATAATCATTTCGATAATCATGCCTCTTCATTCTCCTCTTTGGCACTAATACTGCAAGATCCTCCTGAAACTTCATTGTGAAAGCCAGCAGAATAATAGAAATTGCAAAGAATTGTAGAAGAGACCTTAGGAGGTCCATGTTGAAAGCAGGGTCAGCTAGAGCAAGTTGCTCCGGGCCTTTTTCTGGCTGGATTTTGGATGTTTGTAAGGATGGAGACTCTGATGTCAAATTTTTTTCTTGGGTGTAAGTGGAGTTTCCTGTGCCTGTTGCAATTCATTGTGTCACTGAGTGCCACTGGGAAGTGTCTTGCTCCTTTGTCTCTACTCCTTTCCCACCCTACCCCTTCTACAAATGCATATGCACATTTATAAAGATCTCTTCAAGCCTTCTCTTCATAAGGTTAAGCAATCCCAGCTGTCTTCAGCCTTTCTTGGCATGGCAGATGTTCCAATCATTTGCACGTTTAGATCTTGATTCTCCTTGTGCAGGTAGTAGTACTCCTTTCCAAAAAGTGAGTGGTGGAGTGAATCTGGGAAGCCTTTTAATTATTGCATCCTTTTTCCTCATCTCGCAGCATGAGCTGCAGTATCTGCTACAAATAATCCAGTCAATATTGCTGTGCCTAACCCAGCAAAGGACAATTTGCACCACATGCAGCCAGGAAAGAAAACAGACCTCCTTGAGCTACAGCAGCGTTTGCTTTTCATCTGTTGTGCCTGCTTCCTAGTAACTAGCCTTGAATGAAACACACAAACCTGAGAGTGTCTGTGAGTTCGGCAAATAACAGTTATGGTTGTAAGTAAGCTATATTTCTTGAATTTCAGAAATATAGAATATAGCTACATTTGATATTCTGTTAAAATGTATGAGGTCAATATTAATGGCTTAATACTGAGTTAATGAAACTTTGTGTCTCTTAACGTATATTATAAATACTACCTTCTTCAATGAACTAGCACAAATTGAAATGAAACTGGAAGAGCTATTAGCAGAGTCTTCAAAGTTACAGAAGCTTAATAAACCAGAAGAAAAAAGAATTACTAATATGTAATATAGGGCCAAAGCTGTTGAAATCCTGCGTTGAGATTTTTGAAAAGAATAGATTTATGAATTCATAGATGAAAAGTTCAGTAGCACTTTATGTGTGTGTAACTATATGTAACTTAGAAACTGTAATGTATTACGGAAAGTTCATTGTGGAATGAAGTTTTTATAGTTTGCTTCATGCAAAGAAAATAATTCTTATAAGCTAACTTGTACAGTAATAAACATATTGTCACTGGAATAATGTGTAGATTTAGTCACTGAGAGGGAGTCAGTCTCAACATTTTAACGGTAGTGCTCACTGAGGAGGAGTTGATATTGTCTTTAAAATGGACTATTCTTCAATGAAAAAGTTGATATTTACAGGTATTTTCTGAAATCCAGAAGCAGGTTATTTGCAGTTCTCACAGTCACAATGATTTCCTTAATTATTAGTATAAATGCTTATTAAAATATAGTATCTATCTATTATTAATTATAGTAAAATAATGTTGCGAGTTTTTTAAGTAGTAGTGAAATTCTATTTAGGAACAGTAGATCTACTTGATTTTTGCATGTCCTGGTTCAGTTAAAGTAGTTTTCAAGTCTATAATCCTTTCTTGCTTAAAAGTATACTTTACTAAGCAAGCTATCACTTTTTCAGAAACCCAACAGCTCAAACTAATGCAAATACACGTAAAACATGTTTTAAGAGCCTTTGGTGTAACTACAAGAAACACTGGAAAGATGGGAAAGGAGAAAGCAGATGCTTCAACTGAATGAGACTAAAACCAAAGCTGTTACTTCTCTAGTTGAGTCGGTACCCTCACAAAAAGGTGTAATTTTGTTGTTTAGGTGAAGTTTAGCTATTAAGAAATGATACTATTGAAAGGAAGCTTTGCATTGAAAAAAACCCAAACACCCTCTTAATAGTACGAGTCGAAGACCCTGAGTGCATCAAGTTATCTTCTCTGATGCAGTGTCCACCTGAATTCACAGAGATCTTTAAATGATTGGTTGTATGATGTAGAGTCTTGAGCCCACATATGGACTTCCAAATGCCTTAAGTGTTGACTTTTTTAAAGTAAGAAAGTCTTCTCCTAAAACTAAACTTAAAGTAGTTAAGAGATTTCAGAGTGTAGATAGACAATACCGACAATACCTTTTTCTTAATAGTCTAGACTTAAGCTCTTTGATCGTTTGTCCCAGCTTTGGTTTGTAATTCTATCCTGTTCTGGAGTTAGAATGGCTACCCACACTTGCACTAGTTATGACATAATTTGCTTTTAAACATTAAGTCAGTTAAGCTCTGTTTTAGCCAAAACTTACTTCACCCTGAGAAGAGAGCAATCTGAAATGTCTTCTACCAAAACCTGTTGGCATCCAGATATGCAGAGAAAGCCATAAGAATCTTGAGATGTTGATGCAGTGTAAATCCTTTCTGTTGGTCAGAGGAGTCTTAAAATTTAAGACTCATTTAGATTATTATTTCAAAATTCCTGTCTCATCTACTCCTTGTGGAGTTAGAGTAGATTTTAGGGCTTTCTCAGTAAGGAAGCTTGTTAAGCAATCTAAACTAAACTGGTGCCAGTCTGCTGACATAGGGATTCAGTTTTCTGAATTCTGTCTATGGTCATGTTATGTCTTTCTATATTGGTCCCTTAGGGGGTTTTGTTTCCCCCATGCCAATGTAGGGAGGAGTGTGGCATTTTGAGGGTGTGTGGCGTTTTTGAGGATGAGCAATGGGTTTTTTTTGCTTAAGCAGTACCTCTGAACTGGCTGTGTATGGTTTTGCTGCCTTAGTTTTTTGAAAAATCTTTGGTTTACAAATCTTACATGTGCATTTTGTAGAGTATGTAAGCTGTTGAAGAGACCACATACTTCATAGTAAAACTAATATGTGATACAAGCTACAGCTGGCAGTGCAGCCCATGTAAATTTTGATTTAAAGTTCCTTTAAGAAATCCTGAAGATTTCCTGGGAGATAGGAAGGAATTATTTGTGGTCTAAAACCAAATCCTGACTTAAGAAACACTCTTTGACATTTCTATTTATTTAGAAAATTGAAATCCAGCTAAATAGTCTATGCTTAGTGTAGCAAGATGAGATCTCTAAAATGCTCTAATGAAAGGCTACTGAGGCATTATTAAAAATTAATGCAGCCAAGAGAGTTATTGAGAAAAGTAGCATTTAACAGTAATTGTTAATACATTTTGGTATTGTTGTATGGCAAGTAGCTTCCAGATTTTTAATCTATGTTCAGTTTCCCTAGTAATATTTTTGTTCTTATATATTTTTTAACCGAGGATGTTTATATATATCTTACATATATAAACATCCTTGGTTAAAAAGAAGAGGAGGGTGATTGTCTTGGGGGATTCCCTTCTCAAAGGTATGGAGGGTCCCATCTGTAGGCCGGACCCGCTCCATAGGGAGGTCTGCTGCTTGCCGGGAGCATCAGTGAGGGAAGTTACTAGAAAGCTCCCTTCCCTGGTCAAAGATACAGACTACTACCCACTCTTAGTTTTTCAAAGTGGTAATGAAGAAATAGAACGTAGAAGGCCTAAAGCCATTAAAAGGGACTTCAAGGCACTTGGGAGAATGATCGAGGGCTCTGGGGCACAGGTAATATTCAACTCCATCCCAATACTAAGGAATCAGGAGCATGAAATGAGGAATAAGAAACTGGTTAATGACTGGCTTAGGGACTGGTGTGAGAAGAGGGGCTTTGGGTTCTTTAATCATGGGGAGGCCCACGCACCCCCAGGCTTTCTTACCAGGGATGGGACACGCCTGTCTCCTAGGGGGACAAAAGCCCTCACCAAAAACCTAGTTAAGCTCATAAATCGAGCTTTAAACTAGATGTGAGGGGGGAGGGGATGGAGGCCAGGCAGGATGGGAGTGAGCCTGGAGGTGAGACTTCAGGGGCAAAGGGGTGGTGTGCTGGCGATGCCTGCCGGTATATCACCACTAAGGAAGAGGGGGTGAGTGCAGCTGAGGATGGTAGGCAGCAAACTGGCACTGTGGCCTTAGTGAAGTCAAGGACTGCTCAGTTGGGGAGAAGCCCTATTACAAAGCCTGTAGCTACACCTGCCCAGCTGAAGTGCATTTACACTAATGCACGCAGCATGGGAAATAAGAAGGAGGAGCTGGAAGCTGTGGTAGGGCAAGGAGACTACGATGTCGTTGCCATTGTGGAGTCGTGGTGGGACGACTCGTACAACTGGAGAGTACCCCTGGTGGGGTATAAACTCTTCAGGAAGGACAGGAAGGGCAGAAGAGGAGGCGGGGTAGCCCTCTATGTTAGAGAGGGCTTTGATACCCTCGAACTGGACTACGGTCAAGATGGGACTGAGTGCCTGTGGGTAGAAATCAGAGGAGCCCACGGGCAGGAAGGTATTGTGATGGGAGTCTGCTATAGACCACCCAGACAAGAAGAAGCAGCTGATGAGCTCTTCTACAAACAACTGAGTGTAGTCTCAAAATCGCTACCTCTAGTCCTTGTGGGAGACTTCAATTTCCCAGATATAGGCTGGGAGTATAATACAGCAGAAAGGAAGCAGTCCTGGAGGTTCCTGGAGTGTGTGGAAGACAATTTCCTCACACAGCTGGTGAGCGAACCGACAAGGGACGGTGCCCTCCTGGACCTGCTGTTTGTGAACAGAGAAGGACTGGTGGGGGATGTGAAGGTTGGAGGACGCTTGGGGCAAAGCGATCATGAGATGATAGAGTTCTCAGTGCAGGGTAAGATGAAGAAGGAGGTTAGCAGAACAGTTGCCCTCAACTTTCAGAGAGCAGACTTTGGGCTGTTCAGAAGGCTGGTCAGAAAAGTCCCATGGGAGGCGCTCCTTGACGGCAAAGGTGTCCATGAGGGCTGGCTGCTCTTCAAGAAGGAACTCCTAGCAGCTCAGGAGAAAGCCGTCCCCAAGTTCCGGAAAAGTAGCCGGAGGGGTAAGAAACCAGCATGGTTGAGTAGGGAGGTCCTAAGAGACATCAGTAGGAAGAGGAGGGTCTACGACCTCTGGAGGAAGGGGCAGGCATCCTGGGTGGACTATAGGGAGGAAGTGAGAATGTGCAGGGAAAAAGTCAGGAGGGCTAAGGCCCAACTAGAAATGCGATTGGCCAAGACTGTGAAAGACAACAAAAAATCTTTCTACAAATACATCAACAGCAAAAGGAGGGCTAAGGAGAATCTCCAGTCTCTAGATGCAGAGGGAACAACAGTAACAGGGGATGAAGACAAGGCTGAAGTGCTCAATGCCTTCTTTGCCTCAGTCTTTAACAGTAAGGAAAATTGTCCCCTCTGTGCACAACCCCAGGGGTTGAAAGAGAAGTATGAGATTCCCAAGGTCCAAGAGGAGGTGGTTAGAGACTTGCTTGCCCGGCTAGACGCCCACAAGTCTATGGGGCCGGATGGAGTCCACCCAAGAGTTTTGAGGGAACTGGCGGATGTGCTGGCCAAACCCCTTTCCATCATCTTCCAGCAGTCCTGGATGACTGGGGAGGTTCCACTGGACTGGAGGCTGGCTGATGTCGTGCCCATCTATAAGAAGGGGCGCAGGGAGGATCCGGGGAACTACAGGCCTGTCAGCCTGACCTCGGTACTGGGGAAAGTCATGGAGCGGGTGATCTTGAGTGCGATCGTGAAGCACTTGCAAGAGAACCGGGTGATCAGGTCCAGTCAACACAGGTTCATGAAAGGCAGGTCTTGCCAGAGTAATCTGATCACCTTCTATGACTGAGTGACTAAACTCTTGGACGAGGGAAAGGCTGTGGATGTGGTCTTCCTGGACTTTAGTAAAGCTTTTGATACAGTTTCTCATAGCATTCTGCTTCGGAAACTGTCGGCCTCTGGCCTGGACGGGCGCACACTTTCCTGGGTGAAAAACTGGTTGAATGACCGGGCCCAGAGAGTGGTGGTAAACAGAGTTAAATCCAGCTGGAGGCCAGTGACAAGTGGGGTTCCCCAGGGCTCAGAGCTGGGTTCAGTCCTGTTTAATGTCTTTATTAACGACCTGGACGAAGGCATTGAGTGTACCCTTAGCAAGTTTGCAGATGACACCAAGCTGGGAGGAAGTGTGGATCTGCTGGAGGGTCGGGAGGCTCTGCAAAGGGATCTGAACAGGCTGGACTGCTGGGCTGAGAGCAACGGCATGAGGTTTAACAAGGCCAAATGCCGGGTCCTGCACTTGGGGCACAACAACCCTGAGCAGAGGTACAGACTAGGGGAAGCCTGGCTGGAAAGCTGCCAGGAGGAGAAGGACCTGGGGGTGCTGGTTGACAGCGACTGAACATGAGCCAGCAGTGTGCCCAGGTGGCCAAGAAGGCCAATGGCATCTTGACTTGGATCAGAAACGGCATGACCAGCAGGTCCAGGGAGGTTATTCTCCCTCTGTACTAGGCACTGGTGAGACCGCACCTCGAGTCCTGTGTTCAGTTCTGGGCCCCTCACCACAAGAAGGATGTTGTGGCTCTGGAGCGAGTCCAGAGAAGAGCAACAAAGCTGGTGAAGGGGCTGAAGAACAAATCTTATGAGGAGCAGCTGAGAGAGCTGGGGTTGTTTAGCCTGGAGAAGAGGAGGCTGAAGGGAGACCTTATTACTCTCTGCAACTACCTGAAGGGAGGTTGTGGAGAGGAGGGTGCTGGCCTCTTCTTCCAAGTGCCAGGGGACAGGACGAGAGGGAATGGCCTCAATCTCCACCAGGGGAGATTTAGGCTTGAGATTAGGAAAAAATTCTTCACAGAGAGGGTGGTTAGGCATTGGAACGGTCTGCCAAGGGAGGTGGTTGAATCGCCGTCCCTGGAGGTGTTTAAGGTTAGGGTGGATGAGGTACTTAGGGGCATGATTTAGGGATTGGTGGGAATGGTTGGACTCGACAATCTAGTGGGTCTCTTGCAACCTGGTTATTCTGTGATTCTGTGATATTTGTAAGTTAACAGTAACCATCCTAGGACAACAGTTTTGTACAGTGGCTGAAAACAGAGACTTGCCTGAAGTTTTCTCTTGTTATAAGCATCAAAATAAGCTGTAGAGGAAATATACTTTAAGCAGTCAGACTGACCTTTGGGGAGTAAAATATTCTAGAAGAAAAGGTGTATTATAGTGCTTTGTGGGGACAATACATAGGATAATTCTTAGCTTTTGAAGCTGTTGGTGTTTGGGAGATTGGAGTGATATGGTTGTGGTCTCAGTGAGTGTGGCAAGGTTTGTGTGGCAAGGGGTAGTGAAGGGGCTACAGGGATGGCTTCTATGAGAAGCTGCTAGAAGCTTCCCCTCTGATTGAGTTAATGCCAGGACAGAGCTGGCTCTGGTCAAGGCTAAGCCCCTCATCAAACATGTACTTCCGAGGTACATGTTTAAGAAGGGGAAAAAGCCTGCTGTGCAACAGCAGCTGAAGGGAGGAGTGAGAATATGCGATAGAAATAGTCCTGCAGGCACCAAGGTCGGTGAAGATGGTGGGGGAGGAGGTGCTGGAGCAGAGATTCCTCTGCAGCCCATGGTGAAGACCACGATGAGGCAGGCTTTCCATCTGCAGCCTGTGGAGGTTAACAGTGGAGCAGATATCCACCTGCAGCCCATGGAGGACCCCACGCTGGCGCAGATGGATGTGCCTGAAGGAGATTGTGACCCCATAGTGTGCCTGCACTGGAGCAGTTTCCTGGGAGAACATCTGGACCCATGGAGACCCCACGCTGGAGCAGGCTTGCTGGCAGGACATGTGACTCCATGGGGGAACCGCGCTGGAGTAGTCTGTTCCTGAAGTACTGCATCCTGTGGAAACGCCACACGCTGAAGTAGTTTGTCAAGAACTGCTGCCCGTGGGAAGGTCTCACATTGCAGAAGTTAGTAGAGAACTGTCTCTTGTGGGAGGGGCCCCATGTTGTGGCAGAGCAGGAGTGTGAGAAGGAAGGAGTAGCAGAGACATGCGATGAACTGACGCAACCCTCATTCCCCATCCCTCTGTGCCACTGGAGGGGGAGAAGGCAGAGAAAATCAGGAGTGCAATTGAGTCTAGGAAGAAAGGCGGGATGGAGGGAAGGTATTTTAAGATTTGATTTTGTTTTCTCACTATTCTGCTTTTCCCTGAATCCAGTCTGTTTTGCCTGTGGTAGCAATTACTGAGTTATCTCCCTGTCCTTATCTTGACCCAGGAGCCTTGCATGGTATTTTTCTCCCTCTGTCCAGCTGAGGAGCAGGAGTGGTAGAGTGTCTTGGGGGATACCTGGCATCCAGCCTGGCACCCATAACAGAGAGATAGATTTTGTTTAAATGGTGAAAACAGTTTGAAATACAATTCTTAAGCAGATACAGAAAACCCATGGGTTGCATATTTTTGTTTATAGTTGTGAACACAATTACAGTTTTATGCAGAGGTGATCAGCAGTTCACAATATTTGAAGAAGTATTTCTTCTGGCTTGAGTACTTTAGCAAAATACTTCTTTGCATAAAATTCCTTGATGTGCTTACATTAACTTTACTAAACCACTTTTCATAAAGAATGGTTGAAAAATCAGTTTCAGAATTGTAGGGTGATTTTTTTTTTTTTAAGTTGGTTTTTTGCACTTCTCTAAAATACATACTCTTATGGGAGAAATAATGACAAATAATGGCCTCAAGCTCCGTCAGGGGAGATTCAGGCTTGAGATTAGGAAAAAATTCTTCACAGAGAGGGTGGTTAGGCATTGGAACGGTCTGCCAAGGGAGGTGGTTGAATCGCCGTCCCTGGAGGTGTTTAAGGTTAGGGTGGATGAGGTACTTAGGAGAATGATTTAGGGATTGGTGGGAATGGTTGGACTCGACAATCCAGTGGGTCTCTTCCAACCTGGTTATTCTGTGATTCTGTGAAACTAAAAAAAGAAACCAAACACATAACAAAACAATTTCACTTCAGTGGAAGTCTTTTGTAAAATTCTTAGAGTACCAGTCTTATTTTAAAATAACGTTCTTTGAACTGAAAATTAAAGCTGGTTATTTGCCCAGTGGGAGAGTAAGGCGGTATTGGGAAGTCTTAGCTCTGGGAATAGTCTGAAAGTTTTCTTTCAGATTGATTTGTAATAGAAAGACCTATGAAGGGCTAGAATTAGATTACTAATATAACTTTCACTTGCTAGAGAACACTGGATATTAGGCAACATCAATAAAAGTAAAAAAATAATTCATTTATGACCTGCCATGGTCATGAAGTTTAATTACTATAGTACATTTTGCTTAAAGGGATGGTTTTAATGAACATTTTTAACTGTGTAAAGAGCATCTAGTATAACAAGAGAGAAATGTTTTACTTACAGATTTATACAAAACAAGTAAATACAGCAACATAGATGCAAATACACCCTTTTATTTTTAAAGGAAAGATAAATGTGAATTATTTTTTCCATAACTTTTATGTATATAAGAATTTTTTTTTTTTACTTCTCTTTCAATTTTCTTGGTCATCAATATAAGAGATATCCTTTAAACCCATCTGATTATTTCCTTAGCTCAAGAATCAGTTCTGACAGATGCGTTTTTGCACTGTTAACGTCTGTCTTGCACACTTGGATTACCAACTTGCATTTCAGATTGATCTTAAATGTTCAAGTACTGTCTTAAACATAGAATCATGGAATGGTTCTCAACATCTTGTGGACTTCTTACATTCATCACACATTAAAGTATTTGTTATAATAACTGCTAAAAGGGAACTATGAAGGCTTCTCCTTTAACATGAATAAATGGCTTATGGGAAGGAAAAGATGGAGGGTAAAGAAAACCTTCAATATTGAGTAATTTTTCAATTTCAGTATTCATAAAGCTGTGTTTCAAAGTTACTGGGTATATTCCAGTTCTGGAATTCCTAGCATAAGAAGGATATGGAGTTGTTGGAATCGGTACGGAGATGGGCCACAAAGGTGATCAGAGGGCTGGAACACCTCTTCTATGAGGACAGGCTGAGAGAATTGGGGTTTTTCAGCCTGGAAAAGAGAAGACTCTGAGGAGATCTTGTAATGGCCTTCTGGTACCTGAAGGGGACATATGGGAAAGCTGTGGAGGGACTTCTACAAGGGCATGTAGTGATAGGACAAGGGGGGTGATGGCTTTAAATTGGAGAGGGGCAGATATAAGCTAGACATTAAGAAGAAATTCTTCACAATGAGGGTGGTGAGGCACTGGCACAGGTTGCCCAATGAAGTTATGGATGTCCCATCCTTGGAGGTGTTTGAGATCAGGTTAGATGGGGCTTTGAGGAGCCTAATGCAGTGGAAGGTGACCCTGCCCATGGCAGGAGAGTTAGAACTAGGTGATCTTTAAGGCCCTTGCAACCCAAACCATTCTGTGATTCTGATTCCTCTTTTCTGGCCGAGTTAGACTTTCTTGCTTTAAGAATGTGTGCCTTTATTATGCCAAGGTTTGATGAAAGACGTTATTTAAGAGAAAAGACTGATTTGATGTTATATTCTTGGTGTATCTTGATGCCTGTGTCTAATGCTGCCAGTCATAAGGCCACAGGAGTTTTGCTTAGGTCTTTCATTTGTGGTTGGTGAAGGCAGAAAAAGAAGTGCCTTATTATCTTCATTGTAATAAAGATTTTTATTCAAATAGTTTGTTTATTTTAATAATAACTGTATAGTAGGGCAGTCACTAATTCTAGAGCTACTGATGGTTTCTTATGTCAGTTTTGTATATTCAGTGTTTGACTGCTCTTAAACTATGACACATGGTCTTAAGATGCATATTGAAATGGTATGTACGTAATGCTTTCCTTAGAAATGAAATTCTGTGACTGCATGTTAGACTCCTAATGGAGAAGGGGAGGCCATTTAGAAGCTTAGCTGTTTGAATCAGGTTTTGATGAAAGAGGATCTAGTGATAGATAAATACGATGGAGTAATGCCATTCCAAATTTAAATTATACTTTAACTGTGAAATGCATGCTCTAAAACTTCAGTTCCTTCTAGTAAGACATCAAGAAATCTTTTTAAAAAGAAAGAGGTTAGGTTTTAGAACTGTGAAGCTGGAATTTATTTGTTTATTTGTTTTTGCTAAAGCTGGTCAATCTGGAATGATCTGCAAATTTTTAATTCTTCAAAATACACTATCATTTTTCCTAAAACACAGGCAGAAAACCTGTTCTTCATATAACTAACTCCCTGTTGTAGAAGTTGTCCTCAAGATAGCATTGTAATGCCTTTATGTGCAATTGTTTTCCTAATTTCTTTTTACCAGCTCTATTTTAGTATCAATCATTTCTTGCAGATTACAGTATTATTGGAATTTCAAAAAATCCTTTGTAAATGTGCTTTTATAAACCATCTAACACAAAATGTTTTTAAAGTCCCTCAGGGTGGGATTCGTTCCCCCTCCTTCAAGACACTTGTATGTGTCTACAGAAAATTTAATGGTTGGGCCTCATTATACTCTTAAAAGGAAATTTAGCTTCTAAAGGGAATTTGCGTGAAGCCAACCTTTCACCCACGTCAGGTCGCAGGTGGTTTATTAAATATTTCAATATGAATTTTCTGAAACCTCATCTGCAACCAGTGCAGTGCCAACATGCTATTGCGGACGTACTTTGCATTGCTCTTGGTCAGGGCCTTCATCGCTTGGAACTAATTCTTAACTGTGAACGTACTCATCTTGCTGCTGAACTTTGGTTGCTGTGCTGAGGTCAGCTTGAATCAGGGATCAAACTGCAGCCTGTATTGTGCGTGGCCACTTGTAGCAGGCAGCATTTCTGGTCCCTCTACGCCCAGGTAAACTTCAGTCTTGTATGTCCCCAAGATCATGTGTCTTCAGTGTGCTGCTGGTGCAGCTCTGCTGAGGTTCCAGTTTCTACAAAACAATAGCAGAACCATCAGACAATTGGAATTAATAAGCCTTTCCCTGCAAGTTTATTGTCATGAGACAATGTTATTAGATTGCTTATTAGAAGTTTCTTTTATGGAAGTGATGAACTTAAAAGCCTATAACAGCATGTAAGAAAGATGAAGGAAGACATTTACTGAGGCCTGTAGTGACAGGACAAGGGACAATGATTTTAAACTGAAAGAGAACAGATTTTGATTGGATATGAGGAAGGAATTCTTTACCGTGAGGGTGGTGAGACACTGTAAGAGATTGCCCAGAGGAGCTGTGGATGCCTTCTCACTGAAAACATTCAAGGTCAGGTTGGACAGAGCCTTGAGCAAGTTGAGAGTAAAAGATGTCCCTGCCCGTGGAAGAGGGGCTGAATCCTTCCAGCCCAAACTGTTCCATGATTTTATGAGCACACTCTGGCAAATGAGAAATGGGCATTTAATTTGCCTAGATGATATAGAGGAGCAATAGTCTGTCCTTCGTGTCCTTGTTGAGGATCTGTTTTTGTGGGATCAGTTTGAGTGCTCAAATGGAGTGTGCAGCCAGTCTGCTCAAGGGCCTTAGTTTGTGTTCCCCGTTGTATTTCTTCTAATTCCTTGGAGATTGAGTGTTAAATGTAGCTGCAGGAGGGAGAAGAGAGGTGAGATAAAGTGCTTGTGACCCTGCTTATGACTGTGCATATCTAAGGATAACTTAGATGTTATCCTTGTTTCAGTCAACTAAGCCTGTTAGCTAGGATTTGCAAATCTGTTGTGTTCTTGCAAGACTTGCTTAGTCAGAAGTTGGAATATCTCTTAACTGAGCCTCGTGTCCCTTGTGAAATGGATTCTGTATGCTAGGTGCTTTTCTTTCCTAAACCTGTTCAAAAATAGATAAGGGCTGCATGGATTCCACTAAGTGAACTAGATTCAAGCATGAGTCTTACTCATGGGTGATGATCATCGTCAGATGAGGATGCTTCTCAGACTGTGAGCTGCATTAAGGTCTTCTGTGTTGAAGCTGTCATCATCATGTCTGCCTTGATCTAGTTTTTGTTTTCTCTCTGCACTCCTTCCATGAAGAGATAGTAAGTTGCTTAGTTTTGTCAGGTAGCTTGTACCTCAGTGGGATCTGAACTTGACAATCAGTGAGTTGTAGGTATGTGTTTTGCTCTTTGCAATCCATTTATTGTTTCACCTTTTCAGAAAACTTCTGTCTCTGATGGAACAACTACTGGCTTTAATGGCAAGTTACTGTTATGTTGGCTTTTTTTCCAGTAAGAATAAAAAGATCACTCCTTCTCAATGACTGTCATGACTGAATTTCTCCGCAGGTGAGATAAATTTATTTCTGTTTTCTTCTCTGCCTCTCAGGCAGAGGCATTCCCCTCCATCCTTCTTACCATGATGAACCAAGATGTTTAAATTACCATTTAAAGAAATGCAGATCTTTTGTAGGAGATATCAGCATTGTATTCTGTTGTTTTAAGCCTTCATACAAAGCTATGGAAATAGATTCAGATTGGGGTTGTATAGTTCTTACTGGACATCAAAAGTTTGCTACCAGCTTCATTCTAATTTCTGTCAAACTGTATTTAATCACAGAATGTCCGATAACACACTTTTTTGGTGCAGCAGTTTTGTAGTAACTTAATGCATAGATTCTGAAAATTAGTTCCAGTAGCCTGTGATTTCCCAAGATAATGCACAAGCGTTGGTATTTCTCTTAGAACCACCCAATGTGTTTATGTCTTACAGATTTAAAAATAAAGTTATTCTTTTGCATATGTGGCTACCATTAGCTTATGGTGCCAAATAGGGAGCTTCATCTTTCCTTTTATGAAACCTCTAGAATGACAAGATCAAAGATGTTTTAAAGAGTTCAGTTTCACTTAGGAATCAACTTAGTCCTTTAGCTAATGCAAATGCGCTGCTGGTAATTCAGTGATGCAGTAGTGTTAGTGGAAGAAAGCTGGATCTGTTGGAATCCTACAAATTTTAATTGATGCTTAGCTACGGGTAGATGTTGATTACTTCTTTGGAATGTAGTATCTTGTTTTTCAGATCACCTCTATCAGAATGAAAAAGGGTCCCATATTAACTGTCAGTGCTAGTACCAGGGATTCATCAGATCTCGTGAACTGTTATGGTATGTGTGTAGACGTACTCTGAGTTTTCCCTTCTCATCAACTTCTATGGATCTTTCCCATACAGGTGCAGTGTTTACCAATCCTTATTTTCTACTTGACAGTTAAGCAGAAGTTATACTTGGGAAGAACCTTTTTACCCAGTTAGCACTGTTAAGGTAGATGTAAAACTTTGACCATATTTTTTCTTAGTCTAAAGTAAAGATTATGATTTCAGTTCTTATTCTAAATTCTCTTGTATTTAATTTGCATTTTCCCATGATGAAAATTCCTTGAAAAATGCTGACCTATTTATATATGAGAAATTTTGCATCTGACTACTTCAAGTGTACAAACTGTTCGACTGTAAACTGCTGTACTGTCTTCTGCTGCAGTGATCCTATTGCTAACCAAGGAAACGTAAAGGAGTGATTTAATCAATCTTATGTTGATTATAAGAGAGCGGAACTGAAGGTTATGTCTGAGTCATGCTAACCATGCATTGCAGGCTTCTCTCCATGACAAGAAAATAAATGGTAGGCAGTTGCTGCTGCCTTGACCAAATGGAGTTTGTATATGCTCTGGGAGAGTAAGTAGCTGGAGTCTGTCAGTATTTTTTTGATTGTTTTCATTAAAACATGTTGGCTTAGAACACACTCTTTATGCCAAGTTGCATCAAAGACCCATCCAGCCCGGCATACTGTTTTCAAGAACAGGTACATAGGGAAGTGTTGACAGGAGCATCATGGAATCAAACGCAGAGATCAATATGATCAGAGAATGTTCACTTTATTACTGCCTGCACAAAGCTTTTATAGAAAAGGCAATAGTACACATGAACGATATGTAAATCTTTTCTTCAGCATTGGTTAATATCATGTGTCCACGCGAATATACTGATTGTCTGATTGGTTATTATCCTCAGCAAGAGTAGTTGCTAGCTGATTAGCTTAGCACGTATGCCACCTATACACAGGCCCAAAGTTCCTCTTTGCAGCATCAGGGAGTTGTTCGTTCTTGTACTCCCTTATTTCTCACGAGTATCGCTCTTCAGTTGTCCTTGGTTTGTTACTCTTTAGTCTGTCGACTCATAGGCTGGATTGTTCACATGCCCGTTTTCCATGAGAAAGTCCTTCAATATTCCAACAGGGAAGAGTTTGAAAGCATCTAACAAAGCCATTTCCTAATGCTCCTCTAGCCACAAGCAAAGCATGGCTCTGAATCTTCTTAGGTGTCACTTCAGTGTCACCCTTCTACTGAATATTGGTAACTAGATTTCTTCTCCTCCTGCCCCAAACCCCCAAGTGAAATTCTCTACTGCTTTTGTCCTTTTGGACATATGTAAAGTGTATTTTAGCATATATTCCTGTGGGAAGAAAATACAGAACTCATGGTGTTGTATTTATTTTTAAAACTACATTCTCCCACTTTAATGCAATAATCCTTAGCTCTTAATTTCAGGAGCTGTTGATTTTTGCCTGTACCACCCATGACTGCATAGGTCTCAGTTTTTCCTCACATGCTTTATTCAAGCTCAAAAGGCCTAGTTTACTTATTTCTTGTAGGAAACTACTCCATATCTAAACACAAAAAAAAAAGATGAATTCCAAAAATATTTTATGCCCAGTGTTCCAGTTCTTAAATGGAGTAAAATAAATGTTTTCTAGAATTATACCTTTCAATCTTAACTGCTGGTAGTTTTTTGGATTTCTTGTTCGTGAGCTTACTGGAACAGATTGAAGTCATAATCCTTTAGTTTTAAATCCCCTATTTTTGAAAACATATTGGTTGTTCCCCCTACCACCACCTCTCTACTGCTGAAGTGTATGATACATGGAGCAAATCCTTGTCTGTTTTGTTTACTTGCTCCTTCTTTCTTGCTAGGTCTTGCATCCTTGCCAATAATAGTTGGATCTTTTTATCAAAGTAATTACAGTCATGATGTAGGGTATTTACCTAGAACTACATTTTCTAAGCATTCTTTTTTTCAGTGGAAACAGAGTACTGAAGAAATTTGAAAGCCATTTTAAAAATTTAATTGGAAGATTCACACTAGCTTGATTTGGGTTAAACTGGTTGCTTGCAGATAGCTGAGGTTGTTCCTGCAGTGACATCCACAGCATCTAGTAGTGATGCTACATTGATTCTTGACTAGATTTAGATACCTGTAAGTTTGTCACCAGGACGTTTTTTATCGGATGGCATACTTAACTTTGGTACTGTATAAAAAGTTTTTATTTAAGTGGACTTTTAAAATGATATTTATATAGCTTTCAATATTAAGAGAGGGATTTTATTCTACTTTCTGCCTTATAAAGGACATCAGGATCTATATAAGTGCATTTAATTAGTGCTTCACAATGTGCTTATTTTTTATACTTAAAATGTTAAAATACTTTAAATATGTTGTTGTTTAGCCCCAGCTGGTAATGAAGCAGCACACAGCCAGTCATCACACCCCCCTAGCGGGAAAGGGGAAAGAATTAGAACAGTAAAAGTGAAAAAGCTCATGGGTTGAGATAAAGACCGTTCAATAGGTAAAGCAAAAGCTCTGTGTGCAAGCAAAGCAAAACAAGGAGTGTATCCACTTCCTATTGTTGGCATGCAGGTGTCTAGCCATCTGCAGGAAAGCAGGGATCCATAATGTGTGACAGTTACTTGGGAAGACAAAATGCTGTAAATCCAAATGAATGCTAACAATGTCCCCTGCTTCCTCCTTCTTCCGCTAGCTTTATATGCGGAATATCCTTTTGGTCATTTGGGATCAACTGTCCTTGCTGTGTCCCCTCCCAGCTTCTTTTACATCCCCAGCTCACTTGCTGGTGAAGTGATACGAGAAGAAGAAAAGGCCTTGACTCCAATGTAAGCACGGCTCAGAGATAACCAAAACATCTCTGTGTTATCAGCACTGTTTTCAGCACAAATCTAAAACATAGCCCCTGCTAGCTGCTGTGAAGAAAATTAACTCTATCCTAGCCAAAACCAGCACAAAATGTCAGGTTGTCTATTCTGTGATTCTATTTTAAAGACATTTGGGAGCACAGAGGTACTAGCATGTTGTTTCTGGTCTTTTAAAACAATGTCTCAAGGTGCTGATATTTTTCCATATTCCCTTGGTTCTTGACAGGAGAATTCAAAATTAATTTGTTTGGCTTTTCTTAAATCTTTAGTATTTGTCATAGCAGCTTCCTTAATTTACTGTCTGATTTTTGCCAAGTAAGTTACACTGATGAAGCAGAGAGAAGGCTTTTGTTGCATAGGTATGACAAATTGTCCAGTTTTAATGGTCCAGCTTTGAATGTAGACAAATTGTAGCCATTTTTTAGAGCCTTTAGTTGTATCTAGATCTGGCCAGGTTATTGTATAACTCTTCCCTGGTTTAGTTCTCCTTATTTTGGTTTAGTTGTTTGTAGTAGCCTAACCTGCTTGTATAAATTGTTATAAAAAAATCAGTATCTTACCTCACACCTTTGAGAGTAATCCTGTGAGTAAGCAGTGTGTTAACATCATTAAGGGATGAATGCTAACAAGACCCATAAATAACCCCATTATTCACTATTCTGTAAAACATAAGGCGGTACCTCTTGTCCTGTGACCAAAATGCTCTGCTGCAGGGCTGTGGAATGAGTAATTAAAGGTACTGCGCAGTAGCTTTTCTCTTCCTGGAGTTCTCATTCCCATGTTATAAGATCGTGAGGCTGTGTAGTTGGAAGTGCATCCAGCACGACATTATGGATTCTTGATAGATCTTTTACTGAGACTGTGATGACTGTGAATGTGTCAGGAGGAGAGAATAAAATTAGGCTGGGGAGCGGGTAATGATTAGTGTCTAATAGGTACCGAGTTTGAGGCTATCATCTGTGCAGATGTACTTTATAGCTATTCAGGGAGGGAGAGAGACAGAGGAAGACTTTTACAGAGATGCAAAAGCACCTGAATTAGGATTTCTCTTTCAGTTGACCTTAGAAAAGCTTATTTTTTCTGTTTCACTTGTCTCGAGAGATTAGCCCTTTATTTAGGAACCAGATTAGGTCTCTCAAATTTGGTGGTGCGGATGTTTTCCTAATCACCTAGTGATTAAATTTCGGTTAATTTGAGATCCATTATTGCACAATCAGTGTCATCTCTCTTCTTGTGGTATATTTAGTGGTACTGACATATTCAAATCTAGGATTTGAACTTTGAAGCTTATATTTACTTTTTGAAGCTTTATGACAGGTTTTCTGGTTTTTTTTTTTTTTTTTAAAACCCAGACATTTCTGTTGTAGTCTCTTTTTATATTGACTATGCAAACCATCGAATTATAGAATGCCAGGTTGGAAGGGACCTCAAGGATCATCTGAGCCAATCTTTTTAGGTGATGCATAGCTTAAATGAGATGGCCCAGCACCCTATCAAGCTAAGTCTTAAAAGTGTCCAGTGTGGAGTAATCTACCACTTCCTTGGGGAGATTATTCCAATGTTTTATTGTTCTCATGGTGAAAAAATTTCTTCTGGATTCCAATTGAAATCTCTTTAGGAGCAACTTCTACTCATTAGCCCTTGTCTTTTCCATGTTGACTCCTTGTAAAATGGGAGTCTCCATTTGATAGACACTTTTTATGTGCTGGTACATGATAATAAGTTCTTCTCCCCATAGCCTTCTCCTCTCAAGACTGAATGAACCCTGTTCTCTCGGCTTTGTTTCGTGTGGTAGGTTTCCTAGTCCTCTGATCATCTTATCGGCACTTATCTGAACCCTCTCCAGCCTGCCCACATAGAGAGGACAAAACCTAAGTGCAGTATTCCAGGTATGGCCTGACAAGCACTGAATAGGGTAGGATAATCACTTCTTTATACAGATATGCACTTTGATGCACCCCAGCATCCCGTTGGCTGCCTTTGCTGCTGCACCACACTGTTCACTCATGTTGAACCTGTTGTGCACTGAGACCCCCAGGTCCTTCTCCATTGAGACGATCTCCAGCCAGCTGCGCTTCAGAGTTATGTATTCCGAAGCGCAGGCCTTAAACTTATCTTCATTGAACTTGGTATGGTTCCTGCTTGCCCACTCTTTTGACCTGTCCATATGTTCCTGGAGGGTAGCTCTGCTCTCTGGAGTGCCATCTGCAAACTTCATAAGGGTGTTCTTGTTCCTGGCATCCAAGTCACTTATGAAAATATTGAACAACGTTGGGCCCAATATCAGTCCCTGGGGTACGCTGCTTGTAGCTGGTTGCCAGTTTGATAAAGAACTGTTTACCACCACCCTCTGGATATGGCCTGTCAGCCAGTTCCTCACCCACTGCACCAAACAGATGTCTAGGCTGCAGAGCGTCAGTTTCTCTAGGAGGAGGCTGTGTAGAGCTCTGTCAAAAAAAGCTGTACCTATATCTGTGAAGATTTTTGCTGAGCAATTTTGTTATATTTGAAATAAAATATATCTACATTTCTCATGGAAAAGCTATGAATAGATATAATTTCAGGCCATGTTTACAATAAAACCACTGAAATGTCAGGTTCATTATTTTGCCTCTTTAGGCACGGTGCATATTTTTATTTTGTGCATCTGTCTTATGGGTACTTTCTTAGTTACAGGATGGATACTGTGTTAAAATCAGTTGTTTTATTCTTCATGTGTTTTCTGATGCAGGTGCAGTAATTTTTTTACTCTAGCTTTGCTTAAATAATAAAACTTCTATTGCAAGCTTCTTTCTGTTTGGCAAAGAGGAGTGTTGTCCATTTATTTCCATAAGATTTCAAGCCCAGACTTAGTAACTGTGTTAGTCTTTCTTACAGACTGAAGACTTCGTCAGTTTGGACTTAGTTTCATTTATAATATTAGCCTTTGAAGTCCAAAGACTTTAAGAAAACATAAGTAATAATCTGTTGTTGCATCTTTCGGAAAAAATGCTATTTACTATGTGTGAATCCAAGTAATGAATTTTGGGAAACTAATAGATTCGTACAGTAGGTGTTGTCACAGCTGTAACTTGTAAAGCTTTATAAAATAGCTTTTGGATACTGTACTTCAAAAAGAAGCGAGATACAGAATGTATTCTTATAGCAGTTTTATGAAAAAACACATTTTTTTACAACAACAATGTTTTCAATCTTTGTCTCTAGTTATTTGTCTGTTCTGCATTGAATGCCTAGCCTGAGGATTGTATTTTGTTCTCTGCTTCAGTGATGTTATAATTGAGCATTTCAAAAGAGACTGATGGTGATACTAACTAGGAGTCATTCCTAAAAGAAATGGTGTTGAACACTGGAGGGCAACATTACTGTTTTCTGATACCAGTCCATGTCTACTTTTAGAAACTATGCTCACATTCAGTGCTTTATGCTCACTAACTTTTCTACTTTTTGCCCAGCTTTCAGGGCATTTACACATATAAGTTACAAAGAATATGACTGTCAGAGCTGACTGCTAATGTGGCCTTTACTGTTTCATGCCGTTTAGGGATTTAATGAAATTATTTGAGTACCCAGTTTTAGTCAAAGTTTTATAATGACAGTGTAGGGGTGTCTGCATCTAGTCTACCACTACTTGGTAATCAAAAAGTTATCATCCATTCTGTATAAGCTAGTGGTTCTTTAAGATTGATTTAATAAGTGTTTTCAAAATTCATACCAAAATTATAAGTTTCTTTATTAGATGACTGAGGTATGTGCCAAACTGAATTTGGATGGCAACTGGGATTCATTCAAGTATATGAAATAGCATTTTAACAAGTTTTTAAAATAATTTTAATTTTTATGAAGTTTTGAACATATCTAATGATTATATGCTCAGTACTTTAGTATTTGTTGACATATTGATCATGAAATCGATAAAATACTCTTGTGATTTTAATTAAATAGAATAAGCCATTAACTGTTCTGCCTTCTTGGAAAACATAATGCTTACCTTATGTTGTAACATTTCTGTCTCTGCTTGCTTTGACATGGGACTTGCCTTTTAATTCCCAATTCTAATTCCTGATGCAAAAATGTTTTTGTAAACATGGTGGCAAATAGCATTTTCTTACTGAATTTCCTTAAGGATACGTGTTCCTTCATAGACCTGCTTCAGTTGTAACAAGAACTCTCTTTGACAGGTAGAGAATATTGTTGTTTGTTTATTTACATGATGTGTCTCAGTATTTACACACAGACTTGGTCTAAAAGAAAGTTTACTTACTATGTATTTCACAGCATATTAATTTATTTGTAGTTGCCATTGATAAAAGAGGGGTTTGCATTCAATTTTTTAACTCTGTTAGCAGATGTGTATGAGTTTCAGTCATGGAATTGTCTTTGCAAAAGATAGGTGGCGAGGCCTTCATCTCCAAGTGACTGCTGACTTAAAAGTTGTCTCACCTAAGGCTTCAGCCTCTGTGGTTGAAGGAGACTGCTGTGAGTAATCCTGTTCTGAAGTGGATTGTTTCTGTGGTATAAAAGTCTATTGGCAGCATAAGGTGTGTGCGTCTTGGACTTTGTTGTTTGAAAGCACTTTGTTATGTCAGAGGGCCGACATTTGACTTGGACAGATTTAAGAGTTGTCAGGTATAATGTGCCTAGTTCTGTTTTGATAAATATTTAGAAGACCCTGGTGTGTCTATTGATTCACAAATATATGATTGTAACATTGATATTGGAAGTCTGGGAAAAAAGTCTGGGAAGTGTGAATTAATGAAGGAGCAACTGTTAGGTAAGAAAATGTAGCTATTTTAGTAAAAATGAGTGGAAGAGGGAAAAAGCAAAGAGAAATAAGGAGATACTTGAGTGACAGTGTAAAGAAGGAATTTTGAATGTGATTTAAGAGACACCATCTCATTTAAGAGACACCATCTCATCAGAAGGAAAGATAATATTCTTGGAAACATGGAAGATGTGCAGGAAGTAGTATAAACCACAAGAACAACAAAGAGTAGAACTAAAGGATCATCCTAAGATTTTACAGGAATGGGAGGAAGAGGAAGAATGCAGGCAAATGGGGAAGGAACAGTTAAATGCTATAGTTTACTTTTGTCTGAAAAAAAGAATACTGCCTTTAATTGTTTGTTTTGTCTAAGGATCTGATCTTAACATTCAATTTTAATATTGCAGGGGCTTTTTTGTGATGAGGTTCTGATAAATGACAGAGGAACCTGGATTGAATGTTGTTAGTTGTCAAAGGCATTTTCTACTTGCATTTCCTTTCCTTAGATCAGTGAGCCAGTTAAACTGGAACTATGCTGTGGTTTCTTCCATAGTTGCATAGTCTTCAATAGCAACTGAAGAAGCCTTGGTTTCGCAAAACTGTTAATCAAGTTCTAGTCTACCTGCTCCTCATAAGACTTGTTTTCCAGCCCCTACACCAGTTTTGTTGCTCTTCTCTGGACATGCTCCAGGACCAAAATGTCCTTCTTGTAGGGACCAAAACTGAACACAGTATTTGAGGTGCGGTCTCACCAGTGCTGAATACAGGGGCAGAATCACTCCCCTGGTCCTGCTGGCCGCACAGTTTCTAATAAAAGCCAAGATGCTGTTGGCCTTCTTGGCCACCTGGGCACACTGCTGGCTTGTGTTCAGTTGGCTGTCAACCAACATCCCCAGGTGATTCTCTGCCAGGCGGCTTTCAAGCCCCTCTTCCCTAAGTCTATAGCACTGTACAAAGTTGTGTCTTGAGTGTAGGACTCTGCACTTGGCCATGTTAAACTTCATCCCATTGGCCTCAGCCCATCGATCCAGCCTGTTCAGATCCCCTTGGAGAGCCTTCCTACCCTCCAGCAGATTGACACTTCCTCCCAGCTTAATGTCATCTGCAAACTTGCAGACGATTTCCTCGTCCAGGTCATTGATAAAGATATTGAACAGAACCGGACCCAGCACCAAGCCCTGGGGGACACAACTTGTGACCGGCCTCCAGCTAGAGTTCATTCCATTCACTGCCACTCTCTGGGCTTGGCCATCCAGCCCTTTTTCAACCCAGCAGAGAGTGCGCCTCTCCAGGCCAGTGGGAACCAGTTTCTCAAGTAGGATACTGTGAGAAACCGTTTCAGAGGCTTTACTGAAGCCTCAGTATACTACATCCACAGCCTTTCCCTTATCCATCAAGTGGATCTCCTTGTCATAGAAGGCAATCAAGTTAGTTTGGCAGGACGCGCCTTTCCTGCACCCATGCTGAGTGGGCCTGATCAGTTGTCCTGTGTGTGCTGTGAGTTGGCACTCAAGATGACCTGCTGCATGACCTTCCCTGGCATTGAAGTCAGACTGACAGGCCTGTAGTTTCCTGGATCCTTTCTCCAGCCCTTCTTGTAAATATTCACTGGACTTCTGGAGTTGCCTTTTCCTTTCTTCCTGGAACCCTGCGTGGGCTACGCATTGCAACCTGTCCGAGAATGTTTGCCTGTTTGGCTCCACTGTTCACAAGTCAGACCCACTGCCGCAATATCATGGTAAAAAGTGAAATCAACCCAAATCAAGGAAATAGAGTATATAAACAGAAATAGATAGCTAGTTGTAATTGATATTTGATAAATGTTAAATCTTCTGCTTGGTATTTGCATCTCATAAAAAAGCTTAAAATGTGTCTTGTGACATGTAATATATTTGTAAGTGATATAATTGCAAGATACATATTTTGCTCCAATAAATAAAGTATTTGCAACATTTTTGCATTACATTTGTGTTGAACATTGCATGAGCAGATATTTCATGTCAGAATTCCTTTATTCTTCATGTAGCCTAGTGGTTAATGGTAGCTGTAGTAGGAAAAAGTAGAACATGGTGGGGTCTTCAGGCAGCTAGACTTATTTATCTGCTTCACTGTATCATGCCATTTGAAAGTGCAGTTTTAAAGTTGTTGGAAATTCCATAATTTTCCTTAATGCTGACTTAAAGTTGAACTGTAAAATATGTAAATGTTCTGTATATAGTCTCTTATCTACTTACTTGCCCATCTAACAACCTGATTGAAGATAAAAATAAAAGATATTTTGTGTTTTGGCTAATTTGAGTATATTTGAAACGTACTGCATATGTCTTTAATGGTTTTCATCTTATTTGTTTTAATAAGCTTTCCTGATTCAACACCTGTAAACAATGGCATTTTTTAGAGATTAACTGGAGCTTGCCTCTGCATATCCAGCAAGACTAAAATAGGCTTTGGACTGGTTGTTCTACAGAAAAGTCATTTAAATGACACATATTTTGTTTCTATTACGAAATTGTATCCCTTCAGAAATGCCAGTCACAGAATTAAAGACTGATAAATTTGTAAAGGTCACAAACTTATCTCTAATTTTTCTGATCTGGAGATTTTAACAAGTAATCCTTGTTCACCAAGGATTTGATTACCTAAAACTATGTGTGTGAAAACCCCAACTATGGGGGTTTTTGTAGTAAAAATTCTTATCTTTTATTGCAGGCATTTGAGGAAGATATGCTTTATGTGGATGCTAAAAGCTTTGTGAACTGCAGTAACATATAATTTATACAGGTTATGTTAGTTGCCAATTAAGAAATCTGAGTTGTTGACCTAGCATTTTATTTTAACATATTCTACTTTTGAACCATTCCAGAAAGTTTTCTTGAGGCTCTTGTGAAAGAATATTTCTACCTTTCAACTGGAGTTGTAAGAACCGCTTTCAAGAAAGAGGAAACTATGATGATAGTTTTTCAGGTGGTTTTGTATATTCCCACTTGTTACAGCATAAAGAAGGTTGTGTCATTAACATCTGGAGCTTGTTTGTGAGTTGTATTTGATGATGAAGTCAATGCATCTCCTCACACCATTTAAAATACTGGCTTTTTGGCATGTAGCAAGCTTACATTACTGTTAGAGTTGGAATTACTTTATTTTGCTCTTTCTGTGATACTTTAAGATAGGGGAAGAAGAAAGGTTGTGTGCCACTTGTGGGATGCATACAGTATCTCTGTCTGTGAAGGTGGAGGCATTGCGTTCACCATTTCTTAAGAAGCTGCCAGCCAGGATTGAAGTCGAACCACAGTTACTGTGGTGGAGCATTAAGAGCTTGTAGCACTGGATTATATTGTGTTTCTGTTACATCTCCCTTTTGTTGTACTGTGTCCTTTCTGCATCTTTCTCCAACCACATCTCATTGTTGTACAGCATATACCCACCTCCTTTGCCATGCTGCCTAAAGAGGTCCAGGGCTTTGTTTGCTTAGTGATAGCTGAAGAAGTTTTAAAAAATTTAAAAAATAATTAAAAAAATCTCTACTTCTAGATCTTGCATACCTATCCTTAGTAAAATTAAAATTTACTAAGGTGAGGAAGAACTTTGTCTGGCCACTGTTGAACAGGCTGTTGGACTGAATGAATCGATAGCCAAAATAAAATGTAGATTTAAAATGTTAATTTATTTTTGCAGGGGATAACTAGAAATTTTGTTGGTGATGCCACTAGAATGCACCAAGCACTGCTTAAATCATTAAGAAAGGCCAGAGAAAATAGTCACATTGTTTAGAGTCTTACTCTGTGTCAGATATTAGACTAAGGATTGATTAAAACCCAGATCTTTTCATTTGTGAAGCTGTGTTCTAAAGTAGCCACAGCAAGCATTTGGCATCTTAACTGGGCATGAATGTATGTAAACCGAATGTGCAATTAGATTTGCTTGGGAGTAAGATGTTTGCACAAGGATTGTAATTTACTAAGAAGATTATTAAAGATTTTCTGTTAGTAATGAGAGCAGTGTATACTTGGAGGCTATGGAGATTAATTACACATATTTAGCATCCTGAGAAATGACATTTTGTCTGTATTCCTTCCTTTCTTTACAGATTTTATTTTACAGTAACTTTTTTCTTATTATTTGGGTAATAGGTCATAGAAGTGACAATGGCATCTAAGTAAATAAGGAATGTTTGATTTTTGTCAAGAAGACAAAATGGACATGGGTAGTGTAAAAATGAGAAAGTTGCGTGAAAGCTATCCTGAAGAATTGTGCCAAAGCAGTTTTGCATTGCTGTAGTAGCTTTAATGTAATGAACCTAAAAGATGGAGTATCTGTAGCCCCTTGAATTTAGAAAGGTTAAGAAAAAGCGTTTTTTATTTTATAAACTTATCACTGCAGTATGGTGCTTGAGAACATTATTATTAGTTCTAAACATTCATCTAAGAAAAAGTAATTATTAATATTCTTATTGTAATGGTATGAAGCTGAAAGAGTCAGATGGGTCTATATAAAGTTCAAGTTGAAACAAGTTGAGACTTAGTTTACCTATTTAGGATGATATCATTTGCCAAAGGTCACCCTAGGTATTGATGTTGAGGTAGGGATCTTTTTATTGTACTGGTAGTGAAAACCAATTACTTAAAAGAATTGATGTTAGGGAAGCATATGATTTATATATTCCTGAGTGTTGCAGTTTACAGTTCATAAAGTTTAATATAAACTTATTTAAGTTATATATAGTAATCCAGCTGTATTCAAGTTCTCAGTACTGAAGATATTGAAAGGTCATTAAAGACAAAACCACCCATATCACCACATTTCAGTGTACATTATCTGAAGCTTCCTGTGCAAGGAGGTTGATATCCAAAGTCCTGGGATGTATCAGATTCTATTTGATACCTTTTTCTTCGCTTTAGTGTCAAAATGTGTTGTGATTTTTTAAAATAATAAATAAATCTTACTTCTGGGATGAGATAAGCATGACATGCTTGTTCTAAAGAGGTTTAATTGTGGCTTTTTTGAATCAGAGGTCGACTAATAAGAGGCTGACTTGAAAAAGCCTTACAAACTTAATAGAGACCCAGCTACTGTGATACTAGGACTTGGTAATTCTTCAAGAACAGTCTGGTGTTTCAGTGTTGCCTGCAGTGTGCTTGATGCAGCATGATGTCACAAAATCAGATTGGAAGAACTCCAAACAGTGCCTGTAATGTCCTCCTCAGCGGTAACCAGTGACAGATAGAGTCGTTGCTATCTGTTGTTTCCAGTTGCTGATAAATGAGTGTGACATCTGTTACTTAATGAGTATCCTAGGGAAAAGGGACAAGGAGGGAATGTAAATATTCTTTCCCTCCCCCAGCTCTTGTTAGCCTGTATATTTACCTAGAATACTTTATGTAGTTTTTATGAAGAGAATGTGTATTTTCATCTGGCGAGATTTGTGTCTGGTATTGTATTTTGCTGAATAAAGTCAGGCATGTCCTACCTACCATATCTTTTGGTATTAAAGAAAGTTAATTGTTGGGAAGCAAGTGTGCAAGCATAAAATCATGGACCTGATTTCATATCTGATTCTGTCACCGTTGTCTGACTTTCAAGGGAGCTGTTTCTTATATCATCTTCCTCTCTTGGAGTGCAGTGCCTGGCCCATAGCATGTACATGCCTTCCTGCAGTCCCTCAGCAGTGTGACAAGCGTAAGGTTTTCTCCCATGGAGTGTCTAATTGAATCAGAGCAGAGTCCCTCATTTAAACCATTATAGAATCGTAAATGTTGGAGAAAACCTGTAAGATCAAGTCCAGCTGTCAGACCACCACCACTGTGCCTACTAAAGCACGGTGCTTTAGTGTCTCATCCTGAAGTGCCTCATCTACATGCTTTTTGAGCACCTCCAGGGGTGGTGACTCCACCACTTCCCTGGGCAGCCTGTTCTAATGCTTCACCACTCTTTCAGTAAGGAAAATTTTCCTAATGTCCAGTCTAAACCTTCTGTGATGCAGCTTGAAGCCATTTCCTCTTGCCCTATTGCTAGTCACTTGAGCAAAGAGACCAACACCCAGTCCTTGACCCTGATCTTTTTTGCTTCCAAATCCAAGCTGTGTAGTATTATTAAAATTTCAGGATGACTCCATTGAAGTTGTGTGTTACTGAGGACCCATTGGCTGTGGGACTGCATGAATCTACTCAGGTTTGCGAACAACCATTTCTTGCTGCGCGAGTCAGCAGTGTGTTCAGCAGCATGTGAGCTTTCTTTCTTCTGTATTGGGCTGTTGACCTGCTTGATCCCACTCTGCTGACTCTAGCAGGAACTGTATGTGTCATGTAGAACAGCAATTAATAAGATCAAGTCATCTTCACCCAGTGTATCTAACAAATTAAAGTATGAAGTAATTGAATTGTATATCATAATGCATAAGGTTTTGAAGACATCAGGGTAAGTATGGGCTAGTACGTCTATGTGTACTGGTAAGCAGGTAAAAATCACAATTCAGGGTAGAATTAGCACGTGGATGAATATAGAAAAGTTTGAACATGTTTTAAGGATCATCATTTTCTGAAGGAAACTATGTACGTAAGCAGTTGATATCATCCGAAGTATTTGGCAAGATTTTTCACCGAAGGCGCTTAGAAGAGTTAGAGCTGTCATAATATAACATGGAGTTGTGAAATGCATAAAAACTGGTTTAAATGTACAGTGAAAAGGACTAAAATAATTGTCCTGTTTTCATACTGAAGGCAGGTCACCAGTAGAATCCCATGAGGATCTGAACTGAGGCCTGTGCTCTTAATGTGTTCAAAAATAATTAGATGAGGAACGAATACTGAGGGGTCAGAGCTTTCAGACACTACAGAGTAACTCAGGATAAGTAAAAAAGATACATATATATCTATCCAATTGATAAAATGGCAGTTCAGTTCAATGTAAATAAGTATGTATGTGGAGAGAGGGAATAATCCTAATTTTACACATAGATCTATGGTCCTTAAGTTGATTGTTACTATTCAGACAGTTGAAATAGATTAATGAAAATGTTAGCTCGATCTTCAGTCACAGAAAGGGAAGTTTAGGAATCACTACAAATTCCATTGAAAGGAAAAGATGGGAACTGCGCATCGGTAGGGTACAGTTCTGTTGAAATAATGATAAGAATTGTTGAACGGATTTGCTGTTGCCTCTAACTGGGAGCTGTCAATTTAACAAGTAGAGATCATTAAAGTAATATGCTTCTCAACATAATGTGTAGTTAAATTCAGAGACAGCTTGCTATGGACTCCTGCAGCAGGAGGTGTCACATTACAAGTATATCCCCACTAGCTCAAGATATCTGAAGAGAGTATGGGAGTTTGTAGAGGTATAAATGAGACCAAGTGATGTATGTGCTTACTCTGTCCTTATAATTTTTCCATTATATCTTTTAATGTCTATTGTTAGTAAACAGCTGTTTTCCTAGATAGTTGTTTTGGTTGGGGTTTTTTTTGTTTTTTTAATCTGACTTAGTTAAGCACTTCTTATAAACTTTTTCAGTATGAAAACTCTTATTTTGGCCACAGGCTCTAATTAAAACTCTAATTAAATTCCTCTAATGAAGGAGATGTGAGAGGGAAGGGAGAAGTAGTGTTTTTGGTGGCTTTCTTCCTGTGATGGTGGTATTAATGAATGATTCTCCTGTAGTCCTGCTGACAGGGGTGATCTGACCTTACGATATTCCTTTAGTCATTCAGCTGTATGTAGATATGAACTTGTTCAGTTTGCTTTCCTGTTAACATGCTAATCCTCTTCTCCTACTGCAGCACTGCACTTCCAGCATGACGAGTGTTTCTTGACTTCCTCAGTTCCTTGTATCAGATTTAAGAAACTGAAGGAAAGATACAGTGGTCTGCTGGAAATGGTAGTTGCTTCCAGCTTTGGTGCAGAGCAGGAGATAAGACTTGAAGCTGTACTTACTTAAAGGCTTGTCGAATTATGTAAACCAGCCTACTTATAAATATTATTCCCCCTACTGTCTCTGAACTGTTTCAAATTGGAGCAGGGTAACTAAACTAGTTAATGAAAAATTATTAACCTGAATGGGAACCTGAACTAAAAGAACTTAACTGTAGCTGAACCAAAGGAGGATGTTGTTCTGTGCCATGCCATGTTAGCTTTCCAAGCAGAAAAATTTGTGTGATACTAAGGTGGTTTAGGGCTTGCTAAGAAACAGTGTGGCTGTTAAATGAGATTGTCAGAGGCATGCTTTGGTGTGAAAATGGTCCTTGGTTCTGATGGTCTTGGTTTTGTTGGTCTTGAACTGGCTTCTTTAGAAATGTCTGCTATACCATGAGGGAAATGCTTCATTTTTATTGCTTCCAAGTATATTGACAGCTGCAACTTTAAATACGAAATTGTATGAGATCCTTTTTTTAAAAAAAAAAAAAAATAGAACGTCATTAAGATAAATACTAAATCTTTCATTTTGATGTAATATTGTGAAAAAGTGATATTTGGAACTGGAAGGTCAGTTATGATGTGCTTATATCATCCATTTTCTAGGCAACTGAAGACATGCTGTTCTGCTGTTGTTTAGCCTCACAAGGGCGAATTATCATCCACTTAGATTACACTTGATTAATTACCTCGATTTGAGATACTACTGACACAAGGAAGTGCAAGGAATAATACCAAAGTATAGACTGAATTTTCTTGTTTTCAGCCATCCAGGACTTCACCCTTTACAGTACTTTCCACTTTTTGTGGAGTAAACTATTTTAACTTTGGATCTGGCAGATGTATTGGATTTGGGTTTTTGGCAAGAAGGCTTCTAGTAAAAAATTTTAGGATTCTGAGATCAGCTTGTTACACAGTAAAATGCTGTAGTTGTTTAAAAATAATTTTATGTTTGTAAAATATTAATTTATACTGACTTGTAGATTTGGATGAGTTGACTGAAAAGTGCCCTGTAGGTTACCTAAACCACACTACTGACAAAATTGACACCTCTGTTGCAAAATGTTAAAAGTGAGCAGCAAAAACCTCACAATGAAAAGAAACAATGATTACATTGGGGAACTCGGTTTTTGGAAATGTGAATGTTTTGTTGTGTATTTACCTCAGTAGGCAACTAAGCACCACACCACTGTGTGCTCAGTCCCCACTGGCTGGATAGGGGAGGGAATCAGAATCTGAAACGAAGCCCCATGCCAGCTACTATGAAGAAAATTAACTCTGTCATAGCAAAACCCAGTACACCTGGCTTTCACAAAACTTGATTAAATATTGGTTAACTTACAATGATGAATAGTCTCCTCCTTCCCCCCAGAAAACACTCCCGAACAACTGAACAGTTGAGCATGATTTTGAAAGACTAGAAAGCTTTCCACTAGTTCATATGTGTCTGTATGTTTTTCCAGATTTTACTTTGAAGCAGATGTCTTTTTGTACTTCCTAATAATTTCTAAAGCAAATAGCTTGACTTCATTGTCACAATGTGTTTTCTAAATACTTCAACAACAACTAGGGGGCTGAAGAGAATCTTCACCCTCTGTTGGATGTGGAGGGAAACAGTGACAAAGGACGAGGAAAGGGCTGAAGTATTTAATACTTTCCTTGCCTCAGTCTTTAATAGTAAGACTTATGAGTACTCAGCTTCCTGAGCTGGAAGACTGGGACAGGGAGCAGGATGGAGCCCCTGTAATCCAAGGGGAAATGATTAGCAACGTGCTACACCGCTTAGATACACACAAGTCTGTGGGGACAGATGGGATCCACCCAGGAGTACTGGGGGTTCTGGTAGAAGTGCTGACCAAGCTGCTTTTCATCATTTATCAGCAACTCTGACTACACAGGGAGGTTTCCCTTCACTGGAGGTTAACAGATGTGATGCTTTTCTACAGAAAGCCTTACCTCTGTGCCAGAGAAAGGTTATGGAGCAGATAATCTTGAGGACCATCATGCAGCACTTAGAGGGCAAACAGATGATCAGGCCCAGTCAGCATGGGTTTATAAAAGGTGAGTTCTGCTTGGCCAACCTGATCTCCTCTGACAAGATGACCTGCTTAGTGGATAAGGGAAAGATTGTGGAATTGTAGACCTCAGTAGAGCCTTTGACACTGTTTTTGATAGCATTCTCCTAGAGAAACTGGCTGTTCCTGGCTTTGATGGGCATATTATTTGCTGGGTGAAAAACTGTCTGGATGGCAGGGCCAAAAGAGTTGTTGTGAATGGAGTTCAGTCGAGTTGGCGGCCAGTCACAATGGATGTTCTCCGGGGCTTGGTGTCGGGACCAATCCTGTTTATAATATCTTTGTCAAAGATCTGGATGAGGAAATTGAATGTGCTGTCAGTGAGCTTGCAGATGAAACCAGGTTGGGCAGGAGTGTTGCTTTACTTGAAGGAAGGAAATCTCTACAGAGAAATCTGGACAGCCTGGATCAATGACACCAACGTGATGGACTTCAGCAAAACTCGGTGCCAGGTACTGCAGTTTGGTCACAACAACCCCAGGCAAAGCTACAGGCTTGGGGAAAAGTGGCTGGAAAGCTGCCTGGCAGAAAAGGACCTGGGGTGTGTTAGTTGACAGCTGTCTGAACCAGCAGTGTGCCCAGGTGGTGAAGAGGGCCAGCAGTATCTTGGCTTGGATTAGGAACGATGTGGCCAGCAGTGGTAGGGAAGTGATTGTGCCCCTGAACTACTGGTTGGTGAGGCCAGACCTTGAGTTCTATGTTCAGTTTTGGGCCTCTCACTACAAGAAGGACATTAAGGGGCTAGAGTGTGTCCAGGGAAGGGCAGTGGAGCTGGTGAAAGGTCTAGAGCACAGGGGCTGTGGGAAGCAGCTGAGGGACCTGGGGCTGTTTAGCCTGGAGAAGAGGCTGATAGGAGACCTTATAACTCCATACAACTACCTGAAAAGAGGCTGTAGTGAGATGGATGTTGGTTTCTTCTCCCAAGTAACAAGTGACAGCATGAGAGGAACTGGCCTCAAGTTGTGCCCGGGGAGGTTTAGTTTGGATATTGGGAAAAAAAGTTCACCAAAAGGGTTGTCAAGCATTGGAACAGGCTACCCAGAGAAGTGATTGAGACACTGGAGATAGTTAAAAGATGTGTAGATGTGTGCTTAGGGACATGGTTTACTGGTGGACTTGGCAGTGTCAGGCTTACGGTTGGACTCAATGATCTTAAAGATCTTTCCCAACCTAGATGATTCCATAATTACCATATTTGTTTAGAGAAGTTTACTTCAAAGCATGTTACAAGCTTACTGCTTTATTCTTTGGACGGAATAATTTAGAATTACACTGCATAACTGGGTAGAGGAAATTACTGTATTTATCTGATTCTTTCCACCAAATTTTGAAATGTTTGCAGCTTTTAAAGTTTATCCGGACACAGTAACCTACATCTTGAAAAATATGTTTGAAATCATACTCCTTATGAAACTGTTTCTAGATCTAAAGTAAGGCTCATATTTTGAGATGTATGCAGTCCAAATTAGGCTATTTATCTCCCATGTTTAGACAATGAGTGTTACTCTAAAGTTTACTGAATCTGCTAAACATATCAGAAATTAGTTCTAGTTAATGTTTCACTTCATCTTGGTATCTTTTTATTGTATTGAATTGTGAATGATAGTGATCTATTGTTTTCTGTTGTGTAACTTGTTTATGTAGTGTGTCATTTACTTAAAGACAAGACCATGTTAGAGAAAACAGAGTTAGGACCATAATATAAAGTATTATCTGATACACCTCAAATACTATGTATTTAAAATTAGCTGAAGTTTAGTTCTGAATGACTGTTTAGTTTTGGAATTTCCAAGTTATCTGTTCTCTGGGAATACCTTGCTTATGTTAGATTAAATATATCAGTGTTGCAAAATACTTGGAGGTTTTCTCTGTTGCTGTTTGAAATTTTGTCATCCATATAAATTAACATAGAAAAGTCAACTTAGAAGTTTTTATCCTAAATGGATACAGTATGAATTTGCTTTTTTTCCTAACTCCCACCATCAGTTTTTAGTGAAAAGTCTAAAGCGAATTCTAAAACTAATGTCAAAAAAACCCACTTCATCAACTTATTATTTTGTAGGGTCATGCAAACACAGAAGGTGTGTATGTCCTAATTTCTATAAATGCTTTTACAGGAGACTTATTAAATGAGGATAATCAAAGATAGATAATACACTTTATTATGATGTTCAGATAAGAATGCCATTGATGAAAAATTTGCATTAAATCCTAATATTTTTAAGTACGGCTGTCCAGTCCCAATGGTCACATTTCAAATTATGGATACCTGAACAGCCACTTCAGTGGCTATTTGAGTGTTGTGACAAGCAGTGGGGTGACTCAACTCATGGTGTAATATCAGTGAAGCTTAATTGCACAGCAGCTGGAATTTAAAGCGTACTAGCCATGACTTCTACTATGTACCACTGCATAGTACTACATCAGTGTTAAGTAGTTGTATGTTATATTTGTGACAACATGTTATGTAGAGCATGACTAATTATCCATGAAAGTGTGTGTGTGTATATATATACACACATACCTATATATATACATTTGTTCCAGTATATTGTCAGTACCTTGGATGTGTTGAGTGCATGTATGTTCTGTTTTTGTAGCAATTCTGACTCTTGTTTGAATCAAGTAGAATGTATGCATGATACAAAAATAAGTCCAAATTAACATGCTTAACTGTTCTTGTTAGTGTTTTAACAACAGATGCAGTCCTGAAATTTTTCCAGTCTTTTAAACTCTGGCCTTTGCTTTTCTTCAGAATGAGTCAACAGGTAGAGATCAGTGCTATTCTTTGTTAGTTAAGGACAATTTCAGTATCAGTTAAAACTACTGTTTTCTATACTAGGCAGATTGCAGAGCCCACAATGTGAAGTGCAACAGCGTCATTGAGAATTGCTGAAGAGATCCCTCATGTAGAGAGCACTATGCATGTTTATGCAGTTTTTGGATAAACGTATAGCAATGCAGTGAAATCAAAGATTTGTTCATTGTCTCCGTTGTCTCCTTTAAAAAGAAGTTCTGTATTATAGTATCAGAGTATAGTTTGGGTTGGAAGAGACTGTTTAAAGGTCATCTAGTCCAACTGCCCCTGCAATGAGCGATGATGCCTTCAACCAGATCAGGTTGCTCAGAGCCCCATCCAGCCTGACCTTGAATGTTTCCAGGAATGAGGCGTCTGCACCTCTCTGGGCAACCCGTTCCAGTGCTTTACCACCAACACTGTAAAAAAAAAAAAAAAAATTCCTTCTAGCTATTCCAAATCTATTCTCTTTTAGTTTAAAACCATTACCCCTTGTCCTGTCGTAACAGGCCTTGCTAAAAAATTTGTTCCTGTCTTCCTTAGAAGCTCCTGTTAAGTACTGGAAGACTCTCATAAGGTCTCCCTGTAGCATTCTCTTTTCCAGCCTGAACAACCCTATCTGTCTCAGCCTTTCCTCATAGAAGAGGTGCTCCATCCTTCTGAATGTTTTTGTGGCCCTTCTCTGGACCTGCTCCAGTAGGTCCATGACTTTTCCTGTGCTGAGGGCTCCAGAGCTGTACATGGCACTCCAGCTAGAGTCTCCCCAGAGTGGAGCAGAGACGCAGAATCACCTCCCTTGATCTGATGGCCATGTTTCTTATGATGCAGCCCAGGATACAATTGGGCCTTCTGGGCTTGAGCGCACATTGGCTCATGTCCAGCTTTTCATCCCCCAGTATCCCCAAGTCCTTTTCAGCAGAGCTTCTGTCAATCCCTTCATCCCCCAGCCTGCATTGCACTTCACCTTTTTGAACTTCATGAGGTTTACATGGGCCTACTTGTCAAGCTTGTATCATTGCAGTTATCCCATTTTATACTTAAGAACCACCTCCTCATTATCTTAATAGATGCTGTTACTTGGCTAAATCTCTCATTTCTTCCTTACATCCTTTCTCTGTTGGGATTCCTACTGAAAATATGGTAAAATATGGCATGGGATTTCCATCATTTCATTCTAGGCATCCATTATTTTGCCAGCACTGTAATTGAGACTACTCCCACACCAATGTTCTTAAATGCTGCGATTTTAGAAGTTGTTGCCACGAGTGTCTTCTTTTTCCTAGTTGAAAACGATTTCTCCTTTTGTCGGAGAAGCAGGGGATAAGAGCTCTTTAACACACTTCACTGTACCGTTCAAAAGATGAATTCTTTTCCCTCAACCTCCTTTATCTGAAAACATTTCATCTATAAGTACAGAGTGCTTCTGGTCAAGGAAGTCTGCATTTTCTGTCATCTGGGTGCTCAATTACTGCTTATTTCCAGAGAAGTCTTGTAATAGTTATTGGTAAGTTGTACTAAATCAGCTTCCTCCTCCCACCCCCGTTTTGGCTGTTCATGTTTTTTTGGACTAGAGCTTGCTGTACAGGAGCTGCATGGGTATTTACATGCCTTTTGTTGAGATCGAGTGCCTGATTAATTGTAGCTGGGCATTTATCAGTGACTCAATGTATGTGTAGTTATCTTACTAAAGAATTTCATAATTTCTAACTTTTTATACCACCTCACTTAGTGAGAATATGAAGACTGGATATAATTTCTTTTAATGAAGCTGCTCAGGAGACACATTTAGAATCCATTTATGTCATGATGTAGGTTGTAAGCACAACAGCAGTCTAGTAAACACAGCACCTTAGTACAGTTTTAATCTGATAGCAACTTTGTGCTTCATAAACCTGTCAAACGTGATAGGCTTCTGGATCTAAGAGATTATTTCTGTTCAGATATTAGCCAGATCTTGCAAGATGTTTGTGACCTGAATAAAGTGCAAGGGATTCTGCAAGAGGAACTTTCAATCATAGCCAGAAGAGAGACTCCACTTTGGTGTACCAGTTGCATTTTTCCTTTCCTTTTATGAAAAGCACTGTAATTGAAGCCTAAATCCTGCTGGGACAGGTCTTGTATTCCAAATTCAACACAAGAGATATTGCAATTGCTAACAGAGTCATTTAGTGCACCTCAGAGTTTTAGCAGAGGTAGTTGTCATGTCTGTTATGGATATCAGCTCTTCATTGACTGTGAAGCTCACCCATGCTAACTTTTCCTTTTGAAAGGAAATTTAGTCGTTGATATGTCTCATGTGGAGGAGAGGTGAAAAAGAAATACTAACTATCAAACAGCCCCAAAAGAAAAGCTATTTTTGTGGCAGTGCATGTGCTAAAATACAGTACTGATTTAAATTCTCTGCTGGCACTTACAGATCAACATAAATTATTCTACAAAACTAGCAGAAGTCTTTGGTGATTATTTTTAAACATGTTGCAAGACTTCATGATCTCTTGAAATGTGCTTCTTGATTTGGACCATTTGTCCTGTGAAGGTTCATGTTAGCTAAATCTGAATGTATTTTTAAAAAGCTCTAAGCTGGCATGGTCACTTTCTTGATTATTTTCTCTCTGTATTTGTTTCTGCAGCAAAAACCATGAATGTGTTTTATAGGTTTTTAACTCTAGTAGTGATCACCTCTTGAGCAAAGCAGCAATTTGAAGCTAGTATCCAGGAATATGAATAACTGTGAGATTTAATGCAATGGTGTATGAAGTTCAGCATATCTAATGCAGATCTTAGCACAATATAATTGTCTAAATTTTTTAGCAGGTGAAAAAAGATTTTCTCATTTGCCTTGCATCCAGATGGTACAGAGAGGAAAATAGGTTAATCCCTATTTTGTATACGGAACTAGTACATGCTTATTAGCAGATTTCTTTTCTGTGGAAATTTTAGTCTGGTTACAATAGAGCTCTTTTCCATTGCTGTTCCAGCATTTCTGTTTTTATAAGGATCTTGCATAACATGTAGATCTCTGTGATCCTGAAGTTCTTGAATGCTATGATACATCTATTGTTGATCAAATCCTTCGTAAGAAACACAGTATTATAAGATACTTTGGATGTTGTTCTCTTGGCCATGGATGTTCTGTCGAGAACTATCAAAAAGAATAATCTGCTTCACTGGTAACACTGTTTGCAAAAATGGAAGTCTTTCACTCATGGTAGAAAGAGAAGGGGAATTTATCGGAGGTCATCAAGTTTGAAAGTTCTGATCCTTGTCTTAAATTTTTAAATTTCTTTTGCTCTGACTTAATAGTAATTCTAGAATTTGTTTTGGAAATGTCTATGTGTATGTTTCCAAAGGTTCTTCTCCACAGACTGTATGTACTCCAGACAAAACAGTCCACATAAAGGATGTCTGCAGCAGTTTACAGAGTTACACAGGGCAAAGTGAATACTCTTCAGTTTGTGAATCACTCTCTCATACTGAAAAGATGTTGCCAAATAGACCTCAAAAGAAGAAGCTTCTGATGAGCCTTCTCCCCGAGCAATGGTGGGATATGCAGTGAACACAGACTGAACCAGATATGGAATGATCTTGTTGTGAGGCAGCTGGAATTCTTTCAGAAGAGTCAAGAATATCCATGTTATTGGAAAGTAATCAAAATCCGTAGGCAGAAAAGTCAGCTTCATCAGGGGAAGAAAGTAAATAAAGCTAAGAAATAAGTTTTATAACATTCCCTTTCTGAGACGAGTTGTATTACATTAAATTGATGGTGCTGGGGTCTTTGTTCATCACAGTTTTCACGTCTGTGTACTGCAGAATGTTAGTGTAATTATTGCTTGTTTAAAGTATCCAGAGAGGCCTCTTCCCCCTCTAATGCCTAGTTTTTAGAATGCACTCTTTTGTGCTTCTTTTTTTTTTATTTTCCATCAACAACATGACTGTTTAAATGTATACTAAGAAATGACTCCAGATTTCTTCCAGAAAATAGGATAGTAATTTTAAATGTTTTACATGGCTTTCAGTAAGAGGAGTTCATATTAACATTTTCATTTAAAGAATACAGACAGCAAATATTTCTAGGTCAAACTAAGTGGTAATTTGAATGATTGTTATAGCAATTTTCCAAAATGGGAAAATTACTTCTAACAAAAGAAAAAATTCTGGTTTAAAATATTTTAAAACGTAATTTCCCTCCTTAAATGACTTGTTTGTCTTTAGCATTTTAGAATATTGAGTGCAGAAATGAGAAGAGGCTGACAGCGTCTGTGGAGGAAACATCATTTACAACAGCTTGTTGCAACAACTACTAGGAAAGAACAACAGAAAATTCTGTTAGTGTTTGCTGGTTGATTTTTGTCTGTCACTGGAGCAGTTACTGTGCTACTTTATATACAAAGAATCTTACTCTGCTGGAAGTCTTGATAATGATCCTTCAGGGCACAGCATCTCTAGGTCTTCTCAGAAACAGACTTGTGTCCTTCCAAGCAAGTGTGAACTGCTGCTTTGTCTGCTGTCCTCTTTCTTACTGTAAGGGCAAATAGTAGGTGTCTGGGGAGAGTGGAAAAAGGAGGAAGACCTTGCAAAATGCTGAGGCTTTGTGCAAGACTTGCAGGACAGAAACTTTAATGTAGTCCAACAATGTTTTTCATTTTTAGCAGAAATAACAGGAGAGCCAAGTATATATAAAGTACACTCATTTTAATCAAGCACAATCTGCACCTCATGGAGGAGGAGGTAAATTGTGCTTAATCATCTCCATACGCAGCGCATTAGAGGTAGCATTTTTGTAGTGTTCTCTTTAGAGAAATGACTCAACAATTAGTTTTGCTTTGATATGTCAGAGATTGTTTTTTAATTATTATTTATTTTTAAAACTGACTTGGTAATAAAGGGCAAGTCACTGACTGCAATCTTTGTCAATTAGGAGTTTGTGCTGTGTGTCTTTGCACTGTCTCCTGCCTACTGAAGGAAATTTAGAGAGGACCATTCCAGTGAATTTGAATTTAGAAGTGCTAGCGCTGACCATTGCCAGTATGTGGGGAAAAAACTCATCCATATCTTGTCCTGAAATGCATCTGAGTTGGCAAATACTGTTTGCTTAGAGAGCGAGCACTGCAGCATTTGAAATTGTAACTTCCTGAGGGCAATATGGACTGTACTTGTTAAACTTACCTTACCATGATGAACAGTACGGAAATAAGAAGAAAAGTGTGGAAAGTTTCTTTCAGTAAAAATAAAATATTCTGTTCTGTATTACAAAATAGGAAATGTACTTTAAAAAGACAAAATAGAAAAATGTAATTTTAAATTGTGCTTTGACTTTCAGATTAATGATTGAGTCATTGCTTCATCATTTGATCTGCCAGCTGAAGACAACTATTGCTGAAGTTGCTTTGAGCTTTTTACTTTTTTAGGTTGTCATAAGGTGGTCTGAACTTCCATGTTTTGTGCAAAATAAGCATCTCATTTCAAGATTTATAAGGTATTGGGATATGAAAATCTATTTTTAATCCCATTTCATGATGAAATAATAAAAAGCATATATAATAAACAAAACATTTCCATCCTGTCTTTTACTGAGACAATGATTTTCCCTTCCTTTTACAGAGTTTTCTTGAATTTACATTTCAAAGGTATTATTTAATCACCTAGAAATTATAGTTATTAGCTAGAAATCACAAAATCTTCAAGCGCATGCAAACTTTTATAAATGGTCTATGGCAAAATATTCATTCTAGATAGGTCTTACTGAACCTGGACGTCGCAGTGTGTTCTCACATTGACCACAATAGATGCACTAGGCAGTTCAACTCGGCAGTTTGACTACTTTTTCCAGAGTATGCTATTGCTACCATAGCTTCATTTTGGAGTTCAGTTATCATAGTTGATTAAAGAATTCAATTTAAGTCTTAGATTTTTAGCTTAGATAGATGGTGAAAAGCAAATGACTATGAAATTACTAAACAGGCCAAGAAGAGAAACTGCTGAAGACATTTAAGTGAAATAAATTTCTCATTGCAGTTTTGCTCCTGAAGTTTGGTCAACTTGTATATTGTAATAGCTGAGTTATAACCTCTGTTTTTAATTCCAAATTAAAAAGATGAGTCTGATTCAAATTATGGATACAGACTTTGTTATAAATGTGTGTTTCAGGATTTGAAACTGAAAGTAGTGATTTTGGCTGAAAAAGAATGCCAGTAGTTTATTCCAGCATTGAAGTAAATACTTAATGAAAGATTTATATCACTCTTGGAAGGCCTCATCCCATTAGAAAAAAAAAAATAAAAATCCATTAACTACAAGAAGAAATACCGTCCCAATATTTATTGGGAACTAAAGTGTAAGTTAGGAGAAATGTTATGCATGTTTAATTGCTCAAAGTCCTGATCCAGAATTTTCAGTAGATGAAGCTAGGTGGAGTCTATCTCATTTTAAGCTATGGAATTTTTTAGACATTATACTAATATAGAAGTAAAAAGAAAAAAATGTTATGTTTCAGGATAATGTTTGAAATGTCTTTGCATTAAGTTTCAAATGCAAATTAGGAATTTTGCCTTTTAAATTACAGATGAATAGGTTATCTTTTATATAAAATTTTATTTTACTAAACTGAACCGTGAACTAACATACTTACTGGAAATATATTCTATAATATATTGTTTTGGTTCCAAACCCACATAATGTATTTGATCACTTTGCTTTTTGTTCCCAGCATCCAGAAATAGCTAACAAGGTGTCTGTCTAAGTCTTATAAACACTTGTTTGAGTATTGTCCATCATAAGTCAATATCTCTTATTGAAGTTTTGAAGGAAATGATTGTATGCTGTAGTGAACAAAAAGAGGTAGTTAAGTAAGAGTTTAGAAGTTCAAGATTTCTGTTCTGATGCTGTCATAGTTCTGAACATCAGCTTTTACCTCAGGTGGAAACTAAGACCCATTATTTATATTAAATGTTAATTATATTTGAAGTTAATGCATTATTGAGTGCATTGGTTATTTGAAGGGCTTCAAAATACCATCTGAAATGACTGACTGTACTCTAGCTATAGTCTGCTCATTTAAAATAAGTAACAGTTGAATGCAGGTTTGCAAATATAAATTGGTCATTTAACTGTATGCTGTGATTGTGTTTGCCAGATAAGGCAGGTTTAATTAGTGAGGTCATTACAACATTGAAGTGACGCGTGAACAGAGAAACACCTCTATGGACTTCGTGGCTCTGTTCATTCATTTCCAGGTACTTCTTCTCACTCTAGTACATAGCACATAGGTGGAGGAAAGAAAGCAGATTGCATTACTCAGCCTGGCAAGATACATCTTGGGAATGAGTTCTTGCACAGCTTCTCTAAGTTCAGCTTGAGAGGATAGGGAAAGTACAGCAGCATAGGCAGCCTGGAGAAGTATATTGTTCTGTATTATCCCCACAGTTTGCTGTGATCTCCACTGATCAGTGATCACCAGTCATCCAGATGTTATTTTAGCTATTAACATCAGCATCATCTACCATATGCCATCAATATCATGCCAAAATCTGTGCTGTTTTCTATCAAACTAATGTCATTCCAAGCATCGTGGGCCTCTGACCATTTCTGGAATTGAAGTAAGTTCTGAAGAAGTAACTTAATCCCTTTTGCCACTCTGAATTCCCTTTGAATGTTGGTGTCACATAGATGTGGGGGACAGGTGATTGCTTCAGCTAACACCACGGGGATTACAGAAAACTGTACAGGCATGAAGCTAGTTGGAGAAGAGGAGGGCTGTGTGATCAAGGTTGAAGGGAGTTCTGGTCTGGTGTGGTTCACAGTGCTCAACTTTGTGAACATCTCTGTGATTTATGATTTTGTTGCAGGAAAATGCATTGAGATATATATATATGCTTACATAGTTTAAATTAATTCACACCATCGATATTTTATTCTTAAATAGAAATTATGTAAGGTTTCTCCAGATTACATGTATTTTATAGTAAGCTAACAGTATGAAAGAGTTGAATTCAGAGTAGTTGAATAGAGAAATACCAAGGTCAGAATGCATATAGCGAACAAGGGTGAAATACATAGCTAAAGAGAAAAATGCTTTCAGTTGCAGTTTGAGTAACATATATAGGTAAAGTTTTAATTGAGTAACTCCTAGAAAGTGATACATGTGCAAAAGATAGCATAAGTACTTGGTATCTCACTTATGTGGTTAAAGTTTTCCCAGGGTAAATTTATTGGATTTGATAAGAGGGACTTTCTTAAATTTGTCTAAGGAAATCATCCCAGTGTAAACAGCTATATGATGACTACTCTGTTAATTTATAGAAAGAAAGGGGTGGATTGGATGACCGCAAGAGAATGTAAATAATAGTTATCTGTCTCCTTGTGTTCTGTAATACAAGTGTAGGAGTCTGCCTTTATAGAGGAAGGGGGACATCCCATGCTGGACTGTAATTTATGTGACCTTTTTGCATTGTGGTAATAATTATTTTGGCTTTCATGTCTGTTCTTGTTAGAGGGAAGACATGAAATGAGTTTAGTTGTATAGCAGGCATAATTTGTGTTTAGTACACAGTAACCTTGAAAGAGAAGTTAGTATTAGATGTTATATAGGCAGATTTTTTCATAAACTGCAGCCTGAACATCAGTATAATGCTTGAGTTGTTCTCAAATTGATATTCCCTATTCTTTGCACACTTGCACATGCACACACAGCAAATCAGAAAAGGTTTCTGTCAAATAAAGATTTAGCAGTAAAAAGCATAGCATTAAAAAATGTGTAGTAGTGCCATCTGCTGCCCTCTGTCATAGCATAATGAAGTCATATGCATGGGCACTGGAGAAATCATTGCAGAGAAAAACACAACTCCAGCCAGTTGACCTAAACTGGTCAAATCTGGTAAGAGAAATTAATACACTTAGACTTTATACAAATATAGCAAAACCCAAATAAAACTAAAAGTAAATGTTGATCAGAAGGAGAATTTTCTTGGCAATTTTTTGGCATGTATGTTGACAAGTGATGAAATTTCATGGTAAATTAAGGTCAAGCTTTCCTGCTGTTCAAAAATGTTTTTGATTTTGTCCTTGCAGTCCACATTAACAGTTTTTCTGCCATGTAGTGAAATTGATACATCTAGAAAACTCATCCAGCATGAGAGAGCATAGGAATGTATGACTAGAGAGAAGAAACTGATAAGACTGCTTGTTCTACTGTCAGTGCATTCTTGGACTGTCTTAAGTTGGTTATTGTTTCTTAAATAGGTAGAGTTCTGGTATGTAACTGAAGGATACCCTCCCATTGAATCATCAGGTTCAGGACGGAACCCTTGCTTTCTAAGCTTCTCCACTGAGGGGAAACCTAGGTGTAATTGGATTCATCCCTAGACAGAGAATTAGGCAACGTTTTATGCCATTGGCCTTCTTGGCCACCTAGGCACACTGCTGGCTCATGTTCAGTCGCTGTCAACCAACACCCCCAGGTCCCTCTCCCCAGGCAGCTTTCTAGACAGACTTCTCCTAGTCTGTAGCACTGCACAGGATTGTTGTGCCCCAAGTGCAGGGCCCGGCATTTGGCCTTGTTAAACCTCACGCCATTGGACTCTGCCCAGCGGTCCAGCCTGTTCAGATCCCTTTGCAGAGCCTCCCGACCCTCCAGCAGATCGACACTTCCACCCAGTTTAGTGTCATCTGCAAACTTGCTAAGGGAGGACTCAATGCCTTCATCCAGGTCATTGATAATGACATTAAACAGGACTGGACCCAGGACTGAGCCCTGGGGAACCCCACTTGTAACTGGCCTCCAGCTGGATTTAACTCCATTTACCACCACCCTCTGGGCCCGGTCATTCAACCAGTTTTTCACCCAGGAGAGCGTGCGCCCGTCCAGGCCAGAGGCCGAAAGTTTCCGAAGCAGAATGCTATGAGAAACTGTATCAAAGGCTTTACTAAAGTCCAGGAAGATACATCCACAGCCTTTCCCTCGTCCAAGAGTTTAGTTACTCGGTCATAGAAGGTGATCAGATTACTCTGGCAAGACCTGCCTTTCATGAACCCGTGTTGACTGGGCCTGATCACCCGTTTCTCTTGCATGTGCTTCATGATAGCACTCAAGATCACCTGCTCCATGACTTTCCGTGGCACTGAGGTCAGACTGACAGGCCTGTAGTTCCCTGGATCCTCCCTGCGACCCTTCTTGTAGATGGGCACGACATCAGCCAGCCTCCAGTCCAGTGGAACTTCCCCAGTCATCCAGGACTGTTGGAAGATGATGGAAAGGGGTTTGGCCAGCACATCCGCCAGTTCCCTCAAAACTCTTGGGTGGACTCCATCCGGCCCCATAGACTTGTGGGTGTCTAGTCGGGCTAGCAGGGCTCTGACCACCTCGTCTTGGATCACAGGAGCCTCATTTTGCTCTTCTAGTACTGGGGTTTGTACACAGAGGGAACAACTTTCTTTACAATTAAAGACTGAGGTAAAGAAGGCATTAAGTACCTCAGCCTTTTCCTCATCCCTTGTCACCGTTGTTCCTTCTGCATCCAATAGGGACTGTATGATCTCCCTAGTCCTCCTTTTATTATTTATATATTTATAGAAAGATTTTTTGTTATCTTTCACCGACTTTGCCAATCTGATTTCTAGTTGAGCCTTTGCCCTTCTGATTTTTTCTCTACACAATCTCACTTCCCTCCTGTAGTCCACCCAAGAGGCCTGTCCCCTCTTCAAGAGCTCATAAACATTTCTCTTCATCTTGATATCACTCAAGATCTCTCTGTTCAACCAAGCTGGTTTTTTCCCCTGCTGTAACATGGGGATGGCTTTCTCCTGAGCCGCTAGGATTTCCTTTTTGAAGAGCTCCCAGCCCTCATGGGCTCCCTTGCCCTTAAGCACTGTCTCCCATGAGACTTTGCCAACCAGCCTTCTGAAGAGTTCAAAGTCTGCCCTCTGGAAACTTAATGCTACTGTCCTCCTAACCACCCTCTTCACTTCACCTAGAACAGAAAACCCTATCATCTCATGATCGCTTAGTCCTAGGCGTCCTCCTCCTGCCACATCCCCCACAAGGCCTTCTCTGTTCACAAACAGCAGGTCCAGGAGGGCACCTTCCCTTGTTGGTTCATTCACCAGCTGTGCAAGGAAGTTGTCTTCCACACACTCCAGGAACCTCCTAGACTGCTTCCTTTCTGCTGTATTGTACTTCCAGCAGATATCACAATCACAAAGCTGTCTTTTAATAATGATTTCATTTGAATCATTGTGAACATCTTCCTGTCATATTACCTTTGTCCTCCTTTACTTCTCATCCTGAGTGGTTTTCTACAAGGTTTTCATTGTGCTATGCCTGTTCTTAGAGGAACTTTATGTGAAGATGCCTCTCACTAACAGTTATATAGAAATGTACTTCTGCTTGTGTTGAGTTGAGGACTAAGCAGTGCAGAAAAAGACAAACTTTTGAAGTAAATGGGTGCAACATCTGGAAGAGTAGTGACTTTGGAACTCAAGATGATCTCGGAAGATTGTTTTAAAGTCCTGAAAACTGACTAAATGTCTGGACAGAGGAGATTACTGCAGGCATGTTTGTACATGTTTGGAAGGAGAGGCAATATTCAGTATTGGGTAAAATGTTTGTGTTGGCATTGTTTTTACTGACATGTGGCAATAAAAGGTTATAGTTTTAGTATTTCACATAATTAGAAGAACTTTAGAGGGAGAATTGTACTAGCCTGAGTTTGATCTTCTTTTATATTGCACTGTAGTAAAACAAAGGCACAAGCCCAGTAGAGTGCTATGTTGCTCCAAAAATAGTGAGCGAAGGAACTGCCAACTTGCTTTATTTTTAAGAATTACTTTGAAAAAATTCATTGTTTGGAACACATTTACTCCATTGTATGACAGGAATTTGCACAGACAGGAATTTGCACAGACTCATTTTGCCTTAGGAAATCAGAATCTGCAATATATCGGGAACTACTGCATTTGAGTAGTACACATGGTTTTGTTACTGATTTCATAGCTATTCTTTGTATTGCAACCATGAGAATTTTCTGAAGTTATATTTTTAATTTAGATACTTCAGACTTTGGATCTTGTACTCATACTATGTGAACAAGTCAAAGCATGAACAAACGCAGTTGCTGTCCTTGCCTCCTGTCTTCAAGAATGGCAAGAAGTAGGATCCAGGGATCTACTGCCTCATCTTGATCCCAGGGAATGTGGTGGAGCAGCTTATCCTGGAAATCATTTCAAGGCACATGAAGGACAAGAAATCATCAAGAGCAATCAGTATGGCTGATGACCATGGGGAAGTCATGCTTGACCAACCTGTTAACATTCTATTATGAAATCCCTAACTTGGTAGAGGAGGGGAGGGCAGTAGATATTATTTGTAACTGAACTTAAGTGAGGTTTTCGATGTAGAAAAACTGTTGATGCATGGACTCGAGGAGCAAACAGTGAGGTGGCTTGAAACCTGGCCAAGTGGCTGGGCCAAGAGGGTGGTGATTAGTAGCATGAAAACAGTAACCAGCAGTGTACCCAAAGGGTCAGTAGTAAGTCCAGTCCTGTTCAGCATCTTCATTGTTGATCTGAGTGATGGAGCAGAGTGCACCCTCAACTCCTTTGCACATGACATAAAACTAGCAGTGGCTGATAACACCACAAGGTCATGCTGCCATCAGTGGGCTGGAGAAATGGGCTGACAAGAACCTTATGATATTCAGGAAGGGGAACTGCAAAATCTTGCATTTGGGGAAGAACCTATAGATCAATAATAGGCTAGAGGGACAGTCAACTGGAAAGCAGCTTTGCAGAAAAGGGCTTGGAGGTTCTGGTGGACATCAAGTTCAACACGAGCCAGCAATGTTCCCTTGCAGTAAGGAGCATGAATGGTATCCTGGGCTGTATTAGACATTGTTGCCAGCTGATCTGGGGAGGTGATCCTTCCCCTATATTCAGCATTGGTTAGGTCACACGTCAAGTTCTGTGTCTGGTGCTGGGCTGCCCAGTGCAGTATTGACATGGACATGCTGGGGACAGTCCAGCAAAGGGCCACTAAATTCAGTAAGGGACTGGTGTGTCTCTTCTGTGAGGAAAGGATGGGAGAGAAATGAGAGACTATTTAAGCTGGAGAAGAGAAGGCTGAGTGAAATATCTTCTTAATGTATATAAAATACCTGATCGGAGGGTGTAAAGAGGATAGAGCTAAACTCTCTTCATTGGTGTCCAGCAACAGCACCAGAGGCAATGGGCACAAACTGAAACACAGGAGATTCCTCCTGAAGATCACTAAACACTGATGCACAGGTTACCCAGAGAAGTGGTGGAGTCTCTTACCTTAGGGATAATCAGAAGCTGTCTGGGCACAGTCCTGAGTATATGGTTCTAGGTGGCCTTGCTTGCACAGGGGACCTGGCTGAGATGACTTCCACATGCCAGCATTAACCATTATGTGATTGTGTGATGTGCCTTTGAATTTTTAGCATTAAACTAGCAAAAATCCTAGCAGGTCTAAAATTCATATTAGATTGCCTTGTTTCTTGATTAAATCTCTTTTAAGCAAGTCATTGAGGTACTGTTTTATTTTAAGATTTTGGCTTTGTAGTAAAATTATTCTGCTATGATGTAGCTTTACTATAAAGATGAAAACAAACTGAACACCCCCCAAAACCACCCACAAACTCAGACTTCTCAAAAAACCCTGAACAAGTGATTTGAAAAATAACGATTTACATTCTCGCTAACCTCCCTAAGTGATATCCTTGCAACAGCGAAAAGTTTCAAAATTTCAGTGAAGACCAGCTGTCTGGCTGTGTTTCTGCTGTCCCTGCCATCATTTGGTTACCTCTGTGTGTATCATCATAAAATACAGACCTACATGTGATTAGCTGAATAATTCTCTGGATTTCGCTGACTGAATTGCCTAGGTTTTTACTGTCAAGAATGAAGGCTTAGCCAGCTGACGTAGATATTTAAATCGGGAACATGCATAAACTGTGCTGAAGTTTCACCTGGAATTCCTACAAGACGTCAGAGTTCCTTCGAGTATTGCTTCCTCCAGTAGCTATGCCCATCCACATTTCTGAGACGGTGAATTAGAGATCTGCAGTTGACGGCTCAAGAGGCCTATTTTAAACCAGCTTTTTTTAGTGTGCCTGAATTGTGTTTATCTCTTCCTAGTTGCTTCTTTTAGATTTATGGTGAATCATAGTTCCCCTTTTCACCTCAACTGATCTCTTTTTTTTTTTTTTTTTGTTCCTTTGGGTATATACTTTTCATAGTCAAGAGGTTAAAACTTGTCTCACTGTACTTTGTTCTCCTGTCTTATTATAAAATTTATATCCACATATTTCTGTCCTTTTTTCTCTTTTAAATTCTTTTTTTCTTTCTGTCATTGCTGAAATTTTCGTTTTTCTTTCTATTTTCTACCTTAATCAAAGTACCAGGACACTATTGTAACTTCATGTCTGATTTGTTGAAGTACGTTCTTCAAATTTTATTATGTAGTCCAAATGTGTTCTAGTTATTCTAGCCACATTTCACACCATTCTCTGTCTGTTTAGTTTGATATTTCACTTTGAATATAAACTCCTCAGTTTAATAACAAATCGGTCAATGATGAACCTCCTTAGTCATCAACTGTTAATAATACAACTGGACTTATATTCTTATTGACCCCTTCTGGTTTTTGAGAGTACTATGTTATTTTCTTCCCAGCCTTGTATAACTAGTAATTACTTGTTTTCACAATACAATGCTGATTTCGAGCTTGTAGAACATCTTACAGACAACTTATGACCTGTCCTTTAGCCTAAAATATATTTTATGTGATTATGCAATTTTTGAAAAAACCTCACAAGCAAATGAACACAACCCCAGCAAAACCTTTGATTTAGAGGTTTTGTGATAAAGCCCTTAGCTTCCAGTTGAAGAGTTATTGTATTCATTATTACAGGAAATAATAGAGAAACTTGCTTATTTTTATCAGTACGTGTCTGAAAAGGCAGTGTAATGGGATTTCTAAAACATGATTTTGAGGGGGTGACTTTTTGTCTCATACTAAGCAATAACCTCAAACTCCTTTAGACAAAGACTCACTGGCTTGTGGCTCCAGTACATGTGTTGGGAAGTAGACTCAAAAGACCGAGGCTCTTCAGTATTTTGAGGACATAGCTGGGGGGCTTCTTCTTGTAGTGCTTTCAGTAATGGTAATTGTTTGATACTGGCATTGTAATTTCTGGTTAGCTTTGGCCCATTGCTCTGGCGTCGCTGCTTCTCATTTTCTGGTTCTTTTTCATGCACTTCATTTTCAGATATAATACCTCGTTGTTACTAAGGGAGTCTGTGACTGTAACTCTTTGTATTTTACTTTCTTGCAATGGGTATAAGTGCTTAGAACACAGTAGGTTTTCCAAGTTATTTACTTTTACTCTCCAGTGAATTTTTAGGTTTTAGAACTTAATTTACCTATGCTATAAAATCCGTAAGCTAGAACTGTAACATTTCAGTGAATTACTTGATTTTTTGATTGATTTTATTACTCATTTTAAAGATATTAGTTTCTTAAGAATAGTCTTGCAGATTATGAATGTATTTGAGTTGTAAAAATGTGTGATAGGTTTACTGTTTTGTGTTTCAAGTCTTTATTTTAGCACTTGACAGTTGCCCTGTGTGGATTTTTTTTTTTTTAATATTAACTGAGATCAGACTTCTTAAGGGAATTGCATCAGAACACTAAGGGATTTCACGCTTACTTACCTTTACCTTTTGTTGTTGTTTTGGTTTGGTTTTTCTTTGTTAAACAGTTTCTGAGTATTTGACCCTAAATCTAGCCAAAGAACTTCAGGCTTCCATTGCTTTGTTAGTTTCCTATATGCCAGAGATATAAGAAGGGGGCTGGCTGTTCATGGGTGGTACAATAGGAAAACTAACATTCTTAGCTCCCAATGCCTGGACTGCTCACCATTGCTGTGCTTTGGCTTCATATGTGTGGTTACCAGATGGAGAGCTTTTAAAGAAGAAAAAGATAAATTCCCAAGTAACTTAGGAAAAGTGTGTTCTTCCTTGAGGGGAATTTCCTCTCTTTCTTTAAATAATTTCTTTGAATATATGCCTGGTTCCTCATTTGGAGTTGTTCCTTGCTGACAGAGTAGGTTAAATAAAAGCTTTTTCCAATATATTTGGAATCTCAAAAAAGACAAAATTATTTTTTCAATATTGAAAATGCACTGAAGTTAAATGCAATACTTAACAGTTGGCTCCAGAATCTGTTTAATGGAAACATTAGTAAATAAAATTTTTAATACAAAGCTACAGTAATATATTTTCATTGCAGAATCGAAATGATTGATGATTTGCCATTAAAAATTATTTCACCCTTGAAGTGTTTATCTATCCAGATCTTTTAAAAAGTATTACAAAGGAAATATTTGTATGTTTAGTAATGCATGAGATTTTCTGTGTGAATAGTTTTGTTATATATGAAAATCTGTCAATTTCTACATAAATATTTTCATTCTTTCAGCATTATTTGTGCATAGAGAAGGGAGTCAAAAGGAAGCCAGCTGGGCCTGGGTGAAAGGCACAATTGTGTGTCTCTGCTTGCATTGCAGCAAGGTCGTTTGGAACAGGCACAGAGCAGTGAGACACAGAGGCCTGTGGGGTACCAGAGACTCTTTTATTAATGCTTAATAAGCGTAATGTAAGGGCAGCTGGCGGTGGAAGCAGGTGGAAATGCAGGAAATTATTACTAGCACAGATTTAAGAATTGCCAAGGTAAAAGGTAGTGGATAAATTGAGAACATAAAAATTCTCATGGTAAAACATAAAGTGTAATATTCAAGTCTATTATGGCAAAACCAGAGAAAAAGCTAAAACAACAAATCTTTATGCCCTTCAACTAAAGTCACTTAGTGCCTAGGATCTGTATATGCAATGTTGAATTGTTCTCTGCAGTTTTATATGGAACGCATGCAACTACACTATATTGTAATTTACAAATTTATATCATATACTCCATCTCAGAAAATAAGGCACTCATTATTATAATAGCACAGACTGTTTATCTCTGAAACTTAAATTATAAACTGGTAAATAAAACCAAGAAAGTAGACTCAGCAGTTAAGGAACTTTGCTAAGTTTCCTCCATCAGCAATCCAAAATATCTTTTGATACACAATTCATTAATTTTGTCATGACATTTTTCTAAGTAAAATGGAATGGCTAGGTGATGGTGACTGAAAATAGATTTTTAGGCAAGGTTATGGAATTCTCTATAACAACATAATGAAGGCAAAAGTTAACTACTCCTCTGAGGTCTGGTTCTCTGGACATGTCTCTACCAATTGCCATAGTACTTTTCGACTTACTTTGTATACCAGCTTCAGATAGCATTCTCAGTTTGAACCATTATTTGATGCAATCTCTCCTTGAGGTGTTATGTCTCTGATGCAGAAAAGTATATGAAGTCAGATGACACAGCTTTCATAGAGGGATTACCTCCTGTCACTGACCCATTAGTCAACCATACCTCTGTTACCACATAGAGATTTGCAGTTAGTATAAGAATAAGTTATGGATTGTTAATATTTAAAAAGGATATTTTCCCAATTACTAATTCATTTTTTTCTTATAGTTCCAAAGTCAAAGCCTAAAGTGCCCTTGCATACTAGACTAGAATAGATTATCTCAGTTGGAGAAGGACCTATATAACCATCTAGTCCAACTGCCTGACCACTGCAGGGCTGACTGAGAGTTAAAGGATCATAGAATCCCTTGGTTGGAAAAGACCTTTGAGATCATTAAGTCCAACAGTAACTGTCTACTACTAAATCATAACCCTAAGCACTTCATCTACCCATCTTTTAAATATCTCCAGCAATGGTGACTCAGCCACCTCCCTGGGCAGCCTGTGCCAGTGCTTGATAATCATTACAGTGAACAAGTTTTTCCTAATGTCCAATCTGAACCTCCCCTGGAGCAGTTTGGGGCCACTTCTTCTTGGCCTATCACATGTCACTTGCGCAAAGAGACCACAGCCCACCACTCCGCAATCTCCTTTCAGGTAGCTGTAGACAGTGATAAAGTCTCCCTTCAACCTCCTCTTCTCTAGGTTAAATAACTCCAGATCCCTCAGCTGCTCCTTGTAAGACTTGTTCTCCAGCCCCTTTGCCTGCTTCTCTGGACACGCTCCAGCACCTCAATGTCTTTCTTGTAGTGAGGGGTCCAAAACTGAACACAGTATTCGAGGTGCAGCTTGCCGGTGCTGAGTACAGGGGCAGAATCACTTACCTGGACCTGCTGGCCATGCCGTTTCTGATACAAGCCAAGATGCCATTGGCCTTCTTGGCCACCTGGGCACACTGCTGGCTCATGTTCAGTCGGATGAATCAACACCCCTACCTCTCTCTCCTCCACCCAGCTTTCCAGCCACTCTTCCCCAGACCTGTGGCAGTGAATGGGATTTTTTGTGTCCCAAGTGCAGGACTTTGCTCTTTACCTTGTTAAGCCTCATCCCACTGGCCTGAGCTCATTGATCCAGCCTGTTCAGGTCCCTCTGCAGAGCCTCCTTACCCTCAAGCAGATCAACACTTCCTCCCAGTTTACTGTCATCTGCAAACTTACTAAAAGTGCATTCAATTGCTTCTTCCAGGTCACTGATAAAGATATTGAACAAAACTGGACCCAGGACCGAGCCCTAGGGAACACGACTTGTGACATTAAAGATGTTGTTAAGGGCATTGTCCAAATGCCTCTTAAACACTGACAGGCTTGGGGCATCACCCAACGCTCTAGGAAGCCTGTTCCAGCGTTTGACCACCCTCTTAGTAATGAAATGCATTCTAATGTCAAGTCTAAACCTCTCATACTGTGGCTTTGAACCATGGAGGTTCAAAGCTGAACACCTGTCCTCCCCCCAACCTCAGCTTCCCCTGCTGTCAGCCTGCATTGTACAGATTCATCCCAGCCCCTCCAACAGGCCGTGGGCAGCACAGTCAGTGTCATTTGTGTTGCAGTTCGTGTCTGACGCTTCTTGCTTCTTGGTGATCTCTGCTGCACTTCACTCGCTCCTTTTCTCTGTTGCTCTTTGCTTATTAATAGTTTTCCCCTGCCACACAGGGCTGCTTTAGGTTTTCCTCTGGCACGCTTTTCCTCAGTCATTGTCCCTCAGGGATGTCACTGCCAGGCGAGAGTCACTCATGGCAGCCTTCCCTCGGGTATGGACGTGCCCGCTGTGGTGAGCTGTACCACACTCCAAGCACACACCGGTGTTGCCTGCCCCTGTGGCTGCTGCCTCTGGCTTACAGACCCTTGAGCAGCGGATCAGCATGCTGCTCAGGGGACGTAGACAGGGGTATGAAGGAGGGTGTGGGTGTTATTTTGCACTGTGGTGGGTGTGGAGCTGGCTGGAAATGACTGTGACCAGCACAGGGCAGTTCAAAGATGCAGGGCCTCCTATATCCTCCTGATCTTGAAACAATGCCAGCTATGCCCTGGTCATACTGTTTGTCTGTAGGAATTCTGCGTCGTTTATTTTGGAACCTAAGGATGAGAGGAGAGGAGAAGGAGATCTAGGAATAAACAAAGCCTGGGGCCTGTACATGTGCAACACTGAGTGGAGAATTTTCTCACCTTGAATTCAGGTTTACACACACTTTCATTTTGTTGGCTTCAGAAAAGCTCTGTACTTGAATCATAGGAAATCGAGTATTGCACTGATAGTCTTTTGCTTATGACATCTTACAGAGCTGCTTCCCTCCAGCATGACTTTGCTTTTGTGCCTAAAGTCCACATATATGCCAGTGCTGACTGTGCTGCATTGAGCTTTTATTAAACCATTGTTCAATACTGATCCCAGCATTGCAATGGTGGTACAATTATTTATGTTCCTCCTTGTGGTAGTACTTAAAGTAACCCTGAAAACCAGACATTATTGCAGAATGTGTAAAGCATCAGAGTAGCAAGCATAGGAGAATTAATATTCCTTTATAGAGTAGCATCCCTGAGACTGGCAATGTCTCTGTTTTGAGTGTATTACATAGCTTTATTATACTTCATTGTATTTTGTTTGTCTGTGCGTATTTTGTCTGTTGTCAGTTTTGTGATGGTTAAGGCTAACCTTAAAAAGCTGAATGTGCTAGGGTTTAGAGCTACAAAAACATTTCTGTACTGGTTTCTTGCTTGGATAAGTGTGTTAGTCTGGAAATTCTTTTGAAACACTATACACTTTAAGCTTACTAATTAGGTGTTTATTAAAATACTCAGAGTGCAACATGATCAATTCACCAACGCTGTTATTTTTAAATGCAAATTTGATGGGGAAGAATCAGGCCTGTTTTCTAAATGAAGTTTTCCTTAACCACTGGGGAGCAGAACTGAATCTTAAAGCATTATTAATTTTTCTGTATCTATTTATTTATCTATTTAGGAAAAATCTGCTCAAAATTTGTATTACTGTTCAAGATAACAGTCCTCTTCATATGTTCCAAATAGTATTAGAGCCCTGCAGGGTGAGATACTGTATATGTTTATATGTCCTTCTTCAATGGGAAGTAATAAAACCAAGAAATTGTTGCAATTATTTGTTGCAATTATTTGCTGCCTCTAGTGCATTTTTTTGAATCCTGATCACCTAGGAAATTAACCATTTTTCCAGTGGAGCATTTGCATCACAGAGATAACTTTGGAGAACCTGTAGTGAATGCATAGAAACACAGATTCCTATAAAGCAGCAATGCTTCCTTTAGGTCCTAAATTGTGGGGCTAGATGAGGTCTGAAGGTCACGTATTATATTTTCATTCAAAATTCTAATATTGTTTTCTGAGGTAAATCTTCAGAATTTGACTATTTTGAAACAGCCATTGTAGACCAGAAGTAAGATATAGACTAATGTAAATTTATTTATAGAAGGGTAAAAATACAAAATAAAATATCTGGTAAAAAACCCATGTGTACTGAAGGAGTGGCCTGCAAGGCCATATTGGAATGATCCTAAAGTTTTTTCAGGGTTTTGAAACATTTTCTCCAGTGTTTTGAAAAAGAGGCAAACGCAGAAGAGGCTGAGGGGAGATCTTACTGCTCTCTACAACTACCTGAAAGGAGGTTATAGGGAGGAGGGAGCTGGCCTCTTCTCCCAAGTGACAGGGGACAGGACAAGAGGGAATGGCCTCAAGCTCTGCCAGAGGAGGTTCAGACTGGACATCAGAAAAAAAATTTTCACGGAAAGGGTCATTGGGCGCTGGAACAGGCTGCCCAGGGAGGTGGTTGAGTCACCATCCCTGGAGGTGTTTAAAAGATGAGTGGATGAGGTGCTGAGGGGCACGGTTTAGTGTTTGATAGGAATGGTTGGACTCGATGATCCTGGGGGTCTTTTCCAACCTAGTGATTCTGTGATTCTGTAATGAACAATCAGAGGCTAATATGACGAGGGAAGAACAGTGAATTAGGAAGGAAGAAGATAAGGACATTTTTAAGTAGAAGCAGGAGGAGGAGGGACTGAAGAGAGAAACTTCTTTATATCTTTGCTAAGATTATGGGGAAGAAAATTACTTGAGTCATTTAACAATTTGCCAAAATTAAATTGAATTAAGCTTTTGTATTTGCTGGGCTAAAATGAATGATGATCTCTGGGATGCAATTTCTTTTCATAAGAAAAAACCTTTAAGTGAAATTGAGAGGGGTTTTTTCTTGTTTGTTTTCTTGGAAGATAACCTGAGTGCTGCTTAGGAGAACCTTTTTCAATATGCATTTGTTTTTTTATTTGTGATTAAAGGAATCATAAATTTCTAAAAATAAACATATGTTAGGTTTCTCCTAACTCCTCTTTTCTTTTTTTACTTTCTCCTCTCTGTGGTCTAATATTTGAGCATAAATTCTTTCAAACTTTATGCTTGTGTAAGTTTCTCTACAACAATACATATATCATACCTTTTTAAATTTTTCTTTTATTTTCTTTCATTCTCTAGCATGCCTAGAACTTGTTCATTTTTATTTTTTCCCCTTATCAAACAGCCCTCAAAATTAATTTGTTTTATTTCTCTGAGAGAACATCTTGCAGGAAAGGACATAAAGCTCCGTCAAATGAATTTATGAAAAAAAGATGAGGAGTGACTCGATTTGAAGTGTATAGGGACTTCTTTGTGATAGGAGTGTCTGTTATAAAAGTCTCATTACTCTAGTGACAAGAAACATCATAAGAACAAGTGGCCACAAGCTGCAACCAGGCAAATTAAAAATGAGATGTACATTTTTAATAAAATAAAAAGCCACTTTTAGAATTTAGCCAGGCATGTTAGTGAAGGATCCATCTCTTCTTACTATACATTTTTAAATCAAGATATTGGTTGTCTTCATATAGTATTTAGTAAATCTGAGCATAGACAAGCTTCTGTTTTTTTTGGAAGGACTTTAAAGTTTGCTTAAATTTGAATACAGAAGCAATGGTGCATTCTGACAAATGCTGTATTTTAAGATATTTTCCAGAGAAAAGGAGACTAGAGCTTTTCAAATGCTTTTTTTTTCTCCTGTTGCTGTTTTGACAGTATACTATCAAAAGTGTTCAGTCCAGAGCAGACAATGAAATAATTGCATTTAATTTCAGCACCAGGTCCTTGATCTAAACCCCCATTTGAATAGGGATTTTCTGAGTGTTACAATGTAATGATCATGTAAGTAGACGTTTGAATATGGTTGTTATCAAGCTCTCATGTGGAAATAAAGCTTACATTCCAGTGACCATTTGTGTGAGGTTTATGTACCTGATGATGTAAACTATTGCTCACAGTCACCGTTTTTATTTTTAATGCTTTTATTGTAGAGTAGTAAAACTTCAGGCCTTATATTTCCTTCAACTGGAAATATTTATTAACCATACTGTGGCATAAAATATTTTTTCTTGTTGTCCTCCCATCTGATAAAACCATGACTATGATGAGTAATTTTGTATGATAAATGCCGTGGTATACCCTCTACTGGATGCAGCAAGCAGAGGAAACCATTTTTACAATGAATAGTCTTTTTAATCATTTGTCCTTTTAGTTAGAAACCTTTTACTTGAGACAAGGGACATAAATCCATGTAAATGGGTAAAAGATCATCTAGTACAGTGGAAGACTAAAGAGGAATAAAAGGCATTCTTATGGGTGTTCTTGATGTGGAGGGGCATCAGTTAAATATAAGTGAAATTTGGCAGTAAGAAAGTTTTTTTTTCTTATGAACATTACATTGAAATACATAAGTATTAATGCTTTATATGAATTATATAAAAATAGCTTATGTTTTAGTAAGCCAATTACTAAATCAAATGAAGTAAATTTAAAACCAGATATGTGTTTTTACTTGAGTGTTTCTTCAATGTGGTGACTGACACAGCAAATAACCTTGAAACTTAAGAGATTATGAACTGTAACTGGACTTCTTAAGTGCACCAAGGTTGCTAAGCTTGTCCAGAATTATTTTTATTTACAATAAGAATGGTGTTGGTTAAATCTGCTTGTGAGTCTCTGAAGCCTGCAGTAAAGTATAGAAAATAACCTAGTTTCTCTTCTCCATCTCATAGCAAAACCACAAAGCAAAGGCTTTTTATAAGCATATTTTGTAATGGAAATTTTAGCAGTCTTTTGAATTGAACAATCATGTCTTTGTTTCCATGGAGCTAATATGAAAATAGCTCAGAATCAGAGTGGTAGTATTAAGGACATAATTTTAGGGATACTTCGTAGGATTTTCCACTTGATCTGATCGAGGCAATTTCAATTAAATAATTTGTCAGAAAAATGTTACCTCATCAAAAGTAAAATTTAGGAGGGTATATTTTTAAGCTTTATTTAGCACAGGCTGCACCTGTTCCTTCACCTATAAGAGGTGCACACTAACATACAGGATGCTTGAGTTTTGTGTTCATTAAGCAGCATACTTGCACTCTTTGGAAGGTTTTAGATTGATCTTCTGTGGGATTGCACTGTATGTTTATAGCAGAATGTTGTTTGTTTATTTAAAGTATGGTGTTAAAGGCTGCTCGTTTTGTAGCTCTGTTTGGCTGTTTAGGATGTCCCTACTGCTGCTGGCCGCACTATTTCTGATACAAGCCAGGATGCTTTTGACCTTCTTGGCCACTTGGGCCTGCTGCTGGCTCGTGTTCAGCCAGCTGTCAACTAACACCCCCAGGTCCTCCTTTCTGCTATGCAGCTTTCCAGCCACTCTTCCCAAACAGATGTGTTAAAAAAAAAAAAAAAAAGCACTCCCCCTCAAAATATTTAAGGAGAGTTTAGCACTTCACGTGTCCTAGTCTTTGAACTTACAGAGTGATAGAACCTGAAACAGAAATCCTGAACGTGGTTGTGATTTTAGGATAAATTTTGAGGAGTAGTTTTTTCAACATAAGAACGAGATTAGTTGAAGGTGACTAGTTAGTACTGAAAGTATATTGTGTTTTCCGCTGTGGGAGTTGGTTCAAAGGTCTGAAATATCACGAGTTGTTTTGTGGTGATTAATGGCAAGGAAGGTATGTACTTCTGTCATGGGATCTCTTGTTTCCTAGGGAGTAAGTTTCTTACTTTCTTCTGTCTCCATGCCCCTAAAATGCTTTCTCAGACCTAGGCAAAGAGTTGCTGTATATCTTCTGAAATGAAAAGAAAGGCCTTAACACAGGCTTTACTCCTTATTACTAGATTCTTATGTGTATTTAGGAAAGCGGGTAGTTTGTATCACAGTAGTGGGAAAAAGGAAATTAGAGAAATCTGAGAAAATAACAAATGGATCAATACAGTCATTCATTACTTCTTTCTCAGGTATATCCTTTACAGCTTGCAGAGTAAAAGCAATTTTACAGAGTAGATATCTAGACAACTGTGTAGTAGCTGATGTTTTTCCAATTGTGGCACTGTAAAATATATTATTTGGCCAATCTGATGTTCCTTTGTTTCCAGTCAGACCTGGTACACAGGAATTTGGGAGCTCCCTGGGGCTTCAGCAGCTGTGGCACTTGAAAATCCTTTTCACAGTCGTGTTCTGTATCTGTGTAAGTCAGGACTGATGTGTCCTGGAATTACCTAGTCCAGAAGTACCTAGTTGTTTGACCTTTGTCCAGCCATCCTTTTTCTTTGTACTTGTTTGGTCCAACCCTTGACTTTTGTCACTGCTTGACTTTCAGCTCAAACCCTGGCTGTGTGCCTGCCTTGCTGTTTGAATCGAGTTGGTCCAACTAGTGACTCTCGAAGTGTTCGTTTGGACTGTGCTGTGTTAACCTCCTATAGCTGAAGGAACTTCGTCTTTCTGCAAACAGTGAGAAGAGCATAGATATAACCATCATGTTGTAAATAAATATTTGATAAATGCAATAGTCAAAATCCTTAAGTATCAGATCGATAAGCCTATATAAGTTTATCTGACGATGAAACATTCTGAGGAGTCTGTGGGTACTTCTGTAGTTACTTGTCATTTGTCGTGATGTCATCTCCTGCATTAGTTTGAATTAGAGCAATACTAACATAATTTTTTCCCATTGTTACTACTTTTTGAGGGGTTCTGTTAATAAGTTAAAACTGGCTTTGAAATTTCTATCTAGTCTATCTGTTATACTTTTAAAAAGACAAGTCTTTCATTATACAAAGGTTTGTTGTTGTGGTTTAAGGTAAATTAGAGTCAGTTTTGTGACTAACTGGATTGCTGTAAGTATCTTCATTCTCTGAAAGCTAACTGCATGTTTTTGAGACTGTGTTCTTCTCTAAAGTGATAACACAGGGCATTGGTATGCAAAAAGGCCAATGCTTATACTTAACCAAGGCCATCTTCTTGCTGAGGGAAAAGGAGCCACACCTACTAACCGAGGCAATAGGGCAGGTGACCCTATACTGACCAACAGAGTATTCCATCCCCCATATATGTCATACTCAGTATAAACTTGAGAGATCACAAGGATCTCTCTTCTGTGATGGCTGACATCCAGTGAGGACCTTGTCTGTCTGGTTGCTCCTCATCCTGGATCAGTGTGTTCCTGAGTCCAGCTCCCTCCTAGCCATGGACCCATTCCCTAACGTCTGCTCTGCAGCATTTGTGCTGACATACAGTTGTTGAGGGGTGGGGTATATATTAGTTTCTAATTATTTTCATTATTGTCAACATCATTATCATTTCATTAAAACTGTAGTTTTAGTTTCCAACCCATAAGCTTTTTTCTTTTCATTTTCCTCTCCCCTTTCCCGGTGGGGTGTTGAGGGGAAGGGATTTTGGAGGCTCAGCTGCATGGTTTTAGCTGCCGAATTTGACTGGGTGGGGCTAAACTGTGACATATATAAAATGTGATTAAACAGGAGTTTTTAAGCTCAATGAGCAGAAATTTGCCTGTCTTGCCTATTGCAAGGACTTTGGGGAAGACTTTTTAATAAAATTGTGAAACTGTAATATTTTTATATGCTAATTACACAACATTATGTCAAGAACTAAGTATTGTTAAATGAGGACATGCATAAACTGAATTCCTAATGTTTACTGATACTCCAGATTGCATGGTAACATTTTTTTTGTAACCATCAAGATTGACATTCATTCTTTGGCAGTCCCTTGCCAATTTACTTGTAGTCCGTTCTTGTGGTCCCCCGCAAGAACTATCTTGTTATCTGGTTGAATGTTCACTTGACTTATTACAGAATGAATCACAGCTTTTTGTTGTCTCTGAAAACATGACACTCACTGTATTGAAACTGCAGCATAAATTTGATTTTTACTTCTAATTTGCCTACATTTAAATTCTTGTGCTTTGTGCAGGACAAATATTTACAAAAGCCTGAGCAGAACTGCACAATGTTGAAGTTGCATACTGCAACTGGGGAAGCAGAGGAGTGCAGTCATTTCCTAGACAACTCTCTTCTGGAAGATAGCTTGTGAGAAGCATTACCAGGGACTTTCCTGACATCTTTCCTGAGCCCTAAGTTGGTAGCATATGTACGTTTCATATATTGTCTTCAGCTACTGAGTGTTGACTCTATTCCCCTTTCAACGTGATGAATTCTGGGTATCTTCTGAAAATAATTATTTGAAGAAAGAACTTGAGAGGCATTCTCATGTCTATTGTTAAGCCCATTTCTGCATGTTTTAAATCACTATTTTTTAAAGAGCTGAGTTCACACAGTTTTTATTTCTAGGAGAACAGATTTGCCAGTGTTGTCAAATTTGAACATGTACTTCAACAATTTTCTCAGGCTGGATTCTTTTACAACCAGTTGTAAGACTGCTATTATTTGGGCAGTAGTTCTGTAAGGAAATCTTAAAAGCTTACATAATAGCTTTTGTTTTCTGTAATTTGGAGCTGCCTGTGTTGTTAGTCATACTTACTCTGAAAAGATGGAAAATACTTTCCTTTTTTTGGCTTTTTCCAGATTTGAGAATTTCAGATTATTAACAGAACAGAATGAAAAATAATGTGATGCTTCAGTGTCATACGGCTTGTGTATGAAACAGTAAACATCTGATCATAGTGACTTTTGTTCTGAAAATGTGGTAGATAAGGCATTTGGTCATCCGTGTCTTCTATCACATGATTCCATGTTCACATGTATTATGAATGTTAACTCTAGTTTGGCTATGACTTCACAGAATCACAGAATCACAGAATCACAGAATCACAGAATAACCAGTTTGGAAGAGACCCACTGGATCGTCGAGTCCAACCATTCCCACCAATCCCTAAATCATGATCCTAAGCACCTCAACTTTTTCCTAATCTCAAGCCTAAATCTCCCCTGTTGGAGCTTAAGGCCATTCCCTCTCGTCCTGCCCCCTGTCACTTGGGAGAAGAGGCCAGCTCCCTCCTCTCCACAACCTCCCTTCAGGTAGTTGTAGAGAGCAATAAGGTCTCCCCTCAGCCTCCTCTTCTCCAGGCTTCATACGTCTTAAAATGACTTTTGATATTTTCATTATTTTCACAGCATGCAACTTTTAACTTGGGACACTTTAATCTTTTTTTTAAACATAGAATCATAGAATCACTAGGTTGGAAGAGACCCACTGGGTCATCGAGTCCAACCATTCCCACCAATCTCTAAACCGTGCCCCTAAGCACCTCATCCACCCTCACCTTAAACACCTCCAGGGAAGGTGAGTCAACCGCCTCCAACCACATGATTATGAATTGATGGTTGTGGTTTTGTGGTTATGGTTATGGTTGTTGGTGTAAAAGTAAATACTTCTGTATTGTATGAAAATATGAATAGCTTTTAAAATATACTAGAGAAATGTTTTCTTGTGGTAGTTTGAGATCCCCCTAAAGTTATTCTTATATAAATATGTTCAAGTGATTAGTCTGTCAAAAGACTGAAACAGCTCTCTTACGTCTAAATACCTTAGGTGTCTAAACTGTGAAAGGGAGAGAAGCTTCCAGCAAAACTGTTGTAAGTCCACAGAAGCTGTGTAAAACACTTGATGTGGGACAGTCACATTTTATATTTTGCAAAATAAAAATGTGTAGAGATCTGTCTAGAGAAATAGTGGAAGGTGTGTGGTCTAGAGAGAGAGAGTGGGAGAGAGGGTAGTTGGTGAGTTTTGATGATAGAGGTAGTAACATACTACTTTGCCATGCATGAATATACTGTGTGAGTCCATGTCTTGTGAGAACTGAGTGATGCAAAACCATTCTTTAATCTTTCTGATGAAATTTGATGTGTCGTGTGGTGTTAAGGGAGTCAGTGAAGCACAACGGTGCGTAATGAATGTTCACCCTCTTCCTTATGCATGAAAGTGTAAGCTTGATTGAGACTGCAACCCATGTCATTTCTTTGATACAAATTATCATAGAATTGTAGAATATCACTAACTGGAAGGGACTTGTAAGGATTATCAAGTCCAACTCCCTGCTTCTCTCAGGATTGCCTAAAACTAAACCATATGACTAAGACCGTCGTCCAGTTGTACCTTGAACTCTGACAGATTGATGCCATGATCACTTCTATGGGGAGCCTGATTCAGTGACCAGTCACCCTCCTGGAGAAGAAGTTTTTCCAAATGTCCAGTTGACTTCCTCTGAAGCAACTTCATTCCATTTACTGATATCCAATCACTGGTCACCAGAGAGAGTTCAGCACCTCCTTCCGCACTGCCAGCATTGAGGATGTTGTAGGCTACAATGAGGTCACCCCTGTCACCCCTTAACTTTCTCTTCTCCAAGCTGAACCAACCAAGCGACCTCAGGTGGTCCTCGTAAGTCTTTCCCTTGAGACCTTTCACTATTGTGGCTGCACTTCTCTGGACACACCTTATAGTCTGATGACCTTATATTGAGGCATCCTCAAATTCACGCAATACGCGGGATGGGGCTGCACCTGTGCAGTGCAAGGTGGGACAATCACCTCCCTTTGCCTAGTTGGCTATGCTGTGCTCGATGCACCCCAGGACATGGTTGGCCCGTCTGGCTGCCAGGACATCCTATTGACTCATATTCAACTTGCCACCAACCCATACCCCCAGAGCTCTTTCTGTGGGGCTGTTCTCCAGCCTTTTGTCCCCCAGTTTGAACATATATCCAGGATTATCCCATCCCAGGTAGAGAATCTGGCACTTGTTCGTTAAATTTAATATGGTCAACGATTGCCCAGCTCACTGGTATATCCAGATCTCTCTGTAAGGCCCATCTACCCTTGAGGGAGGTCCACAGTTCCTCCTAATTTAATACCATTGGCAAATTTGCTTAATGTACACTTGATTCCTGTGTCCAGGTCATTTATAAAAACATTAAAGAGCACTGGCCCTGAGGTATCTCACTAGTGACTGACTGCCAGCCTGATGTCACCCTGTAACTCTTTGAACTCAATCTGCCAGCCACTTGTTCACAGATGATATTATGGATTTGTCTAGCTGTGTGCTGGACATTTTGTCCAGAAGAATACTGCAAGAGACAGTATCAAAAGCTTTGCTAAAAAAACCCCAGTCAACCCACATACAATGGATTTCCTTGGTCAACTAAATGGGTAACCTTGCCATAAAAGGTCATTCAGTTAGTTAGATAGTTACAGGGAGGTTGTAGAGAAAGATCTGCAATGTCATGAAATATTAGCAAATGTAGCTAGCATAAAATACCTGTCTTGCCACTGATAGACTAGCTTTTGAAATAGAAAATATGTATTTAGCTAATTCATCAGTAACAGCCAATCTCTGTGTGCCTGTGTTACCAGCTTATATGATTGGAGATGAAATTCAGGTTGTTGATCTGTGGAAAAAGATTTTGTGTTATTGGTTCAAATTGGCTTCATTAAATAATTATTAATAATTAGTTATTAAATGGAGTTTATGAAAGATATATTTATATGCAACTGCAGTATCTCATAGCTATTAAGAAAATAGCATTAAAAAGTTGAGCATCCTAAAATAATAAAAAAGTAGAAAAAATTAAGTTTCTCATAGCATTTTGCAGGATTTTTTAAAATTCCATTCTACAAGTGAAGAAAGCTTTAAGTACTATGTAGAATATCTATTTACACATGGAATGCATGTAGTTAAAAATGTAAATATTTAGACAGAAGTTTATGGCGTTTTTTCACTACTTCAAGTAGCTACATAGCATTCTAAATATATTAAGTTTTGACCCATTTTTAAGAATCCTGAAAGTTCCAGATTTTGTGGAAACTGATATAATTTGAAAAGAATTAACAATGAAGTAATATCTAAAAGAAATGAATCAGATAGGAGAGCTGTGTGGAAACTATTATTCAGTCATCTAAGGTATTAAAAATACCTTGATCTAGGGAGAATAATGTCATGGGAATTTTGGTAGTAGGGTACTGTCCACCAGCCTTGTTTGCTTTTGTATACTTGCTGTGTTATCCTATATTGTTAAAGGTGTTTTGAGTAGCTGCTTTTTCTTTGGCATTTCTTTTTTCTTTTAGCCTGTTAGAATTAATGAAAGGCCATGCTGTCTTGCCCTTTTGTGACCCTCAAACTGAGGGATTTTTGTATGTAAATTTAACCTTTCTTGTATAGTTAGGACTATTACAGCTATATTAAGGCTTATTTTGTGGTAAATTTTTTATTTTAATTGGATTAAATCTGAAATGACCTCTTAAAAATTCAGTTAATGTGATTTTTCCTACTTGACAGCACAGTAAGTTTGTTAAAATTCTGACTAATGCTAGAGAAAATGTTATTAATAAAACTGTTTCACATTGAATGTCTGTCAATGTGAAGTCCTCTTTAAATGTGCACATGCCCTAAGTGGATAATTTAGATAAGTGTATTCTGTGCACACCATGGGCCCATTTGTTCTGCTACAAATCTGTAAGAACTAGGGAAACTATGGACCTCCCCAGTTCTCTCTTCAACCAGGTAAGCAAGATGAAATCTAATAACATTCAATCCGTGATGCTCCAAGCTGATATCTTTCAAAAACAACAAACAAAAAGCAAACAAAACCCACACCCTGCAAAAAACCTCCACTGAAGACATTATAATCTTAAATCAACCTTTGAGATCTTTGCCATCGTCAGCGATTTTTAATTACTGTAACCTCCTCTTGTAATGCCTGTATAGAGTGGTTGATGTAGCCCTTAAACCAGAGTGAAACAAGACCAGGGGGTGATTATCCCTCTCTCCCTGCTCCTGACTTCGCCCCATGTCAGCACATGGGCCTTTTGCAGTTGGATTGCTGACTTGTACAGGCTTTGCTACCTGAACCTCACTGAGGGGAGTTTTCAAGCTGCTCTTGTGTTGTAGTAACTACTTAACTTTGATTGACTTCAAGTTAGAAGGGAGACTGGTAAAATGAAGCATCTTTATTAGTGATGGAAAAATCAAATTTAAAGTTTTCCATATCAATAAAGCAGAAGGAGGGATAAGTGTTTAAGCTAGATAAAATTTGTATCAGTATTGTCACTGGTATTGAAAGTAGTAATATTTTCAGTACTAGTGATTACTTTTCAACACAAAGGAGACATTTAGAAGTTGTGTGATAGTATTTCAAGGAATGTTTCTTTCCACACAGAGCTTCATAGGAGAAGCATTCAGAAATAAACCCTCAGGTGTGACTGAAGAGAGCGATGTGTGTTGCTTAAGATTAAGTTAAGGCTAAGTTTGACACCAGAAGTTTCTTTGATGCCTTTTGGAGGACAAATGGATACAGATTCAGGTGCTATCAACTAATAAGTATTTTTGACATTGCAATATGTAATTTGCAAACATTATGATTCTTATAGGTCTCATAGCCCTGTTATAAAAATGTAGTTGTTTTCCAGACTGTGTTCTCTTTTTCTTCGGGAGTGATGCCCACTTTGTGACTGAGCTATTAGTTTTCCAGTCATTAAAAGCAGTTGTGAATTTGGTTTTGCATCTTTTCCTCTGTTTAGCTAGTTATGAGTAAGTACATACTTTTTTTGTTGGTTTTCCTGCTGCCTCAGCAAATGGGAAGTGTACAGAAAATACAGAAATATAGAGTAATTGGTTATTTACTTGTACCTCAGAATCATAATAAAGCAAACAATGCTTTATAAATGATAAAAAATAGAACTTCTTAATCTGGCTATTGGAGTTCAAAGTTCTGATAGTGCTGTTAACGCAGTTGGAAAGAGCTTTTATTCCTTTTTCATGTACTTCTGCAACTTCTATTAGGAATTGGAATTAGATGTGAAAGTTTTTAGCAGATGAACCCTCTGACTATGAAGTACATTGAAGTACCCCAAGAAGAACTGATGGAGTGATTAGTTGTTCCATTAACTGAAACAACTGAAGGTGGAATACTTTATTTGTAGGACACCATCCTGATTATTGCTTGTATTCAGTAAGGCAAAGATATAATAAGATATGCTATGTAATAAAAGTTGGCAGGAGTGCTGGAAAGTGAAATGCTTGAAATTTTGGTCAAGATTGTACAGTCGTTTTAATGCCTATATTCTTGCGAAGTTGTTCTCATCTGTTTACATGGGGTGAATTATTATTTAATGTGGCATACTCACTGCTGTTTATTATGCATTTGATTAAAGAGAACTGAATAAATTTTCTGTTTTGCCAGTTGCTAATGGTTTCTGAAGACCTCACCTCTGAAAGAGCTTTTATGAGTTATGATTATTTATATTGCAATGCTTTTCCCATTTACATAACTTCCATTTCCTCTGGAGTAATGTTTTCACCTAAATTGAGTACCGATTCTGTTTTACGCTGGCCAAAAGTGGGGAAAAAAGAAAACAAAATTTTTATGACAATTTCTTTTTCTTAATACTTTAGTAAAATTTATCTCTACTAAGTAAAAGTAAATTCTTAACTTATTAGTGAATAGACAAGTGTGTCTGATTCAAAGTGAAAAGTAAGGGGTTATAAGAAAAGAGGTGTTTAATAGAATTAGAATCCATTTTGAATTAGACTCTTATATATTCATGTCTTCTCAGTGAAGACTTTGGTTCTAAAATAATCTGTTTTCATTTAAAGTGGTTATGTTTGGAGATGCCTTAACATATTCCTCACTCATGTTCAAGAGAAGAAATCAGAATATAAATGAGCTTAATATATCTTTGTCACCTAATTGAAATGAGTAAAAAAATAAGGTTGGATTAGAAGTAATTCACACAAAACACCAGTCAAACTTGATATTTGACTGGTTTTTGCACCATCTTAGAAGCATTACACACCTTCTGTTTGTGAAGGAAAAGCAGAAAATACTAAGCAGTAAGAAAACAAAGGAAAGGAATTCTAAACAAGGCTGCCTCAAACGGCTGGTTTCAGTTACTTACCTTCTCCTCTGTTTATAAAGGTGAATAACATATAAAAAAGGAACTGTAGCCATTTATTTAACACCATAAACCCAGCAGAACCTATCAAAAGGACTTTTTCAGATCTTATTTTAAACATCCCATACACATAGAATCATAGAATAGTTTGGATTGGAAGGGACCTTAAAGATCATCTAGTTCCAAACCTCTAGTAATGGGCAGGAACACCTTTCACTAGATCAGGTTGCTCAAAGCCTCATCCAGCTGGGCCTTGAACACCCTCAGGGACGGGGCATCCACAACTTCAACGATGAATCTCGAATATGTTAAATGTTAAACTGTAACAGAGATATCTTGAGAAAAGCAATCTGAAATTATTATTTTTCATTATTTTTACCCTATGAAATGCAGGTGTACATTAATGCATATTCACTTTTACTTAGTAGAGGTAAATCTTACTAAAGTATTAAGAAAAAGAAATTGTCATAAAAATTTTGTACTTTGGTAAACATATTTAACCAAGAAAAGTATTGATTTGAAATTATATTAGTTATGTAAATATCAAGTAAACATAATACTAAAGGAATAATTATACATATCTCTAAGAAATTTCTCCTTTAATGCAGTGAAGAACATTTGATTTTCATCCATTGTGAAACATCTACCCTTGTAGTTATTGACACTTCAGTTGTAATTGTCTTGCAATCAAATAATACCTGATCTCAGTTTTACCCAGTTACTTGATGCCTTAAAAAGAATGCTTAATATAGGTGAAGGCATGTTATTACTTTTGCAGATGGAGTGTTTGAAACTCAGACCACAGAAATACTGGTTTCAAAATCTGTGTCTGAATCCTGGAAAGACTGTAAGAGCGTGTTATTCAATGTTCCCTCCAAGCTTCAACCTGCATTTGCTGAGTAAATGACAACTAAGTGTAGTACCAAAACATGGAAGAAATGTCAAGATGTGATGGAATATTTTGCTGAAAAGAAATGTTACCTGTTAACCATATTTTTTGTTAGCATTTGTCTTCTTTTTAAAGTAAACCAACCAAGGGATAATATGCTGCTGAGAAAGAGCAGTACTTTTAAATGTTGTTTGCAGGAGGACAGGATTTAGTGTCCTAATTCTTTGTCACTGGAATTATCATTTCATTGAAAACTGTATTTAGCAATTATGTATAAATATAGTTTATGATGGGAGTCATAAATGGGAAAGGAAACATTTGGGGCTCTATATAGAGAAGTATGGTACTCATGTTATGTACTGCATTTATGTTACGTATGTATTTACAAGATGAGTATGTGGTGCAATTAACATTTTTACAGCGTTTTTTGGAAGTCTATTTCCATCTCCTCCTTATCTCATAAAGAATAATATAAGGTGTAAATTCATTACATATCTGCTACCCTATATTAACTGTACACTCTCTACAAATGTTGTTATAAATGGCCTCACAGATATATTAATCCTGTAAAAAACATTTTTGTGGCTAGTAGCAAATTAAATATTGGGAATTATCAATAAGGAAAAGATAAGCATAATAAACCATTTTTATGCAACTGTATAAATTAATGGTATGTTCGTATTTTGAATGTTGTATGAGGTTTTAGACATTCCCAGTCTTGAAAGAATATATTAGAACTAGCAAAAAGTGTGAGGCATAAGGTAAGATTAACACCATTTCCCACAGCATTCTTCTGGAGAAACTGGCTGCTCGTGGCTTGGACAGGCTTACTCTCTGCAGGGTGAAAAAAATGGCTGGACGACTGGGCTCAAAAAGTTGTGGTAAATGGAGTTAAAGTTGTGGTAAATGGAGTTACAAATCTTATGAGGAGCGGCTGAGAGAGATGGGGTTGTTCAGCCTGGAGAAGAGGAGGCTGAGGGGAGACCTTATTACTCTCTACAACTACCTGAAGGGAGGTTGTGGAGAGGAGGGAGCTGGCCTCTTCTCCCAAGTGACAGGGGACAGGACGAGAGGGAATGGCCTCAAGCTCCAACAGGGGAGATTTAGGATTGAGATTAGGAAAAAGTTCTTCACGGAGAGGGTGGTTAGGCATTGGAACGGTCTGCCAAGGGAGGTGGTTGAGTCACCGTCCCTGGAGGTGTTTAAGGTGAGGGTGGATGAGGTGCTTAGGAGCATGATTTAGGGATTGGTGGGAATGGTTGGACTCGACGATCCAGTGGGTCTCTTCCAACCTGGTTATTCTGTGATTCTGTGATTAAATCCAGTTGGCGGCCAGTCAGAAGTGGTGTTCCCCAGGGCTCAGTGTTGGGGCCAGTTCTGTTCAGCACCTTTATCAGTGATCTGGATGAGGTGATTGAGTGTACCGTCTGCAGATGAAACCTGTCTGAGGGAAGGAAGTCTCTACAGAGAGGTCTGGACAGTGTGGATGGATGGGCCAGCACCAGTGCGATGAGGTTCAACAAGACTCAGTGCCAGGTCCTGCACTTTGGTCACAACAACTCCATGCAACACTACATGTTTGAGGAAGAACTTATGGATGTTGGCTGATAGCCGGCTAATCTAGCAGTGTACCCAGGTGGCAAAGAAGGCCAAGAGCATTGTAGCTTCTATCACGAATAATGTGGCCAGTAGGACTAGGGAAAGTATCATAATCCTGTATTTGTGGCTGGTGAGGCTGCACCTCGAATCCTGTGTTTAGTTTTGGGCTCCTCACTGCAAGAAAGACATTATGGTGCTGGAGTGCATCCAGAGAACAGCAACATAGCTGGTGGAGGGTCTAGAGAACAAGTAATGCGAGGAATGGCTGACGAGGCTCTTTAGTCTGGAGAAAAGGGAGACTTTATCACTCCATGCATCTACCCAGAAGGAGGTTGTAGTGAGGTGAGTGTTGATCTCTTCTCACAAGCAAAAAGTAATAGGATGAGAGTAAATGGCCTCAAGTTGCACCAGGGGATATTAGGGAAAATGTCTTCATTGAAAAGGTTGTCAAGTATTGTAACAGGCTGCCTAGAGTAGTGGCAGAGCCACCATCCTTAGTGGCTTGTAGGTGTAGCACTTATGTACCTGGTTTAGCAGTGTACTCGGCAGTATTAGATTAAAGGTTGGATTTAGACTTCTACAACCTAAACAATTCTGCAATTCTTTGTTTTCATAATTACATATATATAGATTTCAGATGAGGATTGACTTAACATCTGATTTTGTGTTCTAGAACAGCAGCTGAAATAGTAACACCAGGCAAACACAATGGGAGAACTAGTACAATATTGAGATAACCTCACTCTCAGTGCAGGGTCTTAATACCACAGTAATACTACTCAACTACCCAGGGAGGTGGTTGAGTCACCATCCCTGGAGGTCTTTAGAAGATAGATGGATGAGGTGCTGAAGGCCATGGTTTAGTGGTTGATAGGAATGGTTGGGCTTGATGATCCTGTGGGTCTTTTCCAACCTAGTGATTCTGTGCTAATATAGTTTCATTTCCTTATGAGTTTAACCTTTAGAAAGGTGGGTGTATATTTTTCAAGTATAAGATACTTTTGTAACAAACTAAAGTGATAGTACCAAGTAACAAAAATAGGGAAGAAGCGCAAGATCGGTTTAGAATACATCAAAATATTCACTGTTATCTTGGCTGTAGGTGGACAAATGCACCTAACCAAAATTATGTTGTCTTTGCCTCTGAATCATGTGAAAAGGTGAAATATGCAAACATTTGTACATGGAATAGTGTTCAGTTTGGGAAAGCTGAACAGTTAAGAGATCCAACAAACTTCTTACATTGAGGAAACTCTCTGACGACAGATAAATTTTGTCTTATGCTTATTTATCTGCCTTTCAGTTTCCTACTTTAAAATTATCTTTCTTGGTTAGAGTTGGCATTATTGACCTCTCCTATTTTGCTGTATAATTCTGGCCTTTGTTCATTACTCTGCTATTCTATAAGTTAAAGAAGAGATTTCATTGCATGGATGACTGCTTAATAAATTGGGGGGGAGGGGGCAATGAGGATGCACTTCTGATTTTTTAAAACAACTGTCATTGCCATTACTGTGGTGCCTTCTTTAGCACCTGACTTTTTAGGTTTTATCCCTGCACAAAAAAAGTTTTAAATCATTAATGACAGCTAAAACTCTATGGGAGAGCAGTCATAAACTGGAACAATTATCTTATGCAATCCTGAGAGTTATTTAGAGAAGGAAAGAAGACAAGTATTAACAAATATTTTTAAAAAAAAAAAACTTAGTCCTACAAATCTGAGTATTAATGGTTGCCTTTATAATAAGGAGACCTTCTTGTATGGACTTAAAATAGGCTTAGAGAAGTTTTAGACATTTTTAAAACACAATCCCTGTCCTCTATCAGTATCTTGTTCACTTTTGAAGACAAGAAAAATGTAACAAATAGGATACCTTCTCCTCATTTTGTTTTTTAAAAAAATTTAAATGGACTGATTTACTTGAAAATTTACATGTTGATGATTCTTTAAAAAAGCTTCAGGCTACCAGTTTGAGAAGCTGCAGGAGTTGTACTCCTGTGATTCCAATCATATAGAAACTTGCTGTAATGAACCTGACACTAAATAGTTCATGTGTGTGTAATACGATGGCATCTTTCTACATTGTGTCACATACTAAATGGCATTATGGTGTTGCAAATTATTGTATTAACTGAGAAATAATTCTTTTTGTACTAGCTAATTAGATTTAGAAGTGTATTGTTATGAGCGAATTAAAATCCATATGAAAAAAATTTACTTACCAAGGGAAAAATGTAAGCTGTGAGGTAAAACCATACTTGTTTATACATTTGACTATGTGCTTTTTTACAAAATACAATAATACAAGAATTCAGTAGGTTCTACAGGAAGCTTTTGTTCAATTAGTTAACTCAATTATAGATGATATTTTTTTTGTTATTATTTGCTAGAGTCCAAGTATCTTTTTAATGGAAGGAATGCTGAGTAGGTCTCTTTCATTTACTGTTGGCTCTCTTTTACCTAGTTGTGTCACATGTAGAGAATTATATGGAACTATATTGTATGTCCAACATTTTGGTTTACAAGCAATAGAATCATTGCACAGAAATGAGCTAAGGGTTTTCACTTTGCCTAAACACTGTGTTGTTTTCTCCCAACTTAACTTCTGGGGAAAAAAAACTGCATGGTAAGTAGTAAAATCTTTTGGCAGCTAATTACAAAGGGAAGGTTGTTAAAAATGAGCATGTCGAAATTGAATGTAGAGTTTCACAAATTGATGATGAGTGTTGATATTGAAAAGTTTCAAAATATTGATACCAGAAATGTTACAAGTTACCTCAAAATTATTGATGTAACTGAATAGGAGATGTTGAGAATTAAGGACGCTTCTTTGTTCCTCCTATTAAGGTCCTGCTTTTCAGCAGCATAAAGTGGAGGGTAAGACCACTATTGTGCAGCTCTGACTTCAGTATTCTTTGAGATAACGTATCCCCCAGCACTGTGGTTCTCCTGGGCTATCACTCTGTCATTAATCATTAATGTGAACAGGATACTTTTGACACCTTTATGTATTAATTGGAATATGACGCTATCATAACTAAGTTCATTGGAACTGTTCTGCTTTTAAATATTGCATAGCCGTGATTTATAGTTTCCAGGCTTTTCAGAGCCTTAGTGTTTTGTGACAAAAGGGAAATGTTTCAGTTCAAAATAAAAGCAATTAAAGATCCTAAAGAAAATAAAAATTTTAGAGAAAGGTGGACATGAGAGTGAATCTCTTCTAAAATGGATTAATTAATTTTAAAATAGGTAATTGACAGCTTAATGAGAAGAACAAAGTAGTTCTTTTTCTTACTGGACAAGTGTGCAGTGGTATAAAAACAAAGCATAAGCTCTGAGGAGGGACATTGACACTGTTTTAATGCTATTAAAGTATATCGGATAGAAAGTTGCTTCATAACAGTGTGCGAGTGACAGGTTATACTATTTAAGTTTGCAGGGAATGCAGAGCAGAAAGTTGAGGCCCTGGGAGGAGTCGAGTCAGCCCATTCTCTTTCTAGTAGGAGCTTGCAGAACAGTTGGTAATGGGAGAGGCTCCTTAGCAGTGAGGAAAAAGCTGTTAATGCCAGCAGAAAGCAAGCACTTTTCCTCTCTTATTACCTTGTTGGAAAGGTTACAGTAAGAGGCAGGCTATTCATTTAGGATTGACAAGCCAAGGATTGATATATGATGACTGTTTAGAAGATGATAGTGGGCTAGGTAGATCTTTGTCCTGATGGCATGTGGCTATTTTTCTGATCTTAGCCAAAGTGTATAGGTACAACATACACCACAATCCTCATGGATTATGTATTTTATCACATTTTTCCTCTTTAATTTTATCCTGTGTATCTTTAATGTGCTTGAGAACCATCCCACAGACTATTCTGAAATAAAATCCATCATTTTCCAAGACTAAAAATCCATTAACCATATTGTCATCTGTGAGTTAACTAACAAAAAAAAATGGCTTTGATAAGTACGTGTTGTTATTCATGAAAATAGAAACCAAATGTTTTGATTTATTGGAGACTTCTGTTGACTAAAATCTTCTATTAGTATTTATAGAAAATATGTTCTGTTCACTTCTGTACATGAAGTTAAGGAAGCAAATGTGTGCCTTGTAGGATTTTTCAGTTACTTTAGAAACAAACATTGCTACCTGCAGAAATGTTTTATGTAGCACTGTTAGTTTTGCAATAGAAATTAGATTAAAACCAATGTGTAGTTATTGAAAATGTAATGTTTCTTAGGTTTCCAGTTTTCTTGATGGTGTTGTCTCATAACTATGTTAAACCTCTGCAAGGTTTGCTTTACAGAGAAAATATGTTACTCAAACTACTTAAAAAAATAAAGTACATACATGTTGGGATTCTCGAAAAGCTTAGGGTTTTTAACCCACCATAAAGAAATTGGTAAATGGCTGAAAAGTTAATAAGGAATGCTAGTGACCAGTTAGATTTGCCAGTGCAAACTACAGTGGTGCAAATGTCTTATTAGCAAATGAGGTTAGAAGAGACTATAAAAAGTAGTTGCAAAATGCATTTGTTTTCTCAGAGTACATTTGGGTTTGACTTTGGTAACTCAGTTATTTCAATTCCTGTTACTTCTGGCTTGGAAACAGAAGAGTATATGTTAAAGCAAGAACAAACAACAAAACCCCACAATTCCAAAGCACCACCAAAGAATCTGTTTAAGATTATAACTGACTATCGAAGCCTGGAAATTAGAAGCTTATTATACTTGTCATGAGCTTATATTGTACCTGTCTCTGTATCTTGAGGTTAAAATGAAGTTTGTGAAAGTGAGAGAAGAGAGCCAAGAATGGGTTATGAATTATTATAAGGAAAATGAACTAGGGATATAATTTTAGTAATATCCATGTTTCATGTTCCTTAAGCTGCACTCATTTATCAACATCTCTATCATCCATACAAATGAATTTTGAACTTTTGTGTTCACAGATGTGGCAAACCTCAGCTATTTGGTTTAAGTAACTAACTATTCTCTTTTCTGAGGTAAGGAGATCCCCTTATCTAACAGGCTGATCTCTGTTTAATTAAGTCTAGAACAGAAGGAATATGTAAGAGGAACTAAACCAAAGTGAAAAACAGTTGGTGCTGTTAGTTCAAAGTTTGAGAATAGTTTTGATTTTATTTCCCTGAAAATAAACCTGCAAATCCTGTTTCTTAGTCTTTCAGTGTTTAGGTTCAACATCTTGAACTAAAAGCTCATATTCTGCTGTCACCAAAAAAGGTCTGTTGGAGGTGTGTATGATAAATGGGAAGAGAATCTCCTTCAGGGATACTAGATCTGGAGGATCACTTGTGGTTTTATGTTTTGTGTTAGGTACTTGTACATAAAATGCCTTTATTGATCTTCATTTCTGTCAGAAGTGACTAGATTGGTCTTCCAGCTCTCCAAAGTGGATAAAATTTGCCATGTTACACTTTAAAACTGTCTCTTCTTACATTCCTTATAAGGTAGGACTTTTCTTTCAAGTGGTTGCAGTCTTGTGCTAATGAAGCTTTTACAAGCTTTTATGACATTTGGACTTTATCAGACTTAATTTCTGTCCTACCCCCAAATCAAGCATTCTTTACAGGTATGTAAAGAACAGCTGGAGAACTTTGTGCCAAATGTCCCCCTATTTATAATATTTGGGTTTTTTTTTCACTCTAAGCCTCAGTTATATTTAGAAAAGTTCTTACTTTGTCAAGTACATGTTTAAAAAAATGCAGAGGAGGGAAGGAAACTATTAAGTCAAACTATTAAGTCAAACTTTTAACTTTGTTCAGTTAGACTTGTGGTGTATATGAGTGTAATTGCTACTTGCCTTGGTAACTCATATGTATACTTGACTGTGGTTGATCTTTCATTGATTTCAATGCTTTGGTGCAGACTTGCATTAATATTGGTATGCAGAATATGTTACAGCAGTGTACCCCTTATTAAGGTGTTCTCAACATTCCCCTCTACAATATTTTTCTCTTGATTTGACTTTTAGAGCTGTGACCCATTCACAAGAGCAGTCCTGTAACTTTTTTCCCCATTGAAACATAGTTGGTGTTTTATTTATTGAATTTCTATTTGTTATTTGTATTATCAGAGGACCAAGTTAATAAAACTCAACTAATCTGACCTAGATAATTATATGTTATATAACAATTCCAACGTACTACAGTCCTACAGTATACCTACCATGCCAAATATAGTCGAAGCCATACCTTGACATTGTGCTTTTCTCAAACTAAATAAACAGACTGTAATTTCCATTCATCAGGGTGTCATGGAGGCATCAGCAAAACAGTCAGTCATTCATAGAAAATAATGAGGTTCTACTTAGCACTACAACAAACAAAAATAAACCACAAGTTTGCATATCACTCAGGAAATTTACTACACAACTGCCATAAGAATTCCTAGGTTCCACATGCAGGCCTTTAGAAGGATGAGCCAAATTGTGCACAATCACTCACTCACAAAAAGAAATCTTGCTCTCAAGGGTACCCAGAAGATAGAATTGAGTGAGGGCTCATTCAGGGATATATCCAGAAGAAATAGTTTCTCATCGAATGGAGCATGAAGGCACTCTACTCCTGGGAAGTTTCCTTAGGTGGCATCCCAGTCTCAAGGGGAGAGTCCTCACTGCAGGCCTTCCTGGGGCTCCGGGGAGAAGCTGGCTCAGATTGGGTCTCCAATGTGACCCTGTTCTATACCTAGTCAAGTCTGACCTGTGATCATTCTATTGTCTGAGGAACCACATCTTCAAGACACTCTGAGCCTGGCAACTGTTCTCTGCCTCCCCCCATCAGAGGCACAGATTGGGAATGGGGGTTTCAGTTAGTTCATTGCTGACCTTAGCATTCTCTGCAGTGAGAGAACATCTTCCTCCTCCCCCTGGGCCCCATCTTGAAAGCTGAAAAAATTAAGCAGCTTTAAACAGCTGGATATCCCTGATCTTTGCGTTGTTGGCCAGACTCATATTTGACAGGTCCTAGGGTCCTTGGCAGGCAATGACCTTCTTTAGGTCCATGGTAGGCCCTAAATGGGACCTTGCCAAGGTGCTCCCACCTGCCACCTAGGGTCTGGGCAGTTTTTTCCCTTGAAGTTTCAGCCAAAATTCATGCCATGATGATAAAAAATCAGACAGTAACAGGGACTCCGTACAAGGGACAGGTTTGCTGAGCAGCACAACAATTTCCATACCGCCCTCGCCTCTTCTTTCTTGCATCAAAGCAGCTTAAAATTTTGATACTAAGAATCATAAAATCATAGAATGCCAAGATGGAAGGGACATCTGGTCAAACCATTTAGGTTATATATAGTTTAAATGAGATGGCCCAGAAACCTTTCAAGCTGAGCCTCAATAGCCTCTGGTGTAGGGAAGTCTGAAGACACATGTAAGTCAGTTTAAATACACATAAACTTTGTTTCGTAGGCAGAGCTCCTTTAAGGGCATTTCTTTGGGAAAACTAGCTGAAGAGACTTAGTGTTACCATTCCTTTTACCTAAGCATTACCATTATTGTTAGATAAGTATTGACTACTGCTATTTTACAGGGTTATGAAATGAGCAAACATTGTTTCTTGGAAAGCTGGAAAGGGACTTTTTATATAGGCATGTAATGATAGGACTATAGGGATAATGGCTGAAAGGGGGTAAACTTAGGTTAGATATAATGAAGAAATTCTACACTCTGAGGGTGATGAGGTTTTGAGCAATTTGATCTAGTGGGAGGTGTCCCTGCCCATGGCAGGAGGGCTGGAACTGGATGATCTTTAAGGTTCATTGCAACTTAAACCATTCTAAGATTCAGGGAGTACTGGAATCATAGGACTGGACTGAATGGGCCTTGGCAGGCTTGTACCTTGTGTCCATTACTATCTAGAATCACACACTCTAATGTGTGCTTGTTTTCTTTGTAAACCCTCCGAAGATGAAAATTTACATCTTCTTTAAGCAACGTATTAGAGCTGCATTGTACCAGCTTTGCCATTTGAAACTACAGGATGATTGTTTACATAGCTATAGCATTTTTTTAAAATAAAGCATCAATAGCACCTAATAAGCCTGTATGTATTTTTTTTTTTTTGTATAACAAATGCAGTTTCAGTTTGCTAATTGCTAGCTTTGTCATTTCATTGTAGAAAATTGTGTTGTATGAAAGGAGAGAAGGTTAGCACTCCCCTTGATAAGGATGGAAGAGGTCCCAGTGGCCTATACAACACGCATACGGTTAAGGCACTGCCACCTACTTAGTGGCATCTAACCATGTTTTTTTGCTGGAGGGTCGGAAGGCTCTGCAAAGGGACCTGAACAGGCTGGACTGCTGGGCTGAGACCAACGGCATGAGGTTTAACAAGGCCAAATGCCGGGTCCTGCACTTGGGGCACAACAACCCTAAGCAGAGGTACAGACTAGGAGAAGCCTGGCTGGAAAGCTGCCAGGAGGAGAAGGACCTGGGGGTGTTGGTTGACAACCGACTGAACATGAGCCAGCAGTGTGCCCAGGTGGCCAAAAAGGCCAATGGCACCTTGGCTTGTATCAGGAACGGCGTGACCAGCATGTCCAGGGAGGTTATTCTCCCCCTGTACTCGGCACTGGTGAGACCGCACCTCGAGTACTGTGTTCAGTTCTGGGCCCCTCACCACAAGAAGGATGTTGTGGCTCTGGAGCGAGTCCAGAGAAGGGCAACAAAGCTGGTGAAGGGACTGGAGAACAGGCCTTATGAGGAGCGACTGGGAGAGCTGGGGTTGTTTAGCCTGGAGAAGAGGAGGCTGAGGGGAGACCTTATTGATCTCTACAACTACCTGAAGGGAGGTTGTGGAGAGGAGGGAGCTGGCCTCTTCTCCCAAGTGACAGGGGACAGGACGAGAGGGAATAGCCTCAAGCTCCGCCAGGGGAGATTTAGGCTTGAGATTAGGAAGAAATTCTTCACAGAGAGGGTGGTTAGGCATTGGAACCGTCTGCCCAGGGAGGTGGTTGAGTCACCGTCCCTGGAGGTGTTTAAGGTTAGGGTAGATGAGGTGCTTAGGAGCATGATTTAGGGATTGGTGGGAATGGTTGGACTCGACGATCCAGTGGGTCTCTTCCAACCTGGTCATTCTGTGATTCTGTGATCTTACTGTTGGTTCTAGCGATGTTACTTGGAACTGTCCTCTCAGATATTAAGGAAAGTAGACAGTTCTTGCAGTAATTTTACTGTCTTTTCCTGATTTATTTCCCAAAGAAGCTAATATCCTGAGGCAGGTAACAATGACAGCAGGAGAACGTTGCTAAGTACAAAGTTAATTTTCATTGCTTATGAAACCTTTGTTCTTTCACAACGTATGTTATCTTCCAAACATTTCAAATAAATTTGTATTGTTTCTCTTCATGCTTGAAAAAAAAAAAAAAGCTGAAATCTTAAAAAAAAGAAAGAGAAAAAAAAAGGGGAACACCTGTAGGTATTATCAAAATTATTGACTTACAGAAAATTACTGTAGATTGGGAAAGGACATGATAAAATGCTTTCCTTGTATAATAGTAGTGTAACATGCAGGTTTATTTGAAATGGAGAATAAACATGCTTTATAGTTTATTCAGAAAACTTGGTGTTTTGATATTCTGAGACAGACGTTGGAATGTGATGTTTCGGGAAGAACTCAGCAGGCCATGCTCAAGGTTAGTTGGGCTCACACTCCTAAACAAAGTTTGCTGTTATCATATTGTGGTTTGATAGTCACTGTGTCTTTTACAGGTTTTGTTGTTTTTTTTTCCCTTCACTGCTTTGTTATAATGGAATCATTAGAGTTTGCTGAACTGAGCAGTGCTGCTCAGTGGGAAAATCTGAAGTAAATTTAAGGACAGAAGCCAAAAGTTTTAAACCATGATGGGTTGATTCCAGACAGCAAATAAGCACCCACTAACTCTTCCTGCAGCACAGCTGGGGAGAGAATCAGAAGAGCAAACCCAAGAAAAAACTAATAGGTTGAAGTAAAGGTGGTTTTATAAGTGTGTCTGGTGAACAAAAGCAATCACTTGCCACATTCCACAAACAGACTGATGCCCAGCTGGTCTTTGTACTACCCCTAACATGGAAAGACTACTTCATAATGTGGATTTGGTCAGGCAGGGTCAGCTGTCCTGCCTGTGTCCCCTCCCCGCCTGTTGCCCACCCACAGCCTGCTTGCTGGGAGGGCAGGATGAGAAACAGGCTGCCCTGACACTGGATAAACACTATTCAGCAATAGCTAAAAAATTGTTTTGTTACCAGCACTGTTGTAGTCACAAACGTAAAAGGCAGCAGCAAATGGGCTGCCATGAAGAACATTAACTCCATCTCAACAGAGGCAGTACACAAACCTGCAGGAATGTCCTCCTCACGCAAAAGAATACGCAAATAATTAAATGCACATCTTTCACTGAATTATCTTTAAGCTTGCATAATAAGAAGCTCATGCTTGAAAGTACCAGAAGTGAAGCTGAATGTGTTACTTCATTCAGATTTTCTCAGCAGGTATAAAGGGCATTTAAATTATTTTCTTTTCTCAAAATACTTTAAAACTGTCAGTAAACTTGTTAGGTAGCATTTCCTTAGTGGCACACTGCTGTGTGCATACTGTATGTTATTCAGGATGAACATGTTTTTGAAACTAAAATGAATGAAGTCTCCTTTAAAAGGGGTATGATAATGTGGAGAATTATATGCCGTTGCAGTGATTCACATGAGAATCAGTCTTTTTAGTGCTGTCATTTGGTTATAAACCATACTGTGAGCACGCTGGGTAAGATTAGTCTGACATAACTAGATGTGCCTCTCCGAAGTAGTTGTCCTTTTATACTTAGTGAAAAGTACTGCATCTCCAGGGAAAGATTTGTTTCATCCTGATGTTGCATCTAAAACCAGTAAAATGCATGACTTCCCAGAAGCACCTCTTACTTTCCATTGATAGTAAGGAGAATTTTGAAAATTACCCCACCAACCTGTCATTCAGAGTTTAAAACCAAAACCAAACCAAAACGAACAAACCACAGAACTTGTACCAGTGATGGAAAACACCAACTTTAAGTTTTTGTTACTTTTATTTTTCTCTGTAGTCATATTGATACATTTAAACTAACAATTACATGTGGTCAGCACATATATTGTCACTATAAAGTTAAATTGATTTCATTTAGTGTTCTGAACTCTTTTTACCTAAAGGCATTTTCATCCATGCAGTAGAAAAAGAATCTTCCTAAAAGTTGAATTAATTATTTAGAAATGTAATGGTTTAGCTAATGACCAGAATTAGTAACTTGTGTTTTTCTGTCTGGATCTACCACCACTTTTGTCAGACTGCTGTGTTTTAGTGCTTGAATTGGAGGTCTATCGTTATAAAAGAAGCAGTAGCAGTCTGATTTCACATATTTTGGACTCTCACTGTTGATTATGAAATCAATTCAGTGTTGTTTTGTAGAAAAGATGTCCCAGGTTGAACAAGAATTATTCTTGAATGTTCTGTGATGGCTTTTGTTATCAAGAGTAAAAAGTTTACTGATTACTTTTTAAAACAACTAATGGATCTCAAATATTAACAGATTGTCAGTTCTATCCCAGTTAGTAATTTCAAGCTCTTTCCTTGTGGAAATATGTGCCAAATACAAAGTCACGTGTTTTGCAATGCCTAAAAAGATATATGAACATCAGAGAGAGAAGAGAATTATAAATTTTGTTTCCAAACTGCTTACCTCCTGTTACTCATGAAGCAAGATGATTAATTCTACTCCAAAACAGAGCAGAACGGTTGTCATGTTGGCTAGGATATGACTTCATTTGTTGTTAGTTTTAGAAAAGGTGGAGCAAGTGTGACAGGAGTTAATTAGGAGGGGGTAGAAAGGACTGCCTTGGAGCAAATCTTACCTGGATGTCATTAGAGTTTTAGGAATTTTAGTAATTCAGTTTTTCAATCGCACTGCCTGTCTAGTATTCTAGAATTTATAGTCTTGATTTTTGTTGCAATAAACACAGATAGGAATAGAAGAAAACTGGGAAGAAGATAGCTTCTTTAACAACAATGAACAACAAATTTAGAGTTTTAGATGTTTGAAGACCTTGTTTTATTAATTCAAATATACATTGTTTGATTAAGGCAAATACACTTTATGCTGGGTAAATGTGAAACTGCAAAAGTATTTCTGCCCCAAAGCATTTACACATTAAATGCAAGACAAGAAGTAGTATATAGTTGTAGATAATACTTTTTTCCTCCTTGTATGCATTTGAAGAAACTCTGCTGAAAACTACATTCTTAACAATTAAAAGTGAGTTATAGTTGTACAGGGTAGTAATTCTTAAGAGTGCAAAGTAGATGAGGAGGAGACAAATGCATGTAAAATGTTACAAGGGAACAGAAATGTCCAGTTTAGGTACCATGCAACTTCCTCCAAGTGCATAACTTGAAAAAGTAGACTATGCTGAGAAATTTTGAACTATTGAACGTGAAAGTAATTGCAGAGATAAATGTTTTGTTTGATCTACCTGTGGTTTAGATTTTCATATTTTCTTGTTGTCACTGTTTATTTGTATTACATTCTTTCTTTAGCAGAATGCACTCATGTTTGTCATTTAACCCAAAAATACCAGAAGTCTCTGAAATATCTTTTTGCACCCCACACACTTCTTGAGATCCTTATGTTTGGCAGTTGTTTGGTATTTTTTTAATCACAGATGAAAGTGTGTTGAAAAAATCTTCATGTCTTTATGGTTTTTTGTAAAATCATCCTAAATAAATTCAGACCTCTGCTTTCTTTGTCAGTAGCATTGCCATCCTGATGTTCCATTTGTTTCTTCAAAGATGAACTGCCGTCTTTCCTTTTCTTCTGTGGTCATTTAATAGATTTTCAAATTGAGTACTCTCTGTTATTGGAGAAAAGAAGGCTGAGGGGTGACCTCATTGCTCTCTGCAGCTTCCTAAGGAGGGGAAGAGGAGAGAGAGGTGCCGAGCTCTTCTCCCTGTTATCCAGTGACAGGACACTTAGGAATGGTTTAAAGCTGTGTCAGAGGAGGTTCAGACTGGACGTTAAGAAGCATTTATTTACTGAGGGAGTGATCAAACACTGGAACAGGCTTCCTAGGGAGGATATCAATGTCCCAAGCCTGTCAGTGTTTAAGATGTATTTGGACAATATCCTTAACAATGTGCTTTAACTCTTGGTCAGCCATGAAGTGGTCAGGCAGTTTAACTAGATGACCATTGGAGGTTCCTTTCAACAGTAACTATTCTATTCTGTTATATTCTATTCTCTCCTCATTTCAATCTGTTCTGCAGAACTTTGATTTGAAGAATGTTGTTTTTTTTAAAAAAAAATCTGTTTTTCTTAAGTAAATAATTTAATTTTAAATGTTCAGCAGCATGTGTTTTACTCCATTTCAATAACTGATCTAAATATACTATATGTAGACAACTTCTCTGTTTTGGGAGACTATTTCATCTCTGTTCTGGATCAGAAGGGTATAGAAGACCAGTCTAATTCCTGCATAGATGAAGCAGCTTAGAAAGAAACACTTCTGTTGCATAGTATAATGAATGGCAGAAACTTAGGCTGAGGAAAAATAGAATTTTTTTTTCTGTGTAGTGCAGCTGCTTGTGAGAGTAGTTGAGTCACCTTCCCTTGAAGTGTTTAAAGGATGGGTAGATGAGGTGGTGAGGGGCATGGTTTAGTGATTGATAAGAATGGTTAGACTCGATCCTGTGGGTCTTTTCCAACCTTGTGATTCTATGATTCTGTGGTGTCGGTTAAGATAGGTTCTTGGAGCAATTTGCAAGGAGTATCAAGCTGCCATTGTAAACAACCTCAGAATAGGGAAGATAGCCTTATTTTCTTATAACTCCCAGTTCATTACTTCTTCAGGAGGAATTCTGTTTGTTGGCCATATTCATCTAACTTGGAACTGTGGTCTGAACATTAGTTTGGTATTTCAGTTCTTGCAGCCTGTACTGTGAAAGATGCAGAATAGTTAAAAAGTGATACATAAGCCTGACAAAGTAAAAGCAGTAATTCAAGATACTTTATCACAGAGAAAGCATGGTCTTTACTGAATATTAAACGTACACTCGAAGAATGCAAATTAAGACTGAGTGTTTGACTTAAGAAAAAAAGGTTGTATTTGAAATCTATGATATGAAAAGAGCAGTGATTTATGGTGTGGGATACTCTCTCCTGTGAGGATTTCTATCTTTGTGTTCATATTGTACTCTAGCTGAAATTTGTCTTACTAGAGAACTCTTTCACCTGTTATACTAAAAATATGTTACTTTTTTGGCAGTATGATGTAACTTTTTTGTATATAGTATTGCATCCAGAATTGTACCCAAGATACATAGTTGCAAGTTCATTATGATTTTTTACAGTTGCCTACTAACAGTTTTTTTCATGTGACACAGTTGTTTAAAGTAGTACCCTTTTTCTCTTTTCTGGCTGATAATAGCGGATTTGAGAGCCTATTATTCCATATGTATGTGTAAAGCTATAATAACACAGTGCTACTTTGCATTTAGGAACTTCAAATTTTTCTTAAATGATTCTTGATATCAGAAAAATCTTTGCAGCTCTTAGTAGCTGGTGTTCTTTTAACTGCATTTCATGATTTTTGGCTATTTAGCAATCTTTGTCCTTTCATTAGTATCTGCACTTGTTACCAACTCATTATTGCTGTGGTTCTCCACTGATAACGTCTCTGTCATGAAAACTGGCTTGTTATTCCTCTTTACCTACTGTCTTTTGCTCGGGAAATGCAAATGTAGAAGTGATGTTAGAGACTGCTTATTTTATAGTGAATGTTCTACTTCTTTTCTTGGCTGAATTATATTTTATTTTTCACATTTTAAAGCAGAGGTAGTTGTTTATATTACTTCTTGAACAAAATCTAACTATGATCATTTACTTCTCTATACTCAATTCATTTTTGTTTAGATTTTCCTTTTTTTTCTTAGACTTCTTTTTATCATGACTGTTAATATTTTTAATTTATGTCAAATTCCAGGATGACTACTTTAAAAAAGTAACCCTTTCCACACCTTCTTAAACTTTTGCTGTCACTGTTCATTAGTTCATTAATTTGTTTCCTTTATTGAGGAAGTTGTTGGTAATGATAATTATGATTGTTGTTAGTGGCTGAAGTATGCTTACACTGCAGTTAAAGGCAAATCAGATGTATTTTAATGTTTTCTTTGGTGAAAAAGCAGTTACTCTGATGGACTATATAGCACTTGCTGCCAAAGGAACAAGTAAAATAATTGTAGTATCTACTGGGTAGTCCATAACCCAATAGAAGATTCTTGATAAAATCAATCTTACTACCATTCAGTATAGTTTTTAATGCAGATTCACTGAGATATTTTATACATAGACAGAGCTTGGTTTTAATTGTACTGAGACATTGCATCACTTCAGGCTGATACAGTGAGCTCTATTTCTGTCTGCTTTAAGTATTACTTATTAGTACATTAGTTTACATTAGCAAGCAAATACAGTTTGAATTATTGTAGTCTGCTGTGAATTATTTTAGTCTGTTTTAATCATTCTGTTAGTTTGCTTATTTCCATCAGCAAGAATTCTACATTTAGTAGTGTCGTGAGGATAGGGGAATCGGTATGTATGAACCTTTGCTTTCCAGCTGAGGCATTGCTGGTTTTTTCTTTGTTTTAAGGCCCATCTGTTGTCAAAAAACAAATGGTGGGATTCATCTCAGCCAAATTAGGTATCTAAAAGTTGTATTTCTACATATTATCACAGAATTGTTGAAATGGGAAAGGATCTCTAGAGGTTCTGTGATCCAACCCTCTTGCATAAGCAAGGCCAGCTAGTGCTGATTGTTCAGATCAACTTTTGAATGTATTCAAAGATGGAGTCTCCACAAATATGATCTCTCATCCTAGATTTCTTGCATGGAAAGAAACGGAAGGAAGTAGACACTTCCAGAAGGTGCTTAATTTCATCTTGAAATAAGCATCTAAGAGAGTTTAAATGAATGTCTTCTACAGGTGCCTGTTTTACCTCTCTGTGTTTTTAATATAATGTCAAAGAGGCTCATGTGAGTGGAGAGAAATCTGAAAAACAACCACTCAGATTGCTGGTGAGGTGTGTATCAGTTACTTCTGTTTTCAGAAACAGAAACTCCACCTAGGTTTCTTGAAATGCGTGGTGGTTTTCTCTGTAAAATTACTTCGTTACTCTTAAGAACGGCTGTAGGAATGCTGTGCTTCTAATATTGTCAGCTTTATTGCCTGCCATAGGTACACATTAGGTGTTTACCAAATATGCAAATATGTGATATGCAGTGACAAATTCGAAACTAAAATACTAATTGTGATTAAGATAATAGTTTTATTTCAATGTAATTTAATGCCTCAGGAGAACTTAGGAGGTAGTCAGTTTATATATTTGGTACTTTTATGTTAGAAAACTATGAATTGGTTATTACCAATTAATTGATAGGAAAAAAAAAAGTAGTTCACAAGTGGATGAAAGTTGAGTAGAAGACAAAGCTAGTCCTTGCTTAATTGTATTATGTCTATCCAAAGACTATGAGTATATGGACAGGTTCCATCATCAAAAATAAAGTTTGCATAGCATTTCAGCTTGCTTCTTGTTTGGAGGTTATTTTGAAGGCAATACCAATTAATTTTAAATAGACTATGAAATAGCCTTCTATTAAAAGTAACCACTGAAATTATTCACCTATAAGAGATGAATCCTTTGAATATCTTTATTGCAATTTTAATTATATAACATCCTGAAACAAATAGAAAAGGATGCCTTAAAATAGTTTTCATATTAATTTATTCTGTTCTTTTCCCTTTCCAAATAGGGTAATGTATTTGCAGTTTTTTAACATTGATTGCAACCTTCTTCAAGGTTACTAGAATAAAATACAAGGTGTAAGACTAAGGCTTTGTTTCCTTCAAAACTGAAAATTGTTTCAGCCATTAAGAGGAGATTATATTTTTAAGCTACGTTTCATATCCTGTTCAGTAAAAGTATAGTGATTTAAGTTCTTTCTGAAGTTACACAAGTAACTGATTGATATCGGTGACTTGGAGGACATTGGATAGCATTTTGCAAGTATCTGGGTAGATGAGAGTCAGGCTACTGTTAAATCACTTTTCATCTGAGTGCTTGTTCCTCTCCCGGTGCTGTCTCTTCCTTGCACCAGCAGTAGGTTTCCTTGGCCACACGATGAACTGATCAGTGATAAAATTAAGCACGTTTTCTATGTCTACTGTGGTCCAGAGCAAATTGCTAATTCTTTTTTTGGGCATGACTGCATGACTGTTCAGGTGGTACAATGGAAAGGGCAGTAAGGTCTTTCAAACACATATCTAAGGACAAATGTTGGCTTATGTCCGGAGGAAACAGCTACGTTATTTTCAGTATCTTTTTATTTCTGAATAGGCAAATTTCAGTTCAGAGAACTGTAGGAAAGCTTCAGTTACTTACGAGCTTTTCAGATTCTGTGACTTCTGCAGTACATTTCTCTGGGCCAGGCTACCATTTCAATTACTTTATAGGAAAGAATGTTTCAAATACGTTTTGATTTTGTTTTATGAAAATATTTTATTCTGCAGTTTGACAAATTGAAGGTGATCTTTTTATATTAGTGTATGTATTTTGTACAAGCTATGTTTTGCATAGTGTGATCATTACTTCATTGCCTTACAGGTCATAGCTGTGAGTTTCTCTTATAAAAATAGCCTCTCTTGTCATGCAAAAAAATACACAGTGTTGGTCACAATGGAAGTATTAAAGATGCTAAGCTATGTGTTTCACATTGTAATGCTGTTCTTGTTTTCTTTTGCAGCTTGTTGGTGGCGAATTTGATCTGGAGATGAACTTTATAATCCAGGATGCAGAGAGCATTACATGCATGTCAGAGCTTTTGGAGCATTGTGATGTAACGTGCCAAGCAGAAATCTGGAGTATGTTCACAGCAATTCTACGTAAAAGTGTCCGTAATTTACAGACTAGCACAGAAGTTGGCTTAATTGAGCAGGTACTGCTGAAGATGAGTACTGTGGACGACATGATTGCAGGTATAAATTCCCAACTGATAGAATAATTACTGCATTCTTGAACTATCAACTATTTTGTCATTATGGAGTGGTTTGGGATTTCTTGGGTTTTCCTTGGTGTGGTATTTGGTTTGTACTGCTATTGAATCAGAAGTACTATTTCATCAGTTTCAGAAAAATGACAAAAATATATCTTAAGTTAAAAACTATACAGATAAATTGTTTAAAATAAGTGCCTGTTAATTCATCTGAGAAAATAATTTTATCTTAGTGACAACCCTATTTTGAACGTAATTAAGAAAATTACATTTTAAAGTTCTTAACTGTCAAGGTAATATTTTAGATTTTAAGTGTATTGATCATTTTGCATTACTCAGCTGTTGGAATTGTTATCATGATCCATTTTAAACATAACCTACATCTGACAGCATATCAGAAATGACCCTAGTTTTGAATGCTAGACATTTGTATTATATTAAATAATAATATTGTAATGTTTAGCTGTGCTTCCTATAATATCTTTTTAGCTTTTGTACATGTGATTTTTAACATCCTATGGTATTTTTGCAGCATTAAAATTACCTGGTTAGAGGAGCAGGTTTCATTGTCACATTTAAATATGGCAGCTGAAAGCTGTGTATGATTAGTATTTGTCTGCTCCTTATTTTTCTTGGGGATAAACTTAAGTATTTCCTTTCAACTCAGAGTGAAAGTAGTTCTTATTCTTTATATAGTTTGGGACTGATAGTAACATACCTAAATTCTGAGCATTATTGATAGTTTGAAGAGGTTTGTCTTCTGTAATTCTAAGTTTTCTAGTTGATGATCTGATTCCTGCCATAAATGTAGGCTTTGTTGAAGAGTAAACTTGCAAGGATTTCAGATTTCATGGGAGAACAGCAGCATGAAAACTGGATTATTCAGGAATGTTATTGTCCTTGGCTATTTTTCAGTATGAAAGTGTCTGTAATATTAAGGATTTGAGAAAGCTACGTTCAGTATTTCAAGTCTTAGTGAACACATTGTTGATTAGAAATGCATGTGTAAATGCTAAAATTAGACTAGTTATGCTAAATAGTGTATGTTCTGTTTTGCAGGGCTTGTAAGTATGTCAGAGCAGTATGAGGGCAAAGATATTATTTTATTCCATATTAAATAGAAGACATTAGCTGATGAAAACAAGCATTTCTATCTTGATGCTTTTCAGGATTTCACTCATAGAAATAAAATATTAGCATCAGTAAATATCCCAATAAAATTTGTTCAATTTGACTTTCCCTGAATAGTACTTCCGTATGTGATATATATAGCTCTAATGGTGTCCCTCTTAGAGAGAAATTGTAAAAATGCTTAGCTAATTGTATAAGTTGGAAATCAAGAGTATAGGATCTGGCTTCCAGAAGTATGTGAGAACTGAAAAATCACTCTGAGTTTACTACTAATATAAGCCAGGGGTAGTACATTAGTAAATTTTAAAAAATATAATAGAGCCTCTACCTTGTTAATTTTTTTCTGAAAGTGGTCACACATGCTTCAGAAAGAGACCTTCCATGGAAAAAGAAGGCATTAAGCTTGCTCTTCTGTATACTTACATGGACAAAGAGAGCATACATAATTTTTAAAACCTAAACTGAAAATTAGAATTCTGATGGCACTCTTATCTCTGCAATGTATGTCAAATTATCTGAACAGTCTTATATATGAGTAGGAATTTAATAATCATGCTTTGTAGGGTCTTTCTCTGCTAACTGTAAATAGATAAGTATGTGGGGGTTTTGCAAATCTTTCTGACAAAGACATGGAAGCAACAAAATTTATCATTTTGCTTTTATCTCTTGATTTCTGCAAGCACCTCACCTTTTATAAATGTCAACAATGTTCATAATAAGTCAGAAGTAATATATGTGGTAGGCCCTTGATGACAAAATTGGTGACTACTAATGCAGTATCTGTGTTCCCTAATCTACCATGCAGATGTTGAGATTGTAATTGACAGTAGATGACTCTAGAACTTATTTGTCCCAGATATTTCTGTGAATTTTCCAGACTCAGAGAATAAACTAAGAAATGTTGTGGCAGGGAGGATATTTTAAACCAAAGCTGTGTTAGTGCTTATTGCTATGAAGTTAGTACCACTTTCTTACCAAAACAGTTGCTAATACTCTGTCAGCCCAATGTTTTGGAATTGACTTTTATAATCTGTAATGGGTACAGGTTTTCTGTTTTGCATTTGTTCGTTTGGAGGTTTTTTTTTTTTGTTTTTTAGGTCATCTCACTCCTTCCTTTGTGAAATTCTGTGGTTAGGCTTAGATGAGATTCAAATAGACAAGACAAGCATAATAGTTGTTTTGTGTTCTGACAGCGTACTTTCAGGACCAGTCTAAGTCTGAAGCCAATCTTCTCTGGTTTTGTGAAGCTAAGACAACAGCAAATAAACATGTGCCCAGTCTTTTGCAGAGAGAAGAACTTGTCTGCCTGTTTAGATGAAGACTATCAGATTCATGAGGCTCTTCAGCACTTTAACTATCTTACTTCTTGAGATTTTGCAGTTTCAGGTTTAATCACCTTTAAAGTCTCAGTTGGAATCCAAATGGGATCGCTGCCAGTTGTATAACAATTTGTTTTCTAGAAGCATCACCTGTCAGAAGTCATCTTTGTACTGTGATTATCTGATATACTAATATAGGGGATTGCCAGCCATTTTATCAGTGATTAAGGGGAAAAGGTTACAGAAATATATTAGCATAGGCAATGGACACTTTCTTTTTCTTTTTCTTTTTCTTTTTCTTTTTCTTTTTCTTTTTCTTTTTCTTTTTCTTTTTCTTTTTCTTTTTCTTTTTCTTTTTCTTTTTCTTTTTCTTTTTCTTTTTCTTTTTCTTTTTCTTTTTCTTTTTCTTTTTCTTTTTCTTTTTCTTCTCCTTTTTCTTCTCCTTTTTCTTCTCCTTTTTCTTTTTCTTCTCCTTTTTCTTTTTCTTTTTCTTTTTCTTTTTCTTTTTCTTTTTCTTTTTCTTTTTCTTTTTCTTTTTCTTTTTCTTTTTCTTTTTCTTTTTCTTTTTCTTTTTCTTTTTCTTTTTCTTTTTCTTTTTCTTCTCCTTTTTCTTCTCCTTTTTCTTCTCCTTTTTCTTCTCCTTTTTCTTTTTCTTTTTCTTCTCCTTTTTCTTTTTCTTCTCCTTCTCCTTTTTCTTCTCCTTTTTCTTCTCCTTTTTCTTCTCCTTTTTCTTCTCCTTTTTCTTCTCCTTTTTCTTTTTCTTCTCCTTTTTCTTTTTCTTCTCCTTTTTCTTTTTCTTCTCCTTTTTCTTCTCCTTTTTCTTTTTCTTCTCCTTCTCCTTTTCCTTTTCCCTTTTCTTAACAACTACTCAGGGCTTTCCTTAAGGGATTCACTTTTTACAGTTCTCTGTTTCCAGGTAAAAGTAGCGAAGCAGATTATCTGCTCCGAGAGACTCTTTGGGTCTCTAGTACGTTCAGAGGAGTCTGATTGGTGGATGAAAAAGTAACCTGAACTTGTAAAGAGTGGATCTGTCTCCCTTGAGCCCCATTTTCTTTCCCACAGTTCTGTTGTCATGCTGTAGATAATTGTTCTAAAATTGCTGGAACTGAACTCCTAAGCACTGCAAGAGTTCCTATTTTTTAAGCAAAAGTGCTAGGTTTGGACTGCTTTGTCATTAATGGGCTGTTAACAAGTGTTTCTCTTTCAGCTTGTTCCATTAGGTTAACCACAAAATCATCACATTCTCTATTTCCAATCTGTAGAAATTTATTTAGTTCATCAACAGAGTTAAAATTCACGTTTTCGTGGCCAAGGAGACATGAGAGTAGTTTTTATGAAGTTGTTTCTCATGCTGTTTAGTATGTGATCTGAAGTTAATGCTGTACTATTCATTTTGATATATGCTTACTCTTACTTGAAAAACAGGCAGATTCTTTTACCATTGTATTTTTGCATTGAATGACTGAATTAAATATTCTCTAAGGTTCGGGTTAATTTATAGATCATATATAAACTGCATAGTATGAAAGTACTCAGGAGATGCTGTTAACAGATAGAATCTGTTGCATCCAGTGCATTTTGGAAATGCATTAGAAAGGATAAATGGTGCCTCTTTTCTTCTTCTGGGCTTAATATTCTTTCAAAAAAACTTGTTTGTGAAATGATATCATAGATACCAGTTATATATGTGATCTTATTTAATATAAAATAATGAACTGAACATTTAAAAAATCCAGTTGTAGTATGTTTTGTGACCTTTGCCCATTTATAGATGATTGCATTATTAGGATTTATAAACCAAATGTGGACTAACTCTTATATATGAGATTTCTATATTGAAACAAGAAACAAACATGCTTTAGAGGTGTTCACAGCAATATTTTTAATTAGCACTAAGAGCTTCGACTTTCACAAATGTTCTTTGCTTTATCTTTACTTATTGCCTACTGGGCGTCAACATTTCAGGTCTCTCTTTTACCCAGGGTTACGTTGTTTGGGAACTTATATTTATTTCTCTCCATCATGTTTTATAAATTATTTATAAATATGTTTTTCTGATGCCTGTGGGTTATCAACATCTCCAGTGAAAATAAGCAGTTTTCTTTGCTATAAGGTAGTACAGGGCTATAACAATGAAACAAAGCAGTGCATGTTAAGCAGTTTTAAAAATCTGCTCATCTTTTCTATGTTTGGCTATATTAATTTACAGATTTGTCATTTATGTCAGATTTTTTTTTTAATTGCTGTTCTGATTTTAACCAAACAACTTTGCTTCTACACAACACTTCTCCATAAAGGAAGCAAAATTTTAAACAGCTTGGTCTAAAAAGCAAGCTGAGGCAGCAAATAACTGGGAAATTCTAAGCCAAAGATTAATATTCACTTGTGCTAATATCCCTTTCTAAGTTTTCAGTTTTACTTTTCTCAATTTCTAATTACATAGAATACATGTAATCACTACCAACTTCATATTGCAGGCTGGAGACTGTACAGTGAAGAGGGCAAATGCTTGTATGTACTAGAGGAGGAGCCGAGTCATAGAATTCACCATTGTAAAAGACAGGGGGGTTAGTTTTCTCAACTGCATTTTTCTTTACCTTAAGAAAATCTGTCACAAATGTAATGTGGCCCAAGGGGACCAAATATACTCTGCCTTTAAAGGAAGGAGGGGAAAATATGTCTACCTTTGAACATTAGGCATATATTCAGACCTTATGGTGGAAAAGTCTGCAAGTTACAGTGGTTTTATTTTGCCTTTCCTGACATGAAGTTTCTCTCAATAAGCAGCTTACTGTATCTTGTGTAAACTAAATGATATTTCATTCTTCTCATGTACCTTTTCCTTACTGAGGACCAGAGGTTGGTTTCATGGTGGAACAAGTTAAATAGATACTGATGGTTTTGCTCAAAAACACATATGTTCTAGAGAAGAATGGATGCTTTTTAAGACTACTCTTCATCTGCACCTGTAAGAGTCATCCTTTCACCAATTAACAAGGAGATCATGTAGTCGTGCAAATAAGATAAAAGCGTATTCATGTCTTGTATGAGTTTTATGTGGGGGATTTTCTGATTGTTGAGCAGATTGAAAAGTTTGTTAATGCTGATTCTATTGTGTCATAGCTTTTTTGGTTTGGAAACTCTGTACTTCACTGTTTGATCTTTGAATTAAATTTGTTATGCCACATCCATGAAAAGAAACAAATTGCTTTTTCCTCCTGCTAGAAGTAGTAGTAATTCTTAGTGGTTCTTTTTGATCCAGAAGAAAGTGTGAAGTTTAAGGAAAGGTCCAGCATCTCACAAGCTAACAAATCCTTAAAGCGAAATTCTGTGTTTTAAAATAAAGATCCAAGCACTAGCAATAATTTTAAACCTTGTATTTTCTGAAAGGCAGGCTCTGTAATTCTGATACTGTAAATGTTTATGGATTTTGAGATGTTTTAATGAAAGCTGTATTACATAAATTCATTAGCCATTTTGATAACTTCTTTTTATTGTGGTTTTTTTAGTGCTTCCTCTCTGTGATTTTGTTGTTGTTTTTGTTTTTCTTTGGTTGGGTTTTTTTCTCTGACCTTCACACTGGTAAAAATTGGGAGTATTACCACTGTAGCAAAGCTATATGGGAATCATACAAATTCTCAGCAGAATGTGCTATGCTTTAGTTGAAATATAATGTCAAGCATACTTTAGGTTAGAAATTGTTCAAAAATACTAATCTTAGAGGAATGAAGAAACTCTTACCTCAAAAGTATGTAACAGAAAGGGACAAGCAAGAAGTTCATAGTGTATGATGGATGTTATAAAATGGGGAGAATTAATTGTTCATAAATTTAATACTTTGTGTGACACCAAATCTAAAACTGCATATGTAAATTTATTTTTAAAGTAACTAAAACAATAAGAATATGGAATTGTAAAATATTTAAGGCAACTGTTTGATTTTTAGAATTTGTGAATACACTGTTAAAGGTATTAACTTTTTCAGCTTTTTTGTCAAAACAATGAAATTCAGAGTTCAGAATAATTTTATTTTCCTTTGAAGATCTTCTAGTTGATATGTTGGGGGTTCTTGCCAGCTACAGCATCACTGTCAAAGAGTTGAAGCTTTTGTTCAGCATGCTCCGAGGCGAAAATGGAATCTGGGTAAGCTGTGATCAGATAAAGCATTAAGTGTCATTCCATTAGAGCCTGAAGTTAACATAAATTGTCTCCTGGGACATGTAAACTTGATTATATTTTTTTCATGTGATTGAACATATGTTTATGAAGTGTTTTTGCTAACTACTTTAGAGTTAATTTGCTGTGTTGTTTGAAAACCGTGCAGTATCCGTTATAGCCTACAGAGTACAAAAAAGTATGTATTGACTTCTGTGCAATTTTCTTGTTTTCACAGCCAAGACATGCAGTCAAACTATTATCAGTCCTTAATCAGATGCCACAGAGACATGGGCCTGATACTTTTTTCAACTTCCCAGGCTGTAGTGCTGCAGTAAGTTTTCAATAATTCAACTTGAGGAATAAATAAATTGCGAATTTATTCCTAATAAAAGGAAATTTTCATTTCCTTTCATTTGGTTTTGGAAATTCTCGAAAAGAAAATCAGAGGGGAAATACATGCTTCAGTAGTGTAGTTTGCCTTCCATAGATTTGAAAAGTAGTTATAGCATTGAGAAGTAGCACTTGTGAGGGTAGAATATCAAACAGCAGATATTTGTCTGGGGAAATGATTGTAAAAGCAAAAACTTGATACTATATAAGGCAAAAGCTTGAGGAGTATATAGGTATGAACTTGCACATGTCATCACAGTTTTTAGTGTTAGCTTAGTCACCGGTTTTATTATGTCTTTTCCTTTTATGTCTTAACTCCATCAACTGTTTGCTTTCCCTTCTTTTGGCTTTACTTTTTGAGATAGTTAACAACAATGAAACAGTATTCCTTTCTGGACTTTCTTAAATGGATATTATCTTTTCCATTCACTGCATGGACATTCAGAAAAACCTACAAATAAAGTCAAATATTGGATACAGACTTATTAATATGACTATTAAGGCACTAACTACAAATGCTTAAAAACTGAAATCCAGATTTGAGGTTCAGTTCCATTCTGGTATAGAATAGTATATGCTTTTGGTAGAACTTGGAATCTCAAGATCCCTGTCTTTTCATGATGGTAAATTAAGGGTGGTGGGAGCTTTGTTTGGGCTGTTGTACTTGTATTTACTCAATAGCGCTGACAGTTTACTTCAGGTATAAACCACCACCTCTTCATCTTCTCTGTGAATACAGCTGTTGGTGCGATAGATTGCATTGCGCCAATAAGCTGGCTGAAAATCACTGGTTTTCACCTGAGTTATTTTTTGTTAGCTCACTTCCCTGATCTTGATTGATATTCAGCTGCACAAACATAAGTGTCACCAAAATGCATGGGGCAGATTGTGTAAGGAATTAATTACTGAGGTTTGAAAGAGTGAGTTTCATTTGCTACCCGCAAAATTAAAAGCATCGTTAACCTCTCCAAAAAGTATATGCAGCAGCAAGACACCTCTTGCAGAATATGAATGTCTACAATAACACATACTGCTTTGACATTTCTGCGCTTCAGAGGCAAACTCTGATGAAATGTGTCTCTTAAATTTAATTTTCTATTAGAGCTTCAAAAAAAATTCACAGGGGAATAATGTCAAGTATTCCTCCCTGTCTGAAGAGATGCACAATTATTGGAAACCATATATAAAATTAGGTTCTTGAGACTGACAGTTTTACAGGAGCATAAAGTTTGTTGATTGAAATGTACAATGGGCATTTCTTTCTTCTTGGTTTGTTTCTTGTCCCACATACCACTCATCATTGACTGTGCAGATGTAAATCAAGAAATATGAGTTTCAAATTTGTATTTCTTGAGTAGTGCATGTTCTCGAGGGGAGTCATCCTCTGGAGTGGAGGAACGGTATTACTCATAAAATGACTCAATGAAGCACTTCATTAGAAGAAAGAGAATGGATAGGACTTACACTACTAGCACTGAGTTCAGGTTTTCAGGAGTCATGTACAGTGATGACATACAACAGAGAAGCAGCATAATGTTTATCTGGCAGAATCAATATCAGATGGGCCCTCTGTAAAGTTGGGTGCTGCTTGTATGACTAAGACTTTAGTGGTAGTATTAAAGAACCAAAAGTCTGCTGAATCAGTTTGCTGATCTGCTGGTGAGGTCTATTTCACTACCCCAACTGGAGGGCTCTTTGCAGAACGGTGTTATGTCTCTGCCAGTCTTTACAAATAGCCCATTAATCACTTCATTAGGAGAACAATTTGTGATGGTGGTACAATTCCCAAGTGTTGATTCTGTTTGTCATCAAGAAGCAATTTTCCTGTCTCAGGCAGGGAACTCCTTCTCAGGAGGCAGGAATGATATCCCAAAGGAGTTCCTTGAAATGTTTTGTACTGAACAGATGCTACCAGACTACTAGTGGCAGAATTTGTGTTATTTGTCCAGTCAAATACTAGCATAATCTGAGCAAGTTGCTATATCTAATTATAAAATTTACTGCGTGTTCACTGTCATTCTTAATTACCTATTTCTCTGCCCTTAAAACTCTTTCAGCAGTTGTGCTGCATATAAAAACAACTGTGATTCATCAGTATCACACAGAATCACAGGAAGTTTGAGGTTGGAAGGGATCTCTCTAGGTAGTCTCAACGAATCCATGTGAACTGAAGCAGATCAGCCCAGAGCAGGTTGCTCAGGACCATGTTCAGATGACTTTTGAGCATATTTAAGGGTGGAGAATCCACAAACTCTCTGGGCAACCTGTACCTGTCCTCAGTCAGTATCAATGGTAGATTTGATGAGAACACAATACCATCAGTGCAAGGACTAATAAAATAGCCTTTATTATTTATGTTTTAGTAGTACAGGAAAAAATTAAGTGGCCTCAGAAGTTCAACTTGTCAGATTTCCTCTGTAAAGTGTGCCTAGCTTCAGAGTTAGGCCAGGTATTCAGGGTCCTGACCAGGGAAAAAGAGTTTTCTGAAACATCATCATCAGTCTCAGCTGAGAAGAGAAAAATCAAGTGTCTGCACAGGCAATGCTTTACTGTTCATTTATTTAACTGAGAGTGAGGTTAAGATTTACAGATTCTTGCTATTTGTAACAAAAAAATCCTCATGGGGCTCTTAAATCTCACTGAACAAGTTTTTATTAATACTGTAGTTTTAACAGTGAATCTGTATTATACTATCTGTTGAAGTTAATTTAGTCTTGATTTTTAAGCCTATTGGTGAGATCAATACTTAATGAAAGCTAAATCTATAGTTTAATTTTTGCAGAAGAAATTTTTCTCTTTTTTCTCTGAATGTTGTCCATTCATAAATTTAGTTTTATGTCCTTTACTGGTAGAATTTATGTAGTTAAAAATTAAAATAGATTGAAATAGATGGAAAACTAATGCATTTATTCAAAAGCACTATTTGAAGGTTCTTTCTGTTCTTCTTTAATATTTGAAAGTTAGATCAGATATGCATTCTAAAATGAGTGGATTTTAGAAAGGCATTCCTTTTAACAATACTTCTCAAAAAATTCATTTTTTTTACTTGCTGTTTTCTTCTGTTTTTATTTCCTGCCAGGCAATTGCATTGCCTCCTATTGCTAAGTGGCCTTATCAAAATGGGTTTACTCTTAACACCTGGTTTCGTATGGATCCACTAAACAATATCAATGTAGATAAGGATAAACCCTATCTCTACTGGTAAGTTATTTATGATGCTGCAGTTACGGTTTGTTTTAGCTTCCTAATAGCTATTAATTTTTTTCAATGATTTTAATTTCTACATTGGTTTAGTTTTCTGCTTCCTCCTCCCCACTCCCCAGATACCTGTAGATTTTAATGGCTGCTTACTGTATACAAATTCTTAGAGTCATCTCTCCCTTTGGCTTTGCAGTGTATAAATCCATGGATGCAAGACATCATACCTTGTAGATAAACCATAAAATCTAATGTGTTATTTTTTTCTGTAATTTTACAAAATATTCTTTCTTTGAGCTGTAATCTGAGAATATTGTCATATTTTCTGTTTTGTGTTTAAGATTCTCAGTTGGTGTCACTAATCCATTGTACTCAGAGCACAGTGTTTGTACTATAGTTAGAGGTAATAGAAGATAGGTCTGTGAATATAAAAAATGGCTAACTGATCATCTGTTCCTAAAAAGGGAAGCTATATTTCCTATTAGATTAATTACAGGAAAAACAATTTTAATTTACTTAGATTTGCTGCTGTGATAAAATTAGAAATAGTTATATCCTTAATGAAGCCCTCCCATTTAGAAATTATGGTATAAAAGTAAAAATGTTTATTCTATTGGTCAATTGTGAAAAAAAGTTTTTTTCACTTAAGAAATTAATCATGCATCTCCTCAAATACAGTTGCCGTAGCTGAAAGAAAAAGGAATGAGAAAAATAAAGAAACTTCTGTAGTGTCAGGACATGCTGGTGTTTTCTTCAGCACTTTTTCATTCTTTGTATGTTTGCTATTTAGTATCCTTACCTTTTCTCGAATTCTTAACAGCTGTATATCTGCTGTGCAGAGAGATGGGGTTGGACAGAAGCAAAATCTATCAAGTTTTATCATCTCAGGAATTCAGAAGTAGTACAAAGGGGAAAATAACTGAAAGCAATGTTAATCACTTTGTTGTCATTCCAAGTAGTTTAAGGAGCAGAAGTTTTTAGTAATCAACTGAGGCGAGGAGGTGGGGTGTCAGAATGGTACTTACACTATCATTGAACCATAGAATCATAGAATGGTTTGAGTTGGAAGGAATATTAAAAATCATCCAGTTCCAACCCCTTACCATGGGCAGGGACACCTTCCACTGGATCACATTGCCCAAAGCCTCATACAACCCGGCCTTGAACACCTCCAGGGTTGGGGCATCCATGACTTCTCTAGGCAACCTATTCCAATGCCTCAGCACCTTCACAGTAAAAAATGTCTACCTAATATCAAGTCTTAATCTACCATCTTTCAGCTTAAAACTGTTAACCCTACGTCCCCAATAGAGTCCTTCCCTGTCTTTCTTGTAGATTCCAATAAATAAAAATCAATACATAAAAATCTTTCTGTGTATTTTCTTGGAAAATCAAAGCAATTCATGTTTTTTACAGAACAAATATCTGATTTAAGATAATTTAGGCTTATTCTGAAGAAAAAAATACATTTCTCTAAATTGCCATCTGGGATAATGCTTTTCCATGTGTCTATTTTTTTTGCTAAGTGCTGTCGTTATTTTACCATGGAGATTTGTTTCAAGCTGTTGACTGTAGCTGTGTTTATGAGTATGATCTCTACTTTTTTTCAATCTGTCAAGGACAATAACAAATGCAATTATAGCACTGAGCATGCATACAGGAATTTGACATGCATTTGTTTCTTATCCAGAAATTGTTTCAGAGTTGGCAACTATAGGTGTTGCCTTTGGTTTGAGAATTTATTACTGCATCAGAACAGGAAAAGCATACTCCAAAGTTGCACAGCTCATGATGTGTGTGGTGCCTTTTCTTAGGGCTAATAGTGTAGAAAGACCTTTAGCCTGAGTGACGGATATGATTCCCTATGACTCCAATACCATGCAGAAGCAGCAATGATATTACATTAGAACAACTTCAGGTATTTGATTCTTTTAATACATATTTTTGCCATGATCTAGTTATGATTTTATTATCATATGATTACTATTCATGCTGAATTCTAAGACTTTTGACCATGCTTTTTAGCATAGTTTCTCGATGAAATAATTTTGAATCCTCCATTTGTTAAGCTCTTCTGAATATTTATGGATACTCATATTTATCTGTGTTTGAGGGAATTTACTTATGGTTCTGGTTTTTTAAGTGTATTGATTTAGAGCTTTTCTCCAAAAAACATAGCCTATATTCACTTCCCTACAAAGTGATATAGTTTAGAATAATTGTCCTGTATGCACAGACACCTGTCTTCAATAAGCATATTTTAACTTGATAAGAGTGTTTGTTATTAAACATGTTAATGAATGAACCCCATAAAGCTACCTCTTGAGTTATCAAAGAAACCTAGGCCAAAAATGTGTCATATAAATGAACTCTCTCTTCATAGTTTCTTCCTAAAAGTAATTAGTCTTTTAAAGAATCTTTATTTTAAAAGGAATAGCTTATTAGCATGCACAACATCAAAGAGGTCTGTGGTTTGAAGCAGAGGTGCTGAAAGCAACGTCACTTAGAGCAGATTCCTCAGGACCATCTCCAGTCAGGTTTTTTAATATTGTTACAAATGGAGACCTTGCAACCTCACCAGGAAACCTGTACCAGTCTTTAACCACACTTAAAATGAAAAAATTATCAATCTCTATTTGCGTCCTTTGCATCCTGTTCTTTTCATGCATATCACTGAGAAGTCTGTGGCTCAGTCTTCTTTACTCCCTACCCATCAGCTACTTATACACGTCTTCTCTTCTCCAGACTGAACACTCCCACACCTCACCTCTTTTCCTGTGTCGAGGGCTTTGATCACTGAGTGTTCTTTGTGACCTTTTGCTGGATTCTGTCTGGTATGTCCATGTCTTTGTTGTCCTGTGCAGTCCAGAACTGGACACAGTACTCCAGACATGGTCTCTGCAGTGCTGATAACCAGGGAAGGATCACCTTCCTCAGCTGTCTGGCAATGCTTTTCCTAATGCAGCCGAGGACATTATTGGCTGCCATTGCCATGAGGGTGAATTACCGGCTCTTGGTCAACTTACAGTCCACTGAGACCACCAGGTTCTCTTTTACAAAGTGTCTTTCCAGCTGTTTGTTGCTCAGTACATACTGATTCTTGGGGCAGTTCCTCCTCAGGGGTAGGACTTTGCACTTCCCTGTGCTGACTTTAATGAGATTCATATGGGACTGTTTCTCCAAACTGCTATAGTCCCTCTGCATGACTGCACACTCAGTGGTTTATCAGCCATTCCTTCCAGTTTCATATCATATGTAAGTTTGCTGAAGGTTAATTCTGGCTCAGCTTTCAGCTTTCTAAGAAGCTGAACAAGATTGAACCCAGTATTGGGGCTCCTGCGGTTCTCCAGTAGTAACTGGCCCCCAATGGTCTTATGTCGCTGATGGCAATGGTTTAAGCCCAACAGTTTAGCCAGTCTTCAGACCACATCACTGTCGACTTATGTAGCTCATTCTTCATTCGTCATTGAGGATACTACAGTGTTGGAAAGTCTTGCTAGTAAATCGAGATAAATGCCTACAGCTTTTCTCTCCATCTTCCAAGCCAGTCATCTCATTGTAGAAGACTACCAGCTGGATCAATGATGACTTCCAGTTTGTAAATTCGTGCTGACTATTCCCTGTCACCTTCTTAGGTATGATCTAGGCTTTAAGTGAGTGCAGAAAGAAGAGGTCTTTCTCGTTGGAGACAGTCCTTACATCAGCTTGACCAAGATGTGATAACTAATTCTTAAAAACTAGGGAGAAGGGAAGCAAAGAACTGTTTTCACATTTGCTAGATGTGAGGGAAAACTGCTACCGTTCTGTAATTAGCTAAATGCCAAGTGCTGCTTCAAGAACTGTAAACCAATTTATTTGGTTGGGTTTTTTTAAATAACTAATTTTCTTTGAGGATGATGTTGGGCAGCTGCTGAGTGACAGTCTATTAACACTTGCGTATTGGAATAGTATTGTAGCTTTCTACCAATTAAAAATGAGTTTGCCAATCCTGGAAGGAAATTACCAGCCTTTGACATTTGCATGGATTGACAAATAACAATATGGAGAAGGCTTTGTTGCAGAGCAGTCAGGTTCAAATGGTAAGATTCAAGATCCTAGAACACAAATTTTAGTAAAAGCAAACCAATGACCAATGGTTCTCTAAAGTTAATAATAATAGAGATAATGCAGAACAGTTGCAAAAGCATGTAATGGAATTCAAATGTTAGTAGAAAAGAAACTTTTTTCTTTTCCCTTAAGGCAAGAATATCTTCTCAATCTCAGAATGATGATCATATGTTAAATTGCTCATAAAATCCTAAGCTAAGGAAACTAGAATCAATAAACAGTTTCACCAGTACATCGAAGAATGTTTACCTGCTATTGAAGTGTAATAACATCCAGTAGTGGCTTTGAGAGACTGGCTGAAATGAAACATAACTCTAAGGGTTTTATGAACAATCTGTAGTAAAATTCTATACCAGCTGCTAGAGGAGATAGTTAAAGGCTTATAAAACCATATGGATGTTGACAGTGCTGCTCTTGTTGTCTCTATGCATTTCATCTTTGGATGTGGCAAGTTCTGGATGTGTAGGTAATTGGTAAGAGAATTTCTGTGCAGTATCCTAGAGACCAGTTCTAGCCTACTTTATTCTGGCAAGAAATAAAATGTGAAGAGTAACATAATATATATATTATAATGTTGAGGTAAACAGAGAACATATATGCGTTATCAGTTTTTCAACTATTCTTGTATTAGAATGCTAATTCGTTACAGGAAAAAGAAAGGTAAAATCTTGGCTAAGCTTTATGTTTAGAAAATCATTCATTCTTTTCCAGGAAGAACAGTCTTGCTAAGATTTTTTTTTTTTCTAATAATCCATTGCTTTCTTGTTTTTATGTGCTGAAATGAAGGAAATTGCTCATGTAAGGACAATTTAATTTTTAAAATTTCAGGAACAGTCTGGTTTGGCCATAATGGTGAGAAAATCAGCCCAGTAACTAGGGGGGTGGGAGAGGTTAGAGAAAGAAAAATTTTTGGAGGAGTTGACATTTCTACTTCTTAATTTTTTTTTTTTATTGAGTGTTCTCAGTATGTAACAAAATGCTTACTAGCTCCTGTTCAAAATCGTAAGATGCATTTTGTCATTTTAGTAATGTTTTTATTAGGTATGAATGTGATAGCGTTTACAATGATTGGCTGTTGGTAATAAAAAAAAGAAATCTTTGACATCTCTAAGTAAATAAGTTACACCATATGTGAGAATGTAGTCAATTTGTGTATTTTTTACCAAGATCCTTCAGAACTGGATTCTGTTAGGCAAAACTATTTTAGCTTGCAGAGCGGACTTATATTGCTGAGAAATTAATTTGGCATTCTGAGAGATGCAACTACCCGGTAAAAAGTTCTTTGAGTGCCCCCAATCAAAGTCTCCAGCCAGCCCACCATGACTTCAGTTGTTCTTGTTGTAAAAGCTGTATTTTAAGGTTTTCAACCTTTATGTTATTGTACAAAATTCAGTACTGTGCTTGTGCAGGTTATTTTTGTATATGGGTAATGCAGTTTATATAGGCATATAAGTAATTTTCTCCCATGAAGCTGTTCACTGTTCCTTTTGTTGTGAGATGTAGCTGCCAATAGGGTCATTGTGGAAGTAAAGTCATTGAAATGATCCTTGTTAAAAATAATCTTCAACAGACATAGGAGGATGGCAGTGTTATCAATTGTCTTCAGTATTGAGGTCAATGTTGATGGACAGTTTGCAATTTTTCTCTTCGTTCTCAGATTGTGTCTTAGGTTTATTTAGAGAGGATTTTTCAGGTTTATTAAAAGAGTGCCTTTTTATTTCACAAAGAGGGTTGTGTAGAAGCCTGTACAAAGGGAAATAATGCAGGAAATGATGCTCCTTTCCAATGCAGCAGCTTGAGGGGAGAGAGACTTGTGTATGACATATAGAGGCAGATAGAAGAATGAGAAAACCACAGCCTGAATTTCAGAAAATAAAGCTTCTGAAGCACCTTAACAGGATGCCAAAGGGAAAGAGCAAACCAAACCATGCCTCAAGGCCAACAGAACCACTTTGATGACCAGAGATCATGAAGCATAGTACGCTGCAACTCATGAGATGACTGAAATCAATACTGAAAGTGAGGACTTCTATGCAAAGACCCATTGAAGTGGAGAAGAGTCAACTATAGAAGTTATTAGTCCTGTTCTGGTTAGCCTGATCACCTTTGTTTTTAATTTAATATAAGTATTCTAATTCATTATAACAAAATAATTTGAATGTCTTTTTGACCTGCTTTAAAATTTCCTTCATAGGAGGAGAACATGTAAGCTCTGGCCGTCTTGGTGTATGGTCACACCACTTATGGGTTTTTTCAAAAAGCTGTGGTTTATCAGCTATATTTTTGACAAGGGGGAAGGAGGAACATCTGATTCTCTCCTTCGTTAATGCACACATACAGATTTAACTGGAAGTTTCTGAAGAAGGAATTAGGTCTATGCATTTTTTGCGTATTAAAATCAAGATGCATTTATATAGTAGAGCAGATGGAATTATAGTATTTCAGCAGCTGTTAAAGTGGAAGCTGAATTTAGTATTTGTATGTGCCTTTCACCTTTTCATGTTACTATGAAAAACCTAGTATAAGTGTTTGATTACAAATGTTACAACAACGAAATAATTTAAAACATCATTGCAAAAATATGAAGTTATTTTACATTGCCTACATTAAGGAAATAAATTTTTTGGGCTACAGGAGTGTATATGAATGTTCAAAATTAGTCGTGTCTTTTCTTCTTGTACTTGAAAAGATCTATTTCAGCATTTATGGATGGTTGAGTCACCTTCCCTGGAGTTGTTTAAGGGGCAGGTGGACGAGGCATTGAGGGCTATAGTTTAGTGATTGGTAGGAATGGTTGGACTCGATGATCCAGTGGGTCTTTTCCAACCTGGTGATTCTATGATTCTAATTTTACCATTTAGAGCTTGTATTTTAGACACTGGTTATTTTCATAACGCAACTGGTATCAAGATTAAAAAAAAAGTGTGAAGTGTGGTCCATATCAGTGATAGCAGAATTCTCTTTATTGTACTTAGCTTTCAGAAGGGAGTGACAGAGCTGTAGAAATAGACTTGTCTTTTTAAAAATTCTCTGTGTAATGTCATTCATGAATTCCACCAGCTGCCTTTGCAAACTGTCATTTAAGAAGTCCAGAATTTCTTTTTACAAAGAAATAATTTTGCTGTGTAGTAATTACATTGAACCCAAACGGGTATGTCATAGAAGCTGCATTGTTCTCCTAGCCCCATAAAACTGCAAGACATCACACATTTGTTCTGTGATGGATTTTTCTTGACAACTTAAATTAGATGTGTTATTTTAAATTATGATGGATTAGGAAACTGAGAGGAAAACATGACAAATACAATAGTATCATCTTGAATTTTTCTAAAGAAAAAAAAAAGTACTGATTTTTAGAATGTAACTTGGAATCAAGTCAGTGATGAAATTTAGTAGCTCTCCCCAAAGAAATGGTGGGGAGAGAGGATGTAAAGCATTCCAGATATTAACTTATTTTCTTTTGCATGGCATTTTAAAGTAGTATTTGGATCTTATTTCACTGTAGAAAAAAATGCCCTTTTTTCCAATTTCATTAATAATTCTTTCTTTTCAGTTTCCGCACTAGCAAAGGTGTTGGGTATTCTGCTCATTTTGTTGGCAACTGCTTAATAGTTACATCATTGAAGTCGAAAGGCAAAGGTTTCCAGCACTGTGTGAAATATGACTTCCAGCCACGCAAGGTAAGCAGGGGTATCCACAAAAAAAAAAAGAATAAAATTAAAAGTGTGGCAAAGTGCTTCTGGGAAGAAGTGCTTAAAATCCCTTCACTGCCATAAAGTTGATAAGAATCTGTGATTTGTTATTTATAAGTAGCTTCTCTGACAGTCATGCAAAGTTTTATGTCAGCTAAAGACCAGAATCGGTACAAGAAAAACATAATAATTTATAACATAACACTTCTATAAAGTCAGCTTGTTTTTAAAAGTACTACTTAATTAGCTTCAGATAGAGTAGAATTTTCAGTATTTGTAAAATGGTTGTATTTTCTTTTTAAAAGGTCGTCATTCTATTTCGGAATGTTCTGTATTTGATAAATTTGGTTCCAGTGCCTGGAACAATTTTGTTGGCAGTGCTAGCATTTCCTTATCTGTGTCAGGAGATAGAAAGCTCTGAACTTTCTTCTGTCAGTGGTGTTTTGGGATTTCTCATTTTTCATAGTAAATTTTGATTATTTCTCTAGATCATGTTAGTGTTCATTTCTACTTTATGCCTAGTATTCCTAGGAGAACAATGATTTTGCTGGCTTCAATATTTCAGTTAGTTGACTGAAGCATTAATTTTTCTGTACAGTGAGAGCCTTATGTGTTTCTCATCGATAACAGCCTTGTATATATTTTGTTGTGAAGCTCATTTCTTTTTTATGGCTTTAGAATTTGTATATTGAATTTCAGTACTCGTTCTGTTTTGAGAAACAGATTTCTTAGGGAGGGAATGTCATTGTTCCACTCATCAGCTTTATGTTCTACTCTTTTTCCTCGTATGTATTTGTGATTCAAAATCACTAATTCTAATTCAATTGTGTAGCTTTGAGATAATTTGTGTTTTCTTAAAACGTAGTAATGTCTTTTCCTAGCATATCACTGAGGGATGCATAAAGCCTTATAAACATGTATCTGCTGAGTGTATTGAAGTGAATCAGTTCTGGTTTGCAATTTTTTTATAATATCACAGCCAGAAAAGAGTTTTGATGGCAGTTCAGTTTTCTTTTTAAGTAATGCATCTGATGCTACTGATAACGATTCCATTGATCCTAGATTAAGTGTTTGACTTTTGGATTATGCTCTTCATAACTAACTTTTGGGACCTAGGTGATCATTTCTGTATTTGTTGATGAATAAGCAGCCTTTCATATTTTAGCAAGATATTCTTTTTATAATTTTTATTATGAATGACTAGTTTCCTTCATGCTATCCCTGGAAAATTTTAGCTCTTGCTGTTCTACTTAAAATAGTTAATTCTGAAATACTAGTACATGTGTATCTCATTATACAAATATCAATTTCAAGTCACAGTCTGCTGATTTGGCAACGTATGCCCAAATATAATTTTCATGCCAGTTTTGTATTTCTCAAAGGTCATGCTCATACACATCAGGTGATATGTCAGATTTAGGAACTATTTGAAATAAATCTTCTAGAATATATTTCCAAGTGGTTTCATATGATATATCTTTTCTTTTAATAACTTGTTTGTACATGTATGTAGGAAGGTACATAATGCACAATGGAGGGAAGAAAACTTGTCAAATACAATTCCTGGCTCTAACAAGTCGAAACATATCCTGTTTAACATGTAGATTGATTTTCTTCATGTTCGTTAGGTATTACATTGGTTCCACTGTGCAAGAATTGAATTCAAAGATATATATTAAAAAAGTGTACCCATTTACAAAGCTAGATTACTGTCCAAATGCTGAATTGATACGTGTGATTTTTGTTGTTAGATATACTATTTTCTAGCTATCTGCTTCCAGATGTAGGTATTTTTCAGCAATAGCTTTTGCCAGAGACAACATCCTCATTAAACTTATGAATAAGGTTTTTTTGAAATTTTTTTTGAATCACAGTAAAATTATATATTCAAGCTACCTGTTCAAAAGGTCTATATACACAGATCAGAAAGATACTATGTTCATGTGAAGATCTTCCCACTGCTAACTATGTCGTATGACACCACTGAAAGAATAATATGCAATCTTAATTTAAATCTTTGAGGTGTATTAAGTGGTAAATTTACGTTTCTATTACTGTATTTTAACAGCATTATAAAAGCAAATATTTATAAAAATATTTGGAGAAATTTGGTCATAATATCCCCAAACAGAAAATGTGGGTTTAATATGACAGTCTGATGTCTCAACAGAGCTAAACTGCATTTGACAATATTGTGTTTAATACGTCAGTACTGCTTTATGGGACTCCAGAGTGAAATTTTTGTGTATTAATAGCCCTCAGTAATTTTTACTGCCTTCAGTTCCAGCCTTGTGTGAATGTGAGTGGGTAAGCACCGTATTTGAGAGAAAACAGCTTTTTGGTTTGGGGTTGTTTGGGTTTTTTTCTGTGTTTCTAAGCCTGAACACTTTTACTACTTGTAGTATAGACTGAAATAAATGTCACATTTTGGTAATATTTAGTGTATGATTTCTCATCTCTCTGATTCTACTGTGCTGTGGAGCAGGTATATGACAGTGGATGATTAAGCTTGAGAGATTTCAGTAATATAAAAAAGTTGACAGGCTGTTACCTGAAGTGTCTTTGAATACTATTTAAGGAAATTCTTGTTATAGCAGCGTGGCATGGTCTGGTGCATTTTTGAGAGAATTATATAGGGAAGGAGGCTGTAGGATGAACTTAAAAGAAAATTGTATTTGTTTGGTGTTTTTTAAAAGTTAAAAAATTCAGTGTGAGATAGTAAAACTTGATTTGGTTCATTGTGTAGTAGTAATGTCCTGAAAACTGTGTCCTCAGGTACAGAATAAGAGAGAAATCAACACCATGCCTGTACAACAAAAGTAAAATAACATTAACATAGATGAGGGATAGGTAACAGGAAATTATGAGATATACACATATGCTTGATTTGTAGAAGCAAAACGGGAACTTCTATTTAAATGAGGTTATTAACATAATGGAAGTATCAGAAGCTTTGTTGACTTGACCATCAGTGGACACTCATTACAAATTGTACTTAGTTACAAGCTGCAGTGGCGTGGGCCTTGTCAACAGGAGTGATGCTCGGTACTGAAGACTTAACCTAATCAGATAGATTAACTAAGAAGGAAAGGAGTGGCATCTTATTGGGAAGAGAGTTTAAATACCAGAAGTGTCTGGTTTTATTTCCTTTTGAAACTTTTATAGAACTCGGAGGTTGACTTTTGCTCGACTTTGTCTTGATAAATGCATAATATTCTTGGATATTCAAGATTTTCTGGTTTTATTTTTAAAGGAATTGAAAACAACCTGCCTTCACTTAAAAACTAGAAAAAAAAAAAAAAAGAAGGAGCAATCAAAAGATGGAAATGTTTGATAGTGCTAGAGAAGTTGCTTAAATTCAAAGATACAGAAGGCTAAGAGCAAATATAATACTAGTCAAAGTAGTACAATAAAAGCTTAATGCTCCTCGCAGTGTACCTGAGCACAGATAAATGACAAAGTAGAGACCATTTTAAGTTAAAATAAGTTGTTCAAAAAGTGGAAGTTGTATCAAAATGAGGAATACTTAGAAAAATACGAGTTATAGCAAATTATATGTCAAATGAAATGACAGTTCAATTTTTCTTCCGTTCCGTTGGGGCAGTTAGATGACTAAGGCTTGATAAGAGCCCTTGAAGAATAAATATAGTGTCATAACAAAAAAGCTAAATTATTTAATTGTGTCATTGTTTACTATAAGATGAGTCAATAGGGGTGAGTCAGAGGAAGTATCTCAAATTGAAATGTCAGTAGAAGAGGTATAGAAATCAATATAAGAGAGAGAAATTAGTTGCCAGGACATATCCTGAAGTTCTGAAGAAATTTGAATATTAGAAAACGTGTTGGTAAACATATCAGGGACAAAGCAATGAGAAATTACACTGGAAGTTGTTCCCTGCTTCTGTTGAATAATTTGAAGAATTCTTAATGTGTATACGTGCAGGATTGTGAGCCAGTTGATACATGCTGTGCAGATTTGAGTTTGTCATACTCTATTTTAGGACCTAGCTTTGAAAACCTATGTTACTCATTTTATCTAGATTGATACTAGTGACAACAGAACACAAAGAGTAAACCATTTTTCATTACTTGACTACTTCCTCAACTAAAAAGAAATTACAGTTTAATATGTAAATTTTGTTAATACAAGTGTAGGAGGCAAAACCCCCCAATTTTTTTATTGCATTGGTTTTGATAACAGCTGGGATAGACTCTGCGTGCAGGTATGTGTGTGTGCATGTCTATTCAAGTGAAGAAGAGCTCAATGTCTTTTGTAAAGCTTGTATTGTTGGTCAGAGGAAGAGCCATAAGTAGTGCTCTGACACAGTAAAAATGCTAAAGATTAAAAATAGCTGCATGGAAAAACAAGATTGAAAGAATATGCATGTGCGTGAATTGTGGTTAATGTGGGGGTGGGGAGAGAAGAGATGAAAAATAGGTTTTGTAATTTTCCTAAAGTTTGACATGGACACCAAAGCTCTCCCAAGATGCCATTGCTTATTTTAGATCCTACAGGCTCTATGAACAGCGTTTCAGCAAAAATAATGAACTATTTATTTCCCAATGAGTGAGTCATCTCTTAAACTTAACAGGGACAGTTGTACAAACTGATATGTTGTCAGAAATGCTCTTAAAGGACTGTAAAAGAAAAATCGTAGATAGAAGATAAATGGCTAAAACTCAGGGGTTATGGTTGTGAGCCAATTGCTGCTGAAAAATTAACAGTAGTGGTAATTTTAGTAGTTATTAGTAAACTTTGAGTAGTGCTTTTACAAAGAACACTTGCTGTTGGTGTGAAAGTATTTAGAATCATCAAACCTTAGTGGACCTTATTGGTAAATTTACCCTTGAAGAAAATAGCACAAGGGATTTTTTCTTCTAAGAGATTTATTTTGGGTGGTGTGGAAGCTTTGGAAAATAAGTGTTGATGAAAGCAGAGCTCTAGTCACGCGGTTAGCATTTAGTTTCTGATTAGCATAGTCACCAGTTAAGCCTCCTGGACTTAGAGTTATGAATATTTTGTTGAATTTATGCTGGATGTTCCTTTCTGAAATAGAATCTGCCTACAAAATGGAGAATAACATGCTCAATGCTTATTGAGTTGTGGGTTTGTATTTTTATTTGCCGGTGGGGGGGTTGGAGTGGAGTGGCCTACAAAAAATGCTTGCTCATTGTTGCTTGAAAAAAAGAAAATTAGACTGGCCACATGTGACTTCAGAAACCAAAGCTCTAGCAGTACATCCGTAATCTAGTATTACTGAATAAATCTGTTTACTTGAATATGCAAGAAGTGAGGTACTATTACGTACTGTTGTATGATTAGTAGGGTTTTTTCCTCCTGCTGTAACTGTTTTTCCTCCTTCTGTGTAATTTTCATAGGCTCCTTATCTACTTATGCCACATCCAGGCAAGAGTCACCGAGTGGCTTATTAAAATAATGCCCTGAGGGATGCAGAAGTTCTCTACTTTGCAAAAGAAAAGAGACTTAGCTGAATATAAAAATCAGAAGATAATAACTGAAACAGATATCAAGAAAGGGAAGACAAGCAAATAGTAAATTATTATTTCAAAATATTAAAATATGAAATGGTATCTTCAAGGCAGATGAGCTAACTTTTTCACAGAATCATTCAGACTGGAAAGGAATATGTTGAGACAGTCTAGTCGGTTCAAAGAAGGGACACCTAGATCAGCTTGCTCTGTATGTTGTCCAATCACATTTTTAATAACTGTAATCCAGGAGACTTCACAGTTTCTCTGAGAAACCTGTGGAAGTGTTTGACTTCCTTGCTGCTTTCTACCACCTTTTTGAACATGAGGAAAAACTTCTTTACTGTGAAGGTGTTGAAACACTGGAACAGGCTGTCCAGAGAGGCTGCGAAATCTCTTTCTCTAGGGATTTGTTTGCCTGGATTTGTTCCTGTACAACCAACTCATTACAGTTAAGTATGAGTTGATTTGCAGATCTTAAAGATTAAATTTCCGTTCTTAGTCTTAAGTGAGTTTAAAGGTTTAGTTTGAAATGAAACTTAAGTTTTTCTTCTCAAGCTTACTCATCGTGAACATGCTGATTCCTGTTAAACAGATTATGTCAATGATCAACGTAGTTGTACATAGAAGTGTTTTACTGTGATGCTTTCACTGTTTGATTATATAATGCATTTTTATGATATGACAATTGTCCAAGAATTATATAATCAAACATTAAAGAATAAAGGAAGAAAATCATATGAGGCAATCAGGATGACATCTTACACTGGGCTGTTAAATTTGCTGTTGTAAAATTTTTCCTTTTAATTAATAATTTCTGACAGAAAGCTATGGTGAAAAGGATAAGATATGTGAATTTGTTAATGTGATAATATAAATTTGATAAGGTAAGTGCACATAGCACTCAATTTCATTAGAACTCAGTTGTGTTTTGTGTTACAACATATAATTTATAAATTAAATTACACTTTCAGGAATGGAAGTGTAGGAAGTGCATTCAACTTTTCTTATTTTATGTATGCTTTCCTGGCTCTAAATCTGTAAAGGGATGCACGTAGGTACATAATTACATTTAGGCATGGTCATGCTGGCTGGACTTGAAGTTCCACTAACTTAACTTTTAATTTTATGAGTTTGCAGATATTCATCTCTTTGTATAACATTATGAAAGTGGTCATTTGTTTTTAATGCTATTCATTAACTTTGTTGTATAGCATAAAATCTGCCAATATATACTGATCTTCTGTGTCTTTCCAGTGGTACATGATAAGCATTGTACACATCTATAACCGATGGAGAAACAGTGAAATACGATGTTACGTGAATGGTCAGCTGGTATCGTATGGTGACATGGCCTGGCATGTTAACACAAATGATGTAAGAATTTGTTTTTTCCTTTCTTACAGCTTTTCATTTTAGAGTAAATTGAAAAAGAAAAAAAAGAAATATATTTATTTTCCCTAAATATTTGGAAATTTCCTATTTTTTTAGCTTTCCCCTTCAATCTATCTTCCAAGCTCTGCTTGCCAAAGCTTCTCATCATCATTCTTTGTTTCCTTGGTAGCACTTCTACTTGGAATAAAAGGCAAGCCTTTCAGGTTTTTTGCAAAGCACCATTTCTCCTTGCTAATATAAATATCTTTGTGATAGAGGAGAATATGATGATTAAAAAGGCAGCTGAGGTCTCAGAGGATCTCCACTAAATTACTAGTTATGTGGTGTAGGGATTTGTAATGCTTACTAAAAAAAAAACATAGATGGACGAGCTGCTCCTTCTATTCATGTTTTCTTCAGAGTATTCCTTTCTACTTTCTCATGTCACAGAAGAACAATGTTTTATAGGGTGAGATTGGTTTACTAAGCCATAGATGTTCTGATATAAGTCATTTTATGTGAGTTTCTGCTGAGATTTTACTTTGTCTGCTGGAGAAAAGAGTAAATTAGGAAAGACACTAGTTTATCATTAGCTCTCTATTTTTTAATAAGAACATTCTGTTATATCAGAAGCAGGAAAAAATGTCGAAAGTAGTAGAATTTCAGGAAAGATATATGAATGCAACAGGGTGTAAAAGGCTTAAAAAAGAAAACAGAGGAATACATACATAGGGTGCTTAGCACGATTATACATCACCTAGGAAGAGAAGCTTTTGTTTTAACTGTATTTGAACTTATTTAAAAGTATTCCCTTGAAAAGTCTTGAGCAATTATCTATCTTATTTGTTAACTTCTACCTTTATACTCTTCCACTTAAATATATCTTTAGTCTCCTACAAGATGACAAGAAAATACCTTACCAGAATAGTTTTTTGAGAAAAGATAAAGCTGTGCAAGTCACTCAGTTATTCTTCTTTCTTTACATCATGTGTTGTGCATAACTATTCATGTAGTTTATAGTGATAGATTTAGTTTTACAGTTGTGAAAACTCAGAAAGGGACAGGAGGTCCATATTATTGACTAAGCGCGCTTAACTCTCTTTGTATGCAGGAACATTATAAGATAATTGAGATGTAGTGTTTAAAATGCTAAACATAAGCTACCATTGAACAAAATACATTATAATTAAATATTTTTTTAATTAATAATACATTCATTAGATTTGTATTATTGAATTTAAGATTAAGGGTCTGAGTTGAATTTAATTTTTTTAAGCATAGTTTCTTTTCTTGGAGACTATGAATTTATCTTATTGGTTTTTTTCCCAGATTGATATTGCATTACAACTCTCCTACATTATATGACTTTTGTTTCAATATCTGACTTCTACTTCTTTTATCCAAACAAGAACTGAAGAATATCTCAGTTTACAGTTTTCTTATATGCCCTGGAAGACGCTGAAGTTAGCATATAGATGACAAAAAGGGTGGAAGTTTAAAAAAATGCTTTTCTTTCTTGATTTTAATGGGTTTTTCACTTGTATTTTTTCTAATTCATTCTTATTTATACACAGATATGAAGGCACTCGGTTCTTAACTGTTTCTGTAATATGGGCAGCAAGATACGTGAAATTACAGGAAGTAGTCATTAACGTTTACATATTTGTATTCTTCAGAAATGTGTGTTGTCTTAATAGACGTGCTTTCATTTAGAGATTTACAAAATGTGTAATATATGCAAAACTTCAAATCACTCAAAGTGATTTGAACGTTTCTGCATATATTACACATTTTGTAATTTTAATGAAAGGACCGTCATATTAAGACAACACACATTTCCTGAAGAATAGAAATATGTAAACGTTAATGAATACTCTGTTAATTTCTTGTATCACTGCTTCCATTGTGAATGCTGCTCATATAAAGTTTCCATTTTTTGCTCTGACTTAATTATTATTCTTTAATGATATATATAGAAAACATAGCAATGCTGAGATTCATTGCATTAGGGTGCTGCACAAGATATAGTAGCTAGCGGTAGATAACTCTTTGAGTCTATATTCCAATGAATAAACATACCTATAGAAATTACAACAAAAAGATGAAGTTAAATGCATGATGATATAACATATTCAGCTGTGTGCAGTTGTTAGCTAGTCACTGAGTCTTGATCAACTCTGTATGCCTTACAGAGAGATCAATACATTTTGAAATGGAAGTTAAATTGAAGAGTTGGGCTGTTAGATGAGGATTTTTTCCCCCTTATGGGAAGACACATGGAAGAAAGTGTAAAACTTCTCTTAAAGGTGTAGAATATAGGGATACTGAGGTTTGGTGGAAGTGTTTTTTTCAGACAGCTGGGTGAAGATAAACTTGATGATGTCATGACATCTTTTGCAGATTTTTGCATTTACATTGCAGGATAAGGAAAGTTGTGAAGGATTTAGAAGGTTGACATAAGAGGTGAAAAGTAACAGGTCAATGGCATCAGTAACTCTTGGGTTGTAATTGAAAGAAGGCTTATAAGTGTGAAGAATATTAAGGATAGTCTTATGTCCTTAAATAACAAGGTCTGGAAGTCCCAAGAGTTCAATTTTTAATGAAAATAAAATAGAAGGATTTGGACTAAGGAACTCAACAAAGTGATCAGTCAGTCACTTCATCTTGGAGTCATTAGTGACATACTACCAGGGATGTACAGAAATAGGCAAAGAAACTTGGATGAGGTGGAGTCCAACAGGTTTAAAACTGTGGAAATGTGAGGAAGTTGGAGTGAGACCAAATGAGCTACAAGTATTAGGTGCTGATTTATAAATAAATAAATAACCAAATAAATAAAAGTAGTTTATGGATTGTTTGGCAACTGGAGCAGAAGTGAATAAAAATTAGCAGAACATCAGGAGTTAGACCTCCCCTCCAATAAAAAATAATGGAGACACCTAATCTAAAATGAAGTACTAGAGACTGGGAAAGTGCAACTTGGTAAGAATGAAAAAGGACAGAACTGGAAATACCGTAAGTTAATAGACCTAGATGTAAAACTCAGAATCCACTGAAACCTACAACATCTGTTGTACAATTAATGATAACTAGAAGAATCCATGAAAATATAACTAGAAGAATCCATGAAAATAGGCAGGAATCTGTGTGTCAGAAAAAGGTTGGCAAACACTAGGTGAGACAAACTCCTCAAAAATGGCAATTGCGTAACATGAATTGACTTAACACTTTGACAGTAATGGTGCAGCTGTCAGTAGAGCCTTCAAGGCTAAGCAAGACTTCCATGAACTAACTGAAAATTGTTAAGAAGTTTCATCATGAGATTTGCTAGTAGTCAGAGTAGTCTCATAGTCTGCACTGTGTCCTGGATATGAGACTTTGTGAACCAATCTTGGTGTAGGTTTTTTTCAGAAGTCTTTTAGCTTTGACAAAAAAAAAATTTAGAAATTCCAAGGGCAATATATTAGAAGAGATATTTGTTCAACAAGAGGATAAATCAGAGATAAAGTCATGGATGCTTCTTACTTGACCTTATTGCAAAGCTGAGCTCCAGGTCTTTGATCTTCTAACTCTTTAGATAGAATCCCCTTTTCCTTGTTAATAGCTTATTCACTTAGATCAGTTTGTGAGGCGGTTCATCAAAATTTATTCTCCAGACTGACGACAATATTTCTTAGGATAAAACTCATCAGCCAAGCAAGATGAAAAAGCAGGCTTCCTAATGCAGATTCTGCTGATTCAGCTCAAAAAGTGAGACCCGATTCTTATTTTTGAGAAAGTACATGTGATTCAAAGAAGCAGAAATTCTTGTGCTTCCTGTTTCCTCTTGTGCTGCATCCTGTGTTCCAGTTCCCCAGATCTTTATTCTAGACAGACAAATTCTAAACTTTGTTTCATCTGAAAGTGGTTTTTTTCTTGGAAGCACCAGAAGGTCTTAACCTTGCAAAATAAATTTAAATTGGAGATGAAAAAAGGCACAAACCCCCACTTTAAATCTGAAGTAATGGGAAGTGGACATATGGAGAGCTGCAGAATGTCTTTGTGCAGAGGGATAGTTGCTTGAAAGAAGAATGAAAAATAACAATTCTTGTAACTGTCGAAGAAGGCAGAAGAAGAGCTCAAGGTCAAACCAAATCATTAGAGACCATGGTCTTAGAGGAATAGTGTGCACTTGTTTAAAACAAGAAAAAGTCGTATTTGTTTGGTTTTTCTGCTAGAGGTGTTTAGCTCTGTTAGCACAGCAGTGAAAGAAGAGTGCATTTAAATGCATATTCTTGTGTATTAGCAGTGGAAGTTGTGATTATAAGTACAAGGAAATTTAAGGCTTTCAAACTTCCTAGACGGCAATAGGGAAGGTTATTTGATACTTGAATGTACTGTTCTAATTTTCTCAGTTGTATGTTGCACAACTAATAAAAACCAAATCCTAGCAGCCCGTCATAACAGCATTGCAATTCTGACCTGTAAAATAATTGATGCTATGATATTCAAAATGAAGTTCTTCACTATAGGGAGTCAGGTACTGAAGCAATGAATGATTGATTTATTTTCTTAATTACAGTCTTCCTTTATTTTTTTGCCTTCATTGGCTGTGTATGAATATTATTTCACTGTACATTTTGTATGACTAAACTTCATTAACATTGCCTTTTTCTGATACAGAGCTACGATAAATGTTTTCTTGGCTCTTCAGAGACTGCTGATGCTAATAGAGTGTTCTGTGGCCAGCTTGGAGCGGTATATGTATTCACTGAAGCTCTTAACCCAGCACAGATCTTTGCAATACATCAGTTAGGACCTGGATATAAGGTAATAATGGGAAAATAAAATGTGTAACTGGAAAAAAGAAAAGAATTTATAGACATAGTTGGAAGGTTATTTGCATGTGGATATTCCTCTTAGGATCAAGTAGAGCTATGTGATTTGCTTTCAGCAAAAGAGTATTTCTTCAACTATCCTAACTGTCCTTAATTTCCACCACCTTTTTGAAAGATGCAAATAATTTTTAAAGCATAGCTGAAACACATTTGTATGTGGAATTTATGACTCAGGACCATAATTAGATTAGAGCAATTTTGTATTTGGTGTACCAAATATCAGGGGAATAACTTTCTTCTCTGCTGTTTCTGTTTAAAACCTGATTTAAGGCAGATTCACATTCAACAAGGCGTAAATAACCAATTCTGTTCAAATGCAAAGTTTAAAATAGTTCTGCTGAAGTACAAGTTGAGCTTTTTACTCTTGCTTTGACAGTGGCATTTAGGGGACAGTTTGGACAAATTAATGGTGCATGCATAAACTTGGACCTGTAGTATGAACAATCATATGTTTTGGAGTGGCTGTCTAGAGTAATTATTTCGTCAAGAACAACGCAGATACTTCGCAGAAGTCGGCAGAAGGTGCCTAGTAAAGATGACCTGAAAAATTAATCTGACCACAGCTAAGCATCGTTGAATTTCTATCACCAATTATTCCCAAATTTTATTTTTCTGATTTGTTTAATTTGAAGTATCACCTGAAATAAGCTTTCATGGTTTTGGTATATATTGTATACTCTGAAAAGTAAAACTTTACAAAACAGCAGGTAAAAATCAACAATTAGATTCTAATACTATTAATGTGGAGTGCTGAAAATGATTGCCCTAATTCTTTTTATGACAGCTAACACTTTAATGGCAGTGACAGTTCAAAATATCTTTTATGGTATGTATGTACTGTGAATAGCCAAATATTTCAAAGTTGCTTGGACAAGAGGAAGTCCATTGCGTAGGTTGATGTTTAAAACCTGACTTGAAACTAAAATTATTCAGTTAAGAGAGGTGTTATCACCTAAGCAAACAAGGAGTGCTTTATTCCAAACTGAATACTGTATTTTATTTGAACAAATATTTCTGCCAATTAATTTTTTTTTTGGTCATACAAAAGGAAATAATGTGAATTCATCCTACTTAATAAATGCAGTAAATCTTTGTAAATTTATTAAGTTACAAACAGCAGCATACTGAAGAGATATTAAATAGGAATAATGCTTTCAGTTGTTTAAAGAAGTGAAAATTATTATGTAATATTTTGTGAGTGTTGAAGAGGTTCACAAGGCATACATGCTTTCACACTAAACGATGTTTCCAGTAGTTACTGCAATAACCTGATTACAGAGTTGTCAAATTACCTTATTTGATTCATAGGTTTCCCTTAAACTAGGCCTCAAGCTCCACCAGGGGAGGTTTAGGCTGAACATTAGGAAAAAATTTTTCATGGAAAGGGTCATTGGGCACTGGAACAAGCTGCTCAGGGAAGTGGTTGATTCACCTTCCCTGGAGGTGTTTAAGGGACAGGTGGACAAGGTGCTGAGGGGCATGGTTTAGTGTTTGATAGGAATGGTTGGACTCAATGATCCGGTGGGTCTTTTCCAACCCGGTGATTCTATGATTCTGTGATTCTATGAAAGGGACCTTAAAGATCATCTAGTTCAAACCCCCTGCCATGGGCAGGGACATTAAATTTAATTTTATATGTTTGGCAATCTCTGCTATTATCCTGTTGATTGTATTTTCCCAAGTCCCCAGTACAGTATGCTTAAAATGAATTTCTTTTCTCTTTCTGTTGATCACTGTTGGTAATAAACAAGTATCATGTATCAGAATTTGTAGCCTCTCTTTCCCTTCTATTATAATAATCTTTTGGGTAGGAGAATAGCATTTCCGAATTAAGGTCAGGTTTATTCAGCTTTGATGACAGAAAGTCCCTTTAATTCTTTTTCTCCAAATAATATGAGGCTATGTTATATTTATTTGTAACTTATTTGCTCTTGACTTTCGAACAGCAGTCTCTGATAAATTCTTATAGGCATAGTAAACACTGAAAAATAGGAGGTAGAATAATACCAAGATTTGTTTATAAAACTGATGTTATTTTAACTTAAGCAATTTAGAAAGTTGCAAAATTTCATGATAATGAAATTATACAAATTTTGTTTTAAACACTGACATAGTTAAAATGGCAAAGGTATGAAAAACAATATAGAGGTGAAACATTCTGAGCTTTAAGATCTGATGAAGCTTAGAGGCATGAAATATTTTCTGGGTAAGAAGTGGTTTCATGTGCTTAAAACATAAAAAAAATATTACAAACAGAATGCAGATATCTCTAGAAATCAATTAAATCACTAAGTTATTTTTATCTCTTCAGAAAGTGCACAGAGATTTATCTGTAGAGTTAAAAATAACTTCTAGGGAGAAATACATCACCACCTGCCTCAGGACGAATCTGTAACCTGTTAGCAGTCATTATTGATAAGTGAGACATAGCCAGCCATATCAGCAGAGAACCAGCTCTCAAGCTCTTGACATAACACTCATTCTTTGTGGTTTTCCGCTTCAATAAGTAGTGTAGCACAAGACGAGCATGTTTCTAGATTAAAAGATTTGGTTACGAGGGCTGAATACACACAGTGTATGTATTTTTGTGATTATTACTTTAGATTTGGTTGTAGTCTGAACGTTTTGGCTGAATGACTACCACCAATTGGAAGACATTTCAACTTCAGCCAAAAGAAGTCTTTTTGGTTCTGAACTGTTTTGCGGTATGAACAGAGCAGTAAGTAGGCTAGGAGTTCCCCTACAAAATGGACTCCTAACCCAAGTCAAAATCACAGAACCACAGAATGGTTGAGGTTGTTGAAAGGAACTTCTGCGGTTCATCTGGTCCACCCCCCTGGTCAAGCAAGGCTACCTAGAGCCAGTTGCCCAGGACCGTTTCCAGATAGCTTTTCAGTGTCTCTGATGATGGAGGCTCTGCCACCTTGCTAAGCAACCTGTACCAGTGCTCGGTCACCCTCACAGTAGAAAATTTCCAGATGTTCAGAGGGAACATCCTATGTTTCAGTTTGTGCCCATTGTCTTCGATACCGTCACTGGGCACTGCTGAGAAGGCAGCAGCTCCATTTTTTTGGCACCTTCCTTTCAGATGTTTAAACACATTGGTAGGATTCCCTCTGAGGCTCCTTTTCTGCGGGCTGAACAGTCCTAGCTTTCTCAGCCTTTCCTCATAGGGAGAGATACTTCCATCACTTCATGATTTTACTAGCCTTTCATTGGTCTCTCTCCCGTAAGTCCGTAGCTCTCTTGTACTGGGGATGCCAGAACTTCAGACGTCAACTCCCTGGACCTGCTGGCAACTCTCCTAATGCAGCCAAAGATAACATCATACTAATTTGCCAAATTATATTAAACCATTGATTTCCCATTCACTTTTGTTCTTCTTACTTGCATGCTCTGTTATAATACCTGCGTCTCCTACATTTTCAGCATGTCATTGCTGCTTCCCGCCCCCTTGACATCACCAATTATGGGACAGGGCTGACTGACAGATTTGCTCCAAGGGTTCTCCAGCAGCTGCAGTCAGATGCCCAGTCTATTCAATCTATGTCAGTTTTATAATTCGCATACAAATGGATGCCTGTCACAAGACCTTTAAGCGCCATGTGTCAGTCACTTGAGCAGATGCACTTTCCCATCATTTGGCTGTAAGCAGGAGACTTTCTTCAGTGTTTCTAGCAGCCTTGAGAGCTCTGCAAAAGCTGGATGGGTTTTACATGTTTACATAAGATGTAGGAACTTGTAATTTGTTTGGAAAGAGCAGCTGTTACCCTATAAGTTGCCTACATTAATTCTTATAGCCTGGATAACCAAAACCCTAGGGACATGATGCAGGATTTCTTACTTGGGAGGGGGAAGATGTGGTAGGACCAAAGCAATAAAGAAAATTGAGATGGCTATATGCTGTGAAAACAAGCAAGCTTATTCACAATTGAACTTAGCAATAGATTATTTTAAATTCAGTAAAGGTTTTAGAAAGGTAACATATCATATACCTTGCATTAATTAAATGGTGGTCATTTCTAACAAATTTGCTTTACTTGTATTAGTACAGCACTGTGGGTAACTAGTAGTTGTCTTTTTGCCGCTGTCAAATGATTATTATATGCATAAGGAGATATGTGCCAAGATAAGCTGACAACACTTTGCAGAAATGCCTAAATCTATCTTCTTGTGCTTCATTGATTAGTCAGTGTTGACAGAAAACCCATTTTTAGATCACATGTGAATCATGGCATGTTTAAGAATAATAGAAATTTTCAGTCTTCCTTTGTAAAAGCTTTGAGTGTGAAAATCATTAATTTGAAATATGGCATTTATAATTTTCTTTGGGTTTTTCCTTTGTGTCTAAGTAGCTTGTTTATATATACACTCCTTGCTGTTAATGAAACATGGATTTTAATGCTGTTTAAAAACAGCTATTCCATTAATAAAAATAGTATAGGATTCAGTATTCTAGTTTGAATGAGTTTGTATAAAGTAAAATACCAGGCATTTAAATTGTTCTTGATTTTTGATGTGTTGCATGCTTTGTTTTTTATTTTAATATATTTATGGTAGTTTAATGTGACTCATTTCTTCCAGATACTTACTTCTGAAACCTAACACTGATGCTGAAAGGAAAGAGAAATAATACTACATAAAATACCAAATATTATATTGACATTTTGATGTGGAGTAGAATAAATAAAAAATTTGTCTCATTGTTCAGTAGCATTAAATTACTGGAAAATTAAAGAGACTTTTAGCACTTTCTATATTCCCTCTCCAGCTCAATGTATTTTATGCATATTTTGTGGCAAAGATTTTGTCTTAAGTACTGACTTTGTAAAACTTGTGTTTTATTTTCAGAGCACATTCAAATTTAAATCTGAGAGTGACATTCATCTGGCTGAGCACCATAAGCAAGTGCTGTATGATGGGAAACTTGCAAGTAGTATTGCTTTTACTTACAATGCGAAGGCTACTGATGCTCAGCTATGCCTTGAATCCTCACCAAAGGAAAATCCTTCCATTTTTGTACACTCCCCCCATGCTCTTATGCTTCAGGTTTGTTCTGCTGCATTGATGTTCTATGATTACTGTTAGCTCAATATCATTTGGATAATAAGAGGATTTGTGAGCTAGTGTAGAGAGATTGTTATTTTGTATTATTTCAGATCTTAATATACCTGTCACTTGAAGTATTCTTTCTTTGCTTACTTTCAAGAGGAAAACATGATTATTTCTTCATTAAGTAATAAAGGCACAGTTTGCCACTTGCTGAAGTTATTCTGTTTAATGCTTGCCTTTATGTAGAGTGATTATTATTGAAACATAAGTACTGAAAATAAGTTAAAGTTAGTCTGATTTAGTTTATACTCAATTCAGTGTTAAATTGTTCCCAAGTTACGTTTGTAACCGCCCTTTAAAATTGAGATTAACTGAGATTTTTCCTTCTATTTCTTTATTTTATTAATTTAGGATGTGAAAGCTATCGTAACCCACTCCATTCACAGCGCAATTCATTCCATTGGCGGAATTCAAGTTCTTTTTCCTCTCTTTGCCCAGTTAGACAATCGACAACTGCATGACAGTCAGGTGGAAACAACAGTTTGGTAAGCTTCTTTCAAGCAATATAAAAACTAAATTAAGCTAAGAATATTTCTGGTTTCATTGTGGCAATGTTTGTTTAGTTTTCTTTTGTAGAGGCTGTGACAGACATTTTACCCTTGTTTCTCTGAAAATAATATTGTTTTTTAAATGTGATTTGCTGTAGAGACGTGTAAATGGTATTAATATGATGAGATTCAACTGGTATAAAATGGATTATGTTAGGCAGGATTGGATTGGATTATATAATGAATTCAAATCACTCTAGAGTCTTAAAGGATAGCTTAGCGACATTTCTTGCAACTTCTAAAAGAAAGCAGTATGCTTTTACTTGACACTGCAATGTTGTTTACATTCACAAAGTCTGTGTCATTGGAATTCATATTTAATAATATTAAAAATTAAGGAAAAGTATCTCTTTCTGTATTAATAGATGGGCAGAAAGTCATAGAGATGTGATCAGTTATTTTGTGGCCGTATTACAATTGCAACAGTGACTAGGGGCATACCATGAGAGTTTCAAACAAGGTTGAAAGCTTTGCATGCACTGAATTTAGATGGATGTGCAGCCTGCAAAGGACTGCTTGGGAGTCAGACAGGACACACTGACTGAATCAAAGTTAGCCCAGCTGTAGTTCGTTTTGAAAAGATTTCTTGACACCTGCTTCTCAGGGCAGGATCTTATTCTAGTGGCAACACCAGATGTTTAAGCTTGTCAGGACAAAATGTGTTGCTTGAACCTTTGGAGGTAACAAAACTGAAAAGGTAGTACTCAAACATTGGTACAGTGTTTCCCTGTAGAATGGGATGGTATGTAACAAAAACCTGCTAGAAAATAGTGGTTTGGGGCAGCGTGAGCTGACATTTGTATTTTAATAAATTTATAAAACAGGTGCATTATTTATAATACGTGGCTTATTTTCCTGCTTAGAATACTCTGCTGTTAATTATTCTGGATATTTTCTATTGCATTAGATAGTTGGTAAGCAATAACTGAAAAATAATTAAATGATACTAAAATATCCATCAGTTTTGAAATATTAAACTGAAATCACTAATCTTAATCTAATTTAAGAAATTAGTCAATTTTTTGAAGTTTTCCAGTCATCTCTTTTGCTCTTTGGTAACTCAAATAGTTGTAGCCAAGATGGCTAGTGGTTTTTATTTGGTTATGTAGTGCAAAAGGTTAACGTATTTAATGAGAATATTTTAGTACAACTTTAGAAGTAGTACCACAAGCTACTTCCAGGCAGTGTAGTGGTGCGTATTATTTCATTCAGTGTTAAAGATGGAAAAGCTGGTTGTGTATTGGCTCATGTGAGTTATTTACTCTTTAGTTGTCTGTTTTCCAGAATGTACTTTGCATAAAAATTGTGAAGTAAGAAGAACAGAAAAAAACATTCATTGTTTTGTAATAATTGTGGAAAAAATATTCCCTATTTGTTTTTATTTACTGGCTCAGCAGTAGGCAAAAATGCTTTATTCCAGTTTAAGGAAGGTTATGTGTATATGTTGACTATATGTATGAATAAAATATGTGTTAAGTTCATTAATAAGCTGAGTCTGTAATAAACAATAAAGCATTAACTATGTCGGTCTAAAAATGGAAAGCTAATGTAAGTTTTATAGGTTGAGATAAAGACTGATTCATCCCAAGTGTGTGGTCTTTGCAGGGAGTTAGAACATTCATAATGTTCAATTTAAAATGTACAGAACATTTCTGGAGTTAGTTAACCAGTAAGTAGGAGAAAAAAAAGATTTTCTTGAATAAATCATTGCATTTCTCCTATAATTAGATTATATTCTAAAAAGAGATCTGTAATTCATTATAATATAGGATTGTACAAATGCATGTGATTGTAACTAAAAAGATATTGAAAAAACTTAAGCTAATGACTGCTTGATGAGATGTAACTTAAATGTTGAATTACTATGGTTTTGGTGTATGTGCATTAGTTTCCTACATTTAATTTAATGAGATGTAGGTATAGAGGAAAATAACAGTTTAAGTGAAGAAGAAAGTATGCAAATAAAGGAATAAAAGACTTCTGGGACCAAAGAGAGGATATAATGGGGAAAGGGGGCTAAATATGCAAACCAGGGCTACATTTAAGATTCTTTTGTGGAGTGGAAAAACAGAAGAAGTATGCTTACTGGGTCCTTTAGTTCTCTCCCCTTGTTTTTTTAGACTTTTCTCTCTTTAATTTTTCCTTTCCAAAATGCAATTACTGAACTGTAGCAGGTACTTGTGTGTACCTTTCTTACATACGAAAAAATATCTACAGCAGCAACAGAGGGCTGCACTGCTTCTTTCTGAAAAATAGTCATCATTTACCCATTAAATATTTTTATAAGCAGATAATCTTTATGCCTCTTTGCCAATAAAAAAAAAAAAGTCCAGATGATGCTTGATGATAGAAGACCATTACATTTTAAAGGCTTACTATGGCTGTAGAATTTATTTCTTTCGGGTGGCCAGCTGGGGGAACTCAGAAATTGTGCTGCCTTTTGTCTTAATGTGTTCTGAGAGATGGGAAGTATCTCAGCTTGATACCCTAGTGTGTCTTAAGTGTGACTACTGTTCTGAATCCTTCTCACACCTGCTTCTCTCCCACATATGCTGATATCTGTTTAACAAGTTCAAGGTTCTTAATTATTTGGTTTTGTGGTTTTTTTTCTTTTTAACATTAGAAGGGGATTGTTAACAGGACTATGAAAGAGCACCTTCCTTTTTATTTGTCTTGATACCACTTAAAATTTTAATCAATGATGCACTCTATAGATTCCTATGCAACCATACACTGAAATTAAAAGAATGGAAACCGAGTTCGTATCCTGGGGGTCTTTTCCAACCCTGTGATTCTGTGTAAATGTGTTTTCTTGTATGAAAAGATATGCCTGCTATTCTGAAGAATGGTCTGTCAACTTGAATGCCAAGACTGCTACTTTTTATCCTGCTTTTCAGTAATCTGCTTAGAATAGAAAATTGTGCAGTTTAGGTCAATAAGGTGTTTATGGAATGAAAAGGAATATTGAGTGCTTTTTTCTGTTATGGTACTGTTGTTGATACATTTGATTATACTGTATGGGTAATATGATAGGAAGAACTTGCTTTGCTCATTTGTGGTCTCTCATGCATGGTTTTGAATTCATTTGAGTCTGTTGAGCACTGGCATACAAACTGATTCAGACAAGTTACTGGGTGTGCAGTCTTTGCACTGACACAGTTCCATCACAGAATAAATTACAAGTGTTAATTCAGACGAGATGGTGGCTTTGGACTGTGACGTACTGGGAAAATAAAAAAGTAGAAAGCAGAAAAACCTACAGCTGTTTGTTTAAACAGATTAGGTTGTTCCAAAAATTCTTTTATATGCTTATTCGAGATGTTACTAACTGGATTTGTCGATGTGGAAGTGTCGATCTGCTGGAGGGTCGGGAGGCTCTGCAAAGGGACCTGAACAGGCTGGACCGCTGGGCTGGGACCAACGGCATGAGGTTTAACAAGGCCAAATGCCGGGTCCTACACTTGGGGCACAACAACCCTAAGCAGAGGTACAAACTAGGAGAAGCCTGGCTGGAAAGCTGCCAGGAGGAGAAGGACCTGGGGGTGTTGGTTGACAACCGACTGAACATGAGCCAGCAGTGTGCCCAGGTGGCCAAAAAGGCCAATGGCACCTTGACTTGTATCAGAAACTGCGTGACCAGCAGGTCCAGGGAGGTTATTCTCCCTCTGTACTCGGCACTGGTGAGACCATTCCTTGAATACTGTGTTCAGTTCTGGGCCCCTCACCATAAGAAGGATGTTGAGGCTCTGGAGTGAGTCCAGAGAAGAGCAACAAAGCTGGAGAACAGGCCTTATGAGGAGCGACTGAGAGAGCTGGGGTTGTTTAGCCTGGAGAAGAGGAGGCTGAGGGTAGTCCTTATTACTCTCTACAACTACCTGAAGGGAGGTTGTGGAGAGGAGGGAGCTGGCCTCTTCTTCCAAGTGACAGGGGACAGGACGAGAGGGAATGGCCTCAAGCTCCGCCAGGGGAGATTCAGATAAGGAAAAAATTCTTCACGGAGAGGGTGGTTAGGCATCGGAACAGTCTGCCCAGGGAGGTGGTTGACTCACCTTCCCTGGAGGTGTTTAAGGTTAGGGTGGATGAGGTACTTAGGGGCATGATTTAGGGATTGGTGGGAATGGTTGGACTCAACGATCCAGTGGGTCTCTTCCAACCTGGTTATTCTGTGTGGATTTGCTAGATTCCATACATTAAAAATAGTTTTGCTGTTTATCATACTGAATAAAGGCAGTCTTAGGCCCACGTTAACCTTCTTAAGGGCCATACATACACACATACTCCCCCCAGATTTGTAGCAAAGCAATTGTAGGCATCTTTTCAGTCAGTTTTATTACTGATTTTATTTTGATGTTTTAATTTAGGTAGGTGTAAGTCAGTGAAAGGGAAACATGGGTGAAGGGAGAAGAATAATATTTGAACTGGTGTTCTTCATCTCTTCGTGTAATTTGTATGTTTTTTCTTTGATCAAGTAATATCTTGTACTTTTTTTTTACTTTTTTTATATTCAGATTATAACATTTTAGACTTGTGTATAAGTAGTGGTGTTGCTGCATCTGCATTTTGGTTCATGAACACTGTTCTCTAAGTACAATATGAAATAAGCAGTTTTCCTGTCAGTTTCCACATGTAGCAAATAGCACAACTTGATAGGAAATAAAACTAGGTGTCTTAATTCTTTATTATTTTAATGTGAAAAATCTGTGCGTCTTCAATAATTCTTAATTAATAATGTTGCATTTTTAATTGAATTTGTCTTTAAGAACATGACAGCGATTAAGAAGAATATCAGGCAGCCTAGAGAGCTGGTTAAGTCACCGTCCCTAGAGGTATTTAAAAGATGTGCAGATGTGATGCGTAGGAATATGGTTTAGTGGCGGGCTTGTCAGTGTTAGGTTTATGATTGGACTCAATGATCTTAAGGCTCTTTTCCAATCTAAATGATTCTGTGATACGTACAATTTGCTTGTTTGCTTCAGGTGGCCCAGATACTTAAAGTTGAGAGTGGGTATGAAAATCATCCTTTCCGATATTCTTTTATTTCTCTTTATGCCTCTGATGGAGAGCCAAGGTCCCCGTCCATTGCTGCCTCTAGTCTACAATTGGGAGTTTGCAGAGTCAGATGCTGATAACCCTCTTCTTTTGAGTTTCTAAAGGATCACGGGTGAATATAATACCTGAATTTTCACGTCTCTGTTATAAACTAGCTGTGCTCAGATGAAATCGCTTGTACTGGAATTTTCACAAACTATGACAGCAGGAAAGGGACTGCCTGAGTGATTCTTTGTGGCATACAGGCTTTTAGTGGCCATGACTGCATAAATATGAAGGAATGAATATAATTAGTAGTGTAGGAGCAGAGCAATTGACTATTTTAAAATATGCACAAGTAGTTGATTTCATGCTTTAATTGTGAATATACCTTGATCAAAATCCATTTTTGTATTCCCACCCTGTATTATAAATGCAGTCAAAACATTTTTTTAAATCCCTGCTTACCCTTTGTACTTTGGTTTTATTCCTGAAGGAATACAGTAAGGAAGTGGAGATCATTTCACATCTTCAGTGGATCAAAATATATTTCCACTATACTGTTAATGCTATAGTACATACTATGAAACATTTATTAATAATTTATTTCAATACAGCCATTATTGCATTTGGAATTGACGTTAAGGGGCAAGTATCTTAGGACTTTTTTTGTTAAAAACAAAACATTAATTGTTGGTGTATGATCTTAAATACCACTTTAACTCTTTATGCTAAGGTTAGTTTTCTAAAGTTATTGTATTAACAGGCTGTAGTGGATTTTATCCACTTATGTCTTTTGTCTTATTTTGGAGAATCTAGGAATAGAAATGGAATTAATTTATAAAGAATCGTTCCCAAAGATAACCAGACAGAAAAATACTTGCATGATTCTCTTTTATATAGACTCTTCAAGTTAAATCATCTGTGTTTAATCAGCATGCTTAGATCTTTATAGCTACATGCCTACTGGAATTAAAGGTACATTTTACAAAGCATAATCCAGATAACTTTGTACTACAAAATCCAAGGTGAAAACGTAAAAGTAATTAGGATAAATCTTTCAGAGAAAATTATAGTGGGGAAGAATAGACTAGAGAAATGGATCTATGGAGTGATTTCTTAAAAAAAAAAAAAAAAACGCCAAAAAAAGAAGCAAAACAAAAAACCACCACGAAAAACCCCAAGACAAATTAGACTTTTATCCTAGTGGTGCAAGTTCCTGACTTCTAGAGTGTTTTTATTCATCCAAAGCCTTTGTCATCTGAGTTTATTTGAATAGATGACTGACATTCCTAACAGATTGCTTCATTTGTAAGTGAAGTCATAGAAACTAATTTCATGAGAACAGTTTGTCTAAGTTGTCCTGTATTTTACTTCCATGAAACAGTAGTAATTGTTCACATAATGGGAACTACCAGTCTATTTAGAATTTGACAAAAGCAGCTCTTCCTTGTTAAATGGTTGTCATAGCATAAAGACTTCATGACCCCGGGTTTTCCACTGTGAGCTTCTTTTAAGTCCTTTAAATTTCCCATAACTATAAATGGACAGTGAAAATGAAACATTTATTAGTGTATATAATTATTCTTACTTCTAATGAAGAAGGTAGTGTCATATTTTGGAATTTGAAAGACTTCCCTACAGAAGCTGTTTTAGTGAATTGCTGTAGTATATTTTTTATTTAAGGAGTAAGGTTGCATGACTGTTGACTGAAGATTGTGATGTTGAAACATAGTCATGAACTATTGAAAAATATTAGTTATTTATATGATACCTACGCATTTCAATGAATGACATAAGCTAGTTAGTATTTGTAACTTCACAATATATGTCATAAGAATAACTGTCTGAATTATAGAGGTAGGGACTTATCAAATGTAATAAGTATGTGTAGACATGAAAGCATCCTTAAGAAAATCTTCCAGTCAGATGTTATAAACTGTGAACAGCAATTCTGTGCTTCTGAGTGTGGGGTCTTTTTTTTTTTTTTTTTTTGTTTGAAGGGAAAATGTGATTAATCATTTTTTTATGTAATAGTGTTCCAGAGACTTACTGTCTCTACAATATGCTAATTATAGAATAAGCAGTATCATAACCATTGGAAATACAACATCTTCATGTTTTAGTCTGCAGCCATTTTCTTCTGCTTCTTAGTAGTGGAAAATTGCTGGAACAAATTTGTCCTGAAATTAATTATATTTCCAGTAGAAATCATAATTCTCGCTGACTTAGTGTTAGTTGACATAGATATTTTCCTTGTGTATCCATTTCTTAGCAGCACTGCAGACAAATGATCTGTTCTAAGCAGGGTGTGGTACAAAGGAGATGTGGGAATGGGCTGAAGTATCCTTTATATTTGCCTTTGTATCTAGGGGAGTTGAAAATAGGCAAGAATGGAGAGAAATTTTGTATAGCAGTGCACAGAATTTTGCAAGTTTAATGTGAGCCCTGCAGCAATCTGATACATTTTAGTTACTGGTAAGTTTGTTAAATTCTGTTTGAAAAGTTCTTCATCTTACAAGATGGTCTTCTAATCAATATTATGTCACCTTTGCCAAGAGCAACCTTTTTAAAAGGATAATTGTGGCAATTTTTTTTCTCCTAATATAAATTTTTATTTTTAAAATCATCAGGTTTAGTTTATCTTCAGCTGTATGACTACATAAATTGACTCTCCTTAGGAATATGTTAGAAGTTCTGGATACAGTCCTCTAAAATAGTCAGTTCTTTAGAAGCCTAAATTCTTAGAATGCAACGTAGAGGAGAAAAGATCCATTATGTCAGTATTTCTGTAATACATGCACACACATACACACTTAAATGTTTGCTTGAGGTGTGTCTGGACGTGTGAGAAACAAAAAGTTTTGAAGAAGCTGGGAAAGCTTATCTGGAAATTGTTAACTGTTGGGTCTTTACAGGCAGATTGTATGCTCTCTGGCATAAAATGTATAAGGTTAATAACATGTAAAATCAGTGGTTTGTGCAGTAGCTGTTATTTAGAGCAGTTTCATTCTCTCCTTACTCCTCCAAAAATGAAGTTTCACCTGAAACAAGTGTAAGCAAGGTTTCTGGGAAAAATCAAACTAAGCATGTAGTATGTTTTTTGCCTGTCTCTGATTACTGTCTTCAGGCAGCAAAACCTTCATCAATGTATGTGCAGTGAGAATTTAAAAACATTTTTGTTTTGATTTTACAGTTCTTCTGTCATTTAAAATATTGCAGATCTTTTAATTACTTCATTTCCTGTATAATGATATGGACAGACTGCTGCTTACAATTAATTATGGTGCTAATTTTAATCAACAGCATAGTCCTGTACAGTATTCACCTTCATTATGCCTCTTTGTGACTGCCTTTTTCTGGTACTTGGAATTTTGATGTGCTTGAAGATGTAAAGTGTAATGATGCATTCACGTGTGCTATCCCAAGATTTGAATTACTGTATACTACAGTCAACTCTATTATGTATGGTGGCAATCTCGGATAATGCTGAAGGATTAGAAGCTAGAGTTCCTGCTTGTAGACCTGAGCTGACTGTAGAGTCTTTATGTGTCTGGTTCAATAGATGTTAAAAGCTGTTTTGGACTTAAGAAAAGGCATAGCTCATTCACAAGTGTATTGGCTGGATTAATGTTTTTCTGGAACTAGAAACATTGGCATCACTTTGCAGTGACAACTCAGGTAGCTCTCTGCAGAGATAATGTAGGCAGGCAGGATTAATCAGTTCAGCCATACCCCGCATAAAGATGGTTAATATCTAAAAAGTGATAACTGGGATCTATCTGGATGTGAATTTATAAACTATGTTGATTCAGTCTTTCTTACATAGAACCAGCTCATCTGTTTCTATGTATGTGGCATGCTTAAAAGTATTAACTGGCCCCTGATTATTTTTAGTTTATTTGTGTGTTTTATGTGTACTTAAAAAGAAGAGAGAAAAATCTTTATTGTTAGGGTGTCACTGTGTCCTATGACTTGCATTCAGAGTCATATTGAAATTACTAACAGTTGCAAAGAGACAATATTAATATCACATAACCCCATCCAATGAGTTTATATTTAAGTTCATAGAGTTCACAAATAAATGTCAATACAAAGAAAAGAGCTTTTGATAAGTCAGTTACACAACTGGAAGTAAAACCTCTCAAACTTAAGTCTACTGGCATGTTCAAGGTACAAGAATCTTTTAAACAAGTTTTAAGAATTTTATTACTATTTAATATAGTATTAATAGTATTTATTATTGTAATTTATGTGCTAGTCTTTCAAAGATGTATGCTGTATCTTAACTTTATGCACAGAATCATAGGATGGTTTGAGTTGGAAGGGACCTTAAAGATAATTTAATTCCAACCCCCTGCCATGGGCAAGGACATCTCCCACTAGATCAGGCTGCCCAAGGCCCATCCAACCTGACCTTGAACACCTCCAGTGGTGGGGCAGCCACAACTTCCCTGGACAACCTGTTCAAAGGGATCACCACCCTCATTGTGAAGAATTTCTTCATAATGTCTATTTTAAATCTTTCCCTCTCCAGTTAATACCCATTCCCCCTAGTCCTGCCTTTGTACAAAGTCTCTCCCTAGCTTTCCTGTACGCTGCCTTCAGGTACTGGAAGGTTGCTATAAGGTCTCCAAGTCAAACAGTTGCAACAGAAGATGTGTTCAGTTCTGGGCCCCTCACCATAAGAAGGATGTTGAGGCTCTGGAGCGAGTCCAGAGAAGAGCAATGAAGCTGGTGAAGGGGCTGGAGAACAGGCCTTATGAGGAACGGCTGAGAGAACTGGGGTTGTTTAGCCAGGAGAAGAGGAGGCTGAGGGGAGACCTCATTGCTCTCTACAACTACCTGAGGGGAGGTTGTAGAGAGGAGGGAGCTGGCCTCTTCTCCCAAGTGACGGGACAAGACAAGAGGGAATGGCCTCAAGCTCCACCAGGGGAGATTTAGGCTGGACATTAGGAAAAAATTATTCACAGAAAGGGTCATTGAGCACTGGAACAGGCTGCCCAGGGAGGTGGCTGAGTCCACCTTCCCTGGAGGTGTTTAAGGCACGGGTGGACGAGGTGCTGAGGGGCATGGTTTAGTGTTTGATAGTTTGATGGTTGGACTCGATGATCCGGTGGGTCTTTTCCAACCTGGCTATTTTGTGATTCTGTGATCTTTGTAGCCCTTCTCTGGACCAGTTCCAACATTTCCATATCCTTCTTATATTGCAATTCTGAGAACTGGACACAATAATCCAGGCGGGGTCTTACCAGAGTGGAGTAGAGTGGCAGAATTATCTCTCTCAATATGCTGGCCACGATTCTTTTGATGCAGCCAAAGATACGAGTAGCCTTCTGGGCTGTGAGTGCACATTGTCTGCTCACGTCAAGCTTCTCATCAATCAGCACTTCAAGTCCTTCTCCACAGGGCTGCTTTCAATGACAACATCCCCCACCCTGTATAGAAACTGCAGATTGCCCTCAGTCTATCTGTGTCATCAGTGAAGATCTTAAACAGCACTGGTCTCAGTATGGACCCCTGAGGGACACCACTTATCACAGATCTTCATCTGGACATTGAGCAGTTGAGCACTACTGTCTGAATGCAACCATCCAGCCTATTCCTTATCCACCAAACAATCCACCCAACAAAACCCTGTCTCTCTAATTTAGAGAGAAGGATGTTGTGGGGAACCGTGTCAAAGGCTTTACAGAAGTCCAGGTAGATCACATCTGCTGGTTTTGCTGTGTCCAATGCTGTGGTTACCCCATCATAGAAAGCTACTAGGTTGGTTAGGCAGGACTTGTCCTTAGTGAAGCCATGCTGGCTACCACTAATCACCTTGCTGTCTTCCATGTGTTTTAGCATAGCTTCTAGTAGGATCTGTTCTTTGATCTTCCCAGGCACAGGGGTGAGGCTGACAGGTCAGTAGTTTCCAGGTTCATATTTTCTACCTCTTTGAAATATTGAGATAGTGTTACCCTTCTTCCAGTCACTAGGGACTTCTCTTGACTGCCATGACTTTTCAAATATTCTGCAGAGTGGCTTGGCAACCACATCAGCCAGTTCCCTCAAGACTCTGGGATGCATCTCATCAGGTCCCATAGACTTACATATGTTCAGGTTTCCACTATGTATAATGGATTTTTCTCGTAAATCATAAGGTTGGTTACTCATGAAGGATGATTGTAAACACCATCTATATGGAATTTTCTTTGGCTTATTCCATTTCTTTTAAAGACAATTTCCAAATATAAATCTTCAACCCGTTACTTGAGCTTCTTATGGATTGTCATGTAGTAAAAATGATGAGTGTCTAATTTTAGATGACAAATAGAAACTTTCAGTTGGGGTAAGAGAAAATTGATGCATATAACCTCATTTGAAATTGATGTGACAGCTTGACAGGCTGTTTTGATAAAAGCTTTGGAGTGCTGTAAGTGGACATTTTCTGTGTTCTTTTACTGCTGACACTCTCTGGAGCACTCTGTATGTGATTTTAGACTGATTATTGTGACCACTCAACATTGAAGCAAGACAAGGCACTATTTCATGTTCACAGCATGTACTTTGCCTACTGTGTACTTTTCACATGGCAGCCTTGCTCACCAAATAGAATAAATCTTGTTTTCCTCAGCAAGTTGATTATGTTTTGGTGCTGGCATGGATTAACCAATCTCAACTTTTATTTCAAAGTAAAAGATTGTATTTGGACAGCAAGGAAACCTTTATGTGACTAAATACTATAAGTAAAGTTGAAATTCATAAAATGCAGCTTGGACATTTCTTTTCACTCACTTTTTCATATCTGCAAAAGCCACAGTTTTCACCCTCTCCCTTGCCTGTACCCCCTACCTGCGTGAAAACCTTCATACTTACAGATATTTGTCTGTCCAACTAGGAATTGCTATAACTATTTTACTTTTAAAAAAGGAATAATGACTTTATGTATATGTTGTATTTGCAGTACAAGGCATTCTGTCATCTACCTTTTTGAGGTATTTGATAAATAATTTAGAATATTTCCTTTCTGTTATAAGTGTTCTGGGAATTATTATTTTTCTTTTCCTTTCCTCTGTGTTTTTCTGCAACAGGTCGTTGCATTTTTGTTTCCATCTCACCACCCAAGAGCCGGTTGTGATTTTTCTCTCACAGTGCATTGATCTATCATATGTTTCTGCTGTTGATTTTCATAACATAGTTTCACTGACTTGCCGAGTCTGTCTTCTGAAGTCTCTAATATCTCTTCAGTTTCTAATCTGTAGCCTTTTCTCTCCCTGTGCTTTCTGAACACCTCACAGATACAGATTGAGAACTGCTGGCATGAGCTGCTTGGGTGATTTTCTTACGGCCTCTAGAGCCTCTCTTTTTCCTAACGGTTGAAAGTGATTCTCGACTTTTATTTGGTCAGACTTAGATATTATTCTTCTGTTGGTTTAGAGAGAATATGAAAGAAGCTATTCACCCTGGCGTTCTTCCACTGTGATTTGCGGTGGGCATCATTGCCCACATGCATGTTCAGCCATTTTATGCCTCATTTCTATAGTAGTAACTACTCTAGGGAGTAAAAGTGTAGAATGGACTGCATATTTAAAACCTATGATATTCCTGATCAGATAAGGAAAGCTGACAAAAGATTTTTTCCAGTTCTGTTTGAATGTGAACTCCCACTCCTGCTGTTGTAATATGTGAACAGTCATTGGAGAAATTTGTCAACAGAAAAAGTAAGATTTATATTCTTTCAAGGGACTTTTCACCACTCCGAGCCGCGTTAAGTTCCTTGGATTTTTCACCACTCTACATTTCTGTTCACTTAATATTTGGCAAATATTGAGTATGTAACAGATTTTATTCTTCTGTGTTTCTAATCAAAAAACAATGCTTGTTCTTTACCATGCAGTGCTACCCTATTGGCATTCTTGGTTGAGCTTCTTAAGAGTTCAGTAGCCATGCAAGAACAAATGCTTGGTGGAAAAGGCTTTCTAGTCATTGGATACCTCCTTGAAAAGGTACGTTTGGAGGTATTTTTTTTAATCTTTATTCTTAGCCTTTCTACTCTCATTGTGCTATTTTCAATCACTTCACTCAAAGGACTGTGGGAATGAAATATATTTGTGATGTAAGGTATTTTTGATTTGTGTTACTTATAACTTGTCTACAGAAGTCTTTTCATCTTCCTTATCCTCTTACATTATTCAAATAATCCATTTTCTGGAGTTGGACCCGTTTGTCTAATTTATGCTTTTACATTAGCTTTGTTTGTGAATCACTTAAACATATTTTCATTTGTTTTTCTCCACTTCCTGTTCACCAGGCTTTCATTTAGGAAAGTTCTCTTGTTCCCAGTTTGTACAAATGTTATCACAGATATGTCCTAATTTGGTTTAAGTTTCTTTTTTTCAGTGTGTTAACAAAAATGAATTTAATCCTCTGTGGCTCAGTTCTGAAATTGTTGAAATAGTTACTCTGTTTTATAAAGAAGAAAAACTGAAAAATAATTTAATTTCCAGAAGAAACTGTTGCAAGGGGTGTTCCCTTTAGTTGCTTGTTTTCAAATGTTGTGAGCAGTCATCAAAAAACTGAAGTTCAATTCAGATGCTTGGCTGAGGAATGTTACTTGCCCTGTGGCCCAAAGTCCTCATGAAACCTTGCTACTGTGATTTCATAAACTGAAACCAAACTACTGTAGGATATACTAAGATAATTATACTCTTATGATTTAATCTCATTGCTCTGACATTCTTTAATTCTGCTACTGTATTTCTCATTAGCATGCAGTCAGAATAACAGTCATTCGAGAAGTTACGACCGCAGCTTTATGTTGTCCAATGGTGAAATTAAATAACAATATCACCATTAAAAATATCCTGAATTTTGAAGCATTATAAATGCTCATTCTGCTCTCTATGTTATTTTCAGCTAAAGAAATACATTCTTTAACAAGACTTTACAATCACTGAAGTAATACCTAAAGGCAGATTATTTTCTGTGCTTCTGTGTTTTATGTACGAGGCAAGTGTGATTTAGAATGTTGAAAAACTAGACTAAGGTGGTTATTTCTTTTTCCTGTAGTCAGCTGTTACCTCTGATTCTGTAAGTTATGTATAGGCAGGCTAGTGAGCCCTCGTGGAGTCCTTTTCTCTTGAACAGAGCACATGTTTGTAGAATCGTAGAATGGTTTGGGTTGGAAGGGACCTTAAAGATCATCCATTTCCAAGCCTCCTGGCATGGGCAGGGACACCTCCCAGTAGGTCAGGCTTCTCAAGGCCCCATCCAACCTGACCTTGAACACTTTTAAGGAGAGGACATCCACAAATTCCCTGGACAACATGATCCAGTGCCTCGCCAGCCTCATTGTGAAGAATTACCTCCTAATGTCTAGTCTAAAACCTCCCCTCTCCAATTTATGGGCATTGCCCCTCATCCTATCACTACATGCCTTTGCAAAAAGTCCCTCCCCAGCTTTCTTGTAGCCCCCTTCAGGTACTGGAAGGTCTAATAAGATCTCCTGGGAGCCTTCTCTTCTTCAGGCTGAACAACCCCAGCTCTCTCAGCCTGTCCTCGTATGGAAGGTGCTCCAGCCCTTTAATCATCTTTGTAGCCCTTATCTGGACCCATTCCAACAGCTCCTTCTTATGTTGAGCATTCCAGAAGTGGACATGATAATCCAAGTGGGGTCTTGCAAGAGTGGAGTAGAGTGGCAGAATCACCTCTCTTAATATGCTGGCCATGCTTCTTTTGATGCAGCCAAGGATATGGTTGACCTTCTGGGCGATGAACGCATGTTGCTGGCTCATGTCAAGCTTCTCATCACTCAGCTCCTCAACTCCTTCTCCGTAGGGCTTCTCTCAATGACATCATCCCCCATCCTGTATAGAAACTGCAGATTGCCCTGACCCAAGTGTAGGAGCTTGCACTTGGCCTTGTTAAACCTCATGAGGTCCATGCAGGACCACTTCTCCAGCTTGTCCAGGTCCCTCTGGATGACATCCCATCCTTCTGACATGGCAGCTGCACCATTCAGCTTGGTGTCATCTGCAAACTTGCTGAGGGAGCCCTTGGTCTCTCTATCTGTGTCATCAATGAAGACATTAAACAGCACTGGTCCCAGTACAGACCTCTGAGGGACACCACTTGTCACAGATCTTCATCTGGACATCGAGCGGTTGAGCGCTACTGTCTGAGTGTGACCATCCAACCATATTCCTTATCCACCAAACAATCCACCAAACAAATCCCTATCTCTCTAATTTAGGGAGAAGGATGTTGTGGAGAACAAGCTTTACAAAAAGCTTTACAGAAGTCCAGGTAGATCACATCTGCTGGTTTTCCTGTGTCCAATGCTGTGGTTACCCCATCATAGAAAGCCACTAGGTTGATCAGGCAGGACTTGCCCTTAGTGAAGCTGTGCTGACTGCCACTAATCACCTTGCTGTCCTCCATGTGTTTTAGCATAGCTTCTAGTAGGATCTGTTCTGTGATCTTCCCAGGCACAGGGGTGAGGCTGACAGGTCAGTAGTTTCCAGGTTCATTTTTTCTACATCTTTTCTTCCAGTCATGAGGGACTTCTCCTGACTGCCATGACTCTTCAAATATCATGGAGAATGGCTTTGTAACCACATCAGCCAATTCCTTTGGGATTGTGGGATTGAGTGGGAGGGGCTTTACCCCCCTGGTCCCTATCTTGTTGCCCATTGACCTAGGAGGGTTGAGGAGGGCAGTTGCCAGTGAAGTCTGAGGCAAAAAGGTTGTTGAGCACCTCAGCCTTCTCCACATCTGTTGATATGAGGTCACCATATTTGTTCATCAGTGGTGGTACTATTTGTTAACCTTGCTTTTCTGGTTGACATACCTATAGAAGCCCTTCTCGTTAATCTTTGCTCCCCTTGCCAAGTTCAGCTTCGCCTGTGTCTTGGCCTTCCTTATCCCATCCCTACTCAATCACACTGCATCCCTATCCTCTTTGCAGGTTACCTGTCCCTGCTTGCACTGCCTGTGCACTTCCCTCTTGGTCTTCAGTTTTACCAGCAGATCTCACCCCAGCCACACTGGTCTCTTCCCATCACTGCTCAATTTCCTACATCTGGGGAATGAGCGCTCTTGCACTCTATGGAAAGCATCCTTAAATATTTTCCAGCTCTGTTCTGCTCTCTGTTTTCTAGGGTGCAGTCATACTGACTAATTCCTTGTAGATCTGGAAGTTTCCTTGCCTAAAATTTAGGGTCCTGACTATACTCCTCACCTGTCCCATATCTCTAAGGACCTTGAACTCCATCAATGCGTGATCAAAGCAGGCCAGGCTGCCTCCGATTTTGACATCACTGATGAGCTTGCTTACACTGGTGACCATCAGGTCCAGTATTACATCCTCTCAGATAGAGGTGTCTATTACCTGAGTTAAAAAATTTAATACATCGATTTAGAATATTGTACATGAAGTAATAATAAAAAAAAGTTTGTATACTATTCTAATTAACAACTGCTACAATCATTAAACTTAAGAATATGTGAATATTTAAAGGATTTTGATTGTTTTCTGTCTCAACATAATTCTTACAGCATATGCTGCTTTCTGGAGTTTTTTATGCTGTATTATTCTTAGCTGCAGTTTTTCAAAACTGTGTATTTTATCTTTTTGGTATATGCTTGTATTCAGTTGGCACACATGACAGGAAAGAAAATCTTTTTGTTTCGTAGCCAGGTTTAATTTTATTATTTGTAAATTATCTGTTGCTCATTTGCATGTGATCAAATACTTCAGAAAGTGCTTTTTTTTCCCCCTTGAACTTCAAAACAACATTTTTGTTGTTACTAGTTGCAGACTATTTATTATGAATTGTGCTGTACAAGCCAAAGGAAACTCAGCATCCAGGCTGAACTTGTATTACTGACAAACAGACTTCACTTCTAAAAATAACAAATCTGTGTGTTCCCAGACTATATTTATAGCATTAAAAGTAATTTGAGCATTTTACAAGGATGCAAGGGGAAGTAGGTTTCGTGGTTTTTCCTATTAATTTCTTTTGTTAAATTAGTGTGTAAAGGAGTTTGTCAAAGGACACATGCCATGTTGCTGCATAGGAGCAGATCTCAACAATGAGTTTACTTTCTTGAAATCTGAGGAAACTTTGAAACCGAATCCTTCAGATACATACTTATGTCTAGAAGAAAGTCAAATCTACTGTAATGTGTGTGTCTATACTAAGAAACCAAATTTCAGTAAAACACACATTTAACTAGAATAGGGTTAAGGACTTCAGACAAAGTTCTCAAGGTGCTCTGCTGTAAAATGCGGATTAATCAAACAAACAGAAAATAGGGAAAAAAAAGTTACCCCAGTTACCAATGAATATTTTTAGCCTGTTAAATGTGGCCATTAGAAGGACCATAAGTATTATTAGAAAGTATAAGTTGCTGATATTTTTTCTTGCTTTCTTTCACATTCAATGGCATAAACACATATGAGTTTGCATATATTTAGTAAAGATGAGCCTGGTGAAAATATTCATATTCATATATTCATATTTCTGTTGTAAATATTTTAAGGAAGGCTTTCTCTATCTTTGCTCTTTCTGATTATTTTCCCCCAGTCATCTAGAGTTCATATAACCAGAGCAGTTCTTGAACAATTTTTGTCGTTTGCAAAATATTTGGATGGATTGTCTCATGGAGCACCACTGCTGAAGCAATTATGTGATCACATCCTTTTTAATCCTGCTATCTGGATACATACCCCTGCAAAGGTAATTGTACACTTTAATGACGTTATAACTGTCCTACCAGTCTTCTTTTATACCATGGTGTTTAGGTTTTCTTTTTTTTTATTTTAAAACATGTTAATAACAAAAAATGTTCAGATCACGAAGTCTATACACTGCCCAACTATGTTCTCCAATGTCTTTTCAAACTTTCTAAAAGCAGTTATATTCTTATGTAGAATTCTGGCTAATTCTTTGATGAAATAGCTTCTAGAAACACAGTCCCTTTTTCAGTGTTTGTATTACATTGTTTTCTTAAAGATTAGGCATAGATGTCTGTATTTTTAATTGTAAGTAAAAGCTAAGATATTGGGGTTTGCACATTTGCATAAGCTTGCATTTTATTTTACAGTATATATTTTTGTTTAATAAAAACTGTAGAAAGTTCTTGTTCATCTCTGGTGATAATGAATTAGTTGTTTTCTGAGATAATCACAGTTATGATTGGAATGTGGACTGAGGTGAAAAGTGTCTTGGTCTTAAAATCTGGTAATATATACTTCTAGTATAAAAAGCCAAAATATAAAACAAACCAGTACATTTATTGTGACATAGGTCATAGAATCATAGAAAATTTAGATTGGAAGGAAACTGGTGGTCCTTCAGATGTCATCCCTAAGCGAAATGGTTTGTAATTAGCTTTTTGTTTTTTATATCAAATCCAAAGTTAATACACTAAATCCTGTAGGTTAAGTTTATTAATATGTAACTTACATTTATGTGGTTAACTGTTTCATTCTTCAGGTGCAGCTGTCTTTGTATACCTACTTGTCAGCTGAATTCATTGGAACTGCTACGATCTATAATACTATACGCAGAGTAGGAACAGTACTGCAGTTAATGCATACATTGAAATATTACTACTGGGTGGTTAATCCTGCTGATAGCAGTGGCATTACTCCTAAAGGACTAGGTAAGTACAATGCATAAGAAAGAAAATATAAGCATGTCTTTTATAGGAGGATTCATGCTGTAAATTGTGACAGCTCCCTGGATCTGTAGGCAAAGGAGGTAAGTAAACATCAATAATCTGTAGCTGTGGTCAACGGTAGAAGGATTATATACATGCTTATGGTGTTTCATATGTCTCTGATGATAATTCCTTGTTTTTGTACGTATTCCCAGAAGATTCCAACTCTGGCCTTCATTCATAGCATATAATTATGTAGGCGTAGTAATGGTTTTTCTTTTTCTGTGAGAGAGAGGGAATGGTAAGTGTATTTCATACGCCAAAGAAAGCTTTGTGGTGTTTGGATTATTGGTAATGTTAAGTGACCTGAAAAACAGAGTGGAAACTTCTAGGTCTCACTGCTAAGGGGTCTGAAGCTATATTCCCAGTTTAATAATGGGATTTTTAACTCTGCTCTTGTAATATAGAGATTGATTTGACTTTGCTGGTAGTCATGCACTTAGGAAGCAGTGAATGACAGCATTAAGAAAATACAATAATAAATACAAGGTAAACATTGCATGTAACAGATGTGTATTAACCAGAGCATCAAATCATTCTAATCCTGTACTCTGTAGCTGTAATGTCATTACCTTTAGCTGACTACGTGTGTAAAGAAGAGAGGATTTGGCCAAAACTCTCTTAAAAATTGATTTATATGAGAGAACTTGTTAATTATCTTTATTCTGCATCTATTACTGTCATGGTGTGAAACTGAATAATTGGGAGATGTTTTAGTGCTATTACATATCCAAATATTTAAGAATATTGACATATATAGCTATAACTTACTGGATAATTCTTCAATTGTGAGCTGTATGCATAGGGTTTTTCTTAATTTATTTTTTAATAAATAAAAATGAAAGGAACAATTCCTATCCTAGATTAGGTATTCTAATATGCAGTGAATTTGTAACTTTTTGAGGCTCACAGAAAGAGTTGTTCTTGGAGCTAGGGCTGCATTAATAGTTTTCTCATGGTATATTATTAGGCAAATTATATTCTTCTTAAAATTATTAATATTTGCTTTAAAAATACCTAACAAAAGCACACTGTGTTTCTGTTTTCTGTTCATTTTAATTAAAATGTTGTAGTATCAGATTCTGAAAATTAACTGTGTTGGTTACTTGATTAGTTTGAAATTTTTGGTAGTGGCTGCATATATTTTCCATTTACACTGATTCTGGATTCCCTATGCCAAAATGAAATTAAGTTCATTTTTGGAGTCTACAATAAATGTGTCTCCATTTGAGCTAAATGTCTGCTGAATATAGGCCATGGGATGCAGGAGTCAGTTGCCTGAATACGGATTTCTGCCATCATTTTAGTCTCTGTCAGGCATCCCACCTGCCTTTCAGAAGGATGCAGGTGTCACGTGCATATTGTGTCCAACCTGCTTGTTGTTTGTAGATATTTTAGGTACCTTATGGCATGTCAAATCACACTGATAAGTATGTTTGGGAATCTGTGGCCTATCTCTAGTTGACAGAGCTCTGATAACTATTGAGTCTGAAAGGTTGTTGCTTTGTAGACTATATTGAATATAAGATTAGTGGAAGATTAGGAGATGGTCTCATGTGTGGGCAACTACACTGTAAATGTCTGAAGTTAGGTTGAGCTGAATCTCACCCTGGGTCTGACTTTATCCAGCATCATGCTTTCAGAGCCCTACTCTGTTGAGAGTTTCACTGTCGTGCTGCATAGATTGAGTTTTACCACCAGAAAATCTAAACATACCTGAGCTCAGTGAGGAATTAGGATGTTAAAAACTCAGCTGATCAGTTTATGATGTGTGCATTGTATGACCAGCTGTTGGGAGGTGAAGTTTCCAAGCGTCAACCACATTTACACGTAGACAGAGACCTGGAAAATTGCTCAACTATTTTGAGATTGTATCTTTGATAATATTGTCTGCTTGTTATTGCTGTAATTCTTTTAGGGTTTGTGGGGCTTTTTGTTTTTGTTTTTGTTGCATTTTTTAACGCAATTAAAGTATCCCTGTACCTCTGTGTCATGATGCTAGTACCTAACAAAACTTTGAAAATATATTGCATATTACAGACTTCCCTCTGGCTAAGCTTGCTCTTTTGTGGAAACAGTGTGACACCTTTGTTTCTGTAGGAGGTGTGACTTATTTCTCTCTTGCCCAGATCTGTCTATGTGTAGTTAGCTGTATTTTTTTGAGAATTTGTCTGTGTAATGCCAGCTGAATAGCTAGAAAAATTATATATAATGTGTTCATCAAAATCTGAACAGGAGGCATAGGGTACACAAGGACACAAAATTAGGAATGAGAAATGAATCAGGTAGGTCTAAAATAGCATACATATGACTGTTTTAACTTCCCTATCTTTTCTTTAGTTCTTACCTATTTTAAGGATATAGTACAATCTCTTCTCTTTTGTGTCAATTCCAGACAACATTTTTTTTTCTCAAAGGGGCAACCAGGTAGATCCCTGAAAGGTAATCAGATAGTGCAAATTATTGGTTGTTTGGTGTAGCAATATCACAACAAAAATTACAGTTACTAAGGCCTTCATACAGTAGTTGAGAAGGCATTTGATAAATGATGAGGCCTTGCATACTTTAAAAATACGTATTATTATTATATATCTTAATTTTCTCCTTTTTTCTTTATTAATTCTTTATAAATTACTTATTTGAAAGTCAATCTCAATTTTCTTCCTTGTTCCTTAATCCTCCTGCTTCCTCCCTGTTGATTAGACTGCAGAAAGTTCCCTGTAATTGATACAACTATAAGAAAATATTATGTAATACTCTCCTGTTTGTAAAAATGGCTTTCCTTGTGTTGAGTTGAAGGAAATTGTCTTCACATGGATGCTGATTACTGACATGGCAAAGGATGTGCAAGTCCAGTCTAGCTATGGAATTTTCTCCATGAAAATCAGCACTAGGACTGGTTTTGGTATTATTCCATAGGTAGCTTCTGCTTCTTACTAATACAGCTGTACTAACTGCAGTGATTTGCAAGAAAATGACTATGCAAGTGTAATAATTGCTGAGGTGATGAGTTGCTAAATTTAATTTTATATTTACTTAATTTTATATTAGTTTTTGTCAAATTCAGATTAATTACTTCCAACTGGTAAAATGCCTGAAAAATTTTCAAAATGTTTAATCACCTGGATATTACATTGCTTTTCTTCACCAGATACTTTTTCTTTCAATATTAAGTGTAGTCTACCAATATGGTAAGCAAGTCTGGCTGATTTAGGTGTATAGACTTAGAATACTAGAATTAGCTATAGTTAATAAGCTTAATGCATTTTTCTTTCCACCTCTGTTTTCAACAATTCATAACTTCACCAATTCTAATATTTAAAAAATGTTAACTGTTCCAGGATGTTGCTTTTGTGTTGATTTTTATTAGCCTGCATGCAGCCACTACTGCCTCATATAGCTAGCAACTTTATTATTTGTTAAAATGTAGAATAGTGTGGTAAAAGAAGTTTGTAAAATTAAGACACTTATACTGTAAAAATACAACTATGTGAATGGTAGAGTTGCTACATTTTAAGTAGCGTCTGGTATTTCAAAATGAAAGACCAGGGCCCATTGTCAGTGAGCAGTAATTTTAGTGTAAAATACTGAAAAATGTTATAATGTGAGAAAATGGCATATAATATTCCCTTGTTGGAAGCAACTGAAACTCTAAGCTGATGTGACATCAGACTTTTTAGATTTAAGGATACTATAATGGAAATCTTGCCAATAGCTGAAATTTGACTGTATGTATTATAGTGCCTTCAAATAATTTGCTGTCATATTAGAAACTAAGCTTATTCATGCAGACATTTGAGTAGCATGATGCTTTCTTTTCTTCTAGGCATATCATTTTTTATCCAGAGACACTGAAACACTTTTTAATATTAGTAGTTTTATTTACCATTACTTGCAGACAGTTACTCTGTTTCAAGATTTTATTACCCTCCTTTCTTTCAGTAAAGCACAAAGTGATTTATTTTTCTGTACTGACAGATTAGTATGTATTATTAAAGCCAAAATGACTCAATATTGAAGCTTCTCACTTGGCTAATGTGGTTTTCTAAAAAAGAAAAAAAATCCTCCTCGCTTCTCCTGGTAGTCAGCTCATAAAATGGGAGGTATGAATGGTTGAATTTTTTAAAAGGCTCAAATATGTATTTTGGATTTAGGTTTGTATCTTCTCTTTCATGATTGCTTTCCTGTTTCGAGCTGGTATTTCTGCTTTTATTCAGTATACTAAATTTGTAATTTTTTATTTCCTTCTGAAACACTCAAAATTTATACTTACCAGTTTACTCTACAGTTACTCAGTTTAATCGAGCTTTAAACTAGATGTGAGGGGGGAGGGAATGGAGGCCAGGCCGGATGGGAATGAGCCTGGAGGTGAGACTTCAGGGGCAAAGGGGTGGTGTGCTGGCGATGCCTGCTGGTATATCACCACTAAGGAAGAGGGGGTGAGTGCAGCTGGGGATGGTAGGCAGCAAACTGGCACTGTGGCCTTAGTGAAGTCAAGGACTGCTCAGTTGGGGAGAAGCCCTATTACAAAGCCTGTAGCTACGCCTGCCGAGCTGAAGTGCATTTACACTAATGCACGCAGCATGGGAAATAAGAAGGAGGAGCTGGAAGCTGTGGTAGGGCAAGGAGACTACGATGTCGTTGCCATTGCGGAGACGTGGTGGGACGACTCGTACAACTGGAGCGTAACCATGGTGGGGTATAAACTCTTCAGGAAGGGCAGAAGAGGAGGCGGGGTAGCCCTCTATGTTAGAGAGGGCTGTGATACCCTCAAACTGGACTACGGTCAGGATGGGACTGAGTGCATGTGGGTGAAGATCAGAAGAGCCCATGGGCAGGAAGGTATTGTGATGGGAGTCTGCTATAGACCACCCAGCCAGGAAGAAGCAGCTGATGAGCTCTTCTGCAAACAACTGAATGTAGTCTCAAGATCGCTACCTCTAGTCCTTGTGGGAGACTTCAATTTCCCAGATATAGGCTGGGAGTATAATACAGCTGAAAGGAAGCAGTCCCGGAGGTTCCTGGAGTGTGTGGAAGACAATTTCCTCACACAGCTGGTGAGCGAACCGACAAGGGACGGTGCCCTCCTGGACCTGCTCTTGGTGAACAGAGAAGGACTGGTGGGGGATGTGAGGGATGGAGGACGCCTGGGGCAAAGCGATCATGAGAGGGTAGAGTTCTCGGTGCTGGGTGAGATGAAGAAGGTTAAGGTTAACAGTTGTGCTTAACATTCAGAGAGCAGACTTTGGACTGTTCAGAAGGCTGGTCGGAAAAGTCCCATGGGAGGCGCTCCTTGAGGGCAAAGGTGTCCATGAGGGCTGGGCGCTCTTCAAGAAGGAACTCCTAGCAGCTCAGGAGAAAGCCGTCCCCAAGTTCCGGAAAAGTAGCCGGCGGGGTAAGAAACCAGCATGGTTGAGTAGGGAGGTCCTGAGAGACATCAGTAGGAAGAGGAAAGTCTACGACCTTTGGAGGAAGGGGCAGGCATCCCGGGTGGAAAGGAAGTGAGAACGTGCAGGGAAAAAATCAGGAGGGCTGAGGCCCAACTAGAAATGCGATTGGCCAAGTCTGTGAAAGACAACAAAAAATCTTTCTACAAATACATCAACAGTAAAAGGAGGACTAAGGAGAATCTCCAGTCCCTAGTAGATGCAGAGGGAACAACAGTAACAGGGGATGAAGACAAGGCTGAAGTGCTCAATGCCTACTTTGCCTCAGTCTTTAAAAGTAAGGAAAATTGTTCCCTCTGTGCACAACCCCAGGGGCTGGAAGAGTGGTATGAGGTCCCCACGGTCCAAGAGGAGGTGGTTAGAGACTTGCTTGCCCAGCTAGACACCCACAAGTCTATGGGGACAGATAGAGTCCACCCAAGAGTTTTGAGGGAACTGGCGGATGTGCTGACCAAACCCCTTTCCATCATCTTCCAACAGTCCTGGATGACTGGGGAGGTTCCACTGGACTGGAGGCTGGCTGATGTCGTGCCCATCTATAAGAAGGGGCGCAGGGAGGATCCGGGGAACTACAGGCCTGTCAGTCTGACCTCGGTACCGGGGAAAGTCATGGAGCGGGTGATCTTGAGTGCTATCAAGAAGCACTTGCAAGAGAACTGGGTGATCAGGCCCAGTCAACACGGGTTTATGAAAGGCAGGTCTTGCCAGAGTAATCTGATCACCTTTTATGACCGAGTGACTAGATTCTTGGATGAGGGAAAGGCTGTGGATGTATCTTCCTGGACTTCAGTAAAGCCTTTGATACAGTTTCTCACAGCATTCTGCTTCGGAAACTGTCGGCCTCTGACCTGGACAGGCGCACACTCTCCTGGGTGAAAAACTGGTTGAATGACCGGGCCCAGAGAGTGGTGGTAAATGGAGTTAAATCCAGCTGGAGGCCAGTTACAAGTGGGGTTCCCCAGGGCTCAGTGCTGAGTCCAGTCCTGTTCAATGTCTTTATCAATGACCTGGATGAAGGCATCGAGTGCTCCCTTAGCAAGTTTGCAGACGACACTAAGCTGTGTGGATCTGCTGGAGGGTCGGGAGGCTCTGCAAAGGGATCTGAACAGGCTGGACTGCTGGGCAGAGTCCAATGGCATCAGGTTTAACAAGGCCAAATGCCGAGTCCTGCACTTGGGGCACAACAACCCTGTGCAGTGCTACAGACTAGGAGAAGCCTGTCTGGAAAGCTGCCTGGAGGAGAAGGACCTGGGGGGGTTGTTCAGCCTGGAGAAGAGGAGGCTGAGGGGAGACCTTATTACTCTCTACAACTACCTGAAGGGAGGTTGTAGAGAGGAGGGTGCTGGCCTCTTCTCCCAAATGACAAGGGACAGGACGAGAGGGAATTGCCTCAAGCTCCACCAGGGGAGATTCAAGCTTGAGATAAGGAAAAAATTCTTCATGGAAAGGGTCGTTAGGCATTGGAACAGTCTGCCCAGTGAGGTAGTTGATTCGCCTTCCCTGGAGGTGTTTAAGGTGAGTGTGGATGAGGTACTTAGGGGCATGGTTTAGAGATTGGTGGGAATGGTTGGACTCGATGATCCGGTGGGTCTCTTCCAACCTGATTATTCTATGATTCTATGACAGAGAATAACATATGATGACAGGAGAAGAACATAGGCTTGCCCAGCAGTTGCAGCATCCAAAGACACAGTGAAGCAGGCAATTTTGTAAAAACTATTTAAAATTATACTACTTCATTCTCTAATTATTCCCTTTTTTTGTATTTTCTAAATGAATATGATGATAAGTGGGAAGAGATTTAACTGTCTTGCTACGGTAGATGGTACATTTCAATGATAGTACTTCAAGGTGCCAGAGCTGTCTTAGCTTTATGTTACCATTCTTTGTTCTTCTTTAATATTTTGTCTTTTTAAAAGATATACTAGACTGATAGAAAACCCAGACTCTGAGTGTATTTCAGAAGGAACAAAATGCATATATTTTTAATATCAAAGCAACAGAGAAAAATTTTAACACACTATTTGTTTTCATCTTTGGATGTCTGCTAGCTGTTGGATAGTTTAATTTCTTTATTAACCTTACCTTGAAAAATCTCCATTTGAATTATTTAAGAATTATATTATATTCTCTGAAAATACTGATGGACCAACAGTGGTGCAATAATGAAAATGCATAAAATGAAGACAAGAACAGAAAAATAAACTGAGTATCATAAGTTTTTTCCTAAGAAAAAATTACTTAGTAATCTCAGTGTTAACAACTCTCAAAAATGTTTTGTGCTAAAGAGTAATTTTGGACTTTATTGTGGAGAATCACTATTATAATACTTGTAACTTAATTTTTGCATGAGAGAAATGTACATTTAATTCCAGGCTACTAAGTAATGTAGTTCATTCTTGAGCTCTTTGGTGAACAAAACTGGCAAACTGGTAACCACAGACAAGGAGAAGGCTGAGGTACTTAACACTTTTTTTGCTTCAGTCTTCATTAGCAATCTCTTCCCACACTTATCGAGTGGATGGACTACAAGATGGAGACTGGGTAAGCAAAGTCCCTCCCACTATAAAAGAAGATCAGGTTTGTGACCACCTGAGGAGCCTGAACATACATAAGTCTATGGGACCTAGTAAGATGCTTCCCAGAGTCGTGAGGGAATTGGCTGATGTAGTTACCAAGACACTCTCCGTGATCTTTGAAAAGTCATGACAGTCAGGTGAAGTCCCTAGTGACTATAAAAAGAGAAACATCACACCTATTTTTAAAAAGAGTTGAAAGGAAAGCCCTGCAAACTACCAACCTGTCGGTCTCACCTTATTCCCTGGGAGTATCATGCAGCAGATCTCCTAGAAGCTGTGCTAAGGCACATGGAGGACAGGGAGGTGATTAGAGACAGTCAGCATGGATTCACCATGGGCAAGTCCTGCCTCACCATCCTAGAGAGTTTTTATGGAGGAGATCTATGAAGAAGTTTCTGTCAGTGGATAGGGAAGAGCTACAAATTTCATCTCTATGGACTTCTGTAAAGCTTTTAACACGTCGCCCACAACATCTTTCTCTCTAAATTAGAGAGAGATGGACTTGATGGGTGAACTGTTTCGTGGGTGAATAACTGGTGGGATGTTCACTTCCAGAGCATAGTGGTTAATGACTTGGTGTTCAGATGGAGATCAGTGACAAGTCATGTCCCTCAAGGGTCGATATTGAGACTAGCATTGCTTAATATCTTGATCAATGACATAGACAGTGGTATTGAGTGCAGCCTCAGCAAGTCTAAAGATGACCCCATCAGCAGGGATTTTGGACTAGATGACATACAGGTCCCTTCCAACATTAATAATTCTATGTTTCTGTGATTTCTTATTCTCTAGTAGTGTTTCCCAGACCCTTCTGTCAACAGATATTTATGAACAGTATCTTGCCTGCAAGAGAATGTGTGGTTATTGTCCAAGATAACTCAAGTTAAATACAGTTTTCAGACTATTTTTAGTGTCCAGTTTTTGAGCATGAGCTAGAAAAGTAGGAATTATGAAAATTAATGTAAAAGCAAAGTAACTATAGTTTTTCTTTTTGGGGATAGAAAAAGTTTCATGGAGTTGTTTCAGGGGCTGTGTTAGGCTGGAACTCAATTCTCATTAGCTTTGCAGCAGCAGTAACATAAAAAGTAGGTCCTTCTGTGATCCACATAACATGTGATGTTATTTATGCATGCGTGGAGATCAGATTCTGCTGTCTGTGTCATGTTTTATTAATTAAAGGAGCAGAAAAATCCTGCTTTTAACACCAAAAAAAAAAAAAGCCAAATGGAAGAAAGTTGAGTTTGATTACTTGTTGAACTGGTGACACAATGTTTTATTTGAAAAACAGGATTAGAAATTGCTATTTTTGTTATTCAAATTTCCCAATCCGTTTTTTTACACCCATACTGATTGTACTTTACTCTGTGAATATGTTTACTTTTTCCCCTCTTAATTAACTCTGGTTTATGCCCTTGTAATTGCTCTGTGCTGCAAGGATGAATTGGATAATTTTTTTTCATTTATTGTTGTCTGGATGAAACTGGCTAACTCTCATTAGGAGTGTATATTAAAAAAAATCTAATGCAAATTATGTGCTAGCTGCAATAAATACATGCGTAAAGAATCTAAAAGCAGGAAATGATTTAATGACTCATCCTGGTATAGTATGAGGGAAGGATCCATTCTCTTTGCAAACTAACGAGTATGTTGCTATTTTATTAGGGACTTATGGTGGCTGTAGCAGATCTTAAAAGGATTGTCTTTGTTGTTGATTTGGTTTGGGTTTGTTTTCAGTCTTTAGCAGTGCTGTTTATCAGTTTCCGAGTGATGGTTGCACTGAGTTGTCTGTATCCAGCGATTATCACAAATATTAATAGTAAAGAAAATACTTTTCAATGACTGAGTTGAAAAACAAGATCTACTTGTCTCTTATTACCTCAATGTGTGTGTATTATATATATTTTTAATCATAGCATAAATTATACCATTGCTTTGTCAATAATGATTTTTTTAAAATAAATCTTCAACTTGCAATGAAGAAAAAAAAAATGTGATGATCAAACTACTATAGTGGCAAATGCTTTTTATGTAGCTTTACAACTTTCTTTGAGCATGTACCCAGTTAATTTGAAGTATCTTCTTATTAAGCCTTCCTTAAAGTTCGTGTTTCCGAAACTGTTTGCAGAGCTCCCCATCACCTTCGTGTTCTGTTTTCTGTTTCCATTATTGTAATCTTCTGGAAAAGGCGAAATGCCTCAGGTTTTAGGCCTGGTTTTCAAATATTTGCTATTGAATCCAAAAAAGTGGGGTGTGTGAAGAAGCAGTTTTCTGTGATGCAGTTAAGAGTTGAATCTGTACTTGAATTAGGGGAAAAAATCTCTGTTGGCTAGCAGCACACCATTGACATAAAAACACATGCAATATTTAATGTAGTTTCAGCTAGTAGCAAAAAATGCAACTTACTTCTGTTTTTACAATGGGAAATAAATGTTTCATTGTGCCATTAGAGTATATAGATATAAAACTGTTTGTGTATCTTTAAGGCCTCTGTGGTAAGTTTTTTACAATATCCTTGTTTTTACACATAATGGTGGGGAGAGGTTGAGATGTATTTCCTTCTTTCTGAAAAGTACCCAATTCTCTTCTCTCCACTCCTGAAGAGGGAAGGAAACTTGAGAGGATTAACCACTCTTCTTGTTCCTGGTTGTGAAAGAAATGTAACTTACTTTCATGTTTGCCCTTTTTGCAAGCTTGAATTTCTGTGTGCACAGAAGTGGCTTCACTTTGAAGAGTGGCACCAGAGTCTATAAAAGAAATCTTCATTAAAACGTTGCATTCATCTGGATTGGAAATAATACTGAGAGATTGAGTGTTATTAAGCTCTGATATATGTTGATCGGCATAAGATGAAATTGTTGATGAAAAAGTAAAATAGGCAAAATTTAAGACTATGACACACATTGTTTGAAAAGTAGGAACTTAACAAAAGACTTTCCAGTTCAACCTTAAGTATTTATGAAAGGAGAGAATGGAAATACAGTAGAGAAAGGTTCAGGTGAATATAGTTGTTCAAGATTTGTTTCATGTCCAATTTTTTGACACTACTTTTTTTTCTGATATACTTCCTTAAGCACAATTGTTTAAAGTATTGTGGATTACAGATTGGGCGGGGGGGTTTGCTGGTTTAGATTTAATATTTTCTCCATATGGTAATTTAATTTCTGCTGCAGATAATGATCACCACTAATATTTCATTAATCCTTCCTCAGTTGGGTTTCATTCATGTGGTATTTAACATACTGGGTTAGTTATTCTAACTTGTTATCACCTATTTTTGGTGAGATTCAAGTGTTTGTCCAGACCCTTTTAAGTTTACAAATCCACAGTGTAGCTTGTACTAGCCGTTTCAGCTCCTGTTGGTTTCAGTGGAACACAACTCTATTTATTCAATAGAAATAATAATTTTTATCCTGAGTTGAGCACTGAGATTGGGTTGGTTGAATAGATCCGGCCAATAAAGAGACTAGCTGTTTATAAGTGGCATTTGAAACTCCTGGCTCATATGATGACACCTACAGAACATATACTTTAATTTAGTTGTGTGAGTCTAGACCTACTTACTACCTTTCATCTTCCTATGTCTTTGTTTAAAAAAATAAATATATATTTATGGATTTCTTTTCTTCAAATTGAATCATCACTTATGTATATTGGTGTTGTAAAATGGGAATCTGAAAGGTTAGAAATGATATCATTTGCAAATATGAACTTTTATATAATTAGGAGAATACTAAATCTGTTGTGGGAACTGTGATTTCCTTAAGAAACTGCAATCATTAAAGGAATTAGCTTATATTTAAAAGTGGTATACTTTCTTCTTCCAGATGGTCCTCGGCCCTCACAGAAAGAAATCATATCACTAAGGGCATTTATGCTTCTGTTTTTGAAACAACTTATATTGAAGGTAAAGCAATTTGTTCCTGATGGAAAACACTGAGATCCTATTATATACGTGTAATAGGATCTTTCATAGTAGTAAATACATAATACCTGTCAGGATCTGTATGTGTTTCTGGTTAATTTTAATGTTGATGAACATACTTTTAATCAACATGAAGGTAGTAAAGAATGTAGTAAATCCATGCAACCATGCCATAAATATCTTATTAATGTAATCATAATAGTAATAATATATTAAATGTACTTACAGAAATAGTATCTGACACTTGAGAACCTTCTAGGTATTTGGACTTTTTTTTTTATATGGTAGTAGATAGTTGCTTGATTGATCAAATGAAAAAGATAATGGCAGTTGTTTAGTTAGTTATTGCTTTACCCTTTTTTTGTTCTACCACTGGCTGAAATGGTTTAGGATTCTTGCTCTCTGTTACAGCTGAACACTAGTCTTTGAGGTGTAATCTGCCATTTGAGACTAGTCTGAAAACAAGGATTTTCTGGCCTGGTTTATTCCTCCTCGTTTTTTTTTTGTTTGTTTGTTTTTTTTTTCCCATTGTGTGTCAGGGATTGGAGGAGTGGCAGTAGTAGTTTATAGAATTGGAAGGCCCACACTGTGAAAGTCCTTTCTAGCAGGAACAGAGGGCTGACTTCATGCTGTTTTGAATTGCCTGTGTGATAAGGAAAAATGATGGAGTGAAAGAAATAATTTAATATTTTGAGATTAAACAGAAAAAAATACAGGATTACTTGACTTGGTCCAAGTTTTCTTAACCAAACAATGTATGTATCTTCTCTGAATAATGCTCCTCCTTTTATTTTTAGGATCGAGGAGTGAAAGAAGATGAACTGCAGAGCATATTAAATTACTTACTAACAATGCATGAGGTACATTTCTGTAATTACCTAGCTTTTACTGTAACCAATTGTACCGGCTCTATGGGAAGCCTGCTGTTGAGGTTAGTTTTTTAGTAACATTGATGTTTGTCATACAGGATGAAAATATTCATGATGTGCTGCAGTTGCTAGTGGCACTAATGTCCGAACATCCAGCATCCATGATACCTGCCTTTGATCAGAGAAATGGAATACGGTAAGACAGTGAAGTGAGAAAATATCTTAAATGTAGTTGCAGTACCATCATTCTCCCAATTGCTGCTTTTTCAAATGAAAATCACATTTGCTGATCTTTCAAACTACAATTTTATTAACTTAGGCTAATATAGGTAAATATAGGGTTGTACTTGCTTCTCAATCTCAAGCAGAACATATAATAAACAAGATGCATCAAAAAGCTAATTATCTATGTCATAATTTGAATATTTTGTTTTAAGACTTTTAATATAATCTGGACAGAAGAAGAGGAAAACTAGAGAAATCATGCCCTAACCTCTTATATTCTCTCTGAAAAGATAAAAAAAGCTATCTGTGGAATTCATATGTTTATCTGTTTAGCAGTAAAGTTAATAACAGTAAAAGTAGTAACTATTCCCTGAGAAGCAGTATATTTTTTTGGTTTTCTTATGACTAATTTAGTAATGCAGTTTTTTCTGAGATAAATAATTTTGTTGTTAATAATTTAATATTTACTACAGAACTGTATTTGTGCTGTTCTGAAAATGCTTTGGAAAATGTAAGGGGCTTGTAAAACAGGGAAAAAAAATACATCTACTGTGAGGATGCAGCTTCATATATGTCTATGGGATTTTGTGTAACATATTGCCATATTTTACTTTTGACAAATCACGTTTTAGTATGAACATCTTGTGATTAAATACAAGTACCCTATCCTGTGTAGAAAGGATAATAAGTAGGGATTTTAAGAATGAAGAGATTTTCAGTAGTATTCTCCAGGAAACTTCAGCATGTGACCTTATGTGCTCCAATCTGCTTCTCTTGTCTTAAGCTACAACAGCTCAGGCTTTCTTTTATTTGATTGTTCCAAGGTAGAAGTATGAGAGAAGGTTTTGTCTTTCTGTTATGAAACATTGAACTGAACCAAAAGACATCATGACTGTAACGTGAAGAATTCATAATTAAATTCTCATGCTGTGCTTTGTGCTTTCGCTATATCCTTCCACTTTGCATAAATTGCTATTTTTACACTTTTTTAAATTAAAAAATATCCCTGTTGAGTGACATGCAATCTATATATGTGATGTTTAGTAATAAAGTGAAAATTGTTGAATTTGTTTTTCTTTTTTAGAGTAATTTATAAATTATTGGCTTCCAAAAGTGAGAGTATATGGGTGCAAGCTTTGAAGGTCCTTGGATATTTTCTTAAACACTTGGGTCATAAGTAAGTGCAGTTTTAAAATTGTTATGGTGGTGTATTTAAGTTCACTATTCTTGTATTTTTGTCATGATTACTGTATATTCATTGACAGTCTAGAAATTATTTGAAATTGTTGGTCTTTCTGATTAATAATATGCATGATGTTTCTACATCAGGATAAAATTAATTTCCCAGTTAATTTGTTACTACTATGACATTTGAAAAGATACAGTGATTGCCAAATATATGCTATGCTGAAATTCAACTCTGAAAACAATTGAAAAACTTTTTATAAATACATATTCAGCTAAAGGTAATAGGAAACATATGAGTGTCAGAAAAAATCTGTTGCTGGAATTTTGAGTGTCATTGGAATTAAAAGTTTCAGGGCAGTACTTTTAAAATAGCTTCGAAATGATGGGAAAAAAATAAGTAGAAGAATATGTTATTCACATGGGAGAGTTTAAGAAGGACAAGCAAGCAGACTAAGTAAATGATCATACGAAAAGGAGGTAAGGACATATTTCTGCCAGAAATATTTACATATAAAATATGGCAGCAAGAAATATTCTCCTTTAAAACAACTGGTGTCATGAAATAGACATACTTAATCTCATCTTCCATATGTTGGTGTTAAGAAATAATTAAACAACATGCAGTGCTGTGTAGCCTGCTGCTGCTCACATTTCCCATTCAATGTGTGGTGCTTAACTGTCTGTCGCAGTTAACCCACAACAATATTCCAGTGGGAGATTGACCAGTGTAAAATTAACCATGTGCTAATTATTACTGTGGGAAATCTCATCATATAAAACCTCCTTAGAAGGGAAAGGAGCTAGGAGTACAGCCAGAATGTGGTATTGCTAGACATGCTTTTCTCTTTAAGATCAATAAAGTATGACTGTATAATTGAGAGATAGTTAGCTGAGAATATGCTCCCAAATGGGATTTTTCTTTTGAGATCCAGCAAGCCAAATAGCGTTCTAGTAATTAATAAAGCAAATTGATAGTCCACTCAAGAATCTCCAAGGGCTTTTCAAACATTACTTACAAAAAAATCATTCACATTTATAGGAGTTGGATTAAGTGAGATACCAGATGAAGGTCTGACATGTGCAGAAGCCTAGTTGTGTCCAAATAAGTATATTTGTTTACAGTATTTATCACTTTTCCAGTAAATTAAATAGCAAACTCTGTCAGTGGAACATTACTAAAAAAAAAAAAGAGATTTTTCAGAAGCTGAATTCCATTTCCTGGTCCTTAGCATCAACTTGTAATTTTTGAGGTATCAGTGTAGTTTCTGTTGTTGAGTAAAAATAAGTACTTAGCATGCAAGTAAATAACTTCATTTTTCATGTAGCTGAAGTAATTGAAATCCACTTGAATATTCTGTGTAACTTTCAAAGATTTTTTTTTTTAAATTTTCATACCTCTGAAAATCTATAGATGTTCACATTCTATGTAGAGCTCAGCAAGTAGAGATGCCCTCCCCCCATTTTCATATCTTACGGGTAGCACTAGTGAGGTGTCCCTATTTGTGCACATACATTTGTGTGCATAAGCGTGATTTTATAAAATTGTAGTCAAAGGAGGAAATTCTATGTGTTTATAAAAATATAAACTGCATAAACTTATAAAGCACATAAATTTCAGTTTCACAGTATGGGAATCAGGCAATGGATTTTAATACGTGAAAGCAGAATTGCATAAAGAGATGTTATGAAGTTATTTGTGAAATCCGAACCAATACAATATTAATACCAAATGTGTAGGTAAAAACCCAGTTACCATTGCTGTAGTTCATATATATTTATCACAGTTTTAGCTGCAGAGGGGAGGTAATTGATTCTTGGGTGAAATGACCAGTAATATGTTAGATGAGAGCCTTTGTTGTCTGTGATGACAGACTACTTCGTCTAACCTTAATAGCTGGCAAAATCCTGTTCTTTTCCTTTTCTGCTATCCTTGATTCTTTCAACACAACCACTGAAATTATATTCAGTTATTTACTTTTGGTTTTTATCTGCATATTTAAATGAATTTTCGTTTCTGTGCGCTGCATCATAGTTCACAAGGTTAAATATTTGTTATACTTCTAATAAGTAACTGTTGAACTTTCACCTTCTTGTAAGTTTTTGTCACTCTTTTGTAGTTACTTGAAAATTATAATATATTCATTTCAATAGATCTAGAATAAATCAATGTAATTTAAACCTATGTTATTATCAGCACTAATCATGCAAAGGGACTTTCTTAGCTTTTGAACGCATACAATTTTACTATAACTTCATTTTTTCTCATTGTATATTTTTCTGTTGCTTCAATATAGATTGTTCATTATTATTTATTATTATTAACATTCATGACAGTAGTATGCAATTTACTTTTTATCATATGCAATTTTAAAAGAATAATTTTTTGGTACAGATGGAATTCAGTGATGTGAGCTGCTTCCTTCTCTACTTTTTAAGAGCTGGGTAGTTTTTGATCCAGTTATAGAATTCTCACTTCAATCACTTGGAATTTCATAACATTTCAGGATTTTATTTCCTTTGCATTGTAACACATGTTATTCCAGGATTTAATTATTTTGGCTGCATTTAAAGAGAATGACAGTAAGATAAAACTGCATATGTTAGTGTTTATTTTGGAAGATCTGACGATGGATTGTCCTGAGTCCTTAAGAGAGCAAGAAAAGATATGTTCTGTAGTGATCACATTTTAGCCAGCCTGTGAACATCTTGAATTCTCTCAGCTTGAGTAAGATAGAAAGGGATGCCTTTTTACTTTTCCACTGTGAAAATCATTGAGGGTGATAATGAAATGTCATTAGTTTTATACAAAAGCCCATCACAAATGCAGCATTGCTTTCTGAGAACTTTTGTGTTTTACTTCAATTATATTTATAGTGGGAGAGATCTTAGATAACATTTAATTTGTAATATTTACAAAATAACAACTTTTTAATACAACATCAAAATATTTGGCTTTTTAGGTTTTTTGCATTTTCTTAAAACGTTCAACATGCTTGCAATTTTCCTTACAGTTTTAATTTCTCTTCCAGGAGAAAGGTTGAAATCATGCATACTCACAGTCTTTTCACTCTTCTTGGAGAAAGGTTGATGCTGCATACAAATACAGTGACCGTTACAACATATAACACACTTTATGAGGTACAGATTATTAAACATAGAGGTTTTCATCTCTGTTTTATGAATTATGACTTAATTATATTGTGGCTCTGTGCTTTACAATATCCTGATTCTCATCACTTTTTAGAAAATATTAGATCGAAATTTTAAGAAAGAATTGCATGGTTCAAAATGTATTTTGCCATATTTTGCACATTTTTTTTAACATAATTTTTAGTCTCTATCAAAACTTTCTTGCTCCTTGCATAGAGGAATTGGTCATTTCCATTCTTCAAGAATAAAAATGTTTTACCAAAATGTTTCATGTGACCATGTTAAAGGTTCTTCTTAACACACTTGAAAATGAATGAAAAAATGCTTTAGCATTTAAATAAAAATGGTAAAAGAAAATAAATGTTCTGTTTTCTAGATTTTGACAGAACAAGTGTGCACTCAAGTTGTTCATAAACCACATCCAGAACCAGACTCTACAGTGAAAATTCAGAATCCAAGTAAGGCCAATATATTATGTTTATATGATAAATGCATTGCCTAGAGGTTGTAAGTTTTTGGGATTTTTTTAAATCATTCAAGAATTGAGAAGAATTCACTGTTGTATCTCAAATATGTATGGTTTTCAGTTGCTACTTACATTAGTTGCTCTTGGCAACTCTTTTTATAATGCTATTAAAATGTGTTACGTAACTAATTTATTCTTTCAAAGTGATTCTTAAGGTGGTGGCAACACTGTTAAAAAACTCCACACCAAGTGCAGAACTGATGGAAGTTCGACGTTTGTTCTTATCTGATATGATAAAACTCTTTAGTAATAGCCGTGAAAACAGAAGGTATGTCACTACAAATAGTATTTTCTCATCCTTGACTGTGGGCAATAGCAATCTGTTATAGTCTGTGTAGAGTTTTATACTGTGTACTAAGTGGAGTTTATGAAGCATAAATTGATTACATCTGCAGTAATTTATGCAAGTTCAGCAACTATTATTGGATTCTTCTGTTTAGAATATACTTTAGATTTGTATTCATCCTGAAGTATTAAGTTTTTTCTGCCATTGGGTTAAGGGGACATATTTCTCCTATTTTAACTATCGTAATGTTAAAATATAGAAGCTTTGTTTGGATATATTTTGACCTAATTATTTCACTTTAGATGTTTACTTCAGTGTTCAGTGTGGCAGGACTGGATGTTTTCTCTGGGATACATTAACCCTAAGAACTCTGAAGAGCAGAAGATCACAGAGATGGTTTACAACATTTTCCGTATTCTCTTGTACCATGCAATAAAATATGAATGGGGAGGCTGGAGAGTGTGGGTGGATACTCTTTCTATAGCTCATTCAAAGGTAAGAAATGGCTCATGGATGTTTTTTTGATACTGGCGACTCCCCCAGATAAGATGCAAAGTGATTTAGTGCCATCTGGTGGCTATCTCCATACATGTCAAGGCAGCACTTTTGTCATCGTTGTAGGTCTATTGCTGTGAAACAATTCATAAGCTGCATATAATATGTTGTTAAGATTCCTGTTGTTTTTTGTCCAATCTCATGTGACATATTCATTCACATGACCACTTCTTTTCTTCTTAAGGTCACATATGAAGCTCACAAGGAGTATCTAGCAAAAATGTATGAAGAGTACCAAAGGCAAGAGGAAGAAAACATAAAAAAGGGGAAGAAGGGGAATGTGAGCACTATCTCAGGTCTTTCCTCTCAGACAACAGGAGCAAAAGGTGGAATGGAAATTCGAGAGATAGAAGACCTTTCACAAAGCCAAAGTCCAGAAAGTGAAACGGATTACCCTGTCAGTACAGATACAAGGGACTTGCTCATGGCTACAAAGGTGTCAGATGATGTACTTGGAAGTGCTGAGAGACCAGGAGGAGGAGTGCATGTGGAAGTTCATGACCTTTTGGTTGATATAAAAGCTGAAAAGGTAGAAGCTACTGAAGTAAAACTTGATGATATGGATTTATCACCAGAGACACTGGTAACTGGAGAAAATGGTGCACTTGTGGAAGTCGAATCTCTTCTAGATAACGTATATAGTGCTGCTGTTGAGAAGCTGCAAAACAATGTTCATGGAAGTGTGGGTATTATTAAGAAAAATGAAGAAAAAGATAACGGTCCATTAATAACTTTGGCTGATGAGAAGGATGAACCTTCTACTAACAGTACCTCATTTCTCTTTGATAAAATACCTAGTCAAGAGGAGAAACTTCTCCCTGAACTTTCAAGTAATCACATTTCTATTCCAAATGTGCAAGAGACACAGATGCATCTTGGTGTAAATGATGATTTGGGATTGCTTGCACATATGACGGGTAGTGTAGATATAACATGTGCTTCAAGTATAATAGAGGACAAGGAGTTCAAGATTCACACAACTTCAGATGGAATGAGTAGCATTTCTGAGAGGGAGTTGGCTTCGTCATCTAAAGGATTAGAATATGCTGAAATGACTGCCACAACTCTTGAGACAGAGTCTTCTGGTAGCAAAACTGCACCTAGTGTTGATGCAGGAAGTATAATATCAGATACAGAAAGATCTGATGATGGCAAGGAAGCAGGAAAAGAGATACGGAAAATCCAGACGACTACCACAACCCAGGCAAGTTTCAAGTGTTGTATCCATCTATGTGTCTTATGTAATTGCTGGTTTTTGCTGCTGGATAACTTAATATTATGAATTCTGAGAGATATTTGAAGTATATTTACTAATTACATTATAAGTGTCCATCCTCCAAGTGTATTTTTCTGAAAATGCCATAACATGTTTAAGTATTGTGAAGTCTTTCATGTCTTTTTTAGAAATTATGGATTGCAATTGTAGATGCTGTAGTTTAAAAAAAACAGAGCTAAGAGAATCTCTTATCCTTTTTCCTTGTGAACAGATTAACTGCTACTCTTAGAATTCTGATTCAGACTGTCTTGTTAGTATGTCATAAGGTCAGAAATATCCATGTTTTATTATGAAATACACATTGGAGTGTTCTTTATTCTTGCTCTACCTTTCCCAGAGTGTACTCTTACAACACTTTAGCACATTGCCTTTCTTCCCATACAGGAATGCTGGCATAAATAGTCTCCATATTTGATCCTAACACAAGAATAGGAATAGTTTAGGGATCATAGAAGAAAAACTGCATCTCGATTTCCAGACCAGAGATCATAAATAAAAGAAGTCGTAACTACTTTCTTCTTGGAGATCTTTCTTGTCTACGTCTCCCTCTGAAAAATTCTGAAAAGTTAGTGTGTTTGTGAGAGCCATAGCATTCTGAAAATGGGAAGGCTTAGGTGGAAGTGTAAGCGTTGAAAGAATTTGTACTCCATATACACAGCAAAATATAAGATCATTTTAACTTTTGAAGCACAGAAGTAATTTCTTCACAGGCATTGTTTAGAGACTGTATCATGTAATCAATGATTGTTTAAGACTATTATCTGGTGAAAGAATTGTCTATCTTCAAGATTTTTACTGTTTTACTATATGTCCCATATGTACACCAGTATTAATCTTCTTGGATTTTGAAGTCAAGCAGGCTTACTGAAATCTTGGAAAAAGAGCCAGCCAAAAACTGCAAAAATTGCTCTGCCTGGTACTCTGTAGCATGTACCAAATTGTCAGGGGAAGGTTTCAGATACACACTGAAGTACACTCGAAGTACATGTCATGTGATAAAATAACGCAGATCAATCAGCCTTTCCACTTTGTTCTTCAGAAAACCACCAGTGAATGGACATTTTAACTTATTTGAACAAGTTTCCAGAACAGATATTTTCCCTTTAAAAAAAAAAAATAAAAAAAATTAAAAGGCGGTAGCTCAGAGCAGTGGGTTCTGACACACAGAAAGAATACTGTCTTCTAAGTCCCTCTTCTGTGGTAAGAACTTCTGCTTTGAAGAGAAAACCAGATGGAAGTCTTGCATTCCCTGGACAGATATTATTCAGGTTTCTCTTCTAAGTATTTTTTTAAAACTGTGAAAATCCTCATAAGATCAGTGTCAGACTATCAAGCAACATATAAGGCTACTTGTATTTGAAAGTATTCTGTGTAATACAGAACAATCACTGAAAGCTTTCAATAGGAATAATGTATCTATTACTGTCAGTTCCCAAACACCTTATTTTAAGTCCTAAAAGTAAGACTGTTAATACCAAAGAAACTGATAAATGGGAATGAAGGGGGGATAGTAAGAAAAAGAAGCACTCAGTTTTAATTTTGAAATGCTAGTGTTTGTTATGTACCTATATACACACCCATAAACACAGTGAATTTCTAAGATAAACCTTGAATGAAAAAGATAATCTGACTTTGCACTGACTACTGTAGAAAATCTTGTGTGTGTGACTTTTGGACTTTTCTGTTCTTTAACATCTTTTGTTGATTAACTTCACCTATAGAAATGTAAATAACTCAAGTGTATAATTATTTGTTAGGATTGAAATCATTCACAAATCTTGATGAACTTTTATCTGATTATTGTAAGACAGGAGAAACAGAATGTTTTCCAGGTATTTTACTTTTAGCTACTCACAAAACTCCTAACAACATGTAGATCTCCAAATTATCTACAAATTATGTACTCTTTAAAGAGTCTGACTCTACAAGTTACTTAACCCCCTTGATTCTCCAGGTACTACAGTTTTTTTCCACTAAAATCAATGATAAAATACAATGAATTGTTTTAAGCCTATAGCCATTAATATCTCTTTTGAATTATTTTCTCAAAAAAAATTATCAGCTGTGTGACCACCGGAACTGTTGTTCTCTACTAATCTCTTCTTTGGCAGTTTTGAAACACCCTATAAACTGTAAGCTGTCCATAGTTACATTGCTAGCACAAATATTTTGTAAATACCTTTTTGCTTTTAAATGTGCAGATTTAAACAGTGTGCTGAGCTCAAGAAAGGAAAATGTGAGCCAAGCAAGTATAGTTTCTATTTTGACAGTCTGAAGCTAAACTAAAGTCACTTTAAAATAAAGGGTCGATCTTTGTATTTCTTTCTTTCAGAGATGTTGCACATTATAAGTAATTTTGTTGTTATGAATATTTTCCTCAAATTCAGTCAAAATGTTCTATTTACTACTTTTTTCCATCCCAGTATTTGCCTCTATGTGTATCTTTTACTTTTGTCTTTAAACACCAGGTGGAAACAGTTATGACTATGTGGGTATTGAAAGGAAATGGTATTCACACCCAAACCCTGTTGGGAGAATCTAAAGAACATCCTGAGGATCCCTAAAACTATTAACATATTAACAAAAGTGTAAAAAATTTGGTAAAATGAGATTTAGGAGGCTTGATTTGGTTCTGTAACAATTCTACTAAAAAAGACCAAATAAATAAATTGATTTTGAAAAGGGAAAAGCTGTACATTGTTGAACAGCTGAAAGCAAGGCCAACTATAACCCATCAGTGCTGATTGATATGAATACTACTGAATGATACTACCTGTCTCTGAATATCAACGTCTCCTGTAGTTTTTGCTGGAGTGCAGTTGTGGCCCATCCTTTCTCCAGTTCCTTGATATATTCACAAACACATTACTTCTTGTTTGTATAGGCAGTACAGGGTCGATCTGTCACCCAGCAAGACCGGGATTTACGTGTTGACCTAGGATTTCGAGGAATGCCAATGACAGAAGAGCAGCGACGACAGTTTAGTCCAGGTCCACGCACAACTATGTTTCGTATACCAGAATTTAAATGGTCTCCCATGCACCAGCGTCTCCTAACAGACTTGCTCTTCGCGCTAGAAACAGATGTGCATGTTTGGAGAAGGTAGGTGGCTGTTTCTTCTTTAAGTCTTGTTTTGTATTTCCATCAACAGAAAAAATGAGATGTGTTTTAGAGGGAGTGTTACTGGAACAGTGGCAAGCGAGAGAGTTGGTGTTGGGTGAAGTGCCCTTCTGTATCTTGTATTCCCTTTTTACCTCTTCCTAGCTTGTAAGACCTCTGTTTCGTAGGTAACAATTTCTGTTTCCTTGAAGGATTGTGTAACTCATGCACACCTAACTAAACTGAGCTGCTCTTTCTTAGGGTTAGCATTAGAATCTGCTGCTTCTGTTTCAGAGGAAGACTTGGGAGCCTGCTAATGGCCATTTTTTCAGTTGGTCAATTAAAAGAGAGCTTCTCTATCTTGAAACTTTGTAATTAAACTCTTTCCTAGTAAGATTTTCTAAGGAATCATTCTTTCTAGCTGAAAAATTTATATTTTTTTGCATGCCAGCTCCCTCTTGTAGTTATTTGTGATGATTACATTGTATAACACCGATAACAGAGATACTTAATAACTTATTGTTATCAGAGCCATTTGGTGTAATAAGCTCTATTTGATCTAATTTCCAAGACAGAATATTTCATTTTCAAAAAACTTGAGCAAAGGACCAATTTGTTTTGTATTTAATTTCCAGTTTGGTGAAATGTTTTGTGATAGTCCCTGGGAAATACAGATTTTTTTTTGATTTTTTTTTTTTATCAGATATGGGGAAGTGGGGATTGTACTCGTGCTTAGGTAATGCTTGGAGATTAAAGGCTCAGTTTGTATTCTTTTAATTGACGCCTTTAATTTTTGTTTGCTGCCTGGCAACAGTGTTGTATTTGGAAATAACCTCAGTATTTTCAGAGAGTGTTTTATATTTTGAGGAAGCGACTGTTTCATGGGACAGTTTCACACCTGAGAAAATTTCTGCTGAGATTTCACCTACTTTTACTAGCATCTGTGTCTTTCAAATCTATTACTAATGCTAAAGTAAATATTAGTTAATAAAGTTAATATTAGGTCAAGGTATCACCACGTAATCAAATTTCTCCTTTAAAACACTGGGAGGTATTATCATTTGCTGCTATCCAGGGTGCTTCAAATGGCTCTGGTGCAGTATGGTGCACTCTTAGTAATATTTAATAACTTTTCCAGTGAAGAAACAACGCCGCTGCTTCCAACAGAACACCTGTGAGATACTGATTGATGGGAATAAAAGGTTATGAGTTATTGTTCTCAAGTGGGTATCTGAAACAAATCCTGATGTGAAAGCAGATAGCAATCAATTTGTTCATTAGACTCCACTTGGTTGTATTTTTAGGCAATCTACATGCAAAGTTTCATAGTCTGGTTATAAAGAATAAATTTGTCTGAACTCTTTGTTTTAACTGTTTGATTTAATACAACTTTTCTTCTGTTCTTGCAGTCACTCCACAAAGTCTGTGATGGATTTTGTCAATAGCAATGAAAATATTATTTTTGTACACAACACAATACACCTCATTTCCCAGATGGTAGACAATATTATTATTGCTTGTGGAGGAATTTTGCCACTACTGTCAGCAGCCACATCCCCAACTGTAAGTACAATATTTCCCCCTAGTGGCCATATTAGAAATTGTTGTTAAAAGTACAAACCACTGTTTGCAGTTGACTTTTATTCTTTAGGGATTCCTGTCCCCTCTACGCTAGTTCCCTCAGGGAAGAAAAAAAAAAGTTGAAACTGTTAAGCTTTGATGTACAGAGAGTTTATAATATTTTAAAACACTAATTTTATTACAGAATTAGTGTTAAATAAGACTAATATTTCATAACTACTCAGTATTTCATTTGAAAGAGAAGATCATTAGGATTAATCACAATTACTGTAACAAAATTACATGCTTTATGGTGGCTAGTCATTGATTCATAAATCTGCGTGGCATGGCCACTATTTCTTTGCATGCTAAATCATACCAGAAGCCATTCCCTCACTACTCTATTTACTTCTTCCTCTCGTAGGTACTGACCTTTGTTTCCTTTGGGTTTTTTTTGTTCTTATATTGAAGTAGGCTGATATTTTTATCCACTCTCTGTTCTTAGTAGGTTGTAAGTTTTAAGGTGATCACAACTCAGGCAGACAGAGTAGCCTAATTGAATGCTTTGTGGAAAAGGGAGAAATATTTTGTTAATATTTATATTATTGTCAGTAGTAATTACATTTTTTTAATGTGATACCTTGTCTGTGCGTGTAATCATGGAATGATTTGAGTTAGAAGAGACCTTAAAGATTATCTAATTCTACCACCCCCCTGCCCTGGCAGGGACCGCCTACCAGACGAGGCTGCCCAAGGCCCCATCCAACCTGGCCTTGAACACCTCCAGGGATGGGGCAGCCACAGCTTCCCTGGGCAACCTGTGCCAGTGTGTCTTCACCCTCATTATGAAGAATTTCCTCCTAATGTCTAGTCTAAATCTGCCCCTCTTCAGTTTATACCCATTCGCCTTCATCCTGTCACTACAAGCTATTGTAAACAGTCCCTCTCCAGCTTTCTTGTAGCTCCCTTTAGGTACTGGAAGGTTGCTATAACTTCTCCTCGGACCCTTCTCTTCTCCAGGCTCAACAGCCCCCAACTCTGTTAAGCCTGTCCTCATATGGGAGGTGCTCCAGCCCTCCGGTCATCTTTGTAGTCCTCCTCTGGACCCATTCCAACAGCTCCATATCCTTCTTATGTTGGGGATTCCAGAACTGGGCACTATTCCAGATGGGAGTCTCACAAGAGCAGAATAGAGGGGCAGAATCACCTCTCTCAACCTGCTGTAATATCTGTAACTATTTTTTTAATGAAAAATGTTTTACCTTGAACATCCCAGTTCAGTCAACCACTGTTAGTATTGGTCTAACGGGGAAAAAATGAGACCCAGAAGGGACAAAGAGGCTCCTCTGAAGTATAACATGGCTAGGAAGCAATGGAGGCTAGGAATGTATTTTGGCACTAAAAGCTCAGTTCCTTGTTCTAGCTATTCAGCAACTGAGATTAATTTACTTTGCCTCTACTATTACTTCCAGTTAGCTAGCAAAATCCCCAACCCTGTTTTGCACAATTTTCTTTGAAAGTTATGAATTTATGGACTAGCAATTGGCTGAACATCAATATGACTTTCAGTCCAACAATTTCAGTTAACAATGGCTAAATTCCATGTCTTTACTATTTTAAATATGTTAACTGGAAAAATATTTGCTATAAGCAGAAGTGCAACACTCACAGGAAAGACTTTAGTTGTCCATAGTCACAAGAATGACATCAAATTTGCTGAATAAAAAATTTCACAAGTGCTTTATTGTAAATATTGACAAGGATGAAGAAGTGCACTCCAAGCCCTCTTGAGATGCAGGTTGTACTATCAGTCTTTAGATAAAAGGACACTGGGAGATATTTTTAAAACAAAAATTTTAGGCATGGTCTTAGTGGTTTTTCAGCTCTTATGCTGGTTTCTAACACTGTAGAGCTATTCCATCAAAAAAAAAATATAGTTTACTATTTCCATTTTGTTTATTCTGGATAATAAATACGTGGTTTTCTGTGTGTATAGATAGATAGCTGATACTACTTTATAAATTACTTATAAATTTGTTAAAATATTGTGTGTCGACATTGCCTTGCTACAATAGCAGTGATTTTCATGCGTTGATACAAAAGACTACGCTTTCGAATTTGTGCATTATGCATGCATTTCTCCCCTACACGGGGACTATGTGTGTTACTTAAATGCTCAATTTTGCCATCTGTTTAGGATAATAAAATAAAAATAAATAGTGAAATAAACGAATTCACTAAAAGATCAGTAGCTGGCTTTGAAAGAAATTAATCCTGCTCTGTGAAATTAAAAAAAAAAAAATTGCTTTCCCCCTAGATGTACAGGGAAGGTGGGGAGAAGTAATTGAAAAAAATTGCAAATTAACTTCACCTGGTAATAATCGTTATTGTCTAGAAGATAATTTCATAATCACTTCCACCTAGCAGAAAGCTGTTTCCCTCCCGTACAACTGCAATGATGTTCTGTCACTGTCTGACCGTAAGCATTAGCAGCAAGGCAAATTTATTCATCATGATGACAGATATAAAGAGCCCAGCACATCCTTCTTATTTCTTAGAGAAAGTCTTTTCCCTCAATATTGTTTGAGATCACAGTTATGAAGGGCATCAGACCACTTCTGAGTATCCATTATATGATGAATATGAATAGGAGTTTTGTACTAATTCTCAGACTTCTAATACTTTTCCACCCTTGAGCTGCTGTGGAGAGTGGTTAGACTGGTGGTTAGGAATGTATTTCTTCTGAGTCCTAAATGGGCAAAGTAGTCCAGTGCTTGCAATCAGTTGAAAAGGACTCTGTCTCACTCGCCTCCTTCCCTGAGCTGCTAATTCAAGGAGAGAAGAGGTCTGAAACTGGAAGATTTCTTTAACCTCTCCTCTGCCTAAAAACACTTAGGACAGTATAGTGATACTTCCTTTCAGAATAACTCTGAAAGGCAGAAAGAGCCAATACTCTTTCTCCCTCCCTGATTCAAAGAACCATAGAATCACACAGAATGGGTGAGACTAGAAGGATTCTCTGGAGGTCATCTGGTCCAACCACCCAGCTCAAGCACGGCCACACAGTTACTTAGGACTGTGTCTGTGTGTCTTTTGAGTATCTCCGAGGACGGACACTCTACCACATCCCTGGGAAACCTCTAGCAGCGCTCAGTGACCATAGCAGTGAAAACATCTTTCTTGATTTTCAGATGGAACCTACTGTGCTTTAGTTAACTGCATTAATGAACATTTTTTTTCCACAAGTTTTACAGTACAAATGTAGTGTTGCATCTCATTAATTCCATTCAATCCTCAACCATTCTGTGATTCCGTTTGATTTTGTGATTCTGTAATTTAAGCTGGGCATGGTATTAGAAGTCCAGCCGAGCAGTACTGCACTACTCTTGTGAGAGCATGCTGTCTCCATGGTGCTTAGCTGCCTTACTAGGTCAGCCTAAGGGCCTGGTTGGTTTAACATTCTTCCTCCAATAGTTTGCAGCTTACATCAAAATACAGCAGTCTAAGCAAGGCATATTGATTGCTCTAATGATACTTCATTTCAGCATTTAGGATTTTAACAGCCAGAGGGAGTGTCCAGATTGGCATGTTTAATAACTACTGAGGAATTTATCCTTCTAGACTTTATCTAATCTTTTTGGAAGCTGCTTCCTCTTTTAGCCTCCATAATATCCTATGGCATTGAGTCTGACAAAGTAGTCCTATAACCTTTGATGCACTTCTTGTCTTTGAGATTTGAGTCTGCTTAAATGAATAAAATCACTATGTGCCTTGCTGTTTGTGCTGTGAAAGGAATGGTTTATCGTGTCTTTATTCATCTCCATATCATTTATGACATTTTAGGCTTGAGTCATACCTCCTGGTTTGCCTATTTGAATCCATAGCATCTTCATCTTTTTTTAGTCTGTTTTCTTTGGAAGCCTCAGATCCTCCATATGTTTATTCTGTGGAGCTTTTCTGGGGTGTCAAAAGCCTCGTATTTTGTAGGTCCTGTAGAATACGTATATTCAGTTTATCAACAAATATGAGCACATTTTACTTCAGTTTTTCCTTTTTCACTGTTTTGAAAGATGACTCTCAAATTCCCGCTTTCATATTCCTTTAGGACCCATACTGAAATTTTAAAGTAGCAGTTCCCTCTTAGTGTGTTATGTTTGTGGCTTAGGATATGTAATTTACATCTGCTTCTAAAAATTAATTTACTTTTTGATCTGGGATAATGAAATAAGACAGCAAAAAGGCTATAAAACTGACATTGAAGGTCATTCCCCCCTTTTATTTCCAGATGATAAACCAGGATGGAATTCAGGAGGCGAATAGGGTAAATTTAGGTTAAAGTACATACGTGTGGACTTGATTTTGAGCCAATGAAAATCTACTCAACGGAAACAAATTATTTTCCTCTCTCTAATGTAGACATTTAGTGGCTGGTCAGCCAGGTGCCTGTAGGGTCCACTGACTGGAGTGCTTGTTATCCTGGAGCTGAATCCAGCTTCTTTTTATGAGGTAGCTTATTTGTTTTCTAATGGAGATTATGACAGATAGAAACACGTAGTTTGTTTATCAATCTCACTATCCTGGTTATCCATAAGTTGCTGAGTTCAATGTGTCAGTCTGAGTTCACATGAGGCCTCATCCTAGGCTGCTGGTTCTTGAACAGTCCTATATGTCTGTTACAAAACTTTTATCTCAGCAATCTGCTATAGAGTTAGTTGTTATTACATGTGTCCCATTGCCTCTCATTTTTTAAAGGCATTTCACCTTTTTCTCATTATTAGAGTAGATACTGAATATTGGACATAAATATAGCAAAATTACTTTCAGAATAGTAGTGGAGTTGCAGATTTTTTTTCCATTCTGTGCAACAAGTTCTGTATTGTGTTCCCTCCCTTGAATACTGTCACAGTTTCTTTAAAAAGATGTCCATTTGGGGAATTCACCATTTCAAAGAGATCTTTTCCTTTGCCTAATTAGGATTTGTATTGAAATGGCAGTTCTTCTGGATGAAAAATTCTTCCGTGATCCCTTGTCTACTGTAGAACAGGCAAATTTAATTATGGAATTGCCTCACTATTGAATTCTTGTAGTATAAATTTATCTTTTGCCTTGCTTTTTTAAATCTAGACTAGGGTGAACTCAATAGTGCTGTGAATAGGAGCTATTCAGTATGAATAGGAAGAAGAAAATTGAAAAAAATGCTTTATCTGTAGAAACAAACCACTCACAAATCTGTGAGTGGCTCAAGAGCAGAATGCAGGTCATAAGTTTGTATGGAATACAGGGGGAAGATTACTGTAAATCACAGTAACTTATTATGATGTTTTACTCTTTGCCTTGATTTCAATTCTATACCACTTCTATCTCAGATTCTCTACATGGACTTGCTTCAAATGCTGGTGTTTTTAAGGACTGTCAATTGTATACGTGAAATGACTTTTGAAACAGAAGTATATATTAACAAAATCTTATAACCAGTTTAGTTGTTTTACAGTATAAAGTGGAGTGCGTTTCACTGTTGATTTTGATGTCTTGATTATTAAACTGGAGGATATTAGTTAACTGCCAGTATTACAAGGAGATCATAAAATATAAAACCAATTTCCTTTTTATTTTTCATTATATGGGGGAGGTTTTTGAGGCTTTTTTTTTTAATTACAGGTATAAAAAAACATTTTTAAGATAGTGTACAAGTGTGAAAAAAATGTATTTGGGGTGCTCTAAGGGAAAAGGTTTGCAGAAGATACTTTCTGTTAATAACAGCAGGTTGCCAGTTAAAACACTTTGTATACAAGCTAGGAACTTGAAATAATCATTGCGTACTGCAAGGGCAGCAGCTGTGACAATGACTTGACCCTGAATAAGGCAAATAGCTTGAGGAGTTGGAATACATGTAACAATTGAGAGCCACCTTGGAATATAAATTCCCAGACCCCTTGCAATTAATTTGTTTTTCCACTTAGGATATAAAGTCTATAATTCCAGTTCTTGCTTGCACCATTTAAAACAGCAGCTCTCAAATTGTGATCTGAGGGCTGCTGGTGTTATGTGAACAGCTGTCTGCAAAGCTCAAATAAACATTTAAAGACAGCCTTTTATTAGGTCTATGAAATAAAAACCAAGATAAGATATTTTTCAATATGTTCTGTTTGTAATGTTAGCGTTATTGTGTTCATGACTTGTGTGATGCCACAGGTGCTATGTGATATATAACAATTCTGAGAATAAACAGTGGCACACTGATGTAAAAATTGTCAGCTAGTAATTGAGAGAAGATAGCCAGAGGTTAATTCTCGAGGTGCATCAAACTGTAAAAGAGGAAGACATTTAAAAACTGGTTGAATGCGGTATTTTCTATTCCAAAAGAAAAAAAAAGTTCATTTCAGCTTGTTTTCTTTCACTAAGATTAGTTTTTTCCACTATGTAAATGACAAAAGTAGCCACGTGCTCTTGAAATTCAGTTTCTTTCTCTTTTTAAAACATACCCAGTGAAAACATAAGAAATAGTTCCTAGGCCATTGCAGTAAGAGAGAACATGCTTCCACCTAAAACTAAAATATAAAAATTTTACTTGGTTTTTTAATTGTGAACATTGAAATTTAAAGACCAACTCCTCAGTCCCAGGAGCTTAATGAAACTTGGTTTTTTTCTTCCTGTGGTTCAAAAGGATTCAAATATCCAGTATGATATTGTTTTGGGTTGAAGAAATCACACCCAAATATAATACATATAATGAACTATGTGTTGCTTCAAAGGAAGAAGCATTATGCATGAAGAACCAGCTTACTTTTTGTGATTTACGTTTGTTTTGTCAAAGCATTTTAAACATATTTTCCTCCTTACGCAAAGATTAACTACTTTTTTATATTTAAGTTGAATGGCTTGTTGTAAAACACTCATTTTATTTCTGTATAATCAGTAAAGACATTACTTTGGTTTACATTGCTTCATAAAATTGCTCTATATGCTATATAAAAGATGTACATTGGTTTGGAAGAATCAGTGTTCACATGATTTATAGTTTTCCTTTTCTTGAGCACAGCTATCTCTTAGAAATCCTTATTTGCAAATGTTCATGCTGCACTGAAATGATTTGCTGTTTTAAATATAAATTAAACAATTGTTTAATTCTAATATACTAATCTGTTTCAATTTTACATTGTATTTTTAGTTAACTTAAATAATTTTCTTTTTCTTTTATTGTTGTGATCTGTTGTCTGTATTGTCTGTTGCATGTCCAGGGTTCTAAGGTTAGTATTGCTGCTGTAAGTTTCAGTTTTTTTGCGTTTTCAAGAATACATTATTTTTGATCATTTAATATTTTGGCATTATTATTATTATTATTTTCTGATATTGCGTGGTAGGATGTGAATAGGAATATATTTGGTGTAATGGTTAACTTTTCATAATGTGTTTTCCTTGAGTAAATAATGCATTATCAAGTATGATGATTACAGTTAGCTACCAATTGAATGCAAGCAAGTCTATAAGCTAATTTAAGTTATAAATGTGGTTGCCAATAGCTCTTACCACTTAGCTTGTTAACTCTGAACATGTTAATTGTATGGGAGATTTGTTACTTCTCTTAAAGTATGCTGAGTAGTCTTAAAATGTTGATCAGTTCACTTTTTAATGAGTTTTTGAGCTACAACAATCTAATATTGCTAATATCTGAAGGCACTTGATCAACAATGGAGCTTATTTTAAAGGTCATTACAATATTTGTGCTGCATTTAACAAGTAGAACTGATGGTAAGTTTTTCTGTAAAAAAAAAAAAGTCAGTCTTTTTTTTTTTTTTTATTCCATCCAGGAGGATTTTAGGAAGATTTGTAAAAAAGAAGTTTTGGGGTTTTTTTTTCCCTAAATCAAAGTTTGCAAGAATCTTTGTAAAATACACTGATGTGTTACATAAAAAGGAATTATTACATTGCTTGCAAAAAAATAAAGCAGTTGGTATTTTGAGAAGGTTTAAGAATATGACTGGTGCAATACAGTTGAAGATTGAGAAAAATCAACAGTAGGTAGTCACTGGGCTGCTAGCAAGCCTCGTGTTATTTCAAGTGTGAGCGCATGAGTTAAGGTTTCTATAACCACCTGTGATTTTTTATAACAGACTGCTATGGCTATATATTCTTGCAAATATATTTTCTTTGGATGAGGGCTTTAAAAAATGATGTTCCAGCCTGTTAGAAAAAACTCAGCAACTTCATTTTCCAAAAACTAGGAATATAACACACTGTGCAAGGGAGCCCTGGCTAAAGAAGATTGGCTGGAAATAGTTCTTCTGAGAGTTATCATTTTAGCATTTTTCTGATATTATTGGGCAGATGACAGTCCTTTCCAAATCACTCATGTAACTGACGTGTTACACCTTTAGAAGAAATTAAATGAAGTTAATTAAATAGAATTAAATGAAACAGTTGTTTCCTTAATACTGTTTGACACAGTTTGCTCTTTTATAATTTTTGATATAGAATCATGAGCGAGGATACTAATTTCTTAGAAGTCTAAAAATAAAGGATTTTTTTTTTTTTTTGGAAGGAAGTGGCCTGAATAGCACAAACTGTAATTTGAATTTTTTATACATTTCTAAGCAAATGAATAAAAATTAACAGACACAACAGAAGGTAATACTTTCCAAAGCGACTGAACTCTGTGTTCTGAAATCTTGTTGCCAATCAATAAGAATCAGTCATCTGTAAACAATTTTAAAAATATTATATAGGCACATAAATGTGGACACAATGAAGCACTAAATTCCATTTTCGATTTTGCCCAGCTTTACAGGTAAAACTTTTTAAATAGATACTTTTTGTAAATGCCTTTGAAAACATGACTCTGGACTTTTTGGAGAAGAACATTGACCCACTTTTAGCTTTCATAAATACTGAGTTCATTTAGCATTTTTCCATGGATTCCCATTAATTAGAGTCCAACACTACATAAGGAAAGAAATGGCCATTCTCTGGGAAATGTGAGCTGCATTACTCGTCATGTTGTTACTTCCCCCGGTTGCTGTAGTGAGGGAGTAAATCTACTGTCTTCTGATCTCAAGGGGGATTGGAGGCTGTCAGGTTGCTTTGTGGTGTAAGCATTCCCAAGAAGAATCAGTTCTTGGAAATGGGGTAAAACTGTCCAGTTTTTCCCACTCCAGTCCTCACATTTACTTATTTGTCTAAAGGAATGTGCAGGCTATGCAGAACATAATTACTTTCATCCGTTACCTGTCAGTTTGTGTAGCCTATGGATTAATGTGAGAATACGTTGCACCCTTATGTACCGTACATCATTTTACTACCTGGCCACACTTTATGTAATTGCTGATAACTTTCTCATTTATATTACTTTTTCTCATCTATTAGAGCATGTAATGTAAATAATTTTCTCACTCTTCATGCCGTCTTACTTTAAATTTCATTAACAGTTTATGTTAATAGCAATATAATATTTTAAAATAATTTTTCTATATATATAATTAATCATAACGATATAAATTTGTATGTGTATGTGCTGTCTTTATTGCTGTTTTGTTCAAACTGTTTAATTCAATTATCTCCTTTTAAAGACTGAATTGGAAAATATTGAAGTGACACAAGGAATGTCAGCAGAGACAGCAGTAACTTTTCTCAGCCGTCTGATGGCAATGGTTGATGTACTGGTATTTGCCAGTTCTCTAAATTTTAGTGAGATTGAAGCTGAAAAAAATATGTCTTCGGGAGGCCTAATGCGACAGTGCCTAAGGCTTGGTAAGTCTGCAGACAGTATGTATTAAATAATTACTCACAGATCAATAAGCCAAAGCTGGATCAAATATTGACACATGTAGGAAAGGACTTGTACTGACTATGATGTGATAGAATAAAAATCTCATTTATTATTGATTTGATGCTGTTTTAAGGTCAAGTCAATTCAGGCACAAGTATAAGTTATAGAATCACAGACTTACAGAATCATTTAGTTTGGAAAAGACCTTTAAGATCAAGTCCAACTGTTAACCTAACACTGCTGAGTCCACCACTAAACCATGTACACAAGTGCCACATCTACACGTATCTTAAATACCTCCAGGGATGGTGACTCAACCACCTTCCTGGGCAGTCTGTTCCGATGCCTGACAATTCTTTCAGTAAAGCATTATTTAGCCTAAACCTACCCTTGTGCAACTTGAGGCCACTTCTTCCTGTCCTATTGCTTGTTACTTGGGAGAACACCCACCTCCCTACGAACTCCTTTCAGGTACTTTTAAAGAGTGATAACATCTTCCCTCAGCCTCCTCTTCTCTGTTGCTCTTCTCTGGACACCCTCCAGCCCCTCAATTCCTTTCTTGTAGTGAAAGGCTTAAAACTGAACAGAAGATTCAAGGTGCAATCTCACCAGAGCCGAGTACAGTGGGACAATCTCTTCCCTAGTCCTGGTGGCTGCACTCTTTCTAATAAAAGTCAGGATGCTATTGGCCTTCTTGGCCACCTTGGCACACTGTTATAATGATAAATGTTAAAATGTTAAAAGTTAGAATGATGTGTCTGAAATTGTCCTCTCTTATGTATTTCAAGTTGTGTACATTAAATATAAGTAAATGGAGAATAGTTTTTTATTTCTTAAACCTGCTTTGCTATCTGCCTTTTACAGGCTTCCTTATACAAGTCTCCATGGATGTGGAGGACTTCTTGTAAGCTATTTAAGATTAAAAGCAAGGGATGCAGGTGCAGACTCCCTAAACCTTAATACATGCTGCAACAGTCTGGCACCTCTCTTCATTATTTACTTCTATATACTGTTACAATTCATTTAGGAAATTGAAAAAAATATGAATAATTCAAACTGTTCTATGCAAACTTGATTACTTTATCCTTTTGAACATGGCATTTTGACTGTCATCTGGCACGATGGTGGTTTGCTGATGTTATGTTCCACATACTTTTTAATCTCTCAAAGGATGAATAATTTTTGTGCTCAGATTTTGCCCTGTTGTTATTACTACCATTTATTAGGTCTTTGATAATTACAACTCATTATAACTTGTGGTTTATTCACAACAATCAATTTTCATCAAATTCTAAACTACTGCCCACTGTTTTTTTCTCATTCTAGCTGTACCTAAATGCTTTAAGTGTTTAAGTGTTTATAACTGCTCAATAACATATGTGAGCTCTAGTTCAAAGAATAATAATTTTACTATTTTAATACAGTGATATAGCAATTATATAAAATATTTAGTTCAGATAAAGAATGAAATGAAAAAGTCACCATAATGCTTCCTATGTACTGACAGGGTGTTTAATGTGAGAACAATGTTGCACTTACTATTTGGACATGGTTATGGACATACACTAGATGTACAGATTACAAATTGATGTTATGAATATAATAATGATAAATGATTCTAATTTGTAGCATTTTCATAACTTCTTTTCAGTGTGTTGTGTGGCTGTGAGAAACTGCTTAGAATGTCGACAAAGGCAGAGAGAGAGAGAGTGAACAAGACATCATTAATCAGCAGTAAAACTCAAGACGCTCTTCAGGGTGTAACTGCATCAGCAGCAACCAAGGTAAAAACAGTCTCAGCTACCAATAGCAAAGTCGTTACCACTGCTTTATAGGATCAGAAAACAATCATAACTGCCTTCTCAAGTATTTGGCAAGAGCTTAGGGTTTTTCTGTTGACTGGCATAAAACAGAAGTGTCTGAGGGGGTTTTATGGTAAACAAGAAAGTGTTAATGCAGCAGTATGACTGGAGCAGTTTTAAACAGGTTTTTCACTCTTGCTTGGACTACTTCAAAGAACAAGTCCCTCTTCTCACATCTGTCGTATGTACTTCATAGCTTTTATTATTCTGTCAGGGCACTTGCAGTTTTGATGAAATCCTGCAGACATCTTTATTCGTGGAACATCTGAGTCTCAGTAACTGCAACAGACGTTTACGTGCAAATTAACATCACTAGTTTCTCTGTGATTTTAGGAAAGAAACTTGTTTAATATTCAATTACCACTTAGTTTTCCCAGTTTCGTTAATTTGTTGTTCATCTCTTTTTTTTTAAGTTATTTACAGCTTGGGAGTCCTAAAGCTAGAATCTTTAAGAATTTACCAGAGCACATGAGTAAAATACAACACTTTGTGTGATGTAAAGTATTCCTTTTTCTGCTACTATATTTTCATTACTAAATTACATGTTTTTTCTTTCCAGATTTTTTTCAGATAGCTTTTATGAACTCAGCTCCTTTCACAATTTTATTTCAGTAAATCTCACAGAAATATTACATTTCTCATGTTATCACATTCAGTGCAAAGCAAATCAGTATAAGGAGACTTTTAGGTGTTTAGGTGTTTTAATCTGAAATAATCTTTTGGTGCACGTTATTATCTTAACTCTGGGAAGAGATACAGTTGTTCCAAGGTACTAGGAAGATGTAACAATTTTTATCTAAATAGTTAGTATGAAGACATTAGCAAAACTTTGCTTTATTTCTAGAACCCTTGTCAGTGTTGTATTGGAAGTATATCAGTAGTAATAAAGTATCTAAGATTGATGCAATATCTAAAAAAGGTATCAAGCAAAGTTTTTAACAGAGATGCTTTGATATTTGAGAGGGAAAAAAAATCTCACTACTTTTTATATTTAGACTCCCCTTGAAAATGTCCCTGGAAATCTTTCTCCTATAAAAGACCCTGATAGGCTTCTTCAGGATGTTGATATTAATCGTCTACGAGCAGTTGTTTTTCGTGATGTGGTGAGTAATATGTGCTGTAATTCTTTCTTCTGCAAAGTCATCACTTGTATTTTGAAAGAGGTTTTGATTGTATTGAAATTAAAAATATCCTTCATGTGTTGTACTTCATATATTATCTGTAAACTGTTTGCTTTGTAACTACCAGCCACTTTCTGCACTTTAAAATTTCTGGTGAGCTATTTGAGAATAGTAGCTAACTGTGCTTAACAGTCAGATTTGATCTTATATTTACCAGATAATTACATCTAGAACAAATCAGTTATGATCTGTGTTGATTAAAACTGAATTACTAAAGATGCAAGCTGCTTGTTAAACCAAAGTAGGAAGAAGAATTATTTTATGAATTACGAAACTGCAGCAAATTGCTTTATCGAAACAGCTTTTATTTCTGCTAAACATAAATATTTATACATATGCTGTATAAAAAAAATACAAGAATGTTTTTCAGATTTATCTGCAGTTGTTTTTAGCAAAAAACCTGTGCCACAATGTGTTTGGTTTTGAAATTAGCTCAATAGGAATTGTTATTATATATACACAAATAAATATGGTATGTTTAAACTTCTCCAACCTAATATCAAATGGATTGAATACTCATTAGAAAAAGAAGAAAGTAGAACTTTAAAAAGAAGAAAGTAGAACTTGACACACACACAAAAAAAAATTATCTTTCAGGGTGACCTGGTCATGTTGAATTCTGTCACTCATTCTTTTTTTAACTAAAGGAATTGGGAATAGGAGAAATATTTTTTCTGGCATTTCTATGAAGGAATTTAATAAGAGCATACCTTGTTATTTTAAGAATTGCAAATCCATGTAGCCTAATTGAATACCACTCAGAAAACATGAAAAGCAAGCACTGTAATAGAAAGTGCATATGGCTGAATTGAGACAAAGTGAAAACACTGTAGGAGTAGATAGAGACTGAAGTCTTAAAGATGCTGTGTTTTAGTTTACATAATAATAATAATAATAATAATAATAATAATAATAATAATAATAATAATAATAATAATAATCGACATTTTAGCTGAACTACAGCAAATTAAGCTCAGTCAGGATGATACTTAAGCCACAGATGGTAGTTGCCATGGAATAGCAGATTTTCGGGGTAGGAGGACAGGAAGAAAGCAAAATTTTTGTGGTCCTGGCATTTACTTAACTCAGAACCCTGGAAACTAGGATTGCTGCTGACAGTTCTGTTGAATGAGAAGTCAGAACGTACAAGCTGGGATTTATTGCTGTAAGAAAAACAATTGTTTTATCCCTCCTGCTTTTACAGGCTACCAAAAGGTGTTATGCTTACTTTTGCATCCAAAGTTAGCTAGAAAAGCATCAACAAACTTAGTTTTCCCTCTCAGCAGTAGTACCCCTTAACTTCTAGTGGCAGGAACTTTTGGAATCTTAGCCTTGGGGAAACAAGTGTCACTTACCCTTGCTGTTGAGAAGCCTCAAAAGCTCTCTCAAAGCAGAACCATGCCTCCAGACTGAAAAACCCATGTTCTCCACAGTCCCATTAATTTGTGCAGCTGCCAAAGTGTGCTGTGTGCATAGATCTCCACTGAAAATCCATTAGTTCTATGTAATCCATTTAGTGTTATGTTAACAGATGTAACATTTCAGAAAGGCATTATTTATAAAGGCTTGTGATGATTTTGTGTGAAAATTCTATGGAAATGTCTGATATTATAATCTCTTCCTTTTATTCCAACACAGGATGACAGCAAGCAGGCTCAATTCTTAGCTTTGGCAGTAGTCTACTTTATTTCTGTTCTGATGGTCTCCAAATACCGTGATATATTAGAACCACAACGAGAAACTGCAAGGTCTGGGAGCCAGGCAGGTAGAAATATCAGACAAGAAATAAACTCTCCAACAAGTACAGGTATATTTGTTTTATTCCAATGTTATTTTTCATTTGGCTATGCGGATTATTTTTTTTTAGAAGTGTAATTGCTCTATGACAAAGTATTTTCAGTGACTAGCTTAAGATCCTAATAGGAAATGACTTGCTGCTGTCTTCCTCTATAGTTTGCTTATAGGATGTAAGTAATTTTCATTTGCAGATTACTTTTTTATGGCTTATTTTTTTCTTTAATTTGAAAATAATTAAGAAGAAGCAGGGTCCCTGATGGAGTTAAAGCTGTAAAATACAAGACAGTTGATCAGCACAACTTCCTGAATCTGTTAGTTGATAGCAAGAACAGATATCTATAACACTATACTATGAAACATATAAACAGCAAACACAGCTGTTTGCCCATGTAAACTCGTTTTGCTTGAATGAGGAGTTTTTTGCAGGGGTAGTGGAAGAGGACTGTGTACTTTCTTGGAGTCCTGCTGTGTCGGGTGCCTGCATTTAAAAGCTTATTGAAGCAATATAATAAAAAGGAAGCAATTCTATTGCCTTCTTTGGCTGAACTGTTTGTAATTTGTAGTAGTAGCAGTAGTTTTTACTAGCATGTGTTCTTCAGCCTGGGAGGGAAGGAGTCTGTTAGCTGTCAGAACCCATCAGAAATTAGAGATCCAAACTTTATTCTGCTTTGTTTCAAATATTTTGCACTGTCAGTTCAGTAGTTTTTTTCAGAACCCTGCCCTCTGTGTTAGAAGAGGTGAAAACAGTAATTGAATTTGTCCATGAAGCTCTTTATGTGTTTTTTCTTGTACTGATTTTTAATTGCTTTCTTCATTTATGGAGTTGCTAATTTTCATTCTTCAGAGATATTATCTTTCATTTTGTGTCAAATTTACATTTACTTATTACTTTATGCTTCATCATGATATTTTTATTTACTACTTATACATAATTTTTAAAGTCTTGTGCTCGTAGGCTTTCCATTTCAAATATACTACATGAATATAGTCAATTATGAGAAATCATAATTTTTGTGCCCTCCTCGTTATATGTAAAGGTTCTGCATTAAGAAACTGTAATTTTCAGTGAACTATTTCACCCATGATTGTCTTGCCTGTATTCGTGTGTATATCTATCTGTGCCTCTTTTTTCCCCCATGAATGTTTCTCTTGAAGTGCCCAAATAATAGGTATGCTGTTTCCTATCTCTTGATACAGAACTTGTTTTCTTCCTTTAGAAATGCATTTTTTTGTTGATAGTACCATATTTGCATGTTTCAATGAGATAGGATATCTGTCATGGATCCACAGTGGACCAGGCCACACATGAATACTAGCTGGCTCACATTTGATTCCATGATTTTCTCCACAGTTGTGGTCATACCATCTATCCCTCACCCAAGTTTGAACCATGGATTCCTTGCCAAGTTAATTCCTGAGCAGAGCTTTGCCCACTCATTTTACAAAGGTAATACAAACATCATCTCCTAACCTGTTTGGGTGTTCTTATTTAATGTAATGTAATTCAAGAACTAACTGTGATGTAGTTGTTGATAAATAAGTATACGCCTCAGGTTACATGGAGATCAGACCTGATGATACCTTTAAAACTTCAGCAGGAAGCTACATTTCTTTAGGGAATCTCTTTCCCACTTTTACTACCATTTATTAATTTAACTTATAATGAAATAAAATTTTGAAAAAGCAGTCAGGAGAAGAAAATAAATGGAGAAAAATTAAAATGCTTTTGGTTTGTGGTTATTCTGAAGCAATATCAGGTCCATAAAAATAAAATCAGACCTATTTTTAAATATTGGATACCACATATAGCACGTAGTACTTTTTTAGTACTCCCTTTCCCCATATCTTTTCCTATTATTTTGCCTCCCTTTCTCACTTTTTTCTTGCCTTTTGATGGTATGTAAACCTCTGATATTGTATGTACTGTGAATTATTTTATGCCTGTTAATGTGCTGTTCTGTGCTTTTCTTAAAGGAAACCACTTTTGTGACCAAAGCAACTATTATATGTTTTGGGCCTGATTTGTTTTGTTGTTTGTTTGTTTTAATAAATACTATAAACTCTAGGGAATATATTTTTCAGATGTCATTATTTGAAAAAGAGAGGATTACCCAAGTATAACTTCAGCCAAGTTTGCATGCGTGTACTGTGCTGCGAATACAGAAATGTAAAATAGGTTAAAAAGCTTAATCTGATGAAAATGTTCATGGTTAAATTTTGGAAAACCTCAGTGGGTAAAAGGTTTGATTTATAAAAAGCCTAACAGATTTTAAATTGCATCCTGTTTATGAAGAAAAGAAATAGTTCAGTAATAATGCAACTTAGATTTATCACATGCTATTGCAGGAACATTATGTTAAAATCCTCATTATATCAGCTTCAGCTATCACTATGTTAATCTTGAATTTCTTTAAGTTTGGTATGTGCATGTATGTATGTAATAAATAATTTTAAATTCTAGCAACTAGTGAGTAAGAGTTTGTGATTTTGATTAAGACAATTATTGTCTGCCATACAAAGAAAGTAAGTTATTTTGGATCATTCAATTTGCTGATGTAATATTCTTTGTTTTGACATAGTTACATTTCTATGATGTAATCCGTCACTGATAAAAAAAAAAAAAAAAGAATCATTAGGTTTTAGTTCAGAAGAGTACTACACTTCTGTCTGATAGTACAGAATGAATCCCTATAACTCTTTCTGCTTTTTATATTCTGAACCCAATTCATCAGTTGTCAATATCAACCAGAAGTGAAATAAAAAAGTAGAAGCCAACTCTGTCAGAAAAGGCTAAATGACCAAACCCATTTTATCATTTCAAGAACTTTTTATTCCAGTGGATAAGCCAATTGATTTCCTTCTGGTGATCTGATACACTTTCAGATGTTGCCAGCATGCATGTAATATTTGAATAGTATTTTAAATTTTAAGGTATATTAACGTATTGCAGAGTGATTTAATGTAGCATTTAAAAGTAAATACATATTTCTAAAGTAAATCCTATGTATTAAAAATGCATAAACCCCCCATTTATTACATGGAATTAAAGCCTCTATATTTTATTGATTTCACATGATTCTAAATGAATTTAAAGGGTTCATTCTTTGTTAGTCCAATTCAATACAATAAATTGTATCATTATTGCTAGAACTGTACCAGACAGCAATATGAATTAAGGGAGACAGATTTGCTACTTGAAATAAATCCATTTTTAGTAGAAGGACTCTATCTGTCCTGGAAATTTGTGAAGGAAAGGGTAAGGTAGGAGTAGGTATATTACTGGTATTTAAGAAAGATGCTGATTTTTCTCTTAATGATGCTTTTATTTATTTTTTTTTACATGGGCCAATACCTTTAGTTAAAATATGTTTAAGGCTGTGTGAGGCACATTACGCTATGTGATTGATTATTGATGCTTCTTATGAGTAACTACAGATAGTATCAAGTGCAGATTACAGGAATTTTAAACATGGTTGTACTTGGTATGAAACTTTTCAGTTCTCATCATATGCAATGTTGACTTTTGCCTAGTTTATTGATGTTTATTATATATGAATAAAACATAGTATTGAAATGGAAGACTTTACACTTTGCAGGGAAATATATTCTACCTTTACTTACAAGTGTTTGTAGATGGTAAAATAAGGATTTAATGTTTCTTTTACTGTTAATCAAATATTGTTCACAAGCTAAATGTCATCTTATGGTGATCAAAGGTGAAAGAACACATCCAGGGAGGATAAAATAAACTGATGGTGTCCATGGCTACCATTTAACAGTAAAAATTTTTATTTCTTTATGTTTTATACATCTTTTTTTTTTCTTTATAAGCTGATCCATGAGGAGAAATGTGTGTCTCTATTTGTAGATTTACTCCTTCTAATAAGTTTTTTACAAGCACTTGGGTTTCTCCTTCTAGTTTTTGATAACCTTAAGGGGTCTTCAGTACTTTTAAAATAGTCTACGCTTAGTCAGACAAAGCAGAATTTGCAAAATGAGAAAACTCCCCTTTTTTTCAATTTAAGTCATATATAGTATTACTGTTTGGAGTAATTTATTGTCACAGCCTCAAGGAAAATAGCAGATCATAACTATTCTCTTGCATCTGAAGCATGTCTGGGAAGCACAGTCCTACAAAAGTGTTGCCAGACTTTCTTCTTTCTGTACACAATGCCAAAGAATTAGAATGAGTTAGGCTTTTGGGATGTCAAATGGCTCAGTTTCTCTGCACTTGTGAAGATTTCAGAATGGAGAGTTTAAACCAAGAAGTATTTAAATGCAAGAGCTTGGTTCATCAAATCTCTTCATCACACCCAGCTGAAGAATAGTTCTTCCATGTAATTAAAATATGGAAGTGTAGTAAAGGTGCATTATAAATGTCTTTGCCAGAAAAGGAGAGTTGTTTTCACCTGACTAGTCAAAGCTGATAGCAACGTTCTTTATGATTCTCACTATCTCTGTGACTGTGGGTATTGCAGTATGACCAAAAGCTCTGTAGTAGATTTTAATTTTTTATCTCAAAATCATTGGTCATATGTGAGTCGTGCTTTCTGGAAAATATCAATTGTGAATCAATGTTTGACCTATTCATCGTAAACTCCATTTGTAATAGGTGGAGAGAAGTTAGGGCACATTTAGGCTACAACTCATCTGGCCTGCTGTAGAGGTCTACTTAAGAGAGATAAATTGAACGCTAGAAATCCCTATCTCTTTCCATTTACTATTGATGTCATTGTAAACCTCTGCCTTGGTCAGATTAATTGCAGCCGCTTTTACTAGGCTTAACTGAACTCCAGATGTGAAACTTAATTTGTGACAAAAGCTGGCATGAAAATCTTTGATCTAATGACATCATGTGCCTTAGTAATATCCCTATCCCATAGATACCTGGAGTTTTTTACATATATGTTCATAGATATGTAGTCTTCTTTGTGACTACTACATGTAGGTAGTTTGAAAGTAGAAACTTTGTATCTGTCTAAACATTTGTGTAATATCTTCAACCTGATGACTGGTAGGCATGTTCCCTTTGTACTTGGCATCTAATAAATCAACAATGCATATCATTGTCCCTCCAACAGCCCTTAATTTCTTCTCTACATATATCTATCAATATGTAATGCTACTATCTGCACTTTCCTCCATTGTAAAGTATTTTTTGAATATTAATTTCTTTCACTCTACGGTTGAGGGCATTTTCAGTTTTATTCTTTTGTTTTATAGGTATTCAGGTCTCCTTTTTTTTGTCTGCTGAGTGCTCAAAGGAGACTTTTCCTTGCAGTCTAAAGTTCTAGTAAACCTCTTTATAAAAATCTTCACCTTTTATCTTAAGAAACGTATTCCACATAGATCTTGTGAGAAATCCTAGCTGTGTTTATTTGGCAGGGAAGCAGTGCTAGAGCTTAATTTCTACTCATGGCTAAAGGAGATGATATCAGGTCCTTTGAAAACTTCCTTTCAAATGCAGAAGGATGAAGATAGTCCCTGTAAGCAAAGCTACTTCCTATGGAAGGTAGACAAGCTGCTTCTGTTTTATTTTGCAAGCAAATACATGAAATTAATTTTAACATCAGAGAAGGTTCAGATTTTTGTTAGGAGCGTTATCAAGAATTTTATAAAGCCTCTGACAATGGCACATTCTGAAAGTTGAACTTGTCAGTTCCTACAGCCATTTTAAGATAAAATTCTATTAGTCAAGACATCATTAGTGGTCTTTACATTTGTCCCTTTGGTCAGCAAGTGCTACCCTTGTGAACTGAGGACAAAATGGTGAAATTTGTATTTCTGTAATGGCAGCAGTTGGCATAATTTAGAAAATAGTGTTTTGTTCTCAGTTGATTTCTCTGGTAAGTTAGGGTCATTTTCCCAAAGTTGGCTTGAAAATATCTCGATTATGGCTGGAAGGTGTGGAATTCAAGACTGGAAAACTGATAGTAGCCCTTTCTCTTACCAGGCAGACGGTAATCAGTACGTAGTTTGAAAGCAGAAATATCTTGTCATTGGAATAAGACTCAGGAAAAGTAGAGAAACGTGGAATCTTCTGTTAATAGTAGCTAATCAGCCTTATTATATAAAATGAAGTAACCTTTTTAAATTACAGCTACAAAATTGAAATAGTTTTAGCTATGGTGGTCAGGATTACTTAGGGTAAGTATTCTCAATTCTGATTGCTATTGAAGCTATCCTTGCTGACCTTGAGGGTTTCTTGGACTGCTGTTTCTTCAGCAGTGTTTCCACATATCCACCAATGGAAAAGTTAGAAAAACTTCTTTACACTTCAGCAGGCAACCTGTTCATTATTGAGAACACAATGAAAAGATACTTCTAGTAAAAATCTGACTTTCCCTTTAAAGTTATTCACGGGTGGTTTGGAAATGAAAGCATTGTAACTGTGCAATTCACCCTATAACACACTGTGGAAAGAAAACCAGTGAGCAATTATCACAGAATTTTATCAAAAAAGTATTGACTTTTCAACTCCCTTGGTATTGCTGTCTGTATTTTTCCCAAAGCACTTTAAAATAACAGATTTTGTAAAGGCATGTGCTGTGGGATGAACTGAAAGCTATTGATTTTTTTTTTCTTGACAGAATGAACTATATTACCAAGTCACAGAAATATGCTTTTTTCTTTGAAGACAAGGAAAGTACCAAGTTTTTCTGATCTCATAGATGTACAATTCTCTGGGCAATGTACATTGCTATGCTATTGTTTGTATTCCTAATGTAGCAGCATAGAGAAACTGCAGATTGCCCCGACACGTGTGTAGGGCCCTGCACTTGGCTTTGTTGAACCTCATGAGATTCACACAGGCCCACTTCTCTAGATTGTCCAGGTCCCTCTGGGTGACATCCCCTCCTTCTGGTTTGACAGCTGCACCAATCAGCTTAGTTTCATCTGCAAACTTGCTGAGGGTGCACTCGATCTCACTGTCTGTATTATCGATGAAAATATTAAACATCACTGGTCCCAGTACAGACCCCTGATCCACTTGTCACAAATCTCCGTGTGGACTTCAAGCTGTTGACCACTGCTCTCTGAATGAGACCATGCAAGCAATTCCTTGTCCACCAAACAGACCACCCATCAAATGCATATCTCTCTAATTTAGAGACAAGGATGTTGTGGGGGACAGTGTCAAAGGCTTTACAGAAGTCTAGATAGATCACATCCATTGCTTTTCCTGTGTCCACTGATGCAGTCACTCCCGTCATAGAAAGCCACTATGTTGGTATGGCTCCCCTCCCAACTTCTTGTGCACCCTGATCCTGCTCTCTGGTGGGGTAGCATGAGAAGAATAAAAGGCTTTGAGGCTGTGTAAGCGCTGCTTAACAGTAACTAAAACATCCCTGTGTTATCAGGATGAATCCAAAACACAGTCCCATACAAGCCACTATGGAAAAAATTGATTCCGTCCCAGTCAAAACCAGCACAGAAGATGGGATTGAGCATATATTTCATTATGAATTTATTTTTCACTATGAATGCATGAAGCAGTTGTAGTGGCTTTTTTTGTAATGTAACATTAAAAATTATTTTCATTTCTTTGTGCAAATTACAGTGTTTTTTAAATTTCTTTCATTTTTCAAAGTAGTGCTTAATATAAAACAATTTCAGTAAAAGTTCCATCGCCTCTGTGGAACATACTGCGTGCATCAGTGTTAAATTTTGTGGCTGGATAGCGTAACCTAGATGACAGACCTTTTATTTATTACTTTTGCAAGAAATTTCTAGTCACAAATGCATTTTTCTCAGAATGAGTCAGAAATACAGATATCACAGGTTACTGCCAAGTGATCTATTTTTTCATTATGTGTTTTCTAAGTTTACACAAGACAAAAATAAAAAATAAATAAAAGTATAGAAACTGACAGAAACTAGGGAAATTCACCTGGAAAAAAAAAGCATACTATCATATTGTATTTGTTTTCTGTTAACAGCTTGCTTTATACTCTGAAGTTGACATTTCTTTAAAACAACTTTTCATTTTTTTAAATGTATTTTGTTTTAAATCTTTTTTAGTTAATGCCTTGCTAATGCATTGAATTTGGTTCAGCAACCAGATAATCAATCAGACTGGCATACAAATGTCTTATATATCAAGCACTTGGTGGAAGAGGTTTGATTAGTAAGGAAGAATCAAGACATTGATTAAAGACATTGCCTAAACAGATCAAGACTTATGTCAGTCATAGGCGGCTCGTTTTCTTTGGTCAAGATAGAAGGAGCTGCCCTGCATGCCTGCCGGAGTGCAGGAGTGATAGTGGGGAAAGAAACACGTGATAACAGTTTTGAGGAATTTGAGCAAATAAAAACAATTTCCAGTGAGCAAAAAGAGACGATGTGCACTGTTCACAGGTGTCTAACTGTGAAAAATGGTCGATGATAACTGTCCTCTGCTATGCAGGCTTCTCATCGCTTCCCAATCTTGATTTCCATACCTTAAGCTTCTCCTGCTCCATTTCTCTCTCATTTCAGGGTCTCTCTGTTTTTCCTATGCCAGAGCTACAACCTTCCTCCTCACAAATCCACTCTGGCCAAAGGGAATTCCCAAGACTCTGTCTTAAATCTCCTATCTCAAGATCCACACCTTTCTGGTTGCCAAGCCAGTTCAGTCTTTCATGTCTGACCTCCCCTAGTCTCTTCGTTTTCAGCCATGCTCCCCCTGCCCCTAGCCGTTCATCTTGCAGCCCTGGAGTGTCCTTGCTTGTGGCTTTCACTGTTCCCAGACAGATGCTGCCGTGGCATGCACTCTACTTCCCCATCTTTATGTGCACCCATTACTGGTGCTCTATAAGACAGACAACTGAATCCATGCTGCTGCATTGCTGTCCTTGCAAAAGCAGCAAGGCTAGCTTTTAGTCTGGCAGGAATTTTAGAAATCTGGATAAATGCTTTGGCTAAATAGCAGACACGGGCTCAATGCAAGCTGCATTTATCAATCATTTTTCTAGTGACAGTGCCTGATTGTGCAATAATGACAAGTAGTAACCCTGAGTCAGGCCCTTTTTCCTTACTTTTTTTATAATTCAGTTGACAAAGAAGCCTGTGTAAAAAAGTTTTAAAACAGTCAGTTATTTCTGCAAAATAAGTCAGCGTTGCTCAGATAACCTAGCTTCAGAAATAACAGAACCCCATGAATTCCCTTAGTGAGGCACCACCAAATTTGCCTGCGAGTGCATAGTTCTTACATTAAGAGTGATACTGGCCAGGCTGGCAAAATGCATATATGTTATGTGGTTGAATCATTACAAGGATCCCTATACTGGGAGTTTTCACTCTTCTGTCTTTGTAGCTTTCACATAGAAATAGAAAAGCCAACAAGAGAAAATGTCCTGAGTACATACAGAGCAGCTTGATGTCTTTTAGGGTGATTCTGTTCACTGTTGTGCCTCTGAGGTCATTTCCATTTTAACTCCATTCTTGGTTACTCCTTTCAATTTACTTTTACATCAGCCTCTTATTACTCTGATTCCATCCCCACACTTAGTTGCTCATCTCAGTTTAATTGTGCTGCTTCTCTTATATGAAAACTAGTAGACTGATGATGCTAGGAAGATTTGGGTTTTTTCACTCTCTTTGTAGCTTAGAGCTTAGTTGACTCTCCTATTAGTTGACTCTTCCTTCTATGAAGGAAGCTATAATATCACTGACTGGTTGGTTTGAAAGCATTTTCAGCTTGTCCTGTACTGTCTTTGAAAGTCTGTAGAATACTACAAAGCGGTTTACAAAATGCAGCTGATAAGGTTATCACCAGTGCCTTAAGATACCCATACAGAAAGCAGCTCACGAATTTTCCAGTGCATGTGCAGACTGAAAGGTGGCAGCAACTCCTAAATTACCCCAAGCCTTCCATTAGCAAATGTTGCTATATTGATTGCAGTGGAATTTTGACAATGATTTGGAATAGCGTGACTTCAAATAAGTTTTCGGCCATATTTTAAGGATTTAAAAATAATAACTTTCATACTTTTTAGGTTTTTTTAATTTTCACCTGATTTTTATCTGGTCGAGGGGATTAATGAAATGAAAAAGAAAAAAAGGCCACAGGAATACGCACACATTTTTTCCATTTTTTTAAAGTAACTAAAGATTAAAAGCAGGATATTTTGTGTTGTCATTTTTTTATAATGGCACTGTATCATTACTGCAGATATTAAACATCTTATGAGTGGGGGGCCGGATGTGTGTCTTTGAAGAGTATGGAAGCAGTGCAAGAGCTATTTAGGTAACACAGTAGGTTAAAACAATTACAGTACACTTCATAAATCACAAGCAAACAAGATATTTTAGGGAAGGAGTATGATGGATGAGGTCACCAGATATACATTATGTCATTTAGTTAACTTAAGACCATACTTTTCCCATAATGTAGTAGATGAACTCATTAGTTACAATGAAAAGCAGTAAGAAGGAGGCATCTGGCTTCCAACTGCCCATTTCTGACAGGGTTAAGATTGCTAGATCTGGTAATGTTTCTGCTTTTTCTACTGTCATGGCCTTCTGCTGCAGAAAACTGATGAGGTTTCCTGAAAATTTATAAGCTTACTGTCACAATGTTATAACATAGACAGATGCAATCAGTTATATTTTTGCTTCTGTTCATGTTTATAATTTTGCTAAGTTGCTTTGAGTATTTAGGATTTTTAAAAAAGCATATGTGTTACTGGTTTAAAATTTCCTAAATAACATTGTGAGGCAGTGTTCTCTATTCCTGAATTCTAAAGGCAACAGAAGTGCTATGACACAGTATAAATGAAGATAGAATAAAACTTACGGATATGCAATGTTGTCATTAAAACTGGTTGGGTTTTCTGGCTCATGCTCAGGAGTCTGAGATTTACCTAATATTGTACCAATAATAAGTCTAATCCAGAAGGTCCTGTAATACATCTTTTTAGACATATCTCAATTTCACAAATACTGATTTGCTATTTTTCTTGTTTGAAAGGCAATTATTAAGCTGTTTCATCTGTTCTGAGTTTGTTTGCATTTGATTTACCAGAAGGAAATTGGACCTTTAAAATTCTTGTTCATTTAGCTTTTCTTGATTTTCAAAATGAGAGGTAATGCATTGGATTTAGGTAGCATTTAGAGATTGTTATTCAGATTGATAAATCAGCCTCAGCCTCATTGACTTAGTGCAGCATATTCATATTAGGTACTGGAGACACAGGAAGAAAATTAAAGATACAAGTCTGGTTTCTGTGGATATCAACTATCCATATACTTACCTTTATATAGAATAACTTCTCTTGATATTTTTTGCCTAAATCTTTTAATTAGTGCTATGTTTTTTAACTTCAAATGGTTCACTCCTCTAGGAATTTTATTCTCATCTGGAAACAAAGGATTTCAAGGCACCCACTGAATAATTACAAGCCTAATTATAGAGTCCTGAAATTAGTTCTAATTTTTTAATTTGCTACTCTTAACTGGAAGGATATTCCAGGGGAAACTTAATTGCGTAGTGATGGCAGTCACTTCTATATCTAAATGTATTTCTGGTGCATTTGCACTCAGTTTTTCTCATGCCAGCTCTTCCATTTAACTGAAATCCTTTTTCTGTGGTTTGCATCCTGAAAATATAGGTATGCCCTTTCAGTGTTAGTTTGGCTAGACAGAAACAGCCAAATTTTTTTTTCTGCACAATCGCTGTGGATAGTGGGCACTTCCATCTTCCTCACATATAACAGCCTACACATAATGAGCTCTATCAATGCCTTCTCTAATGCTTTTAATACTTATCTCTTGCAGGGGCTGTTCCTTCAGAAAAGTTTGGAATCATAGTTATCTTTTCCATAGCAGTGTTGTATTGGTAATAGAATAATTACAGAGTGAATTATATATACAGATCCTTCAGTGCAGTCATTTCCAATTGATGAATTCCAATAATAATGGGATCCTCTATGTCAGTTACTGGATGCATAGCTTTTCACTGTTATATGTAATTTGGAGTTCTGTCCTAATTCCTTCTTATAATCATCCTTCTGTGCATCAGTTGTACCTTGTAACTTTGTCATTGGCAAACTTCACCAGTGTTTTTACTTTTTCACCTGTAATCTTGCGTGAAGTTTTAAAAGAGATAACTCCCATAGTAGTTTTCCTCAGTCTGATTTTTTTCTTTGAAAACTATTTGATTGCTACTTCTTAGCTAGTTTCATTTCCTACCTTCTATGAATTTCTATATTCCCTTGACTAAATTATTATCTGTTGTAACAACCCCAGCTTTACTGAATTTTAGTACATTTGGCCTTATTTTCTTTAAGCAATAAATTTTTAAAAACTCTTCTAGCAAAGGCATTTTGTAATCAGTCTCATTCCATTACTATTCTTTACTCCAAAATAAATCCTGAAAACTCACTTACTGTTGAAGGCTTGTAGTTGTCCAGATAATTTGTTATCTTTTTCTCAAAAAGAAAAACAATGACTGGTATTTTCCAGACGTGTGTTGCTATGTCCACTTACCTGTTTAGCAAAAGTACTTGCTACTAGACCAGTAATTTCAGAGACTATTTATTTCAAAATCGGCTTGGAGTGAATGCATTCCCCTTATTTTAATACATGAAAATGCTTCTTCTGGTTTAGTTAGGGTATTTGAATTTCCACAGCCACATTTCCATTAGCTTCACTGTCCTTAGTTTTGTGTTAAGTGTTGCTGACAATGAAAATTGAGGTTAACTTTATCATGTAGTGGATTGTCTTCTTTTTCAGTATCCTGTTTTCCTTTTAGCTAAGAGTGGAACCTTATGCTATTTTACTTGCCAGACATTACAGGGGCAACAATCTACTTGACTGGCAATCTAGTCCTACTCTTCTCTTCAACTGAGAAGTGTTGCCTTTGTATCATTTCTGTGGATCGGATGTCCTTCTGTGCCTAATATAGGCAGTACTAAGTAGATATGGATTTTTTTTTTTTATTTCCTGACTTGGCAGATGCTAAGTGCATTTTACACAACTCATAAATCCAGTTTCTACTTCCTGTTTCACAAAGCAAGGCTCATGTATGTTTGATAACATGTGTTTAGGGCACTTAGGATAAAGAGGAGAAGCAAGCAGCTTCAGCATTTATAGCAGAAAACAGTGCTCATTATAATGGGTTATTCTGCTTTGTAGTTTTAAAAGCCTCTTATGTTCTATCAGTATCTGTGTGGTTGTACACCTGAAGAGTTGTACACTACCATTAGTTCATAAGTACATAATAAACACATAAATAATCTCATATAGATTTTTTATGTGCACATGCATACATTCACAGTTATGCTCATGTAGATAACTTACACCTGACTATCAAACAGATGGTAGTGAGTTATGAGAGGACATTTGGTTTGGAATAGGCAGAAGGGCAGAGCTTCGTGTAGGTATGTTGTAAATATTTCCCATATCTAAACTGCTATATCAGAACCAAAAAACAAAACCAACCAACCAACCCAAAAAGTGTTCCTAATTTGTGCCTGGGCCAGGGCCAGCTAAATTTTATAATCAAGGCAAGTCATCAGATGAAAATAAGGTAGTTTGACAATAAATTAAAATATCAATCCAAGTGCAAGCTTTTAGTAATTAAAAATAGACACAGTCTGTTGCTCTAAAAAATGGAACCAAAACTATGAATATGGAAGTTGTTCACAACTCTAGCTGACTTTTTACTGAGCATAGGAAATTATTCTTATTTAGTGAAGTTGTTGTGTTCATTTCACTTAAGGAATTAGTAGAGGTACACTTTTCTCACAAGATGTTGTACAGCTGGAAATGTTCCAACCTCAATAGATTTCACTTTCTCATCTCTATAAAGCTGTGTTTACTTTTTTCTTAGCATTTGACAGAAAGGATTACAAAATTTTACCTTTTGTGGGGATGCGAAAGTTGTCTAAGGAATGAATAATGACACTTCTTTTTTTGTACATGTGTAAATAAGTTTGTACTCAGTTTAACGTTATGTGTATAAATATGTGTATAATACAAATTGTAAACAAAGTAAACAAAAGGTCTAGCAGTTTTCTTTTGAATGAAAGCTTAATATTTGTTGACAGCAATGAAAAGACTAAATTTTATAGTAATCCTAAAGCATAACTGATTGCATACTTCTTTTCCAGCAGTCAAACAGATAACACAGATATGAAGTCAACAGGTTATAATTTTTTAGCGTTGTTTTTTCCTGGCAGTATTGTGCTGTTTGATTATAGTGGGAGTAGTGAGTTGTAATCTCTAAACGTCACTGAACTAACATAATGCAACTCTGGGTGCCCTCTTCCAGGCCTTTATATATGGCAAACAGCTGTTGAAAGCAAAATGTTTTGTATATAGAATGAGTTTTTAAGGTGCAAGCTACTGAGATTTGTGGATTTTCTAACACTTAATTTCTGTCTTGTAAAAAGTTCTGATCATATTTTTAGGAGTAAAAAAAATCAAACTAAGTTATAAATATTGTTCATAATCTCTATTTCACTACAGAGACACCAACTGTATTTCCAGAAAATATCAAAGATAAAGAAACACCAACACCAGTTGAAGATATTCAGCTGGAAAGCTCTATTCCTCATACAGATTCTGGAATAGGAGATGAACAGATGCCAAACATTTTGAATGGGACAGACTTGGAGACCAGCACAGGCCCTGATGCTATGAGCGAGCTCTTATCTACTCTCTCTTCAGAAGTGAAGAAATCTCAGGAGAGCTTAACAGAAAGCCCCAGTGAAATCTTGAAACCAGCATCATCAATATCCAGTATCAGCCAAAGTAAAGGCATCAATGTCAAGGAAATACTGAAAAGTCTTGTGGCAGCCCCTGTTGAAATTGCAGAATGTGGTCCAGATCCAATCCCTTACCCAGATCCTGCACTGAAGAGAGAAGCTCATGCTATTCTTCCCATGCAGTTTCACTCATTTGACAGGTATATGGTTGGATTCATTGTTTTATATTGATGTTATTCAGAAATTTGAAGGATTTTTTTTTAGTTACTCTTCTGTTGGTTTGTATTAGAGTATATTAAAAAGCAGCTGCATTGATACCAAAACAGACCGTATAGTACAGACAAAGGTAATTGACCTTGGTTTTCTCTGTCAGCAGCAAATAAAACTCTACAAGGTACTTCGAATACAAGCCTGTTGTAAAAAAATATTTTTGCAATAAAATCTTTTTTTCCTTTAAAACAGCATTTTAATGAGGAAGAGGAGGGGTAATTGCTGATATAGAACAGACAAATTGTGCAGAAATTCGGTCAAAAATTCTTTCAAAGGCTTAAATCTTAATTGAATCCATCATTGCACTGTTTTCTGTTTCTGGAATGCTTTAACCATGGCAAATTGTTTGCATGGTCATGGTGGAAACCACTTTTCTTTTAGGTCTTTAAAAAACAAATACCCTCAAAAGTTGATATTTAAAAATAAACTGCTGAACACTTCCACCGAGAGTCCTTTGTTTCCCTTTTTAGGCTGCAGCTTCTAATGAATATACTTTTCTTTAAATATCCAGTCCATTGAACATTGTTAAAAAGAGGTTGTGATAAAATGTGCCATAGACAACATCATTCCAGAAGAAGTGTAGACTATTCCATTATGCGCTCAGTCTTAACCTGTGCAAAGAGCTAACTCTTACGCCTGTCGATGTTGCCGTGCTGATTTTCCAGTATGACAAGAACACTGTGGTATCTTCATAAAAATGTTCTAAAAAAATTAAAAACTGGAATTAAGACTTAACTCAGAGATACAAAAAAGCCATGTCTCGAAATTTTAAGCAAAGTTGTAGAAATGTATTAGGTCATCATGCAGATGGAGGAAAGAAAAAATAAAATAAGAAAATGGCTATTTTGTGATTTATTATAAAAATCTGTTTGCATTTACAGAAAACCTGCAAAAATGTCAAATGCCTATATTAAAGTATTAAGAAAAACAATATGAAACCAGTATTTTCCGAGTAATTTGCAAGAAGATAGATGAGAATTGTAGGATTAAAATGAAAGAGCACTTTTACATTAGGAATTCCATAGAAAATCGAGTGCTTTTTATATATATATATATAAGTATGGAGGCTGCTTTTCTGAAATAATTCAATAAAGAATCAGATGTTATCTGTGGTTACAAAGAAGATTGGATCAAGACAGGAAAAGTGAAATGTGCTTTAGAAACAATGAACATATCCCACTCTAATAATATTTTGGGTCCTAAAGCTTTTTCAGAGAAAAGCTCATTTAGCAACTGTTTTATTAAAAGGATATTTTTTTCGTTCATCAGTCTGCGTATTTTGATTTTAGAGTGATTTCAAAGTGAAGTGAAAAATATTTTTTTTTCTTATGTGGTTAGGAATTTTTACTCAATGCCCTGTGAAGCACTATCATCTTCCAGAATTCATTCCTGTACCTTAAGCAGTAGAGAAAATTGTACTATGTGTAGAATTAATAGCACCTAGCTGTAATCACCAAAAGGTTGTTTTAGTTGAACCTTATCAGCTAGGTTTCTACCTAGGACAATTAAGAAAAATTCTTCATTCTAAAGGTTGTGATTGATTCACAAAATGCTAGACACCTAAACTGAAATGGAGCATATCACCTCATGAGATGTCTTTGTTGTTGATAGAGGGAACAACATAATGATGACTGAAGAGGTGAGTTTTTTTCTGCATTTCTAAAATATAAGTTTATAAAACAAAAAAAAAGAAAAACAAAAAGCTTTAAAACCTCCAACAGGCTGCAGCTGGTTGTATTCAGCGTTAGCACCTACATTAGATACTTCTTGCAGCAATATGACTGCCTGGACATTTTGAACGTCATTATTACTGGTTGCTAATATGATATTATGGAATTATTTGAGACATGCTTTATATCTAGAGCTTATGGATTTTGATAGACATTTCAAACTTACTCAATTTACTTAGAAGCCTAGAGGGTTTTTGTGGTATGTTTTTTTCTCTGACCTGATACCCTGCTGAACCAATTTATGATTCTATAATTTACTGTACAAAGTGTACAGCTATATTTGTAGCTTGGTAGCATGTGTTGTACCATGTCAGTTCTTGGCATTGTTTACCACTTCTTTTGCTGAAGATTTAATGGTTGAAGTTTAAGCAAAAGAAGACTAATTTGTACCAATTTTGTTGGGATATTTTGTTTATTTCAATAGATCATCCTGCAATTTGATTTTGGTGAGTGAGGCAGGTTATGCTTTTTAATACAACCAAATTTGGCAGGTTCAGATGGGCCCCAGCACATCAGGAAGTGTTTAATTCTTACCTACAATGAGTTTTACTAACTGTGGGCATTTCACTAAAATTAATAATATACTTTGCCCAGAAGACCTCATGAGACTGGTTGCACCTCATAGCTGCGTTACTGAATGATGACCAATTGTCAGGCAAACACTTCTCTGTGTACTTTGCCCATGCTTTCCAAATACTTACTTGACGACTGTGACAGTCTTTGGAGGCAAGAGATGGGTGATGTTGTTGCTTTTCTTTTTCAAATTACAAAGGAGAAGCAAATTGAGTTCCTGACCCTATAACTTTTCATGGGGATTGAAATGAAGGTCAAGAGGGAAAAACCTTGACGAGCATATTGAATTAATATTAGAATTAATTAAAATATTGTGAAAGCAACATGACTTTTAGTTTGTTGTGGTTTATAAACATTTTGTGTTGCCTGTAATATTTCATTCATCATTGAAAAACTGAAAAAAAAAATCACAGTGCAATTGTTTATCCATGCTTGTCCGTGCATATTTTTTAAAAGCTAGTGCTATGTCTGTGGACCATATTTCTATAGGATCTTCTGTTGCTCTAGTTTATGCGGCTTTTGGTACTTCACTGAGCAATGTGACTGTTGGTCATGTTTACTCTCTCTGGGGAGAAGCATGAGCAATGGAGTGTTTTGTTTTGTCAGGTTTTATTTGTTTCAGTTTTTAAAAAATATACAGAGTGATTCCATATTTATAAGCAAGTCAAGGTTAGAGAAATGTATTTTTCACTTTAATCAAAAGATATTCTTAGTCCTTGTGAGGCTAGACTGATTTTGTTTTATTTTTGCATTTGGATGTCTGACCACTTTGTAAAAAAAAGAGTGGAGATAATAAGTAATCACTGGAAAAATAACAGTTTCTCTGTTATTTTCAAGGCATTTCTTTAACTACAACCTTACATGTGGGTAAATGCCACATAAAGCATACTTGTGTAAATAGAACTGAAGTTAGCAATTTTATTTTATCATTTAATATGGTGTGTTCTGCTCTGCATGTACTTTTAATTGTACATTGCCAATATGTTCATAAGAGTCATTGTGTAATAGGCTATGGTGTATTTTTCCATAGAATTTATGCAGTTATAAATGAAATATAAAAGCAGAAAATGTGTCCAACATGTTTTATCAAATAGGACTTGTGTGGAGTTAATGTATGCAGCAGTTCAAGTACTATTGAATGTAAATGATGAGGTGATATTGATGAAAGGAGGGGATTGAGGTCTCGGGGGGCGCTGATGATGGATTGAACAGAAGCGGCCTTGCACCGCACGTAACTCAAGTCTGTCGTCTTCACCGCTCAAAGCTGTAATGGGAGGTGGCAGTCTGAAATGAGTTGCCACGGTAAAGAGTATTATTTTTGAAATGCTTTCACACAAATCACTAGGCCCTGCATACAACTTAGTTTCATGCTTTAATGTCATCAGCAGGCACAAATTGGTGTGTCTAATTGTTTGCCACCTGCCAGCAAAATGAGCTGCCAGCCCGCCAGACGGGTTTGATTGTCTGTCAGCTCTTCAATAGATTGAGAGTGACAACATCAAAAATTTCACATCAAACTCTGAAGCTTTGAGCAGCTTTTCAGAGACCCCTTCCCCACAAGTGCTTCTGGACAACTGCATTTTTCAATTAGTTTTCAATATATCGCTGCCTTCTGCCTCATCTGTCTTAAGGTAGCTGTAATTACATTATGAGCTATATAAACAGATTTCTGGGACACTGGAGCCTATATCCTCAAAGTTATGACATGTCTTTTAACGTCAGACTGAATTCCTTGAAAATGGCATCCAGGATGACATTTTTAGAAGCACACACAAGGGGTTATTTCATCTAGATATGCAAGTAATGGAGCATATCTCACCAATAATAACTTATTTGCCTTCTCATCTTTTTTTCTGAAAAAGATCAGCTACTGTTATTGATTTTTAGGGCTTGGGGATTTCTTGTTTCTGGGCCTTTTTTATCAATTTGCATTTGTCCCACTAGATGCAACCTAAACGGTTAACTTTTGGGAATTTGTGATTCTACCCAGTACTGCATTCTAAAGCTTTCATTTGTTCCACCATACTTTTTTTTTCAAGTAGAGACTTTTGCTATTGTTGAAATTGAGAGTGCTCTTGGTTTTGTATCTCATCTATTATTTTTTCAAAGTGAGGTAATTTGCATATATTTTCTGTGTTTAGAAGCATTAATTCAATAGGAACCATGCTTCTACAAGCAGAAAATCTTGAGTTACTGGAAATGAGATCAGTTCTTTGCTACTATTAAATACCTTATTCTCTTTTAATCCATCATCACTTCGTAAACTGGAATATTATGGTTTGCATGAATCTTTACAAGCATGTTTTGAAGGACATATTTTTTAAGTATTTTAGTCTAGGATCTGCTTTTTTTCCCCTCCCCCAGAGAAGGTCCTTGGGGCTAGTTTTATAGGTATATGCTATATGCTAGAAAATGTGAACATCTTGTGAAATCCAGTCAGGGATGATACACGTCCTGCCAGTTAGTACAGAGAAAGAAGGTCTTAAAAAGCTATGTTTAGATAAAAATCTATGGTTTATGTATATAGGCTGTACTTAGAAAGACTGCTTGGAGTATCTATGCGTTTTACTAGAATAAGCTTTTCTTTGTTTTTTATCTCCCACAAGAGAAGATGCACTGAAGGCTCATATAGAGAGGTTCAATATTTATCTGTTGTATTATTGCCCACCTTTGGGAGATCATTGATGTGCACTGGTCTATGCAGTCATTTAAATAAAATAGCTGAATTAGGAAATTATATTCCCATTAGGGTCATTAGATTCTCCAGAGATGGTTGCTGAAAAATAGATTTGATTTTCCTGAGAAGTTAGAGTTATGAATAATTACATTTTAGTTTTCTCCCAAGGATCATTTTAAAGTTCATATAAAAAAAATAATTGGAGAAAATAGAGCACATTTCCTGTGATTCAAGGAAGGACAGTTACAGGTACAGACAGCACTTAGTCATTGCATTCCCCTTTACATTGGGTAGCAGAGTAGTTGCGAACATGTGAATGAAAAAACCTACTCAGTAATGTGGGAATTAAGTGAGTCATCTGGGGCTCCAGTTCACTTTCAATGATTTTCTTATCTTTCTGAACTTCAGAGGTCCTCTCTCTAGAACATCTTTTCATCTCCAGAGAATGAAAGATATGATTTCAGATCATTAGACAGAGAAGGGAGCTGAAATTGGATTGTTTGTATTCCCACAGAGTGCCTTAGCTGCTCGTTGACTAAATAAAATCAGGGACGCCTCCACCTCAAATGTTTATTTAGAATTATTAATCTTAAATTTATGACTAGCTTCAAGTTAACCAAAATTAGGCATATTAACCCTCCATTTTTTTCATCAAGCTGTAATTATAATCCCCTTTGTCCATTTTTTAGCAATCTGTTCACAGATATCTCTTTGAAAACTCTTCTTCTAACCTGTGTGATGGGCATGTTTTCTTATTCATATACATGGAACTGTAGCTGTATCTCAACTGAAGTTTTGTGTATGTTTTATCAAGAGAAACCAGCATAAGTGATCTTTTTAATATGCTTTGCTGGATATACTGCTAAAAATGTTACTGGATATTTGCCTTGCTTTATTAACACTAACAGGCCTCTGTAAATTCATTATTAAGGCTGTATTGGCTTTTGCAGGACTGCTGCTTTTTAGCTCTTGCTTTATGATTTATTTTTTTTTTACATTATAGATACTTGATTAGGTTCCTGACTCATCTCCAATCTATACCTCATACATTTGTGCCTTTATTTATATATTTATTTTATTATGGTTTTGGTATTTAATATTTGGCATTTTCAGTTATATTCTATTCACATTCTTCAAACTCATTAAATTTCCAGTATTCCTAATTTCTCTGTTCAGACAAGACCATTAATCTTTCTTGATAGCTTTTTAATCTCTTACAGTTTTTCCTTGTTTCTTGTCAATGTTTTAGATCATTTTAGATGATTTGGCTAATTTATCCTGAATGCAAAGGAAGTACTAGTGACTGGGAATTTCACTGAGGATAAATACTCCCTCTCCTGATCAATCTGAGATCAAGGATCAGCGACCTTCATGTTGTTGTCCTAAAACCACACCTGAGATGATTTGCTTTCTTCTGTTTAGAAACAAGTCATTTTTGCTTAGTACACTAAGATAATTTCATGTACATAATTTGGATGTTTTGATGAATCCATAGTATCAAATGAGAGAAAGAATCCATAATAACTGGAAATTCAGCACAAAGGTGTTATTTGCATAAGTCTCAAAGATTATATATTTCTGTGAACTTTCCATATCTTTTCAGTATAACTTAGATTTTTTTAATCCAGGTTTTCTTCCCCATGGCTGTTGGCTCCGAGTTACATCTTTCTTCCCTGATTTCAAAGGAATCTTACCTTAACCAATCAGCCTAACAGAAGATTGTCTAAAGTACAATTCAAAATATGTTGTTTGTTCATACTAGCTGTCACTTCTTACAGACACAAATCATAATCTGGGGCTGAAATCAGAAAGAACAGCAAGTGATCAGTAGTGTATATGTTTCATAAAATACTGGACATATACATAGGTATGGAAAATACTAATAACTTTCAGAGAAGAAACACGAAGTTTTGTTTTCAGAGATTAAATTAATCAAACTGTAAGAACAAGGTGACATATAATAAAGCAGACAATGTCCCACATTTTCTACTCTGATTTCTTCTGAAGCATCTGTCAGAAGTTTGACATGGGGCACTTCTGTAAAAATATGCCTTGAATTCTGTACTGCTTATTGAAGAGCACAGGGGCGGAAGGGAGGAGCAAGAGTCTTAAGTCAACCTTATGAGTTTTCACATATCCCAGAACTGTGTAAAGCAGTTCTAATTTAATTGCCGGTAGCACAAGACATGCACTGTTGGAGGCTTATCTCTGATCTCTGGATTTACCAGAGTGGTTAGGTTGGAAGGCCTCTAGATTTTAAAATGGACATAAAGAAAATACAGTGCTTCATAACCTGATTTGCTTGTCACTAGCACTGGCTAGCTAAATTTTTAAGGAGTGGAAAGTTGAGAAAGTTGGAGGGTTTTTTTAATTTCCAGTTTCTCTTTTTGCAGTGCAACACGTGAATGGTATTATTTTCTATCTAGTTATCTCATGCAAATTATGACAAGCCAGAAGAATCCTGTAGCCATTTGCTGAGGTTATTCAATGAAACAAATGCAGAAATGCTGTGCAGGTTGAATCAACAGCACTCATTTTAAACATTATATAAGTTACAATGAATTCAGGCGTGTATTTATTATTTGAAAAGGAGATTTATAGAACAACAAAATAGTGATTAGTAGTCAAAATTATTTTTAGAATTGTAAACCACCCAATGAGCAGAGAAATAAAGTCAATTGCTATAGCTAATTTTTACTAAGCCTTTGTTGACTAAATCATTGGGGATCATTTGGGACCACGATAGCATGATTCAGAAAAATGTGGACCAGTTTGAAACATTTAGGAAGTCTGAAATACAATGCATAAACCAAGGCCTAAAAAGAAATTACAGAATTGTATATAACCTTTTCTTATAGTCTGTAGATTTCTCTTCCTCCATGAAAGAACTGTATTGATTGGTAAAAAGAAGGGTTTTTTTTACTTAAAAGCAGTCAGTCACCCTTTTTCACCTTTCTTGTTCTGCCTTTCCTCTGATTATTTTGCATGTTTTTGACCACTCGGTTGTGTTGTTTGTATAGTTTTTCAGCCTCCAACTGGATGTCATTCTGTATTCACTCACTGTATTTTGTTTTATCAGTAGGAATGAGACATTTTGACAAGGTCAACATGTATGACATGTCAGAAAGCTGCATTTTCTTTCAGTCTGGGAGCATGATGTCTCACTGATTTTTGCCTATTCTTTCATTAGACAGGTTTTTCTTGATGTTTCTTGGATTCGATGATCCGGTGGGTCTCTTCCAAGCTGGTTATTCTATGATTCTGTAATTCTATGATTAATAACACCTGACCTGTCTTAATGTCCTGACTCAGACCTAAAAGGAATGTCAACCATATGTAGAGCATTAGAATTTGTAGGATCTGGGCAGGATTGTCCTTTCTTCCTATAGAAGATGACTTTCAGTCTTAAACTACACTCCCAAGAGAAGTGTCTTTGCCTTTATAGGAGGCCAGTACATTATGTCTGAGGAATTAAGTTGACATATGTGCTCCTTGTTATGGAAAATTAACTGATTTTTTGGATACTCTGAAAGACTACTGAGCTGTGTGAAGATGAGGAAGACTGGATTTAGCTTTGTCTTCTCTGGAAAAGTATCAGGAAAGTTGGAAATGCTTTTGCAACAATTGTGTCAGCAATTTAGCAGATACCAATACCAGACCTTATAGGAGGAAAAACATTATTTTCCTTAAAATGAAACCAAAACCAAAGCAGATCTCGCTCGCTCACTCACTCACTCTCTGTCTGACATTTGCCAGCACTAGAATGAGTGTGTGAGTTTAAGGAATCTGTCCAGCAGCTGGGTACCCACCATGCTTGTGTCCAGATGTAAGGTCCAGGATCTGCTATAACGTTTTGGAGAGCATGGGACACCAGCTGCCAAGTCTTCCTCTCTTCCCCTGGGTTCTTCTTAGGTTGGCAGCTGCTTTCAGTTGGATATTTTATGGGGGTTTTATCGTTATGGAGCTGTTTTTATCTCCAAGATCTGATTATCTTGTGAAATTGCACACTTGCCTGTGATCTTGATGACCTGCTAATCTTCGTGCTATCAGCATTGCCAGTCTAAGATGCCTTTTCTTTGGTGTGTCTTTCCTTCTTTTCCTTCTGCATCCAAATATTCCCATTCACTCTTCATTCTTACTAGTCTTAGCCTTTCTGTTGCGGTTTCCCACAAAGATGCTATAGATATTATAGATATTATATATATATAATATAGATATTGTATAATTTTTTGAAATTTCATGGTATTACAAAGGAGTTAAGTCTGTCCATGTACACCTGAGCTTATTCACCTTTAACTTCTGTTATGTAAACACTTAATATCAGCAGGGATTGCAAGAGATTATTAACTACAGACAAAAGCAATTATTTTAGGGCCACGTGTTCTAATCAATAGGTATTATATTGTGTGAACTCACCTAATCTAAATGGAAGGATACCTATTAGAATTAGAATTAGCTTTCTAATAATACATGTTTCAGGGTGGTGGTTCAGAATGCAAAAAACATCAACTAACGCTGTTAACCCTCTAATCAACTGTGGTAAGGTCCATTAATGTAGTCTTTCTCTGTTTCAGAAAGGTTAAAAAATTGACATTACTGTTTTTTCCTGAGCAACAGCATTATAACACAGCATAATCCTGTCACAAACCCTTGCTGACACCGTTGTGCACTTTTAGTAACCTGCCATTTCTTTTTCCACAGAAGTGTGGTTGTACCAGTGAAGAAACCCCCTCCAGGCAGTCTGGCTGTTACCACGGTTGGAGCTGCCACAGCTGGAAGTGGGCTGCCACCGGGTAGTACACCAAATATATTTGCTGCAACAGGAGCTACACCAAAAAGTATGATTAATACAACAGGTATTGTCCTTAAATATTTTTGTGACCCTCATTTTTTCTTGTTTGTTTTTTTGTTTTGTTATTTTTAGTGGTGTTTTGTTTTTTAATCATCTTTTTGTTGCTGTTTTTGTAATTCTAAAAATCTAGAAAGAGTAAATCTTTACCTTTGCTAGAGCCAGTGTTTTCTCTTGGTGAATGTTTATAATCTTGGTAGTGCACATCGGACTTGCACAGCCTTAAATAAGTGAATAAACAGCCAGAATAGATTACTGGTTTATAACCATAGTCTAGAATTGAAATGAGCTAACTTCTCCAGTGCTTTTCAGTAGAGTATGTTTGTATGATTGGTATATACCAATTAATCCCTTCTTATGCACCAAAGAAAATAAAGACAACTAGTTGCTTAATAAATATATCATGGATTGTGCAGGGTTAATATTTTGGGCAATTACTGTGCTATAATTTTTGGAAGGTTATTCAGTAAGAACCTACCTAATTTAACTGTATTCGTGTCTTATAAGTAGTTGTTTATTGTAACCTATAGAGGGAGGACAAGACCTTTTTTTATTCTTTATAATAGTAATAGTAGGATTGTCCATCATGAAAGAGCCTGTTAAACATGGAGAATGTGGTTTCTATTCAGAAATGAATCCTTACTGAGAGCAACTGATGTTTACTTTAACTCCTTTGCGATGTCTAGCTATGGTCTGTTTTCTTTCTAAACTAAGCAAAAGCACTTGAGAGAAGAGCTCTCTTCATGGATATCACAGCTTCAGTCAAGGGTTGAGAAAGTGGAAATCTCCCTGGGGTTGCATAAAACAGAGGGGGAAGCTTTTGGCATCCTTCTGCTTCATGGAATAATATGAAGACACACTCATTTTTTTTTTCTTTCCTTTTGCAGATTACCTTTAATACCTGGTAATAGAACTTTGATTTTTCTAAGGATAAAAAAAAAATCTTAAAATCTAATTATCCTGAGGCAGATGGGAGGAATGAATGCTCTGAATAATGTTATCACTTCTATGAACAGTTCCATTTGCGTAGCCACTTCTAATAATCTTGAACGGATTTCCTTTTAGGTACTCTTATGTTATGCAAAAAAAATATCCTACGTTGGAAACCCTGTTTTCCAAATGATACTGACTAGTGTAAGCTTTTCAGTCTTTTCACTGATCAAAGATCTGAACTGTTTTGGCTGGAATGTAGTAGCTCTTCTTTGTAAGTAATTGCATTTAAAAATCAGTCATTTCCCTGTTCTTAGTAGAGGACAGTATTGCAGATACCATGGTACATTCACTGTGGACTAAAGACTGCTTTTTTGGTAACTCTTATAGCTTCTGGGTTTTTTTAATGCAGCTGGGTTTGTGTCTTAGTTTATTGGTTAGCTTGATGAAAGAAAAAGTATTAATTCAATGGAATTTCAGCAAGCATCATTTTTAATTAGAACATGTGTACTGAGATATATACATGAAGCATCCAGATACTTTCTGGTTTATATACTTCTAGTCTGTGAAATTATCTATGTAATTAATGATTTTAAAACAGTATATAGAATTTCAATGAACAGCACCTTTTTTTTTTTATTATGGTAAAAAAAGAAACAGTAAACAGTTTTTCAGAAACACTAGATGTCCTCCCAAACCTATTTACAGTTGTTTTTACAGTATGGTACAGATACTGTAGAAATACAGTTTTATCTTTGAATTATATTCTATGCTGGACTTCTGTGAAAGGTACTTTTTTCAGTTATTCATGGATTGCAGTCAATGTTTACATTCCATCTGCCATCACTGTTGTAGTCAATGTCGCTGTCACAATGTAATGAGATGTATGTTACTGAAAATCTTTTAGTGCTTTGAATGTATTTTTTTGGGTGATAGGTTTTATTCCTTCATCTCTTTATGTAAGAAACTGGTTTAATAGGCTTTAGATTAGATTTCTGTAATTCATATTCTGATTCTCACTTCTGTGTTAATCCAGTAGTTCTAGAACTGTTTGACCTTCTCTTCTGGGAGCCTAGCTGATTAAACAATTTAGCAACTGCATTTTTAGACAACAACCTTAATGAAGAAAATTTGACTTTGGAAGGAAGATGGAAGAAGCAATAAAATTGTTATCTATGTGTATATGAATATAAATAATATAAAAATAATATAAATGCACACACATGCACATACACATACACACACATATATATGAAGCCTTAATCTTTTTTCAGCTGCCCTATTCCCAGCTAAATTACACTGAATAATCCTAGGCTGGGAGGGATAGCCTACCTTAGAACTTTTGTGTTTCCTTGTTGGTGTTCTTGGATAAATTTCCAGTTCCTACTTAGTCCAAGTCAGAACTCACAGTATAAGCCACAATTCACTTCCCAGTTGCGTTATTAAAATAGCAAACTAAATCAGTTCCTAGTTTAAATCATGAACCTCACCAGCTACTCCCCTGTCAGCAAGCCCTGCTGCATTTTGACACTCTCTTGAATGTAAATTGTCTTAAATGAAAATATAAAAGTCAAAATTCTGATCTTTACCTTAATTCTTATATCAGTAAAAATTATTAGAAGGCAAATTAAAAAAAAAATCATTTCTGCTGCCAGAGACTTTTTCACCATTACCAGCACCTGGTCTCTACTTCACTGTCAGCTTAAACACTTAAGAAAGCCTAAATACTTCGTAGAGTTTTGCAGGAAACTGAAAAAGAATATATACCTGTGTAATGCAAAGGACGGTGATATATCGACTACTAAAACTGACCAGCAGTAGGAAGTTACCAGTATCACTGTAAAAAATTGGCAGAATAATACCATTGATCTCTTAACTGGGGTTCTTTACCCCTTGTTACTAAATTGGATAAATCTTGTCTATCGCCCTCATCTCTGGTAGCATTTCAGTCCCTCAGGCTTTGAACTCCACCTGCAAGGCCATTTGTTGCTGCCTCTCTTGCCGTGCTGTGTTGCAGTAGACTATGCAGCACAATAGGGACAGCATTTATCACAGTGCACTCACTGCTCTCCATGGCCACTCTGAGCCTTAGCTAGTTTGCTAAACTCACAGGGCTGTTTCAGTAAACATGATAGATTGGCATTTAGTGTCTAAGTTTGGACCTTAACTCTAATCTAGGTCACGTAAAGTGTAAATGGATGCCCTGTCTGCATCTTTCTTTGGAGCAGCTCTTCACAACCCATTGAAATGTCACCCACCCCCAGCCCTCCTTACTTTTAAGGTCATAAAATTGCCCTTGACTTGAGGAAGAAAAATTAATACTCATCAAACCCTATTTCCCCCAATCAGTTCCTGAAGTAATACGCTTTTTACCTTCTCTGTTGTTTTTTAATTCATATTTAATTTACTGCCTGTAGTTGCAACTGGCAGTGAAGGAGGGTCAATGTATGTATATAACAATAATAAAAAAAAAATAGTTACACTTCTATTCTCCACTCAAGCTCATCTCAAATATACCTTTATTTTAGAAAGGTCTTGCATTACAGGATGATGTAAAAATGTTTTCATCTTTGGAATATAATTTGGGAATAATGAAAATGAGGTAAGGATTTATTTTGCCTGACTTTCAATAGCTTTGTAAGCTTATTATTTTTATACTAGCAAAATAAGGTATTAATTAATATGATAATCATATGGAATGTTTTTAATTGTTTTAGAATAAATAACATTATTTCCTTTCTTAAATGTAGATGAATAAAACAAGGGCTATATTAAAAGTGTCTAGGAGTTATATTTCTTCAGACTGAATTAACATCTGTATTTTTTGGGGGGACAGGTGCAGTAGACTCAGGATCATCATCTTCCTCCTCATCATCCAGCTTTGTGAATGGTGCTACCAGCAAAAATCTTCCAGCTGTCCAAACTGTTGCTCCAATGCCAGAGGATTCAGCCGAAAACATGAGGTACACAAGTTCTATCTTTTGATATTAATTATAATTCCTCCTACTGTGACAACTTCATATGTACAAAAGAGTGTAAAAAGAAAAAATATATAAAAATATATATGTTTTATCTCATTTAATAGGCAGTATTTGAGCTATTAATATAATACAGTGTATATTTATATAATTTTTCAGTACTGAGAATGTATCTACTAAAATAATATTTCACTGAAAAGTCTAACTTGTTTAAATTACGCCAGACACTAAAATTTCATTAGAAGTAATTTTTTAGCTGACTGGCTTTTTACATTACTTGATAATGATAGTAAGAACTGGAACACAGGCACAACTTGGCAGTGAAGCAGTAACAAGTGGAAAGAGAGACACAACCTGTTCTGAGCAAGCAAAAGCCCTTTTTAAACTGGAGAGGATGGACACACACCGTGGGAGAGCTAATAACCCTCGTATTGACTAGCAGCCAGAAAAATACCCTCTCAGATTCCTATTAAATATCTTTGTGTAATAGGTTATAATTTTGTATAGGCATTTAGTTGTGACACTGCACATGTCAAGGACAAATCTTTGACCTTTTCAAGGTGCATACCTGCCTGCCCTAAAAACTTGACACAGGGTACACTAAGGAATTGCCAAACGTCCCTTAGTTTGCCAGCCACTTAGAGGTATGGTTTTAAGAAAATGGGAATATAGCAGTCCCTAATGATTGCTGGATGTGTTATAAGGTATAGTAGAAGTTAGAGGCAGCCAAAGAATCAGATTTGTCTCTTTCCTCTTTTGCTCCCATGTGTGTGTACAGGAAAGGCAGTAAAAGGTCCACCTACTTCCCTAAAATCCTTCCCAGGGATTTATGTGAAGGAACGTTTGTTTTTTTTTTCTTTTTTTTTCTCTATTTAAACATTAATTCCTGGTCTTTGATATGCATTTTTAAACATAGCTAAACTTTGATCTCACTTTTTCACAGAATACTGTTCCCACTTGCCCATGAATATAACCATAATATACAAGATCCATCAGCTAGCCATTTGATAATATGGTGTTTATTAATAGCTCATCCACAGTGTTGATTAATAGCGCGTCCATACCTCCCATGTTACTTCATTATTAAATAAAAAATTATCTTAATTCATAAACTTCTGAACCTGAAATTTTTTCATTTGTACATAAAGTTTTCAGAATTAAATGAACTCAAAAATTAGGCCTTTAAAACCAATTTACAATGAAAGCGTAATGTAAAACATGGTTTAGAGAAGTCTGGATTAAACTAGTAGGCTTTTATCTATAGTAGCAAAATCCTAGGATAGATTCATGTTGCAAATTCAAAACTCTAAGCTAGTCACCTGTGTTTCAAGTATAGTCCACAGAGGCTTTAGCACAGTGAATGTCATTTTAACTAATCATCTAAAACAAAGGCTGGTGATATGAATCCATCCTTTAGAAGATTAGAATATCAATAACCGAATTAGAAATGGGAAAGTAGCACGTTGAAAGAAAGTAATCTGTTAGGAATTCAGGAAAATAATTTGAAGCTAATGAAGGAAAAATTCCAGAGTGTTTATAATGTCAGCTTTCTTTTTAAATGTAGGGATCTTCACGTGATCTGATTTTAAAAGTCTACATTTATTTAGTGCTTATAGATAGTACATATAGTATAAAATTTAAATGTCAATGTTCAGTCTCTTAGATGCTGTCAATAAATGTAACTTGTTCCTGTAATCATGCTTTTAAATGCAAATAATATTTTGATGCTGTAATTGAGCCACAAATAAAACCCTGTTAGTCAACAGCAGTCTGAAAAAGAACAGCAAAAATACTTGATAGTCCAGGATATTTATATAATTTCATTTCTGTTTTTAAGCAATGGTTCATATCTTTAAAATAACCCAGCATGCTTTTAATTGTGTAATAAGAGTTTCAGGGGACACAAGTGTTATGTCCTGTCAAGTTTTAAAAGGGAAGAAGGACTCTTAAAGGGCACCATCCTTAGCACACTGCTGATGTTTGCATACTATTGCTAGGTTTGTATGCTCAGACAAAGGAATATTATTGCAGGTATTTAAGAAGCAAAAAAAAGTCACAACATGTCTTCTCCTTGTACAAGTAGAAATTAAGGAACGCTCCAGGCTTCAAAGGTTGTATAGTCTCAGCAGGCAGAGAATTATAAATGCAAAGACAAATTGATTTACTTGGGATCATTCTACCTCAAAGTTCAAAAAGAACAATACTGGTTTTCTCGACTCTTGTGCTGGAATGGTTCCTCATACACTCTGTTGTCTAGCATTGCAGTGCCAGATGTTTTTATTTGAAAGCTTGAACAAAAAGCAAGTTATTTGTGATTGGTTAGGGTGAATAAAACTATCTTTTCAAGCTTTCAAATGTATATAAAATGATGAGATGTATATAAGCTGAGACAGGTGAAATACACTTACATTTGAATATCTGACATTCTTATCATGTTTCAAAATGAAACTAAAAACTTTAATTGTTCTGGAGTACTCCATAAATACTGTAGAATTTATGAGGCCAACACACTGCTGACTCTGACATGATATTTCAATTTACTTAAATCCATTTAAACACTGTAAATTTTAACCAAATTATTATCACCCTTTTAACTAAAGAAGCCTACAGCAACTTTTAAAAGCAGACGTGATTTGACATCATTTCACTTCTGTTGTTAAGTGTTCTCCCAGTCATGGTTTCTGTTTTTCCACAGTATCACTGCAAAGCTTGAAAGAGCCTTAGAAAAGGTCGCCCCTCTCCTGCGAGAAATTTTTGTTGATTTTGCCCCTTTCCTATCCCGAACATTGTTGGGCAGTCATGGACAAGAGCTGTTGATTGAAGGTACTGTTCTGTTATATGATTATATTATTATTTTAGTTATTAATCATTCGATATGAAGAATTTTAATTTTTTTTAATTTAACTCTTCTTAAATAAATGAATCAGTTGTTAATGTGTTGTGAATTCACTTCCTTGCATCTAATTTCATTTAGATAAATTAAAAGTGATAATTTTTGAACCCCTTTTTTTCTCAAAGGGATATGCTATGAAATGATACATTCTGTCATCTTGAAATGCAAAAATTTCTCTATAACTTGCTTTTTCCTCATCAGAATAATTATATAAGTGTTGCAGCCTGACTTTTGGAAACTAGTGAAAAAAATACAATTAATAATTATAATCAATTCAATAAATTGAAGACTGTACTTCAACTTATTCATACATGTATCTATACTTGATAGGGACACTATTTGCTCAGGTAGATTGGTTGAATTGAACAGGCAGATAAAGAATTGTCCTAGGGGGAAAAGAAAATGTACTTCATATCCTCTTTGCTTCAGTCTTTAATAGTAAGGACAGTTGTTCCCTGTGTGTACATCCCCAGGAGCTAGAGGAGCAGAACAAAGCTTCCATGATCCAAGAGGAGGTGGTTAGAGACTTGCTTGGCCAGTTAGACACAAGTCTATGGGGCCAGTTGGGCTCCACCAGAGGCTATTGAGGGAGCTGGCAGACGTGCTGGCCAAACCCCTTTCCATATTTTCCAGTGGTCCTGGCTGACTGGGGAAGTTCCACTTAACTGGAGGCTGGTGGATGTTGTGCCCATTTACATAAGGGTCGCAGGGAGGATCCAGGGAACTACAGGCCTGTCAGTCTGACCTCAGTGCCAGAGAAGGTCATGGAACAGGTGATCTTAAGTGCTATCATGAAACACATGCAAGAGAACTGGATCATCAGGCCCAGTCAACATGAGTTCACAAAAGGCAGGTCTTGCTAAACAAGCCTGATCTCCTTCTATGACAAAGTGACTCTTTATCAATGACCTGGATGAAGGCATTGAGTGCACCCTTAGCAAGTTTGCAGATGATGCTAAGCTGGGTGGAAGTGTGGATCTGCTGGAGGGTCGGGAGGCTCTGCAAAGGGATCTGAACAGGCTGGACCGCTGGGCAGAGTCCAACGGCATGAGGTTTAACAAGGCCAAATGCCGGGTCCTGCACTTGGGGCACAACAACCCTGTGCAGTGCTACAGACTAGGAGAAGTCTGTCTAGAAAGCTGCCTGGAGGAGAAGGACCCGGGGGTGTTGGTTGACAGTGACTGAACATGAGCCAGCAGTGGCCCAGGTGGCCAAGAAGGCCAATGGCATCTTGGCTTGTATCAGAAACAGCGTCACCAGCAGGTCCAGGGAGGTTATTCTCTCTCTGTACTCAGCACTGGTGAGACCACACCTTGAGTACTGTGTTTAGTTCTGGGCCCCTCACCACAAGAAGGATGTTGAGGCTCTGGAGCGAGTCCAGAGAAGGGCAACGAAGCTAGTGAAGGGGCTGGAGAACAAATCTTATGAGGAACGGCTGAGAGAGCTGGGGTTGTTTAGCCTGGAGAAGAGGAGGCTGAGGGGAGACCTTATTGCTCTCTATAACTACCTGAAAGGAGATTGTAGGGAGGAGGGAGCTGGCCTCTTCTCCCAGGTGACAGTGGACAGGACAAGAGGGAATGGCCTCAAGGTCTGCCAGGGGAGGTTCAGGCTGGACATTAGGAAAAAAATATTTCACAGAAAGGATCATTGGGTACTGGACCAGGCTGCCCAGGGAGATGGTTGAGTCACCATCCCTGGAAGTATCTAAAAAATGGGCAGATAAGGTGTTCAGGGACGTGGTTTAGTGTTTGATAGGAATGGTTGGACTCAATGATCCAAGAGGCCTTTTTCCAACCTGTTGATTCTATGATTCTATGAAAAAGTGATGTTTTATATTAAAAGGAAAGTTTTCTTGAACACTTTTAGGGATTTTTATGCAGTTTTATGCATTCTCTTTGCAACTTCCTAGTTAAAAAATTTTCTTGTAAATAAGGCAGTGTGTAATGCAGAAATTACATAGAAATCACAAATACAGCAAGCTTGTGCAGGAAGTAATAAATCGGTACTAATGCAGTTAAAAGAGTGATGAGGGAATTTGCATGAGCATGTACTGCTCCCACACAATATATCTAGAGGAATGACTTCAGCCAAGTAAACTTTTTCCTTCCAGAATTATTCTTATACACAACATTGCTGTTTATTGAACAGAAAAACTCTCATTAATGTAATGGTTATAATGTGTGAAGAGTTACACAGAAAAAGCATAACTTTGTGTTCAAATTCCAAACCTCGTATTTTAAATGCATTTTATCTAAATACTAGTGTACAGTCCTTCTACGGTCTCAGTTATTACTTCCGGCAATGTTGACCCTGTTTTAATGCTAAAAACTCCCTGCACTTTGTTACTGAAATCTTCTAAATCTTCTTGTCCTATTTTATGTGATTATTGTTTAATAATATTATTTTTAATAATAGTAATTTTCAGAAACTTTGGATATTTTATACTGTTTATAGCTATGAGTAAGTTGCAGTTCTCTCTTAATGACAGCTGAAGTTAACGTTCTGAGATGCTCATTGAGAACATTGAGATGACTGTAAGATATTTGATGGATTCCTTTCTTAAGTTGCTTATTTCAGTGAAGTTGATTGCAAAATTCATAGCAGTGTTATCCTTTCCAGTTTGACAACTGATTAATTGCACTACAGTTTTTTATGCAGTATAAATAAAATTGTCTTGGTTTTACCTGAGCTCTTTAATAGATTAAAAAATTCTTCACCAGTGTTGTTCTGACTTTGTCTTTTGATCAGAATTATAATGTGAGCAAGACTACCACAACTCCCAGCATATGACAAAGACAGAAAAGCTAGAGGCCACAAAAGCCTCACAACTATATGGCAGTATGAATTTGTCTAATTCCCTGTCCAGAGAGAGACATGGTTTTGTTGGCCGTAGCATTCTTCTGATACCCACTTTGGCTGCCATTCCAAAATTTGCCCGTCTGTGATTCAGCCACACAATTATGTCTCAGGTATCATTGTTTATGAGCCAAACACCAACTTGCAAAATACGTACTGTCATTCCCATTCCTGTTCTTTAATGTTATGTCTACCCTTCTCTTCAATCACCCTTTCATTCTTGATTTTTAAAAGCCAGTCCTTTCTTCCCAAGATATTGAAATAACAATCTGTAAAGAAAAAATCCAAGCACACCTTAAATTTTTATGCTGCAGAACTTGAATTTCAGTTTGCTTACTCTAAAATAGTTGGGTTTTTTTTCTTCTTAACAGAGAGCTCAGAAAGCTGCTTTTGAAGTCAATTGTGTACCTCTCATCTTCTCTTTCTTCATTGCCTGTATAAGACACTTGATCTCAACTAAATTCCTATTTAAGTTGACTTTAAAAGAGAGTTCTAAATTCTCTCCTACTCTGATACCTGCTTTACTTTGAGAAATTTTCTGTCATAGTTAACTGAAAGCTGGTTGTGGTCCTTGAAGTGCTTGAAAGTGCTCTCCATGTAATGACTGCAAAACAGAGGGTTTTAGTGGCATTATTCAAGATATGTAAGTACATAGAATTCCTGTGGGATTTTTATAATTCAAATTTCATTTTCTACTGGCAAGCAGTAACAACCTTGACAGTTTTATATTAAATAGTATAATTTGTTGCTCTGTGTGTGAAGGTTTTGGTCATAACAATCATAAAGGAACAAATAAACTTTATTTAATCAGGTCTAAAGGTGCTGTCTGTTTTTCAGACTGATCACCACAAAAGCATCTGTTGCGTTCTACAAAATGTGTCCTTTTCTTCTGATTACTCATTCTTGAAACATAAAAATACCTCACTTCCTCTTGCTGTCTTTCAAATCCTCCTTATGCTATGAAGTCTTTCTCCAATCATATTTTGCTAAAATCTAAATACTTTCAGACATCCTTTATGTGTGCTTTTTGTCTGGACATCTCTCTAATGCCCTTTTGCATGCATGTGTGTAAACATTACTAAATCATTTCAGACTTAGTAAGATTATCCACAGTTTTGTTGATGAGGTTTTACATACTGAAGAGAGAATAGAAAAGAAATGAGAACAGAAAAAAAAACATTTTAATACTTCTAAAAGAGGTTAATTATATAAACTTTCCAGAATATCCAAAGTTTTGAGATCAGTGTTGCTAATATGTGTTTGGAAATGTGTATACAACTTAGTTATGGTTTCACCTTTTTGTAGTAGTTGAGTGATCTTGAGCTTTTGGTGAAAAATATTGCAGTCATACCATGCCACCTCATTTTCCTTCAGTTTGTGTCATCATTCTGTGCCATGGAAGACTGGCTGACTTGTTGTTTGAGGCAATTATACTCAATATCTAAGCAGTCACATCTTGACTTTTAAGTGGAGTTGAAATGAATGGGCTGCAATGATCTAGTCAGTCTAAACCAAAAACTTGGACCACTCATACTCAAAACCATAATTTTTTCTTGTTTGTTCATTTAAATTCTCTAATGTGACTTGTAGCAGAGGAAACTTTTCAAGTAATAATCTGACATTGCAAAACACATTTATTGGTAAAAGTCTTCATTTGTTTACTTACTGAAATAGTATGCATTTTTGCTCCTTTTTCCAAAACTAGTTCTTTCTTCAGAGGTGTCTTACACTCGACTGAATTTCAAATGTTTTGTCAGCTTCACCAAATATTTTATTAGTGGAAATTGCCCTTAGTGATAAGTTGAAAGGACTGATTTGCAATTGAATGCAGTAACTTCAGACAGAATGTACCGAAGCCAGCCCACCACTACTGTGGTTCATCAGCTGAGGTTCTTTCAATGTCTCAGAAAACAGAAGTTGCAAAGGTTAAAATCATCCGTATAGAACCTAATCGGAAACAAAGATGCAATATGTGTAGGTCACATACTTGAGCTTAGCAATGATCATTGTGGAGTTCCATTTAACACATGAATAAATATGTTTCACTAACTCTAGTTTCCATATGGTCTGCAAATTCCCTCCATGTAAAGTGCATTACAACATCGTAGCTTTTAGGTGAAAATGTTACAGACAAGTGTAATCTGATCTGTATCTAAAAGAAAAGTTATATCCTCTTTTTGTCAAGCACAGATGGGTAAAAATATTTTCACTACAGCTATTCTTGGAGCTTCCTGAACTATAACAACAGGGCCAAGATTGAAACATAGTCACATACAGTACTTTCCCTTCTCTCTAGTGAGATGCTAAACAAACATTACCAAGATTTACATTTTCTTATGTCATTAGCTGGGTAGAAGGTCAGCCAGGTATCCCTCCTCCAAAAGACCTCTTATGAATTCTTTGGCATACATTTGATATGTTTCTGACACACATGCAATTCAAATCAGATGAAACAGAAAATGTTTTTGTGCTGATAGGAGCAGAATCTGTTTCTCCTCATTAACTTGCCACATGGCCCTATGAAAATATTTAGTAGAAATGGTGATGGACTTGCTTTGTACAGAGGTTTCTTGAAACAATTGAAAAATTGCCCAAAACATTCCTTTGGAAACCACAGATAGAACTTGGTTGTTGAATGACACTACTTTAAGCTCCCAAAGCTTCTGTGGCTTCTACCAATACTGGCACAATTAGTTTCTCATTTCCTTGAACAATACTGAGTTTTGTATTAGGAAAAACAGGGCAACCATTTTCCTAAGATACTCTGGTAACCTGGAAATCCCTTATACTTTCTGGGGAAAAAGGTACTTTTTTTTAGTGCTTAGCATGGCCCTTGGCTTTCTCTTAGGAGCTTTTCAGAACCTTTGTGTAATGTTGGGCTCAGGAGCACAGATGCTATAGAGGAAAGAGACTGCATGCTCTGGCAGAACTTTATTTTCCTGTTTATATTGTTCTTTAATTCTTTTTTTTTTTTTTTATCCCACTCTGCCACATCCAAAATATTTTTATTTGTTTGTCCAGGCATGTTTTCTTTGAACTAATCAGACTTTTGGTAATTGCTTACCAGTCTGTAGCACAGCATGTAGCCAATATTCTGAGCAGAATAAATAAATGAAAAAATATTAGCAAGTAAGACAGAAAGGGAATAAAAAAAGTGTTATGATATTAAAATTTGCATTAACTGGAATTAACAGCCCATAAGTAAAACTTGAAGCTATTCATAGTCCTGACCTTTCTATGAGCTACTTTTTGATCCTACTTTGGTATTTTTATTAATAGTCTTTATTACCATTCAGAATCATTCCTGGCAAACCTAACTGCCTAAACAGAGAAAAACTAAATTAGAAGCAAAGGCATTCCACTGAAGAGATAAATTGAATAATTTTGTGGACTAACCGAAACTAAAGAAAAGCCAGATTTCGACACAGCTAAACACTGAGTCCAGTTTCTAAGAATAAAGAATATAGGCTATGCCTAGAGGGTAGGAGATGAGGGATGAAGACACTCACAGAATATAGGCATTTTTATAATAATTAGCATACTCTGGGCCCTCTTAGGTCAGTGCTACGGCAACAAAGCATTGTCCAATACTTCAGTACCTAGGAAGAATAGATGAGGAGGTGATTTCATTTCTGTGCACAGCCTCTGTAAAATTCCTAACATCTGGTTCTATAGGCAGCACTTCAAGAACAATATGCACACACTGCAAAGGGAACAAAAGAGCAAGGCACAACAGTGATTGAAGGATGGGAGATAAACTCCATGAAGTACAATGTAAGGAGCTCGATTTGTTTGATGTACCAAATAGAAGAGATAAAAAGTTAGATACTACAAGATGTCTTAGCCTTTCTAACTGCAGCATGCCTAACAAGTATAAATAACATTGTAAAACTTTACTAGGACTTACCATCAAGTATTGAGATCGATGTTTCTTGTAGCCTTTATGACTGTTTAAAACATTCTTTCAAAATATAGTCTTCGATTCAGCTTCTCAGGAGGAAAAATGACATGTGTTTGCTGAATGGTTTTGGAGCTTTTTTGTGGCTTTGGAGCCTGTGAATCCCCATTTCCTCTGTGCAATGCCCTGCAAGGAACAATAGTCTGCATTAACCTTAATTTATTCTAACGTTGCCATTACTGCATTTGTTCACATAGTTGTGGATAGATGTACTTCAGTGTCAGCTAGCCACCTGCAGTAAAAAAGGTAGTTTTTCCTTGTTTTGCAGTTGATGGCATCTCACCTACAGATGCAGTCAAGAATATATTGTCTTATCTTAGGGCATGATCAGTGTTCAAGTCACTGTACGAAATAAGCCTTCCTTCTGTTTTTTATGTGTGTTTTGTGTGTGTGTGTGTATCTATAAAAACTGGTTTTTCTTTTTTATTTAAGAAGTTCTTTAATCATTACCTTGAAGCTCATTTTAGTATGAGACATTTTCTCCTTTCTCAGCATAATGAAGTTTGTCTCTTCAGGCAAGCTAAAGGTCATGCCGCTATAGTTTGGTCCCAGATTTCAGAGAGTCCCTGCAAGTGTATGAATGCATAGACATACATATACTTTAATATGATTTCTTGAGGATATGACACTTTTACTCCCTTGATAACTTCCCCATGTATTGGCCAGTTTCATCCAGTTTAACAGAGGATGCATAAAATATGCTAGTTTTGCACAATATCCATGAATATAGGTATTCATTGAAAGAAAAGATAGCCCATGTCTTGGCTGAGGCATTAGTTACACACATATTTCTTAATCAACTTTAAGAAAAATCTCATCTGGTTCATTTACAGCTGTGTAATGTACTGTGCTAGTACAACAACATGAATATTGCAGTGTAAGGAATAAGAAAGGAAATGATAAAGAAAGACTAAGAGAGAAAGAGCAACAGGATCACAACCCTATCACACATCAGAGAATCCCTGTTAGGAATCAAGGTTAAAAATATTTTTGTAGAGGGGTCAGGCTAGTGTCATTTGCAGTGTTTTTCCCACTGAACATGATCATTCTCATCAGTCAGGGTTATGGATTGTTTGGCTTGTACCAGGGAAGGGACTCTGAGTTGGTTTTTAAGGCCAAGGAGTTTATAATAAATTTCTTCTCTGCCATGCCACCTCCAGGTCTTTTCTTTCCATGTGCCTTAGCTGTCTCAGCATACATTCTTCTATGTCTAGTAAAAGATGGTGCTGCAGGCTTAGCACCGTACAGTTTAAAGCCAGTGTGTTGCCTGACCCAGTCCTCTGGAAGAAAGATTTCATTCATTTGTGATAGTAGGTTTCCTGTTCATAGACATCTTTTTATCTTTCACTGTAAACCCTTGCAAAAAGATCCGAGGGAAATCACAGCGCTGTCTGAAAAGAAGCCTTGTTTAGACAATGAGGCTGGAGCAATAATGAGTTAGAGGTAATACTTTTCTTCTCAGTAATTTTAAAAGCATTCATCATCACTAACAGTACACTGAATAATTTTACAAGCTTTGAGTGTTGATTTGCATTATAAGGATTTTTTTAATGTTTTTACCTTTTTTACTTTATTAATTTCTGCAAGTAATTTGCAAGATTTGGGGTTTGCCATGAAGAAAACAATAGGTAATTTTGAAACAGTGCATATAACTTAAAATGCTGCTGCTGATTATCCTGCCTGCACATGTCGTAACCCCTTCATAAACAGCAAAAAAAGAGTTCATTAATTTCAAACTGTTGTTTACAGACTTGCTAGAAATTTGTTATAAGAAGTTCTCTGTCTATATGTTTTTCTGAAAGGCTCCACAGTATGCTCATGTTTCTTCAAATGCTTTGGAATTGAAAGTGTTTCATACTAATAAACTTGTATGAGTGAGATACATATGGAGACAGAAAACAGCACAAGTTTTCCAGAAATCTGGGTGGTAGGAACAAAAAAATGATGGGAGGTTAAATGGATATTCAAATCTGTCTACTTATTTACTCATACAACAGCAGAGTCAAGATTCAAAGCATTTTTACTCCCACACTGTTTTTCAGACTATATTATTATTAGTAAGATGGATTCCAATATATATATTAAGAGGAGAACCTGAATAGCAAGTGCCACGGCGTAAATCTCTGTTATTTAATCTCAGTGAGACCTTCTAACTATAATGACCCCCTGTAACAACAGTTACAGAACATTTTTCTTTCATACATTATTCCTTTATGATGTCTTTAAAGAGGTGTCATTACAAAAATGAGAAACTGAAGAGCATACACATTCATTCAACTTTGAAGGTTTAGCTGTTGAATTACTGAAGTGCCTGTGTGCAGAAGTATCTTTTGAACAGATGTTTAACATAGCAGGAAACATATAGATCAGAGGTCCAGATAGCAACTAGGAGTTGCAGAGCATCTGTCACCTTTTTGAAAGTAAACCTGCCAATAATTAATTACACATATGAGACACGCTATGCCTATTTAATGAATTGAACACTTACTAAGATGTATTAGACTATGTAACAGAGGTTAACTGCTTATGCCCTCTCCTTTGTCTTTGGCTTGTGTGGTCCCAGAGTAACTTAAGGGCAGAAATTGTTGCTGGCACTCATATTATATGTCCTTGAATGTATTATCATTGTTACATTAAATAATAATGAAGACATCTTTACAATCCAAAATGTATGGAGTTCCCATTAGGCAGAAATTGAAGAAGTTCTGTTGCTTTACCAGTGAAGAAAAAATAACTGAAAATGTGAGACTAATTGTAAAGATAAGAGTCAAAGGGGTTAAGAGTGTACAGCTGTAAAAAAAAATACATGCCATCAGGAAAACAAAAGTTAATAACAGTGGAAAGTAGTCAGATTTGCTGAAAAAAAGCTCTGTAGGTTATCCTTGAAAACACAGAAGCCACTAGTTGCTTGAAATTACTGTTGTACGTGCCACTATAAAAATTTTTTTACTAGAAACCAAACCAGTCTTTTAAGGCACATAAATAAATGCACAAAATATTGAAGCCCTTATAGAGCAAGAAAATTAGTTGTTTGTGGTTCTCAGGTCCCACTTACCTTCAGCAGGATTGAGTACTTTCTCACAAGTTTTTTTTAAAGCTAATAGCCTGTATTCCAGTTGGAAGCCATAAGGCCTAGAAAGAAGTGGTCCTTTTGCCTTAAAACTCTAGAAGAATACTCTGCCTGATGACTTTTGACTCCTGCTTTGACCGAATAGCATCCCAGGCAGATGTCCCTCTGGCTTCCTTCTTTTTCTAACTTTCAGCATTCATGGAAATCAATTTTTACGTCCTCTTTTTTTTTAATTGAAATAAACTTGCCTTGGACTACAAAAAAAAAGTAGCAAGAACTCTATTTAATGTTATTTCAAGGTAGCAATTCTATGTGAGTCTTGAGAAAGTTCTTAACACATACAGGCACTACTGTAACATAGCCTGTAGGTGGACTCATCATATCAGGTATACAGCAGTGCCGCATGGTAACACTGGACAAAATTGTACAATTTTTTTTTTTTTTTTTTTTTTTTACAACAGCCACCTTTTTCCCCCTTTTTATTTTCTGTTCTACTGTCCAGGTCTAAAGAAAAACGAGGTGGTATGCCAAAAGGGTATTCAGTATCTACAGGATGTTCATGCTGTGACTGAAGCTCCCCACAGGCAGAGGTTCTCTGGTTCTTATTCCACTTAATTCATCATTCAAAACTCAGCAGGGGACTCTGCCTGATTTTGGACTTAAAACAGTTAGGCTGGTATTTGCCCCACCCTTTGTTCTCTAGAGGCTTAAAAATGGAATCAATCTACTTTATTATCCCAGCAGTATTTTCCAGTGAACTACCTTACTCTGATAAACTATAGGGTGCAAATAACATCTCTGTATCTTATTTTCCTCATGAGAAATACATTTTTCAGGGTAATAGTTTAATAATACTTTTCTGTGTAGCCTGAGCTCTATGTCCAGGCTCTTTACAAAACTAATCTCATTAGGGCTGGTCACAGTTTCTCTCTCTATATTCCTTAACTCTGCATATACTTATCACCTGCTCTTATGACCCAGACTGAAACTTTTTTATCAGTGACCAAGTTTACAAAACTCACTTGTCCTTATGATTTAAAGGAACGTTTAGAGTTCATCCTATTGTATATATATCTGTGTTTGTTTCCATGCCTTCCAGGCATAAACTAAGAATATTCCACAAAAACTCTTGAATCAATTAACTGGAGAAACTACTACACTTGAATACTAAAAATATACCTATTTATAGAGCCTTTTGGGTTTGATAGAAAACAATGTTAATACTGTAAACATTAATGAACCATCAAGCTTGATTTATCTAGATGCTCTCAGACTCCCTACAGACCTGGGGTTATTTTTGCAAGGACTAAGATGATATATCTTTACTTTATTAAGTCTAACTTTATGTTAAAATTTACCTCCTCCCCAGAAAAAAAACCAAAAAAGCTAAACATATGTTGTTTTATATCATGTCTTATTTTTGTCTTTTTGTATGTGGAATTTTATGATCCTATCTTTTTATGCTAATAGTGGTGATGTCTGTGGAGATTTTCTTGCAGTGGGAAACGCTCATGCTGAAAGAACTTGTCAGACAACAGAGACATTTGTGATATGTCAAATTAAGATGGCAAAGTGATGTCAAAGCAGGTCTAGGGAGAGCCCATAACAATGTTACTGTCAAGTAAATAAAGAAAACTGAAACACAAGAAATACAAGTTATTTCAAGAGATCTATGACTGTGATGCGGTTCTGTGTTTTGAGAGACCATGTTTTAGAATGAACACCATTTGTCAGTAGGGCTTCAGGATAGGAACAATATCTGATGGCTGCCAACTAAGGTCAGCAAAATTCAGTGTGAAAACGGAGATAAAATCATCTAAACAAAATATTAGTTAACCAACAGTTTGCTCAACTAGATACAAAAATTATCTGGTGGGTTATGCTACTCGAGATCACACCTAGTTAACATCATGGTCATCTTGGCCTTAGAAATTTAGGAAGCTGCATGAGTTCTGTGAGTTTTTGTTATAGTTCCTATTTGCAGCTTCACTGATTCATTCCTTGATATCTCAGTATAGCCCTAAGGTAACCAAAGAAAAGGAAGGAAGTAAGGAGGACCTGTAAAGAGTAAGTGGTTTTACTGCTGTGCAGTCTGTCCTTTTCCCTTCTTCCTTTTTTGTCATTCGTCATACACGTATTTCAGTTGTGTCATGCCATAATGGTGATATTACCCCTAATAACAGAAAAGAATGTAACAAAGAACTAGAAGGTAGAAGAAAGAAGTTTAAAAGAAAAGGAGAGAAACAAAAAAAAAATAATATAGGACAGAAATAAGGTGTCAAGTAGGAATAAGTTATAGACTGAAGTTAAGGAAAAGTTGATAAGTTTCAGGAGAAAAATAAAACCTCAAACTAAGGAAAAAATTACATTGAGTAATTTGAATCATGTTCCTTGTTGCATTTTCAGGAAAAATGTTATGGAGTTGGATTCAGTGATCTTAAAGGTCTTTTCCAACGTAAACTATTCTGAGATTCTGCAATATTGTATTCTAGCGACTGTCATTTGGGGTCATACTTATGATGCATTTTGTCCAGGATGTCACTTTGGCAGCTTTGGAAAGAATAGGAGAAGGTTCTTCAGATGAAGAGAAAGCATCAGAGATGTAGTGAAGATGTGAAGTATAAACATTTGCTTGTACTAATGAAACTAATGTTCCCATTTTTCTGCTTGCATACATCTTTGAAATAATTCATATTGAGGTCATTCTTCTGAAATGTGTTTCTTTCTTTCCTGTTGAGAGGAGGTGAAGGACTGAGTGAAAAGTGAAAGGAGATGTTTCTTCAATTAAATAAGAAAGTTATGTGGGAAAAGTAGAACATGAATTCTCAGAAGAGCTGGGTTTTTTCACACATGTATTGAGTACATGGCAAATTCTTTGGTATAATTTTTTTTATTTAGTAATTTTTTTAAAAAGTTAATCACAAAAATAACTTAATCAGGAAAGGAACGATATATGGAGAAAGTATCACATGACAGAACTTGAAAAATCTTTTCCATTATTTTTTCTTACTCCATCCATTGAAATAAAATATCCAGGCCAGCACTCGTGGCAGAAATTTAGCCACAACTTTGAGCAACTTATATGAGTAAAATCATAGGATAAAGGTGGAAATCAGAAGACTTTCAGGATCATATTTTAAGTTTCACTGTGTACTATTGTGTATTTGGAAAACAAAATGGAATGGTTTTCACTGAGAGGCTTAAATTTTCCAGAGCCTCTGTCTAAGTGTCGTTCATTTTTTAGTTCTTCTGGGCTTTCACTTGCTTATTTTTACCCATTATCTAGAAGGGGACTTTAGAAAGGAAGGAGATACATTTTGTTTCTAAATTAAATTCGAGTACATAGTAAGTATCAAATTGTTCCAAAAAGAATTCTCTTTCACTTAAATTTAACAAAGAATTGCTTTCTTATAATTAACTTTTGTGTTGTATTCTTTTATATGAAAAGAATAATTTTTTTATTAATTTTAATATGAACAATTTCTCAATTGATACAGGATAGATTGATATAAATTTTAGATCTGTCCTGGTGTATCGATTAGATAAGTATGTTAGCTCGCTATGCCACAACAGATATTTAAAAACAGTTCCACCCAAAAAGATACTGTTTTAAGAGAAGAATGAAACACAAATGCATATATTGAGTAAATCCCAATGGACCATTTGCCAAGGAAAATGGTGCTAAATGAAAAACTGAATCACTTTTGAATATCTTCAGTGAGATTTTAAACTGACCAATGGCAGTGGATCTTAATTTATAAATTAAATGATCTCCTTCTGATTTTATGAATGAGAATTTTTGCATCCCATTAACACTAACGGTAAATTGACAAAAATTCTATACATTGGTTTAAGACTAGACTCTTCAGTTTTGTGGCACCATCATCAGTTTTGTCAATATCATTATAGCTCATGGGATTACGATATGAAAGTCTGTAATTTTTAAAAGTAAATCATGTATACATTCTAATAAATCCCCTCTCTGTGGGTATACTCTCAAGGGTTTTTACCATTCTGTGATTCCATCCGGATATTTTGTAGTCCTCATTTAGATTCCTTTTTAGTAACTGTAGCGGTGAAAGTATAGGCTTTCTTACTTTAAAAATTCAAGAAACTGTTGCGTGGCATTCTGGTTATTTTAAATATTATCTTACTGTTAAGATCTGTTTTATTTTACAAGTTTGACTGAAATGGCTGAACCGTTTGAGTTGGGTTTGAACAGATTAAAATCTGTTTTTCATGTTGATTTATAAGTGTTCATTTGTGGTGATTATCCTATGAGCTCTAAAGATTTCTGATAATATTTTAGAGGTATTTCATTAGATAACCTGGAAGATACCTTTTCATAGAATCATAGAATCATAGAATAACCAGGTTGGAAGAGACCCACCGGATCATCGAGTCCAACCATTCCTGTCAAACACTAAACCATGCCCCTTAGCACCTCATCCACCCGTGCCTTAAACACCTCCAGGGAAGGTGAATCAACCACCTCCCTGGGCAGCCTGTTCCAGTGCCCAGTGACCCTTTCTGTGAAAATTTTTTTCCTAATGTCCAGCCTAAATCTCCCCTGGCAGAGCTTGAGGCCATTCCCTCTTGTCCTGTCCCCTGTCACTTGGGAGAAGAGGCCAGCTCCCTCCTCTCTACAACCTCCTTTCAGGTAGTTGTAGAGAGCAATGAGGTCTCCTCTCAGCCTCCTCTCCTCCAAGCTGAACAACCCCAGCTCTCTCAGCCGCTCCTCATAAGGCCTGTTCTCCAGCCCCTTCACCAGCTTCGTTGCTCTTCTCTGGACTCGCTCCAGAGCCTCAACATCCTTCTTGTGGTGAGGGGCCCAGAACTTTTACTAGACTTTTAGGTACCACATATAAAGAGTATGACATATGTTGTACAGTGTCTTTCACCATAACAAAAAATCTTATAACTGCCTTGATCAACTACAAAGGAACTGGATCAAATTCACATTCATCATGTTTTTTTGGTGTCACTGGTTTGCTCTGTAAGTCATATCTACCCATACAAAGGACGGTCTGGAGTACTAATACAGCCATCCTTCATGGTCCCTGGAGTTGGTGGTAATGTTATGTACTGCCAGTCAGGGCTTCTGAGGGGAATTGTTAAACCTATAAACCTGTCTTTGTTATTTTAGTGTGTCTGTGTTCTTTGGAATAATGTTTCCATTCATCTAGTAAAAGCAGAGTTGTAATTATTTTGCACCATGACTGTGATTTCCATCTGCAGACTTTCTGCAATTCCTGAATATTTGCTTTTCATAAATAAAGATCATTAGATTAATTTAACTGTCTACAAAATATGTGATGTACATATGGTTCAGAAACCATTTTGAGTGTAATCTTGCAAAATATTACATTCTGTTTAATATACACCTTTTTTTCTAATAATTGCTTTGCTTGGAGTAAGAACATCTGTCATTTGAATTAATAGCTTTACTTAGTTAGCATTTACTTTCAAACTTTTTACTTGTCTTTAATTTTCCCTTCATACTATCTCTTTTCAGTTCTGTAGTTAACTCACCAGCAACCTGGTTAAAATTGGTTAAAACTATCAATTTGAATCTAGGTTTCTCTATTCCCTCTCTGCCACATATTATCATTTAATATAGATTTAAACTATCCAAGTAATTAAAATTAATGGTCAAGAAAGAAATCCAAAGTTTATTTCTTTCATTCTAAATTTGATTTAGCGAAATATTTCAAGAAAACATTTGCAATAAGGTTATGCTGGCAGGAGGAAGACGTTTTGCAAGAACAAATAAACTTGAAGGCAAATTCACATTTACAATGAAAATATCACTTTTTTCCTAGTACTGTCAGAGCCAAAACATACTTTAGTTTCCATCACCAGCACAAACTGTCCTTGAAAATTTGGTGTGCCGTTCCTAACAAATGTTGAACAGAGTTTAAGGTAATGGTCCATCAAAAATGGAGACACAATTTGTCTCTTGGAGTCAGTGGGGATTATGGGAAGAGATACCATGGCGTGAGTTACCAGTATTTACAGAGACCAATTTGAAACAATGCAATTTTGTTTCTACATGGAAGACTATATCACCATGAAATAGAAAATAACAGTCAAAAATACAAGTTTAAAAAGTGGATTCTAGTATTTCCTTATTATTTTGTCTATTTTTATGATGTTATGCTGATTTCTAAGTGCATACTTTTTATATGATAATTAAATAATGCATATAATAACATATCTTTATTTTGTCATAAGCATTTTTTTTCTATACAAAGCTCCTGTAGTTTCGATGACATGCTGTACAGGAATAGTAAAGGTGATGTTTTCTCTGTGAACTGGATCAAATGGCTTAAACTTTCTTAAGCTTTTTATTTAGCCATACCTGAGACTTTCACATAAGTAGAAGCTGTAATTGAGTCAAAGATTTCTGCAGGCTCTCAAGTACAGTTAATTGATTCTTTTTATCTAAGTTCAACATATTCAAAAACTAAAAATATTTAACTTTTGGTTTTGCTAATATTACAATTGATTCCAGCTCCAATACAGTTTTAAGTTGACACAACGTAAAATCATTGAAAGAAAATGCAGGCAAACCTTGATAAAGAACAGATGAAATTGTGGTGGTGTTCACTGAGGCTCATACACACATTGTATTAATTATAATAAAAAAGAAGTTCAAAACCGTGATCTTATTTCATAAGAATTTTTTTTTAAATTGATTTTATCAGCATACGTTAGATTTCTTCAAAATAGAAATTCACACTGACTAGTTCAGCATGGTGACTTCGAGGTTTTGAACTCATGACTTCATTACTGCCACAGGCATGACTAGAATAGCATACTTGAAATTAATCTTTCTTTAGACGTTAATAAGTCATAGTGAAAAGAAATAATTAGCATACCTTTGAGACAACAGAAGAACATTGAAAAAGAAGTCAAGTAAACCAGAGCATTTCAAGATAATTGCCAGGCATACATCATCTATTCCAGAATAGCTAAGGTCATGCACTTGGTGCTTCCAGTTTTTGCATCCATATATGTGGTCATTGTTACCATCAAATTGCTGAATTTTGATGGCTATATTTATTGAACTAAGAATAGACCATGAAGAAAAGTACTAAGCACGTACTCCATTCGGTTAAAGAATGACCTCTTTAACCTTGCTGCATGCAGGAAATATCCACTTGTACTTTAGTAATTGCATTAGCTTCTTTAATGGCATTTGATACAGATGGTATGGGAGAACATTTCTGCAGCTGAAGAATGCATGCAACAGTTTCAGTCTAAATTGCAAATACTTTTCCTCATTGTAGTAAGGGGGGGGAAACAGAACTGAAAATAAATTTGTGGTTCAGAGAAGCCATTATTTTCCAAAGCTTGTTATCATTTTTGTTTCTCATTATTTTAAAATAAGAACATTTTGCAGATTCTAAACATCTCTGTCCAATCCTGCAAAACTGTAAAAAGGAAGAAGAAATGCAGTTGTTACTGCATTTGGAACTTAGGAAACTGATATTTATTCCGATTTATGCTACAAATTCTATTTTTGATTTTGTGACGATACCACTTTGTGCCTTCTCTTCTGTCATTAAAATAGGAGCAGGAGATGTTCTCCCTCCTTTTTCTCCCTTTTTTTTCCTTTTTTTTGGTTCTGTCCATTAGAATACATACTCTGTCTGCTGAAGGAAATTAAGATAGACTTCTAGAACAGAGGATCACACAAATTTAAAACCCAAAAGATTATCAAATTATCTTTTTTCTTATCTATGTAGGGTAAGTTCACCAGGACAGGGATAATGATTCTTACTTAACTTCTCCTGCAGCTTTTGATTATGTGAGATCTTCATAAACCAGAGATTGCATTCTGGCAGTATTTCCTAGCAGACAGAGTTCGATATGTCCTCTGTTAGGTCTGATATGTTTTTATCATTCTTCACTATTGACTCCCCACCACCTCTGACTGTAAATTCTGGAGATTGAGTTTGGTGTAACAGGGAAAAAATCTTTATTTATTCCAAATCTTTCCTGTCCTATTAGGAATGAGGAAAAATGTAAAGAAGCACAAGAGACACAAAAACAGAGCCTTTGGAAGCTAAAGATTAAATGGAGCATATAAGGGAGGGCACACAATTTCCCTTACTTTTCCTCATATGATTTGAGAGGAAGGAGTCCCTGAACTGGAAGTAGGAACCTGATAAGCAAGAAACTTATAACGTGAAACAGTGGCTCTGCTATGAACATTTCACATTTCTCTATTCTGCTTTACTTCAAGGAATATGTGTTATAAATATTTAGAGATGAATAGGAAGTATTTCTGTTTCCATTTCCTTCTTCCTATCCATCAAGATGTATGGGAGTCCCCATTTACTCTTATGGCTACTCCTGATTTTGGTAATTAATTAAAATTAGTTATGAACTAGTGCTACACACAATTTCTGCTGTAGGCTGAGCTCCTTGCAAAGGGTATTCCTTGCATCTATCTTTGACACCAGGAGTTTTTTTGAGGCTTTCTCATCTCCCTGTGTATTTTCACACGTGAAAAGTACTGTAGTCTCTGAGATAGTTACTCATATTCTTTTGACATGAAAACCAGCCTCTTAGAACTCAGGTTTTGAATACAACTGGTTATGAGAGGTCTTAATGGCTATTATCAGTGTTTGTTTCTTCAGCAGGCAATTACAGAGCTAGATACAACTAATAAACCAATGGGTGTGCTGATGTGCTAACCAGATGTCAGTTCTATATCCTCCTCTTTCTTTTCCTTAATTTCATCAAAATCAGTTGATTTCTCCTTTCCAACGATAGAATGCTACATCCAAGTTTGCAGTAGATTAGACTTGATATATAGAAAGTTATCAAGTGGTGTCCATAGAAACAGGAAAAAAAGAGTTCAGTTTTAGGTCAGATGGTCATTTAATCAGGCTCACAGAATCATCAGGCTTTTAAAAATTATTTTATATAAAAATTCTTACTATTGTTAACAAAAAATTTTGCACAAAGATAATTATCACTTGCGCCAAATACTCTTGTTTTATTATATATACAGCATTTGTGTCATTAAGACTCATCACTGATGTTACCTGGATGATAATTGTGAGTACTTATCCTAGCCTTGTGCCATTTTAGGCATGTTCATCTTGGTCCATGCTCCAAACTTTCTTTAATATTGTTTGAAGGTATAGAGGTGACATAAGTATTCCCAATTGTCTTTGAAAGTTAAAAATTTCTAACGTAATGAATTAAGCCAACAAATATGATTTTTCTGCTTATAGTGTATATTTTGCATTGAGTTTTCTATGCTTTTTTGAAAACTAGTGAAGATAAAACCAAATTAATGCTGATGCATAAACTTATGTTATATAATTTAATTCGGGGTTTTTTTCCATAACATGCAAATGATGGAGCCATTTGTTCTTCTGATGTAAAATCAGACAGTAAAGATATACAAATTTAGAAACCTGTAGGATGGAAATACGTTTCTAAGAGCATTATTTTGACCTGATCATGTTTTAGTGCACCTGGTGGTGAAAGAAGAAAAGTGAGCATATGACAGAAAAGATTTTTTTTTTTTTTTAGTTTTACAGAATATGAGGTGGATTCATAATAAAACATAGAACGTTCTGTGATAAAATATTTGATGTGTCTGTGCTACCTGCATTGGCTTAACTGTAGAGTTTGTTCTTCTGTTTGGGTTTTCTTTGTCAGCTTTCAAACTGTGTAGGTAGCCTGCAGGTGATAAGTATCCCATTAATCTTTCTGATCCTCTAGCACTTGAGCATGAGAATAGCTGATCAATTACAGCAATTGTCTCCCTAAATGAGCTTTGCACATCTGCCTCTTATTTCATTAGTTAACTGTCTGCCCATATATCTGATAGAATGCAATCCTTCTGGCTTCTTACAGCTTGTTCTGTGTAACTGTACAATAAGGATGGGGTTGTTAGCAAAATGGGCACAAAAGGGTATTTATCCCCTACCTGCAATAAATATACATGCTATTGTGTAGGAGTGCTTTTGTCTCTAATCGCTGTTCCTAGAAACCTACTAAAAGCACATCAGTTTGCTTTTCAGCTTCCTATTTAGTCCTTAGTTGTAAGCATATTTGTGTATTTATCATTTGTATAGCACAAGTGAAGGGTTTCCATGCTCTAAACCAACATATCAGTGATGGTTATAGTACTTTTAGATGGACATTACTTATATGATTTTTAGATATCAAAGCTTCAGTAGAAGGAATTTCATCCTTGTCTCTTTGCAATGCGTCTTTTAAATATTTAGATATGATATCCTTTCTCAGAAATTTAAATTTATATTTCCAAAGCTGCATATAAGTATTTACAATAGTGGCAATGTTATTAGTTATTAATTATTCAGATTAAGTACAAAACAATTAGTAAAAATTACACTGCATAATTCAATATTTAAGAAATGCAGACTACAAATTATGTGATATAAATTCAATAAAAATACATTTTTACATCAATGCCTTTTTCATTAATATTCAAGCTTTCATTTGCAGTAAAATAAATTAGCAGATGAAAATTAAAATAATTTCTAAGCATAGGCCTTATTCTCTACCTGCTAATATCTGACCGAATTACACTTAAGCATGTGTAGGACTTAGTTTTCAAAGATTGTCTTATTGTTTATCATATATTAAATTGCGTTGGATGCAATAGATAGGTATTTATTTAAATGGTGAACTGAGCTTAATGCCCAAAAGACTAATTCAATAACATTCTGTCCTGAATGTGATACGGATGCTGAGTATATAAATGTTTGAACCTGAAATGCTCAGATAATGATGCTGGAAACTTTTTTCAGTGAATTTGAGGGATAAAAATATTCAGCACAGATATTATATGGAATTTCTGAAACCATGGAGCTATAATAATTAAATATCACCAATCTTTGAAATTAATTTTTGACTATTTATTGCAGGTCTGGTTTGTATGAAATCAAGTACTTCAGTGGTTGAACTTGTTATGCTGCTTTGTTCACAGGTAAGACATTTTCTGGTTTTAACTGGGTTAGTTTCTTTGCATAGGACTGGATTTCTGCCAGCCTAATAATTCTATCTTGCTGTTTGTTACGTTCTTCTATTTATATACAAGAAAATACAAATTAATCTTTTCTAGTAGCATATAAATTGTGGATTTTTTTTCGTACATTACACAGTGCCAGTGTATTCACAGGGTATGCAAAGTATATTTGCATTTGTTTTGAAAAGTGTATGGATGTACATTATGCACCTTTTTCTTTGCATGCACTCTCTTCCAAGCCAGTTTGGAATACGTAAATACGATAATGTTTTTGTAAATTGGTGTTAAAAAGCTGTCTTTGTACTAGTAATTTTTTAAAACGTTGTTTTGTGGTGACTTTATTACTTTTGGTATACATGACAATTTATTGCATGTTTTATATAGTTATCAGTATATAAACAGAAGAGGAACATGACTTAGGTGGTCCTCAGGAACGGGCAGAAGCAGAGTATTACTATTATAAAAATGCTGAGGTTAATTTTTTTTCCTTAGCATAGAGGTAATGGGTTCTGAATCAATTAGCATTTTTAATTGCTTTCACAAGTGAATTGTTCTAAACTAAAATAATTCCTCATACTGTTTGGATTGCTTACATCTCAATTTTAAGTTTATTAGCTTTGTCAGAAGTGTTATTGGCTAAATTCATATGCACAGCTTTTACTTTAAACTGCAAGTAATAAGTTACCAACAACCATTGTAGAATTTTGCACATTTTGTAAAACATAAGAAAAATATAATGGCCTAGCAAATCCAAATAACTTCACAAATTTTTACACTTCTCTAAAGACTTATTAACAGTGTTTAAGTTACCAAGTTCCCCACAGTTTTATAATATCAGTTAAACACAAACTAAGTTATACTATAAAATGCCCGGGTTAACTTGTTATATTATTACCAAGGAAAATCATTTGTTTGTCGGTTTACTTGAGCATTCATTGCTGCACACTGATAACATGAACAAAAAAAATGAACTGAAAACAAATGAGTTTCTAGGAATAATTGAAATTAAGATCTACTTTTGAGGAATCTATCTGAAAATAATTAACAACTGATTTAGGGGGAGGGGGTTCCATCTTACCTGCTGTTTGCAGTCCATAGGTTGCATTTCTTCAAGCTTGTGTCATAAGGAAATCATTAAATCTTGTTTTCCTTTTTCTTTGGCTCTTCCTTTTTTTTTTAACCCCCTCTTTTAGCCACGGTGGGTATTGGGCAGGGAAGGTAAAAGAAAAATACATCCCTGGCAGGAATCCTCAGTGGGATTTGAACTTCAAACCTTCTCCAGCAGGGCACTTGAAAAATTTGTTACCTAATGGTGAAGTCCTGGGTTCCAGGAAAATTCCAAAAGATCCATTAAGGCTTTTGAACCCTATATTCATGTCATGCAACCTTTTTTTCTTTTTACTTTTTTTTTTTTTAGCAGCTTTTGAAACATTTTCTTGAGGAAATGAATAACTTACAGTCCTTTCTTCTCTAGCCTTTGGTTTTACTGCAGTTCTCAGGAATAAAGTGGAATGTAGCATTAGGGTCTAGTGTCTTTGATGGCCTCATCATCTAATCATAGGTTTAACATTACTCATTCGCTGGCTCCAGGAATTCCTGCCATTAAGGGCCCTAGAGATGAAACTTTGCCTCAAATATTGATTGAAAGGAAGAGAGAGAAATTTAAGCTCTTTCTGCAACGCTTTCTCTTTAGACATCCCAGTAAAGCTGTGTAGCAAATGCAGCTAAATCAATTTGTTATTTTTATGACTTTTATATATATTATTTATGATATTTTTTAAACTGACTATTTTAAAAATAAGCTTATCTTATACCTCTAACTATGTGAAGAGCCTAATCATTTCAACATTTGAATGCTTATCCATTTTCTTCAGTGTTTGATTGGGAGAGCTATTTTCCATCTCTTTTACTTGGGGAAATTGCAAGCTTCTAGATTCAGGCACCATCTGATACTTCAGGGTCGTTTCCTTATCGTCTAAATAGGGAAGATTTTGTGTCCTGACGTCCATGTATTGATAAGTACTTCAGAAGCTAATGCCTTAACCTTTGTTGGTGGAATCATGTTCAATGTTTCTACAGGAGTTGGTCAATAGGGGGCTGTAGTGGTGCAAATTGTGTTCTCCTCCCCCCACCTTCCTTACCCCTGAAGGATTTATTCTGTAAACTGCAGCTGTGTAGAATGTTGTATTTAATCCTGTAGGTGTATGGAACTATCAGGTCAGCAGATCTATTCATATGCAGGAAAAAAAAAACAAAAACAAAAAACTAGTTTTGGGTTTTTTTTTTTTTCTATTTATATTTTAAAACTATTTGTCAAAAGAAAACATGATGTAAATGCTATAAAGATACTGATACATGAGATATCTAGAAGAAGAGAATGGCAGACAGATAAATATTGTGATCCAGCCTAACTAATAGAACTTAGTTGTTTAGATGTCCACAGCAAATGAGGATAACTGATCTCTAAAAAAAAAAGTGATAGTGCTACCTGAGTATTTCTATAATATAAACTAAGTTAATATGGACTGGAAAGACTATGTAAGGAGCCACGGATTTTTATAATTATAATATAATTAGGGCTTTTCTTCCTAACGGAGTAAATCCTTCATATTCAAATTGAATGACACTTTACAGATTGTGTGAGGAAGTTTGAAATGTCTCACTCAAAAGAGAGATGATGATATTAAAAGCCTTTGAAAAGTACGATTTTGTTTGCACAGAGCAGAGTAACTTTAGACACTGAAAAGGAAAGGGAAATGCAAAGTTTGTTTTCCTTTCATTTGCTGCAGCAAATTAGATGCTTTTATGCTCTTTATGTTGGAAATTCCATGTTAACGACTACAGATTAGCAAGGATGTCAGAATTTTTTTTCTTATCTGAGCTCCTGAATAAAATCAACATTGCCAGAGGCTCACATCCAAGGTATGGTCTAAATTTACATGAAATATCACATTACAAATGTCTGAAGGTACATGTCATGGATAATTCTGTTCATATGGGCAGTGTTTTAGAGTCTGATGGATATGCAATCAAGCCTTTCCCTCAAAGGAATTTGTATTTTCTCTGAAAAATACATTTAAAGGAACTCCTGTAGCGATAGTGCATCATTTGTGGGTTTGAGGAAGAACAAAAAGTTCTACTCTTTGTATTTTCAGAATCACTCTTGTACTATAACTTGCTTCACTGCACCCATTTTACTACTTATAGTATCACCTACTTCACTAGATTAAAATTTAGGTTAATTTGAAGGCTTTATTGTCTTTATTTCTTATATAAACCAAAAGCACACATCCAAGTAATGAAATTGTTTTTCTATATAATTGATAATAAGGATATAGTGATTTTCACTTTCCATAAAGCAGGCATTTTCATTTGGATTTAGTCCATTTTAACATAAAATGGATGAAGATGTGTTATGTTTGACAAGATCTGTGTCTGATTAGCCAGTCTTTGTTCCTTCAGCCTTGTTGAGCATGTCACAGCTGTGTTGCTGTTGAAGTGGCAGATTTCTTCTATAAACTATACTTTTTTAAAAAAAAAATACACTTTTTTTACAGTGCCATTCCTTCTTACATCAGATTTAGATTTCAATTACTTTTTTCTTATTTCTTCTCTTTTATTTTTTTTTTTCCCCCAGCTGAAACACTAAAATAGTTTCTAATTATTTCCAGATCTTTTGCAGAATTTTCTCCTTGGGGATACAGCTTCTGCTGAAACTGAGTGATATTATCCCAAAGGAGCTTTATCTCATACCGCTTGTATTTTTTATATATCTAACCTAGGAAATTTGGTCTCATAAAATTTTAGTTATAAATTTAAGGTCAATTATGCAAATTCCTATGGAGGTATAATTTTTCAATCTTTTAAGCTGTGAATTCAGATCTCTGCCTCAAATAGTATCATACTTTCAGGGTGCAGTTTCAGTGTTCAGCTTAGGCTTTTCTTTTGCCCACATCACAGTGGCAAGAGTTATCAGATCTTCTCCATGCCTAACTCCGTGTTCTTACTCACTTCCTGTCACCAATACATGCAATGTTGGGAAAAAAGCCACTTCAAAATAAGAAGTAACTCTGGATTAAAAAAAAAAATAGTAATTTTTAACTGATTATACTTCTAGAGTAGCCATGAAAGCAGTAGTTCATGGCAGGTGGCAAGTAGGATGCCTTGGACTGTAGGAAGGAAAGATGCTATGGTGCTATGGCAGTCAGGAAAAGAAAAGGAATGTTGGTATTTGATGGGAGAGAAATAAGTTAAAAAAAACCAAAAAACCACACAATTTGTCATACTTTGAACAAAGCACTAGAAAAATGTTAAAAAATGTCGGTCATATAGCTGCAAATTGAGTGTTTGTAACTTCACTTTTTATCACAGATTCAAGTTTAAGTTCAGTAAATAAAGTCTTTGTAGTTGAAGTACTTCCTCTAATATTGTCATCCTATTTAGACTATATGAAGGTCCAGCAAGAAAGAAACATTTCTGCTATGTCCCTATCCATTATCAAATCTGGTGCAGTTTAAACATGTGTTTGTGTTCCAGTGTTGATTTGGGGCTCTTCATAATCCAGAACATGGCCTTTATACAAATAGGTTGATATACACACTTAGTGTAATTTTCCCAAAGCAGAAATGAACTCCAGTACAAGCTACAGGCGAAATTGAAAAACTTTTCTGTTGAATTTTTTTACGCTCTATTTTTCTGGGGCAGGTGCAGGTTTTTGTGTTATTTGTATTTTCTATATTATCTTTTTTTTTTTTTTTTTTACACTAAAGGAGTGTCAGAGAATTTTCTTGCATTAATTCCTTGTAGATGTGCAGAATGTCTTCCAGCTCAATCTCAGTCTTCATCTCTTGGCCATCTGTTTCTTATAATCTGACTTTCAAATGGGAACCATCAGTATTCTTTCCTACTTGTTGGACAATTTTACTTTCTATGAGATGTCCTTTCAGATCTCCATATACTCAGAAAACTATTCCTGTATTTTATCTTTAGTAATAAGTTAGATCTCTTCTTCAATGTCTTTCTTACACTAGAGTGATCATAGTCCTTGCTCTTTTCTCTTGCCTGTCCTTGTCAGAGTATTTTTGTTAAAAAATGTTGACGAGTACATTTATTACACATCAGTGGGATGCTGACCTGAACCTCTTCTGGATTCATGGTAAAACAGGCAGTATTAGAAAACTATAAGACATACTTCCCCTGTATCCTAATATGGCAAGGTGTCTCCTCCCCTCCCAACTTCTCTATTAAGTCACCTACAATTAACAAGGATCATAGATCACACAAACCAACTAGAAACTCAGAAAAGTCAGCTGGTATTTCTTAAAGGCCTTGAGAATGGGTGCACAACCTCTTTATTTGATACCATTATTATTAATAAATATACCATGAGTTTGGAAGCTTTCATTATATATATATATACAGAGAGAGACAGACAATGTGAATTTTCTGTACATCAGAAAGTCTTCTCTTTAATGGTGTGTTTTGGAAGACTTCAACTTAGTTACCCACCCCTAATGTCAAAGTTTGGTTGAGTAATAAGTGGACTGACTTCTAGGATTAATAGCCATATATAACAACACATGTTTTTAATAATTATTTTTTTTTATTTCTCTTAAATGAAGAGCTGTTTTTCCAAACAGGAAGTAAGCTTTAGAAGTTACGGAGATGTGTGTTATCTGCCAGCATGTCTTCTGTCTGCAGTAGAAGATACGCAGAATTTCTACAAGTTTATCAAGATTAATATTGTATCATCTAAATAAATATGTCCATTTCCCTGGTGTTATTTGAATAATGTAAATGGTTTTGCATTTGTGGATTTTTTTTTCTCTGTTTTCTTATAAGATACCAGTGAAATGTTCCTCTGGCAAATTTTTACTTCATTTTTAAGATAAATTGGGTGATTACCACAGGTGATCAGAAAGGCAATGGATCTGTGTATTTCTAAGATGGCGAATCCAAGTCAAGAAAAGAGAGGAAAAGTGAAGCTTTAATCCTGTGAAAGTGAAATCTAATACTTCCTATTACATTTGCTGCATTGGTAAAGTCATAGTCACATAAATAGTGTTGTGAAAGTTTCACGTGCTTTTACTCCTGTGATTTGGCCAGAAGCCAAATGTGTTTCAATACTTGCAGATTTGCCTTCCAGGAGGATGTTATCAGACATTCTGCAACTTCCCTATTGTGGGAAATTGTCAGTTTTTAAGTGGCTGATCCATAATAAAATCCTAAAATTGATCCCAAATTTACTTGAAAGGGTAGACCAAAAATACATTTTATTTATCTTATACCAGCAGTATACATGTGAATGTTAGAGAAGGATAAAGGCAGTATCTAAAGAGTCATTAGATCTGATTCACATCCAAACAGTAACAAAAGGTTTTATGACTCCAATATCTTTAGCTCAATTCTCTTAGGAATGGTAAGGATGGTCCTATGGTCTTAAAAATAATATAATAGCCTCAAAAAATATTACTAACCTGCTCAAAAATTTATGATGCTGTATCCTGAAATCAGAAGGTTTTTCTGGCTTTACCTACCTTCAATGGACATGTTTTTCTTCCATAAAGAAACAGTCTTTTAATCTTGTAATAGTTCCTTTTGAGTCTTTCCTCAGTAATGTAAGTTATTATACACCAATAATGTAAGTTATTGGTGATTTTAGAAGATAACTTCCAAACGTGGAGGTCAAACTCAAGCTCAATTGCAGGTTTGTTGTGAATTGCAAATGCATTTTTATAAAATTTCCTCTTCCTTATCCTGATAAATGGTAGCACCTGCTCGGCTCCAGACAAGACACTTCTCCAAACATATTTAAAGGTCCAGCAAACATATTCAAGGGTCCAGCAAGAAAAGAGTCAATGTAACAAAATTTCATTTGTCTCAAGAAGCTTCTAGTAAATCAGTGATTGAAGAATTGAGACATCAATTGAGTTGATACCTAATACTAGACAATTCAATAACTATTGAATATAACAGAAAGAAAAAAAAATACTCAGATTAAAGACATGAAGAAGATAGAATTCCAAAGAAGCTAGAATTGATCAAGATACTGGCACCTGTAGTGGAAAGACAATTGTACAATGATTACTGCACCAGGTATCCATCCATTCAGTAATTGCAGTTTGTTGAGAATATTTTAATTTGTGACACAATTTTAACATTTTGTGCAAGAATTTGAAAGGGTGAGAGTTCCCATGTATATTGCGAAAAGTCTGAGAATCACTATACTTTTTTATGATGATATTTTGTCATATTTATTGTTTATTTGTTTAGAAGATATTTTCTAATAAACATAAATAAAAAATTAAAAATACTGTAAGCAAGTGTTAATTTGGGAAGAAATATAATGTGAACTGAAAAAAGTTCTTAGCATGGTAAGCCTAGTTGTTTCTTTTTTGTTCCTTCAACCTGTGCAAATTTTCTGGCATCAATTTAACATGTTGCTAAATTTGTTAATACTTCTTTGTTAGGGTACTGAGGATTGGAGAATTTTATTAGTCTAGGAGGATACACTCATATGTAAAAACTGTAAGAATATTAGAGAGTAAGAAAATATACGTAATGATCTGAAAGAAAAAAACACCTAAATTACAAGTAGTATCTGTTTTGTGTTATGTTTCATTATTTAGAAGTTTTAACCTTTTACTTTCATCCTAGTTTTATTCACCTCCTGTCCTCCTCTGCATGGACAGTTTCATAACAGGAACCTTCTGTCAGAGAACACGTACTGATGCTTACTGAATGCAGTGATGCTTTTCAAACAATGACAGAATAAAGGAGAAGGACAAGTTAGGTGGGGGCAGGGGAGTGGCAGTTGCCAGTATCCTAATAGCTTAGTACATTTTTTATATCTTCAAAAGAAGTAACAGTAAAGCAAAGTGAAGAAATGGCTGCTGTCAAACTTTGTTGTACTTAGTGTATTCAATGGGCCACTGTATGAATTGGAGAAATAAGATGAGTTTTCATGTTCTCTGTACAAGGAAACTGAAGTTTATTTAAGGGTGAAACAGAAAGCATGACCACCTAAAATTTATTTGAAAATCAGAACAAATTATAGTTTTTAAATGATTAGGTCATTCTTCTTTGGGGGGCTGGAGGGAGGAAAAGCATTAAATTAAGATGTTCAGCCTGAATTCAAGCTCTCTGGGAAATCATCAGGATCAGCTTCAGAAATGTGGTTTAAAATCCTTGGGTTTTGATTATGTTATATTTTATCTTCTTAGGAATGGCAAAATTCTATTCAGAAGAATGCAGGACTTGCATTTATTGAGCTCATCAATGAAGGAAGGTAATTAATTTTAAAGCTTTTGAACAAGTAGTCATTTTGCTTTTATTCCATTGGGTGATAATACTTCCTCACCATCTGCTCCAAAAAGATTGTCAAAAGGCCATTTTGATTGAGAAATTTATTGTATAGATACTTTATATAGCTAATATTTAATTTGAAAATGTGTGAATTATGAGCATTTTCTTTATTGACATACGGAAATAGAGCTCCCGTGAACTGTATATAGGTTTGGATTTGTTTAGAAAATTGAACCACCATTTTCCAGAGCAGCAAGGTTGTTTTGCCCAGGCAGTCCAGGGAGCCCAATCTGTAAACCCATCTGCTGCTCCATCTGTTTTAGGAGCAGAGCATTCACTGTACAGATGTCCTTCCCTATACTATCCATTCATGAGGAATTATTTCATCTAGAACCTCTGGTCCAATTAGAGTCCTGTAAAGCATGCAGGACACTATAAGTGCTACCTTGCTTTTACAAATCGCTACGTTACTTTATTGTCAGTCCTCAAGTAATTTTTGATACCGTATCTGTTTATATTTTCTAATCTGTGCACTGTTTGTCAGTACGTGCAGCCAGCAAGCTGAGCAGCAAAGGGGAACTCTTTGGCCTTCATAGTAGTGGAATGCCAAAGACAAATGGAGGCACTTGTATAGTGCCTGTGATTTGTATTGGCTAATATGTTAAATCCATTCAAATCTAGATGTCTGGATATGTGCAGTTTTAAAATATATATATATAGTGATACACCTGTTGGACATATTTTGTCATTATGTATGTAGTTTCTTTTTTTTACTAATAACGTGTCATTACAAATAGTAAAGTATCAGATCTTCTCTTTGTTATGTTTCTTGCCTAGCTGATATTTCAATGCTTAAATCAAGCATTTATTTAAAAGAAGATTATAAAACATCAGAGATGGGAATATAGGAAGACTAATATCTGGAAAAATGGAACGTGTAGCTTTATACGTAATTTTGGTGAATTTACACTGCTGTATGGCAGTTGGAAATATAGTCTATTGAAAATTCTACTTGATATGAGGCTGCAATATGAGTTTGCACTGTAATAGGGCTCACCTGAGTGAGTAACGTACTGCACATTATACAACAAATATTACAAATATTACATGGTAATAGACTGAATAATTATAGTAAGCTTGTGTTCTCAGATGGCAATACAGAATCCCATTTTGACTCGTTTTATTTTCTCAGCCCAGCAAGTGAGTTCAGATATTTTGCATGCTTGTTATTGATAACATTCTCAGTCTTAACAGATCCCATGTCTGCTTAATTTTAGCAATCAGGTATTAAGATATACCGGTGGACCCTCTGTTCCCATGTAAAAATAACTTTAAAAAAAAACCAAAGCAATATTTTAAGAACTGCTGCTTAAATCCAATCAAAGGAATGTCTGCCCTCTGTATGCTTTTGTCAGAAAGGTGTTTTAGAACAAGTTTGTGTGCATTACTAGAACACTCTGCAATCAGCCCATGCATTTTTAATTTATCCTTTTGGGTAGAAAAACAACAATCCTTTAACTGGAAATTGTTATAAATATTTATTCTGCTTAACAGCTAAACTTGTGAATGCAATTCATCAATCATAGCTAGAGAATGCAATTGTGCAGTTGTCAACAATTAACAGGACATAAACAGTTGATGAATGTGCAGCTGAATTAAAGTGCTCCCTAGGATAACCTGAAATTATAAACTGGATCATTTAAAGGAATCTAACAAAGGATCTTTATAATTAAAACAAAGTAGGGTTAATGGGATGTAAAATTGCATATAATTGCTGTGCAATAATGATTGAATTTTAAATTATTATAAGAAAAATGAAGACTAAGAATATTTTGAAGGACTTTCTAGGTAAGATTTTGAGAGACCTGGGTAATAAATCAACCTTTTTGAGATAGCTTTTTCATCTGAGCGTGAAGAAAAAAGGGTTAGATGTAATGCAGAGGATCGTGATTTTTAGTATCTTCAGTCTGATGCCCATCTGTTTTAATATATGAATGCTATAAGGGGATTTTCTGAGCAGCTAACTTTTGTTGTTTCATCTTGAGGTAATTTGAGTGTCTTTCTGATATTTGAGTTCATTAGAAATGAATATTTCAGTTTAGTTGTAGCTAAAAAAATATATCACATCTATATTCCTGTCATTTTAATAAATTGCACTTTCATTTTAAATCAGTAGATTTACTGTATTTGTTTCTGTTTTTTCTTTTTTTAGAAAATGTTTTGTTAGGAAGGTTTGAATGATGGATATTTGTAGAATTCAGCTTACCAACACACTGATTCAGCTTTCTAAAAATAGGAACTGTTGTAACAGTTTTTAGTATAACAAGAGTATCTGTCTAGAGATTTAAATTAATGCTTTCAAGGAAAACTTATGCAAAGATATTTAATTTGGAATTGTAGAATAACACTGTCTATAGATATACCTGAAAGATTTAGAGACGTGCTGATTATGATCTTGAACTTTATGCTTCTTTTTAATCAATTTCATGCTATGAATATTTGATGTTGAGAATATCACACATCAAGGGCTTCTCTGATAGCATATTAATTAGGATATCAGATTTTCATTAGAGTATAGACATAAGTAGGCTTCTTAAATTAAGAGCTGGATGCATCCGCAATGTTGGCTGTAAAAGGGGACGTGGAAAGACTTCTTTAGGAATTTTATGGGAGGGAGATTACAACATCCAAGTAGGGTGGTAGTGGACAAAATCAAAAGAAAAAAGTGCAATGTCACAAAAGCAGGAGATGAGATAGGAGCACCCACCTCAAGTAAGTATGCACACAAATGCATTCAGCTTGGGAAACAAGCAGCACAAATTACTCCACATACAATCATGGAACAGTGACGTCACTGGAATGAATGAAGTTTCATGGGACTGCCTGCCCTGCATGACAGAAAGGCTGCAATGAACAGATACAAGTTCCTCAGGAGAGACAGGCAGAGAAAGCAAGGAGGGAGTGTTACTTTCTCTGTGAAGGAGCAACTCGGATGTATGGAGCTCTTCAGTGGCATGGATGGATGACAGTCTTGTTAACAACTTGACACAGGATGAGAGGAGAGTTCAGTAAGGGTGACAGCATAGCGTGAGTTTGTTACAGAGCACCCATTCTCAGTAAGGGAAAGGAAGTAGCATTCTTTAAAAGGTTTGAGGAAATACCTGTATCACAAACCCTAATTCTGTGGGGATCTCCTGACATCCTCTGGAAGTGCAACAAGGTGGGATGTATGCAGTCAAGAAGATTTCTGGAGGGTGCTATGGATGACTTCTTGATACATTATGAACAAGACTGATACACAGCTGGATCTGCTATTCACTAGCAAGCAAGCGTTGGGTTTGGATGTGGTAATTAATTACCTCTTTGTCTGTGGTTACTGTAAAATAGTGGTGTTTAAGGTCCTGAGGGACATGAGGATGGAGAATACAGAATACAAACTTCAAGAGTGCAGATTTTAACTTATTCAGGAAATTGATAGACAGGATCCCACGGGAGACAGATGTGGAGGTCAAGGAAGCCCTGAAAAAGTGGCAAGCCTTTAAGTACAACATCATCCAAGTGCAAGTAAGGTGAAAAAAAAGTAGATGAAAAGGGCCAGTTTGGCTGTCCAAGGAAATCATAGTAGAGCTCTAATGCAAAAAGAGTACATAGGAGGTGGAAGTAGAGCAGGCTAGAAAGGAGGAATTTAGGAACATTGCTTGAACATATAAGGAATGTTGTCAGGAAGGCCAATGCTCAACTGGAAATGAGATTTGGAAGAGGCATCAAGGGCAACAGAAGCTTCTGCTAGTTAGTTAGTAGTAAAAGACCGACCAAGATAACATGGTCTGTTGCTAAATGGGATGGATGATGTAGTGACAGATAAGACTGAGATGTTCAATACCTTGTTTGCGTCAGTCTTCGCCAGGATTTCTCAAGTCTCTGTCTTAAGCAGAAGGGTCAAAGGAGAAAAAGTACCCACAGTGGATAAGGACTGCGACAACTTGCCCGATATATTCATAATACCTGATGGGCTCCATCCAAAGGTACTGAAAGTTCCTGCAAGCATGATTACTAATATCTGTGAAAAGATAAGGAAACTGGAGCAAGCCAAAGGTACCTGGAGAAAAACAAATATTGCAACCGTCTTCAAAGTAGTCCATAAAAGTCAGAGAACTGTAAGCTGGTCAACTTTTCTTCTGTCTCCATGTAGCAAGTACTTTTGGAGCACGTTTCTGGCTGCAAGAAGGAGAAGGTAATTGAAAACAGCCTTCATGGATTTACAAACGCTAAACCCTCTCTGACCAACCTGTTTGCCTTCTATAATAAAACAACTAGATTTGTGGACATGGGGAGACCAGTGAACATCATTTACCTTGACACTGGCAAGACTTCCATACTGTGTCCCACAATGCTCATGTATCAGAGTTAGAACACTGCATTCTAAATGGATGGACAACTAAATAGGTACAAGACTGCATACATAATGGGCTTCAAGGATTGTGGTTAACTGGTTGTATACTACCTTGATGCCTTTGACAAGCAGAGTATCTCGGGTCTATCCTGCCTAAGAGGTGGATGTTACAGATCATTATTTATTAGTCTTTCAGACTTGTATTACTGTCTTCATCTTCCATTTCCTTTGCCCTTTATGTTTTCACAACATTTGCTTCTTTAAAGAGATGAGCTTGTCTTTAAAGTGATTACTTTCATTTAAAGTAATTTCCTTTAGTTTTTTTACAGAATTTCCTTTTTTTTAAACAGCAGGAGTAGTCTGATCATAATATAAATTTGAGCAAATGTGAGGCTATATTTCATAACAAATTTAAAAATGTAAGCTTTGTTTCTCTATCTTCATCTTTGTACCTAAGCCTGGTTTCTGCCTTTAGCCATGAAAATATATACTTGTGCATATCCATCTACCTAGACCTCCAAGCATACTTAAAATTCACAGGAGACCTTTTTTCTTTTAAATCTTTTTCTGTTGAGAGTTTTCACTAATTTCCTTGAAAGAGTAGCAGAATGTTTAAATATACTGGAAATTTGTGTTTGTTTAAGTTTAGATGAATTGCTGATTAAATCCTGAAAGGGGGCTAATAAAGACTTACATTCTTTCCACGTTACCTCAACTAGTACTGTTGGGTAACTGCAGCAGATTTTCTTTTGGTCATCCTCTGTTGCAGTTTGGCAGTTTTGATATGTTTAGTTTGTGGTAAATGAGCTCACAGTCATTATTCACTGTCTGTAATACTTAAATCTCCAGGCCTTTTGTTAAAAGGTACATCTACAATGCCATTTACTGTATTTGATTTATGATTTCATTTACAGTTGTATCCCTCAGTATCTCTTGAAGAACTTCTTAGCTGTTGTATCTAAGAATAATAGTAAGGATGCCATTCTCTGTCTCGACAATTATCTTGTTAGCAGGAATCATCTCATCTGAATCATCCAGGAATACAAGATACTTGGTCTTCATATATCATGGATGTTAGGTAGCTGAGGGCTACCAGAACAACTTGCAAAGGATTTCAGTTTGATGTGTAAAGTACAATATGTGCAAATTCAGGCAGAAAATGGCACTGAGGAAATAGTAGCACTCAGATACAATATATAAATAAGAACAAAGGTGTTTGATTACTCTGTCTTTGACAGATGTAACAAAATTCTGTTGCTGTATTGTCACCCTTACCAGGTGTAACTTTTGGAATCTTCTATCAGCTGTGAGTGGTTCTTTTACGGAAATTCATCTGAAATGTCATCTTCCATCAGTAGAGGATACTTCTGTAAAAGTGGGCACTGAATTTCTGTATTTTTGCTCCTGATGAGGCATGAGCTTGAGCTCCCTGTTAGATGTGCTTTTATGTCATCTCATATTCTTTACTAGGGTAACCATCTATGTACTGGTGGGATCAGTACAGGTGGAGTTCTTAGATCCGTTAGGGGGCTTGAGGCATCTCTGACCTTCTACTTTTGCCTGAACCAGTCTCATGGTAACAGGGGGGGTAATTCTGAGATGCAATCTCAGTTGTAATTGCTGGCCTTGGATGCTTACTGTATAATCACTATTCCAATGAGAAAGACTCTTCTCAACTTAGAAAATTCTTATGCAAAATAGAAAATCTTCATGGGGAGTGGAATGGATTCTTTGTAGGCAACTCTGAGTTTCACTGAGGCTGTTACAGTTTCTGTGGCATTTCTGAAGAATTAATAGTTACCCTCCGTGAAGTTTATCTTGCCAATATGCTCATGTTGTAGTCCAGTAGCTGGTCATTGCATGCTGTAAATTCAAACATTTATCTAGTAAATTCTTCATCATTGCCCTTTGCAAGAAGTCAGATCCTTGTTTTAGCTATACCTTCTAAAGTTTACAGGAATCTGCTTTCAAAGTATTTGTAGTAGTACTGCATCTTATAGAACTTCAAACTCTTCTTGTTACACCAGTTTATGAATCCTATTGTAGATACCAAGTGCATAGGTAGGTTTAATTTCTTATGAATGCCATTAAGAGTAATAATTGTCAAAACAACAATGTTTGGTGAAAAAGTGGCGTATTTCCAGGCTGCTTCTTGGAAAAATTAAGCTATGGGCATCTGATGAAAGTAAATCAGAGAAACATCTGTTTCCATGGACATGTGAGTTGGCAGAACTTCAGGAATGAGTAGAGGAAGCAAGACCTTAGCTAAATTATAACAAATGTTCATTCTGTAATCTGTTTTGAAAATTGCTGCTTGGGAATGATCTGCTTTTTTAGTTTATCTTAAAGGAAAGAAAGATTGGTAATGTAAGCATGATTGTTTTATCTAGCAGCATAACAGCTAAGAGCCTTCTTTCTCTCTGTGTTAAATTTTTACTAGGAAGAACTGACTGAAGGATAGCAAAGTCAGTTTAAATTAGTTAGTGAGATGTTATTTTTCATCCTTCAGTTCTGATAGGTGTACAAGTATGACTGTTTGTCACAACCTATCCCAATCCACATCTAAATGTGTTGCAAACGGTTAATGTTTGTTAACATTTTTCCAGTATAGTTTGTTTATGGCCTTATCAGCGTCTCTATTTCCAAAACACTAAAAGAAAAAAATTCTGCCAGACTCTGGGTATTTACATGAAAAACTTCTTGGAATGTGGAATTCCACAATCCAGCCTTTTAAAATCCATATCTGGAAAACATGGGCTTCTGATTGATTACACATACTTTTTCACAACCTGTAAGTACTCTGGACTTCCAAAGTAGTGTGCCTGAGGACAGAACCTGTGGTGATGATTTTCAGACAACTCCGTAGCCCCGTGGGAGGACTGCTTTTGTAGAGATTAAGAAATATGACTACAAGGCCTGATTCATCACTGTCTAAACATCAGTCTATCTACTAGATCTTCTCAGGCTAATGCTAAAGCAGGATGAGGATTTACAAGGGTGAATGAGAAGAGTGGGTATAGTTCAGTCACAACAAATGTTTGGTTGTCAGTGATAAAAAAATCTCACTAGAGAATATGTTTTATTTCCAAAGGAGAATAAAAATGATAACACTCTTGAATTTCAGATCTTCTGTCTGTTTAGCAAGTATCTATGCATTTTGTGCCTCAGGCTTCTTCTTACTTTGATTCATCACTCCAATACATGATGGTTTGGGAAAGATGCAGAGAATAGACTTTTCCCCAGAAGTGAGTACTCTTAAAACCTGTGGATTGGAAACATAGTTGGGCAGATGACTGAAATATCAGTGAGGATGTATTGGGTAGGTTTCAGGCTTGCATCAATGTAGGTATTATATGATGTAATATGTTACAAATATTTTTTAATATAACAGTATACGGCATTCATGTTCTTGAGAATATATCCTAAAGGCTGGTCATCTTTTGGAAATGTCTTTGAAATTTTCTTGTGCAAAATCATGGAATATAAGGCTAAACACAAAAAGGAAAAACACAATTCTAAAATTGCATCAGAAGGCAGCATTAATATTACTATGTAAGTAGTGATTAAAAACTTCTCTAGAATGCTATGGGCAGTCTTGGATATGCACTTACAGAAAAGGTGAAATAAGTGTATGAAATGAATAAAACCCCAAAGGCAATCTCTTTTATTAATTATTCTGGGGGCAGACTTTTTAGTAGTGTTTACAGCAATAGGACTAGGGGTAATGGTTTTAAACTACAAGAGGGTAGATTCAGACTAGATATAAGGAAGATTTTTTTTTTTTTTATGGTGATGGTGGTGAAACACTGGGATAGGTTTCCCAGAGAGGTTGTAGATGCCCCATCTCTGGAAAAGTTCAAGGTCAGGCTGGGCAGATCTTTCAGGTACCTGATCTAGTTGAAGATGTCCCTGCTTATTGCAGGGATGAGATAAGCTGTAAAATTCTCTTCCAACACAAACCATTCTAGGATTCTATGATCTTGCCATACACAAAAAGTCAAATAGCACTGGTTTGCCTACCCTGGTAAAATAGAGGTAGACAGAATATCAGAAAGACAACAGAAGGAGGAAAACTTGTTTAAACTTAAGGGCAGCATTTGGAGGAAATAAAACAGTAAAGACATTTGGATAGGAAAGTAAAAGAAAGGTTTAACCTTCAGAGTACCTTCCAAAGCTGTGCTGGAAGCACACAACTCAACAACATTTTCATGGATGATGACACATTTTATGAGCTAGAAAACTCTCTTTAGTTCATGAAAGAGTTTGGATGGCAGAGCTGTGTATTGCAGAGAAGGGCTGAATTTGCTGACCTATGTGTTCTTGTTCCTTTCTTTTATTTGCAGTAAACGAAGGGAGATTTTTTTAAGTATTGGCAATCTTTGACACTACTAAGTGTGAGATTTTTCCTGGTTTGGGATCCTTTCTGAGTTTTTTCTATTATTTTTTCCAACGAGAATCCAAAAGATAGTTGTAAGCATTCTTATACCAGGAGAGCCTGAGGTTTCTTTTGCGTTAGGCAATGTGTGTGATTGAGTTAGGAAGGATTTAGATAAGTCAGAAAGTATGCAAAGGATGATGACATTACCATGCCTGTTCATCAGGTGTACCACAGTTAGGACAGCATGCTGAATTGTAGTGTGTCTATATGAATTTGAGATTCAATCAGTTAGCTGTGGTTTAATCCAGGTATAACAGTAATACAATTCTTGCCATCTTCTGCTTAGTAGAAATGTAGCTTGAGAATGCAAGAAAACTTCCTCTTAGAATTAAAAATCAATCCCAAAAATTTCTTTTTGAGTAGTGCTTTTAAATTTCTAAAACTAGCAGATTTTCTTGGACAAGGAAGGAACGTAAGCAAGTTCCTTTGCAAAAACCTCCACGAGGCATTGCTTCCCTGACTTTGTAGTAGCTGTCTTTCCTTTCACAGCTAAGATGACACATTTAACTCCTTTAACTTATTATATTTCTGCTTTCAGTCCTTTAGTCTTGCACTTACATACATATCAAAGCATCCAGGCCAAGGCTTCTTTTAGAGGCTTGCAAGATTTCTAAAGAATAGACTAGATTTTAACCCTACTTTTGAAAAATTCTCTCTTTCTGGCAAGGGATTTTAAGACTAGTGTAATTATCAATGGTCTTCTAGATGGAAAAGCATAATTTACCTAGTCTTTGATGTTCTATCTGAGGTGCACACAAGCACCTAAAGTAATTGAATCACAATATGCCCCTTTTTAGCACACATTGATAAAATTTTATGTGATGATTATATAGTGGTGATAGGTTGTGACCTCACTGTGTAACCCTTAGTCTAGTTCTTCCCTGAAGCCTATATGTTTCCTGTTTTACCTTAAAATATTATTACTACTTTGTCCGTTTAGTTCAGATTATTTGGAATAACGTGGGGGCTACTCATGAGAATGACGTGTTCTCTGTGTGCTAGGGTATGGCATGAAAACACCTGTCTAACTTCCTTGGGTATATCGGAGAGAGTTTAAGTTGATTCAGTCTCATTGGTGTATCTTCAGTGAACTGTCCTTGTAACGTCTCCATGCGTTTTTTGGATAGAACTTTGAGGCAAAATGGAGTGGGGGCAATCTAATGATTTGAGCACTGTAGGTAGTCAGGTCCCAGTGCTAAGGTATGTTCTCTGCTTGCCTCTTATTGTTAATCTCTTTGACTTTTGACTCTGAAGACCTATGGCATTTCAAGATTACTTGAAATCTGACTTAGTTTGCCTAATATGCTGTTCTAAAGCTGCAGTAACTCAGAAGTTGTTCCCAAATGCATCAGATGTGTCAGTCTCTGGAACAGAAAGGTCCATTAGAGGAGTGGGAGGTACAGCTGAGGTGACTAGCAGTTTCAGCCATCTGATTTGAGTCATCTCTTGCATGTCTATAAAAGTTTTCATTTTCTGTAAAGCAGTCAGACACTAGTGTTGATAGTTTTGTTTTATATATGTGTATATATATTTTTTTCCCCCCCAAATATTGACAAGAGATTTGTTTATAACTTGTGGAAATCAGCATTCTCTGGGAATCCATTTGAAGTCCCTTGTAGTTGCTTAGTGCATAAACAGGCACGGGGAATGTGAACACTTCTTACTAATTACGCATAAATACAACTAAGATGACGAAGGCATGTATTTATCTTTGCTCATGAACAGAGGCAGCGTAGATTGTTTTTTAAGGTGTAAAAAATAAGCACAGAAGTTCCAAATAAAAAACCCAGTAGATTGAAGTTAGTTTTGATCTTTTCTTACCAAATTGTTGGTAGTAGGGAGTGTCTAAGAAAAACTGATTTCACCTAAAGAACTAGAAATCCTCCTTGGACCACTGCTGACTCAAAGATATTCAATTTGCATTGTGCTCCATTTATTCAATAGTTTACTCATTCAGGAAGGGATGTGCAGCTAGGAGACACGTGAAATCTGTGTGTTCAGTTTTGAAATCCTAGCTAGTTGCTTCCAGCTCATTGATGTCATGCAGGAAATTCAGGAAGACCTATGATGCAAAATTTGATTGGAGATGTTAAACATTTCTAGTTGTTTCCCATTTTAGAGAAGCTTTATAAAGTCATGAATGCTCACACCTAATCTATTTCTGAGGGCATTTCTACACTTGCCTCTTAACAATAAAAATCTTAACACTACTAAAACACTAAGGTATAGCTTCCAACAGAATAGATTAAAAATAAGTCTAAAGTTTGAAGACTACACTGGAGGCAAATTTAGTCTTTCAGCTTATAGTTTGCCAAAACCTTTTTGCTTTCAAGAATAGTTAGATATAATAAAATGGCTTATTAAAAGCATTAATATCCACTGTAAAATCTTTAGTCCAAGATTGATTTTTAAACGAAGGCCCCAATTTTTATGTCTTCCTATGCCACACGCCCATATTAAACATTAGCTCAGGGTAAGTTATTTCCTTCATTCAGAGATGGTAGAACAAACAAAAGAAGGCAAGAATAGGGTTCAGATGTTTTCGTCGTATAGGTACAAAGTCTTATAATTGTGGCTTTTATGTCTAATAATCATGGCTTTCATTTGCGATGCTTCTAAGCACCAGACAGCAGCCAGAGGGTGGAATTTGCTAGAAGTTTCACATTCTTAATATAAGTATCTCTGAAATTAAATATTTCCCTGATGCTGCAAGAAGGAAAATCACAGATCATGTGCCAGTTTGACACAAAACCAGTTCTTCCTGACCCTAAACAGACCTGTCAGATCTTTGCATCTTGAAATATATTTCCTCCTTGATGATAAGAAGAGCAAAGCAATTTTGCATAGAATGGGTAAGCTTAGATATGCACTGTAGGGAGAAAAGAGCAGTTTCTTCCATTCTTCCTGCCCAATAAGATATCAGCATTATTAACAGCACAGTGTGGTTTATGCTGCAATTTTATTATGCATCTCATGATATTTGGTGATCTTCACGAGAGTCTTAATTTAAGGTGTCTAATTCACTTTCTGAGTCTCAGTCCAATCTTAGTGTATTTTTTCCTTCTTTATAAGTAAAGTTTGTCTAGTTGTGATGCCATGAAAACTTGGAAACACGATGCACCTTTCACTCCAGTGTTTGAAGAACATATAAGAGATATTTATATTTTTTTGCAATTTTAATAGAATTTTAAACATTCAATAATGTGATTTTTTTAACACTTCGAAATTGGTATATTTATGTAATAGTATCAGTAACAGTTTAAGCAGTTGTTCAGACTTTTTGTAATGGAAGTATAGAATCCATATTTATATTGAGACTGCCATTAAAAACACAGTCAAAATATAATAATTCCATAAAAAACTTTTCCCTTCGATAATGAATAGCAAGCTTTTTCCATATAACCAGATTTCTTTGTGCTTTCACAAATACAGAAAATTTTGAATCCAGTTAATTTTTTCATGCCCTTTAATTTGGCAACTTCATTGCTCTAGTTTAATTAGTTTTATTTTTCTCCATTTTAAGAAAATCTGCTGAAGTAGCTTAAAGTACATCAAATACCAAGATTTATTTTCATTTTTCTTATTTTAGGTTATTATGTCATGCAATGAAGGACCATATAGTGCGTGTTGCAAATGAAGCAGAATTTATTTTGAACCGACAAAGAGCTGAAGATGTCCACAAACATGCTGAGTTTGAGGTAAGCTTGAGAGCTGGTACGTTTCTGCTTCTCTGTTTTCACTCAGTTCTCACCTAGACTGTAACTCCATACATTAAAGATTTTTTTCTTCCAAGAAAGAAACTTACATTGAAGTCATTTCAAAACTAGTTTTTAAAAGCTTTGGTAAATGTCAAACACATGGAATGGGTTTAATTTCTTATCTCTTCACTGAAATTCACAAAAACATTTACAGCTTGAAGAAATCCCTTAATCAGAATGTCTAAACTGATATGGCAGACTTTTTAGCTTCAGAAAGAACTTTCCTGGTTTATTGCTAGTATTAATAAAATTCACATTAGTAATTATTTTTATTGGATTTTATCAACTGTATATATGAGTTCAGTAAGAAAGAAAAGCAATTAATATACTTTAAGCGCTTAATAAAAAATAAGGAATAGAAATGTTTTGTTAAACAAAATTAGTATTTTAAGGTAATTTCTCTAGAACATTTTGCATTTTGTAGCACTTTAGAGCATTTACTTACTATATATATATTGAAATATGATATTACATATCTTTCCTGCTAGTACTGGGAAAAGTAACACAGCAGCTGGATCCCATAACTCTTTGATGTCTGTTCTTACTCTTGAAAGGAGTCAATTTTTCATCAATGAGTGTAGCAGTATACAATTTAATTTAAATTTCTTGAAAATTATGCAAATATACAAAAAAGCTATTTTAAAATATGTTCAGCTTAACAGGTTTTTTGTTATTTCTTAAGGATTAATTTTGTTCCTATTAAAAATTTTTCATGCAAAAGTGATGAAGTTAAAAAATCATTTTTTACATCATTTTATCAAATACGGGTTTGCTTTTTTATGGTGTTCTATGCATTTCACCATCACTGGTTTGTATTATTTCCAAACCTGTCTGTGCTTGCATACAATTGCATATGTGTAAGTTTGTATACACTAACATAATGGTTGGACTCGATGATCCAGTGGGTCTCTTCCGACCTGGTTGTTCTATAAATTTCCAAATGTTTCAATGCTCAAGTGACCTAACAGTAGCATTAAGTAAGTATTGATGATAATAAATAGCTATATCAATTTATTCATCTGTCAGAAAATGTCAACAAGCACATGGTGGCTAGAAATAGGATCCAGTAACCGTAGTTTTGATGAGGTTTTTATCTCCTTGAAACAGTTCTTTTAAGTGTGCACTTTGATGTACTAGTTCTTGCACTCTTTGACCTAGCTGGAAACTATGAGGCAAAGAGATATGTTGCCATTTTGAATATACATAACCTATACTTCATTTTGTCAGACCAGACAGCAGACACTTGTCAAATGGGATTGCAACAACTTTATTACCAAGCGTGTTCTGGATATCTTGAACTTGGATAAAATCACATTTACAATTAAGTGTTTGTCAGAGTGAAGTTTCATATTGCCTCAACAATAAATAACATTTGATACTTATCAGAGCATCACGCAGTAACCTAAGATGACAATAGAAGATTGAGTTATCTACTCTTTGAAGAATATATTGAGGTATAAGATCTGTCAGAACTCTAAACAAAATGAGAATATTCAATTAACTTCCAGCTTCTGTTAGCAAATAGGATTTAGAATATTAACTAAACTCCCTAAAGGAATAGCCTTAAGTCAGTCTTATTGCCTTGTAAAGAAACCAACACATTTTTCATATTTGAAAATTTTTATTATATTTGTCACATGAAAAAACTCAGCAACTTGTTTGAGATAAGTAGGGTAAATCTGCAAGTCATTAAAGAAAATTATGAAAAGTAGGCTGTGTTAAGTATGAAGCTCAGATAAATAAGGTGATCGTTAAAGTTTGAAAGAATGTTTTATATATTGTCTTTAATAATGGTAGGTAAATAATTGAAAGTTTTATTATTCATCCTACTTGAAAGTAGTAGGGACAAAGAGATTTCTGGTAGTTTTCTGTTGCGTAATTGTAAATCTGTCATTTTGTTTTAATAAGCTGTATTCGTATATGTTCTGGGTTTAGTACCTGTTAGTCATTGCTCTCAGCCAGAGGAGTGGCTATTTTATTTTTACCTTTTAAACTTTAATTGAATCATTATGGGTGAAATTATTTAGCTGAAGCTGCACCAACTCACTGTCTTGCCTGCATAGTGAGGAGGCCGTGGACCAGCATCGAAATTTTACACTGTGGCTCCAGTTTCAATCAGGGCCAGGGAAATTCGTCCCAGAATGGGTGCTTCACAGTTAACTTTCATTTTCTTAACCTTTGTAATTGTTCAGGAAGAAAAATGAAAATTTAATTTTACTGTCCAATGAGCTGGTGAAATATTAACCTCATTACTAAGGCAGATCATTGTACTAATTGGTGCTTCCCTGTACATGAAGATAAATTGAAAAATGAATTAACCCTTTATGAATTACTGTAACAATTGTTCTTTTCCAGATAGATTGTTTGAAATATTGGCTGTAACACAGTGGGAAGAACACTGTTGAAACCTTACTGAATGCTAATGTGATCTGTAGTAAAAAGCTAGCGTGCAGAAATATGAAGTATAAACTACAATTTTTATGAGGTTAAATTTATTTTAATTGCTCTTTTGAATATTAGAACATAGGATTCTATTCAGCATTGTATTGCAGCACTGTGTTGGTTAAAAATTCTAAAATGATGCACAATAACTGTGCATGCAAAAATGTCTCTTAAAAGATGATTTTAAAATTAGCTAGTTTGAGAATAATCTGGACTCTGTAATTTATACCTAGAAAATTATACTTATAATGGAATTATGTTAATTAGTATGGCTACATTTCCTTTGTTTAGATGTTGTGAAAGGATATTTGCAAAGAGGGAAAATTGAATTTGAATTTAACATTATTTTGAGAAATAGAAAATTTATATTGTGCATCTTATAGATAGAGAAAGGATTTATCAAAAACAAATTACACTGTAGTTTTGACAGGTTTAGAAATTTGCATTAAGGTCAATAACCACAGTATTTATTTTAGAAGTAGTCATCTCATAAAGAAAACGTGATGAAAACGTTAAATATTTTTCAGTTCAAAAAATGAGAATTTTTTTAACCATTAAGGTTTTTTAGAAGTGGTAGTATGTTATGAAAATTTTTCCTACTTTGAGATGAAATAGAAAATATATTCTTTAATTTCATGGTTAGAAGAGTTTCTCTTTAGCATCCGTAATAAATTATCAAATGACATTTTAAGAGTAGGTTTTATTGCAATCTAAAAATCAAAAACAGTTACATAATTTTTTCTTTCATATTATGTTATGCATGTTGTAGTTTATACCTAAGAACACATGAAAGTTTTACAAATTAAAGACCAACTTTTAACGTGTATCTGTGGTCACACACATACACACAGAGATGTACAGCTAAATGCTTTTAGTTGCAATTCTGTTGTCTTTGCCTTTGATATTTCAGTTTTTACATGTTTTAACTGAATGCTTTTTCATGTATAATATATAGTAGAACCATTTTGACTGAATTGCATGTGTCTTATTCCTCTTAAGAGTGTTTTAAAGAATTCTTGCCATATTTAAAGATTTTTAGCAAATAATAATTTTAAGGCAACTCTAAATAGCCTGTCTTTTATGAAGTAGTTGTGCTTTCATTCCTAGTCGCAGTGTGCTCAGTATGCTGCCGACAGAAGAGAGGAGGAGAAGATGTGTGACCATCTTATCAGTGCTGCTAAGCATCGAGATCATGTTACAGCCAATCAGCTGAAACAGAAGATTCTCAACATACTAACAAATAAGCATGGTGCCTGGGGAGCTGTTTCTCACAGGTAAGCAGTAAATGTGAAATGTATGGATTTTAAATGCTACTTTCAAAGTTGAAGGAAAACAGTTATTGTATAACTGAAATACAAATACATAAGGAGCTAGTACTGTAAAAATCTTTTTTCTCTGACTTTACTTCAGATGGTTCTTTGCTAAGGATTCACAGATCAAACTCCTTTATAGACTGCAAACATAATATTTTAAATAAAGTGTAATATGAGTATTTGTTGACTGTAATGCAATTTTACTGGTAGTATATCTGTAGGTTGTGAGAGTCCTACTACTATTAGAATCTGAGTGAAATGTTCTGAATGAGACATTGAGAGATGTAAAGACTTCCATATAGATGTAGACAGAGGAAGCCTGAAATAGTGAGAGTCAAAAGAATTTGCCTAGCATTATACTGTAAGTCAGAATAACCAGCACAACCAACTCATTCTAGTTGCTGTCTAATGTTTTCTTCTGCTTATAGATTTTTCCATGTAAGTAGTAAACTGTAAGGTCCACTGGTAAATCTTAACTCTCCTACAACAATATAGCAGTCAGTGCCAGCAATGCACAGTCCAACTCTGTATGCTTGGAGCAAAACTTAAATTGTACACAAATGTGGCATGTGCAAAACTCACATAACCAAATTGCAGCTCAATTTACAGGTCTTCCTATTAAAAAAGATAAGATTAAATAAGTATGATCCAAAATGTGTAATTTTTATTGTATGCAAATAATAACATAGTATCTGAGGTTTTAATCAGAGCTGTGTTAAATACCATTTTTAAAAGTTTGTTCTATTCAACATAGCAGTGAAATTAAACATTTTCATATACTATGCATAAAAACCCCAGACTTACACTTCTGAATCACAAAAATAGCCAGTGGCTAACGTGCTGACCCTCCCTTGAAAGTCTTGAGCTCAAGTTGCTCCTTTCTTTCATTCATAACAAGGTCTTGAACCTGGTTCTGCCATGTGATTTGCCCTGTCTGCCAAAGACTGCCAAGTCTCTTGCTTGTTTATGCATTCTAGCCACAAATATTGAGTTATTTATACAAAGTGGAACAGCTCCACAAGAGAAATCAAGGAAATTCTGCTTCCAAATATCAAAATAGTTATAGTTTAATTTATTGTTTAATGCTGTTTGTCTGCTGTGGGTGAGGCAGATCAGAAAGTTCTAGTAAAAAATCTAGTAAAAAATGATAGACTAATACAAAACCTTTTCTTTAAATAAGTATTTTCTTTCAAAAAATCTATTTGAGTGTAGCTTGAATACAAATATAGGGTTTAAGCTTCATAGAAAAAATGTCAAGTAATAAATTTTACCCATCAGTAATAATGTATAATAAACATCACGTACACTGTTCATTCTTTCTGTCATTTTATCTAGGTGGTTCTTTCAGTTACACAGTGTTAAGAAAATGTAATTTTTCATGTTCATCTTTCTTATATCCTTATACTATTTCCTGGAAGATGATGGAGATGTATTTATTTTTTAAGGTGGTAGAAAGTATAGAAATTCAGTCTTACGGAAATCCTGTAGTATAACACCATAGGTGTCTGGTGGAAATTACAAAAATTACATTTAGAAGATTATGATATGATTAATACAAAACAGCCTTAGTCCATAATGAATACTCACATTATATCTAGTTGAGGCTTAAAACTGCGTATCTGGAGACTCGAGCCTGATTAAAATAAGTGCAATTTTCAGTTCTTTTAATGTCTTTGAATTTTTTAATAATGTCGTTGCACAGGCTCAAGAAGGGTTGCTGACTCTTTGCAGGTTTAAGTCAGTTCCTGGTCACTAACTTTCTCAGGAGACCCTCTCTTCTTTGGGCCAGATAGCTCTCCCTCCTGGACTGTTGATGGCATCCTAAATGGCAGCAGACAGCCGCTGCAGCTTTTTTTTGCCCTTCAGTCCATGATAGTTTTTGATGGGCCATGAAGCAGCTTGACACCTGTGACAAACCTATCAAATTTCTTACATTGAGCAAAAGAAACTTTTTATTTTATTCCTGTCATGACGCTTCCCTGGTGTGCCTGCTTCTCAGTTACTTGCAGTACTGCTTTCCCACTTTCAGCACTTGCCTTGTTTGGTGCAGCTCTTGGCCTGGTTGTATTTTAGCTGCAGGCTGCTGCTTAACCTAGAGAAGAGTGGGCATGACAACTACACAAGGTCTCCAAGTGGGGTTCACTATTTACAGGAGCCGCTCAGGAGGCAAATGGCCTTGAGCTGCAGGTCTCGCCGTGTGTGCCATGCCAGCTGTGTGATCCACCACAAAAATGCTCCTTCTGTCATGAGACCTAGTAGACTGTGAATGGAAAGCACCTGGGAAGGCAGCAGATTGAGGGAGATGCCCAGTGGGAGAGCCTCTGAGCCTTGTTAAGAACCAAGGTCACTGGTTCCCAGTGGGCAGATTTAAAAGGCTTCAAGCGCTGAAAGTAGAGAGGGGTCTCATTAAACTGCTTAGGCACAGAAGGCAAAACCATTTGTTAATTAGGTAGCTCCTCCAGTACTCTGTGTGATGGAAATTGAGGTGGGTTCTAAAATACTTCTGCTCTTGGCCAGCAGGAGACACAACAGCCCTCAAGTCTATGTTTTAATTCCTGACAGTTACAGCATTAGCATTCTCTTTATAAGCTGTTGCTTCTCTCTGCCCCAGAAGATACAACCTGAATGGAATAGAGTTACTTAAAAAAACAATAGGCTGACACTTCAGATTTCTAGACCTCTGTAATGACTCCATCATTTGTGGAAGAGTGTTCCCAGTTCAGAAGGCACACTGCTAGTCTCCTGCCCATCTCTTGAACTGAAGACCATTTGTTGTAACACTGCAGTAGGGAGATCGATCTCAGGCCAAGAGGGACAGGGGAAGAAATAGGCAACCATCTCTGCATGATAAATAATTGGGCCTTTTGATATCCAAATTGGATAAGATAGGTAAGAAACTATTTGAGGGAAGATGAGTATGATTCTTAAAAAGCTTTAGTTCTCTATCACATACACAGGCTGCAGATACTGATTTACTGGTAAGTGTAGCATACAGTGTGTGTATATATATAGGGGGGGTTATCTCTCTTCAAGACAAAGAACATTTTCTTTTTTTCATGTTCTTTAACATAGTTTCTAGGGTAATAAAAATAATAAGGTCTCGTTTTATGAAATATGACCTATGCACAATGCCTCTACAATATGGCATATTATTGAATCATCTTATTTTCTCCTACATATCTTTGATTAAGAATAATAGATTTCAAAATACATCTCATTAGTACAGTCTTGTTTGTGCTCTTAAACAAAACTAATTCTGTTTTCCTCGTTTTGGCAATTTGACACTTCCTAAGTACCTTCATAATAGCTTGCCCTAAATATACCGATATTTCCTTTTTTAATTCCAGCTTTATACCAAAATTAGAATTCTGCAATTCCTTTCTCATTCAGTGAGAAATTGATGAATTGGTTATTTCTTTGATGCATTGCCACTTATTCAGAGTGAATATGCAACATCCTATTTCCTTGCACTCAGGAAGAATCAAACAGGCTGTTTCATAGCTTAGCATTCAAAGCTCCTTTCAGCCAGTGCTTACCCTTAGCTTTTTTCAGGGTTACGGTCTTCTTGTCACAACATATGCTTCCTTCTGTCTTCTCTGTCAGTTTCATATGGTGCTTCTCTTCCTCCCCATCTGCTTCTCTCCCCATAATAATCTTTATTAAAAAAAAAAGGTAGTGAAACCTGTCTGTACACACAGTTTAAATTCTTTATCAGCCGTATGCATGGCTTTGTTTTGGGCCAGTTTGGAATATTCTCTTATCTCTACTTTTCAAAAACTTTTATTCAACACCACTGTATATATAGCTCTGCCTTACAGTTTCTGCAGGTTTAAAGCAATTTAATGCAATACAAAGAGTTCTGAGTTCCAGTTTGTGTTTTAAATCTAAGTATGAAATACTTGTCATAGATATTTTCATGTGATCAGTGTTTATATACACAGGAGGGTTACTATAATGAAGAAAATTTCATTTAAAAATGAAACTTGGTTCTCTTACTTCCCATGATTTGATGAAAGAGGTTCCACTTACATTAAAGCAGCTTTACCAAACAGCAAGTACACAAGGGCGTTTTCTGTTCAAATCCATCTTTGCTTAAACTGGACACCCATAACAAATTAATCATTCATGGTAGAGGGCAGAGCTGTCAAACTCATTCTGTGGTGAAGACCAAATTTGTCTGGGGAGACAGGATGGAAAAAAAGTTTCTTGCTGGACAAGTAGTTCTGCCCTTTACTAGAGCACGTGCTTCTGCAGAGATTGGGTTCCGCTTGGCATTGTAGGGAGGAGCAGAAAGAGGAGAACTCCTCATTTCTGAGCCTATGGGGCTTGGTAGTTAAATAAATTGATTCTGGGACAACACTGCTTCTAAACCAAATGTTTACAGCAAGGAAGAACAGAACACAGGAATTTAGTGAGAAGGAGTTTCCCTAACAGCCAGCCTTTGGCATGCTCTGACTCCATCACTATACTAGCTGCTATTTTAAGAAGTTCAGAGACACCGAACCTATCCTGTCCTGCTCTGCAGATTGCCTTCATCTGGTTTAGTTATTCATTCATTTATGGCTTATTTTAACTGCTGGACAGAAATTACAAGAAGAGTTTTAGAACGGTGGAAAAGATGTACGATGAGATCCTGTCTACTGATCCAGCAGTGTGTTTGACATGCCTGTTGTTAGAAGGCCTATTAAGGCTCTGTTTTTCCACATACTCTGTAAGAATTATCAATTTTCTGTGTTTCTGGCATTGATGGAGCATTTGCAGAATAAATTCTTCCAGACTGATGTGACGGAACTTACATGTTTCTCAGCCTATTAATTAGATAACCTTATTACTACCAAATATTTAGTTCTGAGATGATATTGAACAGCACTGGTCCCAGTACAGACTCCTGATCCACTTGCCGCGGATCTCCATCTGGACATGGAGCTATTGACCACTACTCTCTGAATGTGACCAGTAAACTGTTGTAGTACCATTACACTCCAGTTTGCCTATATCTGCCTTAGAGTTACTGCACTCTGGGCACTTGATTGCAGGTGAACCCTCAACAATGCACAATTCTGCTTAAGTTTGTTTCATGCTATAGCCTTACTGGTGCATGCTAAAATGATGTTGTAGACACAGTCAAGTACTTCCCAGAATCACTCTGCAGGCTCCTACTCCCTCTACTAACTTACAGTCTCTTGTTGCTTAGTATCTGTGCTTGAATTGTTTTAAAGACTTTTGTGTCTCATTCATTTTACAGATTTTAGACTTTTTAAAGTCATTTTGAATTATTATTCTCTTGCTCTGTTCTTACAATTCTCACAGCTTGTTGTCACCTCACATTTTTTTGTGGATTTTGTCTGATTCTTCATCAAAGTTGGTATTGTTTGGTACAGCACAATTCAGGAAACAAGCCATACTGTCTTCTGCTTTGAAATGTTCCCAATCTGGGAAATAGAAAAAATGTATGCAACAAATGCTTAAGCTCTTTTAAAACCTATTAAATATAAATAACTAATATGATTTGACCTAGATAGCTGAATGTAATGTATCATAACATCCAACAGAAAAAACCCTAAGTATAAGAGCATTTATATACATTATGGAGACTATGGTCAACCTAGCACACGTGTGTATACAAAACATACATCTTTTTATAACTTCTTTTTTTTTTTAAGGTCTTTTAATAAATAAGCCCTTTACCACCCAGTCCAGTTGTTTGGGGTTTTTTCTTTAGTTGCTTAAAAAAAAAAAAATATCTCACATTTCCATCCTCTTTCAGAGATGGTGGTAGAAAATTTTCTATTATATCTCAAAGTGCAGTACTACTTTTTTTTTTTTTCATTTTAACATTGCCTAGATTTTCCATAATTATGTTTCACACCTGTTTCTCAACTTTGGAGGAAGGAAACTATTATGTGCTAAGCAAAAAGTACTTCTTTCTTCATTTTCTCAGCAACAAAAGTTGATTTTTCTTGGCAAACTTCTGTACACCAGCCTAAGTTTTGTCTTCTGATTATTAAGATTTCTCAGTTTCCATATTTCTCATTTTCCTCATTGAAATGTGTAATCAGCTAAGATATGTAACAGACTGATCCATTTTTCTTGTGTCCTCCATTGTTTCCCCCCCAAACCCTTCTTCCCAAGAGGGTGGCAATCAACCTTCCGGACTTTTTTTCCCCATTTTTGCTTCTCTGTGGTACAATATCATCTTCTTTCAAACTAGTTGGGAGCTTTCTTAAGTCAATGCATCAATCATAGAGGTCATCTGATGCTAAAGAGAAAATCTATTATCGCTACATAGCAGGTTTTTGTTTCGGTTCATAGTTCCAGGTTTGGGAAAATCAAAGATCTCCTTTGAGCTGTGTCTGTTCCATCCTTATCATCTGCAGCCTTCATCTGTCTGTACCTTTACCATCAACAAGAAATATTCTGTGCTTGTGCATATTTCACTTTATCTCCCCTCACTCTCTCTGCAATAATTTCTAATCTGCTTGGAGTCGTAGCTTGCAGTATTACCACAGGGGAGAAATTGTCAAATCAGTGTCTAACTGCTGCTCCAAAGTGCCACATAAGAGATGCTGTTTTCACATGTACAGAAGAAACATGGTTTATTTGGACATAGAGGCCAGTAACTAAAGCCTTGTCCATTCGTTCTTGCCTTAATATAGCCGAGTAGGACAGTTCCTTGGTTCTGGTGTTTCCGTATGCATTTTATCAGCACAGCTGGTATATTCACAGTTATTAAACTATGAAGATCATGTTTACACAATTTATTTTTTGGATTTCTGAAAAACATTCCCCACAAATGCTTCTCTTTCAGCTGATCATTGCTGAGGTTTTTGAATTTTTTGATTTGTTTTATTTTGTTTTTTAAAAGAGTGAAATAATAAGTTTACACAGGTTTATATTGACTGATTCAAGAACACTGTGTCTGTCATAGATTTCAAGTGACTTGAACGAGGTTGCTGTACTTGATTATACTGCTTTCCTCATTGATAAAATAGATACGGTAATGCACAGCATACTTATAAAGAATAATTAAATCATTCAAGATAGTATACAAAATACTGTGTAGGTTTGTCTTTATTCTCTGCTTTTACATGACTTTTATAGATGTGGTACATTTCTTATTATAGAATTTGCTTTCTCTATATAAATGTGTCTTAACCGGTAAGCTCTGGTTTGGTTTTTTTTCAGCATTACTATTTATGCACATAAAGATTTGACATATAATGTAGATGTATTTATTGTACATCTAGAGCCATAAAATATCCAGTAATGACAGACTGCAAGCTACTCCCAACATTTGTGCTCCCCAGAATATTGATATCTGTCATCAATAATACAGGCTGTTGGTTAGGTTGTAAAGCTCCATTACTCGTGAGTGTTATATTTTGAAGTAATCTGTCATGGATGTATTGTAGAGATAGGAGACTATTTATGTTTATGGCATTTTAAGTAACTCAGTAAGACTCTTTAGAATATACAGAAAAGCCTAGTTTACTGTTATCATTGTTCACTTAATCCTATGACCTTGACGTGATAGTATGCCCATAAAGCTCCCTGCGGGTAGTTCAATAAAATAGATGAACCTCAGAATCTAATGATTGTTTCAGCTTCAGGAATATACTGCCTTGTGTCATAAATATTTCTTAAACGTTCAATAGCACTGAACCATTTTAAAACACAATAATGTAATAAACTATCCATCTGTCTAGATTATTAGACTATCCACAAAAAGATGCATAAACCACATGTACTTCTACTGTTCAATTTGAGAATGATAATGATTGTTTTAAAAAATATTCTATATATGCAATGCCAATAGATTAAAATTTAAATGAAGTTATTTCTTAATATATAAATTTACTTATTTTTCTGATTCTTGAGTTTTTTCCTTATTCTCTCCCGGTAGCAAATTATATTTATTGGGTGGGAATGCTCTTTTTTTTTTTTTACAGTCACAGTCTGGATCTAGGAAAGATTAAATTGTAGGAAATGTCTTTTGATAATTTACTAGAAGTTATGTTAGCATTAATGGTAGGAAGCAATAAAAAAGTACGTAAAGTGGAAGCTAAATTTGACGTCTCTTAGGCCCAATTTAGAAATACTACTGAAGCTTTTGAGATACTTTGCCGTAAGAGAGCCTTAATTTTTATGCATAATATATCTTGTGCTGTGTGAAAATGTGGAGGAAAGTAAAGCATGATATATTTGCTTCATGGTGAGTGGAAATGTTGTTTTGGTATTATTAAAAAAAGTTAATTTTTCTTTATTTTTAATGTATAGACATTAAATTTTCCAATTTCTATTAGCTAAAAATGCATCGTGTTCAGAGACATAGTAGTCTTTCACACTGAATAGTACCCCAGCGTCTTGTGTTTTCTGGAATAAAAAGTGACATTTTCGAAGTTGATGACAGCTTAATAGTAGAGGAAATTTATTTAGTGAACTTCAGACAATATTTTCATTGGTATAGTTTCGTACTGAACTGTTGAGCTAAAAATCTATGAAAATTAATTAAGTGAAACCTGTCAGGAAAGAAGAACAGCCAGAAGCAGGAGCAGAATGTGATATGTATCCACCAGAACAAAATGGAATCTGCTGTCCTTTCTGGTTTAGCCTCAATTCAGTACCACTGAGAAACATGAGAGAATAAAAATACAACCCACATTAACTGGCCAAATCAAAAAATTGTTTCTTTTGTAATAGTCTTTCTATTTCAGATCATCATGAAGAGTTAATGAAAATCTCTGTTAGTGTCCTCTTAGAGGACACAGATACACAAACTGTTTAATTGTTCCCCAAGTATAGATTAGTTTTCATTTTTAACAGTCTTGGAATTAAAAACATAGAAAAACTGTGGTTGGAAACTTGTGAAAATGAATGCAAATTTCTCTGATGATGGTCTCAATGATAACTATACTATATATTAGATATTAACAAAGAAGTTGATATAAAGGTTTGAGGCCTTACAGAAGAAAACTGAAGTATTAAAATTAGTATTAAATACTGGAATTTATGTACGATTCAGTAGTGCTAAAGAAATATTACTAATTGTCTTTAAAAACAATGAAATTACTTTTTACATAGAAAATATGCTTTTCTACTTGTGTAAATGGCCAGTCAGTGTATCAATATACTCAGGCTTAATTTTCAGCTTATTTTATGGAGTAATGATACTGTGTATGTTGCTACTTTTGTTTGGTGATGAATATGTTCTCCTCCCTGGAAAGAAACAGATGTGTTTCTTTCTGAATTTACATCCAGGAGAGGCCAGGTACATAATTTTTTCTAATGTGTTGTGTCACAGAAGCTAAATCTACAGGTCATATGTTGGTTTCTGGCTATGGCATTCCCTATATATCTGGATCAATTTTTTTTATAAACTTTAGCCAAGCTACAAAATGTACTATTGCCAGCTGTACATGGAAGTTCAAAAGGTTCTTCTGGTCATCACTAAATTTTTAACAGAGACCTTTTCTTAGAATGTCTTATTCTGAAAGCACTAGAATAGCTCTTTTATTTCAGTGACACAATGACAAATTATCAAGGACGGTGGTCTCAACAGAATATTTATTTAAAGAATTCCACTTCTTTAAAACTATCAACAAATTCTCAATTTTTGTACACTAAAAATAAAAAAAAGTACTTCTAAATTCTTATTCTGTAGTATCAGGATTAAGAAAATACATTTACTTTTCCCTTTATTTTTTTAAAATTAACTTTTCACAATCCCCACAGTAAAGTTCTAATTCTACTGTTTTCTAAAAGGCAGACGTTCCTTAGGAAAAAATCTCAACTGTAAAAATGAAAAGGCCACAATGGAAATTCCCTTACAAGAGAAATTCTAAGGATTCCTGTTATCAGTCATGCTTTCCAAACATTTATAAGAAGTTAAATCACAAGCATGTTTTGAAGTAGCTTTTAGGAAATAATTGGGTTTCCTGGCTGCTGGCTTCTTGGGTTCTCCATGGTTCTAATACTCAGAAGTTTTTATTGTTGATTTTCTCCCTATACCAGTCAGTATTAACAGTTATAAAGGCAAAATACATACCTCCTGCTGGTACTTTTTCAATCCTTTTGGAAATTCATAGATAATATTGTCACAGACATTAGAGAAGGATAAAGGTCAGTGAATGATATAATTGGTATACATATAACTGAATGATGGTATTGGTTCCAGAAATGCAATAAATTGGTAACCTAGAAGAGATGAACTAAGGTAGGGAGAGGAAGATTTTCATACTACGTGACAATTACTCTCTGGCTGATAAACAGCTGTAGATATGATGTCGTCTTGTAAACCTTTGAGTTTAGACTTGGCAGACAACCAAATTCAGAAGGATATTACTTCCCAGTTTTAATGTTCATATCTGACATCAACAGCGAAACAATGAAGTATCAGTTGTGTTATTTTTTGAGCTACCTGATTTTTAAATCAGTAATATTTTTTTTATTATTATTGTGAGAGCAGAAAAGAAAGGGATGAATCTTTTTCCATTCAGTAATCATGCTCAACACTCTACAATTTGTTCTCCTGATGGTAAAAAATGCAATTGGCAACAAAATCAAGAAGTTTTACTAGTCCAGCATTAGTGCAGAAACACTGGAGTTTGAGGTCTTTTATGAGCTCGAATACTTTTCAGGAGTTCTGCGGAAGACAAATTTCCATAATGGTAATTCTAAATTCTGATATGTCTCCACATTCTACAGTTTGCATCAAGAAGGAGCAAAACATTTAGGGTCACTACCTGGTTTCATGAAGGAGGGAAAGAGTGCTGGTGTATTCCAAAATTTAGTCTGTATTTATGTAAAAACTTGCATTCTTTTACTTTTCTAAACCAGTCAGCAATTATGAAGAGGTAACACAGTTCACAGGATTTCTAATCATGGGGTCTGCAGCCCCTTCCTCAGATTTCTCTCTAAACACATCTATAAGTGCAATTCAATTTAAAGCCAATTGTGTGCTGTCTTTTGCAGTATCTAGGTCTTGCCTACCTTCAAACACTTTGCTGTATTTTTGATCAATTAGAAGTTTTTAAATGACACTATACTAAGTAGTTTTTACTTTTCAGTATATAGAAAACAAAGGAACGTAATAAGCATAATTTATCTAGATATTTTGAGTATTGAGATCAGAAATTGAGATATAAAATATTGTAAAATGCTGTTTTGTTTTGCGTGCTGAATTAATTGATTGGCCTCATACATGTATTGGTACCATAATATGAGTTAACTCACAAAGCATAGTTTTTGAATTTTCTTCGGCATTGTAACTTAATTATTTTGAGTTTTGTGGTTTGATTATTTCACAGAATCATATAATCTCTAGGTTGGAAAAGACCTCTGATATCATCTAGTCCAACCATACCTGTCCACTGCTATACCATAAACCGCAGCACTTCATCTACCGGTCTTTTAAATACCTCCAGGGATGGGGGCTTAATCACCCGCCTTGGCAACCTGTTCCAGTGCTTGATAACCCTTTCCATGAAGAAGTTTTTCCTAATGTCCAATCTGAACCTCCCCTGGTACACCATAAGGCCATTCCCTCTGGTCCTATCACCTGTCACTTGGGTGAAGAGACCAACACCCACCTCTCTACAACCTCCTTTTACATAGTTCTAGGCAATGATAAGGTCTCTCCTCAACCTCCTTTTCTCCAGGCTAAACAACCCCAGATCACTCAGTCACTCTTCATAAGACTTGTTCTCCAGCCCCTTCACCAGCTTCTCTGCCCTTCTCAGGACACGCTCCAGCACCTCAAATATCTTTCTTGTAGTGAGGGACTCAAAACTGAACACAGTATTTCTCAAGTAGAATACTGTGAGAAACGCTTTATGGATTTATTTGAATTTTCAGTCTTACAAGTTATATACTTGTGCATATTTCTTAAGCAATTGAGTAATGCAGGAATATTTTGCATGTGATTTTGGGGGGTGAATGAGAATTGGTTTTCTGTGGGTCAAGAAAGCAATAGTAGTAAAAAAAAGAATGTGTTGTTTCCATGATCTAAATGTTCTGTAGCAGCAGCTGAGCAACTCACGGTTATTCAATGCTACATTAACTTTTCCATTAATGCTGGTGCTGTAAAATATGAAGCCCTTAAGCATTGTGAAGTAGCTGTCTGATTTTTGTTGCTTTACATGGCTGCTGTATATTTGCATGTAATAATCATTATATGGATTATCACCATCATTACTTTTTAGAAGATTATTCTCTTCTTGTTCTCGATATACTTAGATACAAACAATAATTAGAAGAGTCTTTAATCATATTTTCTACAAATGCTATCTTTTTAGTTATTTTCTACTAATATTATATGATGGCAGTGCAAGTGTCAACAGGGTATTTTCATTCTCTGTTCCTCTTTCTTTCTTCGCTAGTTAAAAAAACTAGATAAAAAAGCAAAACCAAAGATAACCCAAGAAAACAAAGTAGAGATCATGAAAGACCTATTTTTTTCCCCTAAAAAATTAAACAAACCATCCTATTAGGGGAGAAATTCTTTTTCAGAAATTAAGAGGGTTTTTTTGTAACTTAATAGACATAATGATATTTTCAAAATGCTGGAGTATTTTTTAACTGAATAATATATGGTGATTGGAATTATAGTTATTCAGATTTCTTGTCATTTTTAAATCTTTGTTGAAAATATACACATTTATGGCAATAGTGGATTTAATAAGTGCCATTAACAAATCAGAGCAGCAATTCATGACACTTCCAAGTAAGATCAACCAGGACATGCCAACCATTCCACTCACTCTCCTCTCCAGAATTCACAGTACAGTTCATATGGGAAAGCAAGATTCTTTCTTCAGCTATTAAAGGAATCACTTTATGCCCCAAATAATGACATTATAATCTTGGTAGTGCTAGTACAGTGATACCTCAACACTGAATAAATAATTTTGGTGTTTATCTATCCACCTTGTTTTCACCATCTGTAATGCGTGGATTGTGCTAGTAGAGTGATTTGAAATCTGTTGATGAAAAAAAAGAAGCCCTAAAAATAGTGCTTAACTTATATTTCAAGAGAAAGGTTTTAAATATTTAGTGCTTCTTTGGTTTGATTTTAAACATGCTTTAGTCATTTAATTCTTCAATGAGTTTTTTTCCTATTCCTGAGATTGACAGTGTCCATTGTTTTGATGGTTAAAATCATCAGCATCTGAAACAGCATCGTCTGAATAACAGGATGAGTGTCATGGTGGCTCATTTAGAGTCCTTACTAGCTGCTTGTATCCATTGCCATTGCACTTAAGAGCTGGTTCTGGCATTTTTGGACCAGCATGAAATGGCACACCTGATTTGACTAGCAAGTTCTTGCTTCCTGTTTTCAAATTGGTTTGTTTCATTTCCAGGATTTTCTGCCCCACCTCTCTATCTTACAGATTTTTTTGTGATACTATTTTTTTTTTGCAAGTTCACATGTCTCAGTGTTGGTATTATTTGATTTCTGGTACACATATTAAGAAGAATTTAGTATCCAAATGCTAGAAATAACGTTCTGTATTCAATAAATAGAGAGACTATTCATATTGAGCCATAAGTCTACAAATAAATTTTGTCCTGGTTTCACATCACTACATGTGCAAGAAAGTTAAGAATTTATTTTATTCTTTCCATTATCACAGAATCACACAGAATCACAGAATAACCAGGTTGGAAGAGACCCACTGGATCGTTGAGTCCAACCATTTCCACCAATCCCTAAATCATGCTCCTAAGCACCTCATCCACCCTCACCTTAAACACCTCCAGGGACGGTGACTCAACCACCTCCCTTGGCAGACTGTTCCAATGTCTAACCACCCTCTCTGTGAAGAATTTTTTCCTAATCTCAAGCCTAAATCTCCCCTGGAGGAGCTTGAGGCCATTCCCTCTCGTCCTGTCCCCTGTCACTTGGGAGAAGAGGCCAGCACCCTCCTCTCCACAACCTCCCTTCAGGTAGTTGTAAATTAAAGGCCAATTATGAAAATTTTACTTTAATTTCACTTACTTAGCATCTAACTTAATAATTTAGGAATTTTTCACAGTCCTGTTTAGTATTCATTAATCTGAATAGCAATGTGTTACCAGAAGTTTCTAAGTGTGTACCTACTAATCTAAACCCTCTCGGGTGCTGCTTGGCTCTCATCCCTGGGCTGTATCCTTCCAGCACCAGCACAGGATTATGATTTTTGGCAGTTATTTGTCACATGCTGATGAGAAAATTCTTTCACACTTTTATCCAGGTTTTATTGCCTCCTAAAGCCTGTTCAATGTCTTTCCTGTATCAATGACCAGGCTAGACAGTCTACAGCAGTTTGGCACTTAGAAATGTTTGTGGTCCTGTTTAGGCAGCTCATAAAGAGGCATTTTGGGAATTAAAAAGAAAGGGGTAAAGAAAAGTCTTTAGTGAATAATGAGGATGATTAAGGGATTGGAGCCTCTCTCTTATGAGGAAAGGCTGAGTGAGCTCCATCCATTTAACCAGGAAAAGAGAAGGCTGAGAGGAGACCTTATCAATGCTTATAAATATCTAAAGGGCGGGTGTCAGGAGGGTGGAGTCTTATAAATGGAGTTTGGCAAGAGGACAAGGGGTAGTTGGTACAAACTGGAACACAGGAAGTTGTGCCTGAGGAAAAGCTTTACTGTTGGGATGACAGAGCACTGAGACAGGCTGCCCAGGGAGGTTGTGGAGTCTCCTTCTCTGAAGATATTCAAAACCCACCTGGACGTGTTCCTCTGCAACCTGCTCTAGGTGAACCTGCTTTAGCAGAAGGATTGGACTAGATGATCTCTAGACATCCCTTCCAACCTTGATGATTCTGGGATTCTGTGGTTCAAAACCTGTAGACTATGTTTAAGCTTTTTTATTTTTTTTTAATGGAACGAGATACTAGGAATTGATGGAATAATTTGGAAGAAAAAGAGTTGTGCAAGTAAAAATTATTTTACTAAATCTGTGTATAAACCCCAATGTGCTTGTGTAGATAGTATTGTATAAATATAGGATAGAGATTTTTCTTTTGTAAAATAACTGTTTATACTTTAAGAATCATTTTTTTCTTTGATATCTGGAGGAAAAGGAAAAAAACTCTCTGAACCATTAAATGATTCTAGGTTTGGGAAGCAACTTAATGTAAGAATTTGATATTTGCTTTAATCAAGTATTTTCACTTGAAGTTTTATTCTGTCCTCCTGTTCATTAAAACTGAGTGGAATCTCAAGACACTTGATCAAAAAATAAAGGGAAATTTTATGATCATCTTTGGTATGAAACCAGTTAAAGGATTTAAAGGATTAACAGTACAAGCCAGACCCTTGAGATGAAGAGGAAAAAATATATTCCCAAAAATATCATTTTAACAGTGATTAGCTGTTATCTGGAAAAATAGATTTCACTTCACTCAGTAGAACACTATATTTTGTTGAAAATCAAAGTTTACAAAATAAATTTCAATATTTTTTAATATGGCAGGTGATGAATGTTCTCCTACAGAGGTTATATCAGAAAATCAATATTTGTAAAATTAAAACAGTATAGGTTTGTATTGATCCATGTGGCTAAATCAAAATGAAAGGCTTTGTAACAGCTTTCTTAGAGAGCCTGCTACCCAGTAATGGCAAACTATCAATTTTAGCTTTCCACTGATAAATCAGCTTGAAAATTGGATGTCAATTTTTTCTTTTACTGAAGTAGTGGGGTTTTTTTAATGCCCTCTAACCTTTCTTGATGTGTTAGATTGGTTTATAAGGCTAAGCTCTGCCTTTTTGAAAGCAAGTGTCAAATCTGACATTTAGATATATTTTGAAACAAACCCTAAACACTTAGAGCCTAATTTTTGGCTGCTAGCTAGCTTGCTGGTAATCTCATGTGTGCACCTCTGTATAAACAAACATGTATATATGTTTAATACTGAAAATGACATTGATTTAGCGCTTTAGGTGTATATGTTTCTCTCTTTTCTGATTTCTGGGGTTCACGAAGGTCAGGTCTTCAACTACAGCTTGTAGAAATTAATGCCCCAGAAACTATTTTAGCTTTCAGTGGTTAGGAAGATTGATTTTTCTTTAATTGACTGATTTTCTTTTTTTATTTTATGTTAAGTGAGACTTTATGAAATGGTAACATCAGTTTCAGCTGCAGGTTGTGATGTGTCCTGAAAACCTGTGTAGCTACTCATTGTTTTTAATCATGGAGAAAGGGGGATATGTTTGCTTTTATTCAGAAAATAGACAGCAAAATCCTTTGTAATGGTGGGGGTAAACCCTTTAATCTGGGTCAAATGCAGCAGTTTTCATTGACAGCTGACAGTGCCATACCTTCTTGTCTGTGCAGCAGAATATAAGTTAGCTCAAACGGGTATTGATTGTGAAGTTTTCTGTTTTATAATTACTTTTGGCTGTAGAAAAATGTGGTGTGTATTGATTTAGATGGAAGCATTTGACTAGCAGTTTCCCTTGGCTAACAGTGAGTGTCATCTTTCAGCCATGATAAATGGTAACGCTCTGGGTCAGCATAATTACTTGGTGGTGAAATGAACCTCCTGTACCCTTCTCTCTGTCTCACACCAAGGAACCACCATAATCATCTTCATCTGAAAGCCATGATTTACTGAACTCACCAGCCCCCTAATAAAGTCCTTTCCCTTCTCCCCATGGTATGCACCGCTTTAATTGTGGCTCTGTACTATTACTTTTTTAATGGAATTGTTCTGTTCTGAATCCACAAGTATGATTTTTTTTCCTAATTCCTGTCAGTCGAGCTAGGCCTGGAGGAGGCCAGCACTTGCAACAATCATTTAATATTTAGTGTTTATATATAAATGGGAAAAAGATTAAGGTGTTTGTCATTTTGACACATTGCTTTTTAAGTCTTGGAATCAAATGTTATTAACACACTGGTAAATTATTAGTGTACTGCAGTGGAAATGGCCACGTGAATTTATTGTCAGGAGCCCTTAGTTTTATAGACTCTGGATGTGCTGTCTTTTGAGTACAGATGAAGATATCTTTTCACAATATGCTCCTAGAACAGCTTCATTGACAATAATTTTGACACCTTATTTAATTACAATTTCAAATGTAAGATTTTTTTCAAAGTATTGGCCGTTTTTCTTTTTGCATGTAAGTCTAATAGGTGACAAATATGTTATCAGAAATAAGGAATTTGTGTTTATTGCTAGAATAGAAAACTATGATGATTTGTATTGTTTGGCATCTTTTTAATGTGGAGTTTTCAGTTTGTTATCAATTTTTCATTAAAACTTCGTAGCATTTTTTTTAAAGTGGATTTGTGTTTACTTGCCAGTAGTGTAATATGGCCCTGGAGTAATGACTTTTTGTTAAGTAATGTTAGTTAGAGAAAATCTGGCAATAGTTTTAGATCATTTTAAGACAGCTGTGAAGGGTTTGGATAAAGGTCATTTTCAATGATTGTGCTTAGTTAAATAAATGTGAAGGGTTTCACAATGGGAATCTTGCTTTTCAGTATGCTGTCATAAATTTCCCTTTAACACATCTGGGAATATAAAGTAAAATGTAGTTGTTTCTGCCTTGAAGGCAATGTATTTTATATTTTCCTTGCTTTGTTTGTTTTCCCCTTATAATGCTGTTTATTCACATAACTAGAGTTCAAAGGTTTTACTTTGTCATAAATTAAACCTTCTGTTCTCTGACAGTTTGTGGGACCCGCTGGATATAATTTTCAAATGGTTGTAACTCGAAGATTTTTGCTGAGATTTAGTCATTAAAAGTGTTAAATTTTCTGACAACTCAGCCTCTATTGTGACCCTGGTTCATTGCTTGCTCTCTCCCTTGGCCACAGCTGGCCTCTTGCTCTTCACAGCTGAAAAGTGAAATCAATGCTGGGTCTAACAAAACGCAGATGAAAGCCATTCTGATCATATATAGTCATTTCCCGTAATTTTATCAGCCTTCAGGTTCTTAAATGATCTCTGGAAATCATTGTTTGTTCATGTGAATACAATATCAAATTTTGCGATAAGATGTCCTCTCTTTCTGAAAAGTAATAATTTCTTAAGTGTTAGTAGTGGTATACAGCTCATTGCTATAACGTAACTTTAAAATATACCAGTCTAATCCTTCCCACATTCCCTCCTGAAGAGCAGCACTGTGTAACAAACACCATCCAAGAGCTGCTGGCTGAATGCTGTCGGCTTCAAGCCTTTGGAATCTTGCAAATTGAGATTTTTATGTTCTACAAGGCTCACAGCTAGAAAGTAAGGACTCTTGCCATGTGTCAGTCCACATTGCCATTTCTTTCTCATCCTTTTTATTTTTATTTGAGCAAGATTGGTAGGAAAGCTATGTTGCAGTTTGAGGTGGCAGCATATGATGTAGCTTAATGCTCCAAAGGTCATGGAACTACAATGAGTTTGATGGAAAACAGCCTTTCTCCTTATTTTAAATGGTTCCTGCTTTGATTACAGGCATTTATTATAATTATCAAGAGATTAGTCTGTTGTTATAGAATCCTTGTAATGGAACCATTTAAAAGGAATATAATGGCAGTTTATTGGATTTTGCAAAGGAAAAGAAAAGAGATAAAGTGGTGGTCTTTTTAAATGGATCAACTCCTGCCCTAAGCATACTGATTTTTTTTTCCTTTGTTCAACTTCGTGTTTCTTTTTGTTTCAGTTTTTGGTTACATACTGAAGTCACTCACTTTTTTCAAATTTTGAAGATATTTTTGTAACATTTTCATTGCAGTCTAACCCTATGCAATTCAGTAGTTAAAGACATTCCTTCCAAGAATGATCCTAAACTATATATATCATAGGATCTGTAATGTCTTACACAGCTGCTTTGTGATTTTATTAATGTTCCCATTTAAAAAGTGGAAACAAAAGAATATTGTTTATCAAAAATAATATAAAAAAGAAACTGTGGATTCTCTATTTTATCAGTTGAGGTGCAGCTAGGTTGATTAGCAAACTGCCATAATATTGATGAAGCTTGGTGAATTTCTTCCATGCTTATATTAATTTCCCCTACTTAACAGTTTACAGTTTTATTTACTGCACTTACTCCAAACAAATAAATGTTAAAGTTATAAATCAATCATCTTATTAAAATGTTATAAAATACTATTTGTGACTTGGGAGTGAAAGTATTAGGTGACATTTAAAATAGATAAAATTTTATTTAACTTAGGCATTTTTATACTAGATACTAGTTCATATTTCAGGACCAATGGATTTTACAGTACATGTAAGTGTATTGTATCCTTTTTATGAACATCTTCAAAGGTTTGAGTCAAATCTACGTTCTTCTAAAGAGGAATTACAGAGCCTAAGTCATCCTGCTGAGATTGTGCTGTCCTACGCTTGTTAGCTGAGCAATGGCATGAGTTACTTAGTACTGCTGTTAACCTGAAAGTGAATCGTCTGAAACTTGGTTAACATGGGGCTATTTTGATGGCACTGGGGAATCAGCCCCCAAAAAAACCAGCAAAATACAAGGATCAGATTACAAGTCTGCTACTCTGATATCTGTTGGTTGCCAGCAGAGGAGGACTAGGAGGAGGATAGTATTTCCCTATGAGGCTTTATTGTGATGCTCCCCCAGCATAGCCTCACAGTTTTCAGTAAACTGTAGCTCAGGGACTTCCTGAGCCAGAGGCGATATGCTTGAGTTTAATAACTTTTGGGTTTCCCCTTTATGAAAGGAAACGTCTAATCCCTTAAAGAACCCATGTGAACTTCTGCTGTCCATGATACGGCATAGAACTGAGTTCCACCTGTAGAGTGTTGTGGGAAAATGTTCACATGAAGTGCACTTCTATTTGTTTTGAACTTAGTTTTTGATAACTTTGTGTTCTCCCTAGGTCTTTTCTTACAAGGAATAGTGAGTCTTGTTGCTGATTCACCATCTTGATGCCATTTGTAATATTAAAGATGCATATCATATTCCTCTTAGTTTTAGGTCTGTTCTTTAGCTGAAATTGGCTTGTCCACCCTTTTGGAGGCTCCCCTAGCAGGCTGTAGTTTATTCTGGAGTAGGTCTCTGTTAATCCTTCCAGCTGGAGCTGTTTGACTTTATGTAATATCCAGAGAGAAGAGAATGAAATAGATATGTACTGTTTCTCTTATTCCTCACCCACCCTTTCGCATCTGCAACATGCCAGGTTGTAGCTTTATTGCAGTTACAAAATTAACCAGGAATGACTAAATCTTCCTCAGCCGTATCCACACATCTACACTGACTCAGTATTTTCAAAAAGGGAAACAGAGTAAAGGCTTGGATTCTGAATTGGAAAAACATGGCAAAAGATGAGCCTGGGCCTGAGCAATACGGATGAGTTCTTCTCATTCCCCACTCCAGTTAATGTTTTACTAGTGTACAGAGATAACCTCATGAGAAGAGGCTGACAATGTTCCATTCCAGTGAGTCAGGGAGGAAGCATGTAGCATCTGCCATAGTTTTTCTTGTGTAATTGTATTTACCTTAATACAAGAGCTTCAACAGTCTAGGCATAAATTATTACTGGTGTGTGTGTTTGAGAGAGAAGAATTTCATTGACAAAAATATCCCATTTTTATTTGCCATCACAGGCTTTCAGAGTATCTCAGGAAGGCATTTGCATGGTGAATTGTATTCTTGTGCCTTTGGATGTTGGTTAAGTTAGGGCATGTGTGTATTTCACAATGTTGAATAATGCTTTTGCTATTTTTTTTATACGCAATATGCAAATTAAAAGATACTTTGCTTGGAAATTTAACTTGAAAACTAAGGAGAGAGTGACCATGATTCTTCATTTAGTACATACACGTTTAGCACTGAGTGACACATGGCTTGGGTAAAAAATTAATCAAGGAAGTAGAGACTTTCCAAAGTAGGGAGACATTTCTCTTCATCTTTCTAAGCATTTCCTTGTAGTCCTAGTGCTGCATCTGCTGCTCTCTATGATCATTAGAGAATTATGACTGTATTATGCTCATTTTATTTAGTTGTTTTGGTATCCTGCCAACATTGTCCTACAGAAGTAGAACATTTTTTTTTCAACAATTTATATCTCACTTACACTAGAAAATAATGTAATATCAGAAATGCACTAAACTGATTGCTTTCTTCCTGCTTAATTTCAGAGGCCTGCTGCAGGCAAATGAAGGTTTGGAGATGTTCAGTAAATAGTTTTTTTAAAACATTTATAATTAGCATACCAAATATTATAAATTAATGTGTTATTACCAGCTCATACAATAATCCTCCCTAATATTTCCTGTATTTTCCTTCTACTCCATCTAAGTTTTCAGTGTTTCTTCTGAACCTCTCTGCTCCAAAGGCAGGCTCTGAATGGTTCCATGCCATCAGCCTTTTTCATGATAGCAGAGTAGACCCTAAGGGAAGAAATGACTGAATCAATGCATTTGTGACTATTAAGTGGTGAGTGATAAAACCCTAGAAATTTAGTGTCAGTTCCAAACTATGTGTTTCCTTGAACGTGAGATTTTTCGTGTGTTTCTTTTCTACTATGTAAGCTATGCTGTGCAGATATTCATGAGTTATCGGCAAACAGGTCTTTGTTGAACAGGAATTGATGGTCTGGCTGCTGACCAAAGGCTGGTTGGACAGCATCAACAAGACTCTATCAAGTAAAGAAATTTCAGCAAGTGATTTATTTACTGATAGGGAATAAGTTTGGAATCATAGTTCATTCTCACTGGTTATCAGTCATTACAGTCATAGACACATTGCAGTTGTTGTTAACGGTCATTTATTCATTATCAGTCTGTTGAATTATCAGGAATTAATCCTTAACAAAGTGGTTTTAAGTGTGATGGAGGGTAAAACAAGTGTATCTTCCTACTACTGTACATAGATATCATGGTACAATGCCATTTTCCTAACCTTTCCCTGAAGCTGAATAATAGAAATATTACATATTTTTTTCCAAGGGATAAGATAAATTGAAGCAGAATGCTTTTTTCCCAAAACCACACAAGAAACTTTTGACAGATTCAGTGTTGGCTTCTTGGTCTGTAATTCAGCTTTACTACTCCATGCTATTAAATTATAGCTATTATTGCTATTAAACCAATAGTAGATCCATTATATATTGTGCCTTGATTTGTATGTGCAGTTTGGAACCACATCACTAGTTGCAGAGGTTACAAAGTATCTACAGAAAGACAGGGATGCTTCAAGTCGATGATGAGTATGACTAAAGCAACTTCGTTTAGATAGTTTGGAAGAAAAAAGACTGATGAAAGTTCTTAATCTACAAATATCCATCAGTAAAACAATATAGACAAAAGAACTAAACTGCTTGTTCTTCTACTGACAGGACAAGGAACCTTATACTGGTTCAGTTAAACATTAGGGAAAAAATAACACAGCAATACCAAGTACAGGCCTGGTGTGTATGTTTACCCACCAAGTACTGCTTTTGTTGCTTAAATAAAGCATATTTATACCAATAAAGAATGAGACAAAAGTAGAATCTACATTCATTTTCGATATACGAGATTAATAATCTTTCAGAGTGATTTAGCAGCTTTTCACACTGGTGTTAATTAAATCCATTTCTTACTACGCAAGTAGGAAACTTTCCACTAATTTGGCTTTTTGGTTTGATTGTTTGCTACTAAAAAAAAAGAAAAAAAGCTGTTTTAGAAAGCAGAAAAAAATAACAAAATAACTAAAAGTAATGTCTTATTTGGATGTAACAATTAGCAGTTTCTGTATATCTTTGCCTAACAGTGCTCAATCTTAGTGTAATAAAATACATTGATATGTCACCAGTAGCTTAAAGCATTTTCTCAAATTTTAGTGCAATTAAGCCCCTGGCATATGTCCTGAAACATGTCTCATTTTAAATACCTTGTTTGCTTTAGTGGAATTTCTCATAAGCTTATACTTAAATAAACTTATACTTCTTTTTAGAATTGGGCCTAAAATATATTTTTTCTTTAAAAATATGTATAGACTACAGTACAGATTCAGACTCAACAAAATAATGTTGTTGATTTTTTAGCATCATTATTCATTAAAAAGAGTATTGTTATATTTATTTAACTAGTAGGCTTGCTCAGTTGCTTTAACAACGTAGTCTCATTTTTTAGAGTGTCAGCTTTTTGTTTCCCTATGCTTGAATTTATGTATTTTTTCTTTTCTGTATGGATATAATTTTCTGTTCATTATTTTGTATCAATTTTAAGGAATTATGTTTCCAGTAAGACATTTGCTGTCTGCATCTGGTGATTTTGAATGCTGGCCCTCTGATTCTCCAGTGCTGTTTTATAGTAGTAAAACATAAACCGGTTCTTTAAAAGAGGAGCTTTGATTTCTTTTTAATTGTATTATATTTACAGATTATGTCTGTGTATTTTGTCTGTTTCATATATCAGGATTCCCTTTAGCAGGTCAGTCACGTGATGAAAAGACACCTCCATGTAACTTATTGTAATATAAGACTAGGATAAGTCAATCGACCACTTTCTCCAATTCACTCATTTAACGGGATCGGTATAGCTTATAATTCTCATTTTCTCTGTCCTGCCTCTTGGATTTCAGTCAGTCATGTGAATTCTCTGACCTGATCCTTCCCTTGACAATTCAACACAGGTCTTAGGTGCCAGATTGTTTTGTGAGAACTCCGCGTTTTTACTTTACTGTTGAGAACTTTGTTACTTGAGACAAGAGCAGTAGGATTCCTATCACCCAACTTTTCCCAAGGTGCAACTACTTCTCTCCATCACCTATGAAATGAGCCCGAGTTGATTAGTTAAACATCAATAATGTTGACATCTTAAGTTAGATAAAAGGAATTCAACTCAGCTATCATTTGGCATAATTTGACAATCTTAATCTTCCAGTAAATTGCAACTGTTAATTGCTAGTATTAACTTCCCAGTAATTGCACTGTGCCTTCCAGACTGCTAGAAAGGAAAACAAAATGTACCAGGTCATAGGCAATGTGGCCCCTATGGAAAATGCAGCTTCCAAAAATAAGTGATAGTCAACCTCACAGCATCTTCAAAGATAATTTCTATTAACCTACATGGAGGTGATTTGAAACAGTTAAACAAAGCAAGAGGTTCAAAAAGAATGAGGTGGAGAAGGGAAAGAGCAGACCGTATTTTCCACCAAGCTGGTCTTTAGAAAGAACCTCTGAGGCTGGCGTGACCTGCTTCATGGCTCTTAACCCACGTGACTTTTCAGCACTTTGAGAGCAACTCTTTCCCAGGGTCCATGTCACAAGGAGCTTTGGCAGAAAATATTCTAGATGATCCAGATTCACTGCATGCAGAAAGTAAGGCAAAAAATGCCGTCATCAAATTGCCTTCAGACCAAGGTACAAACTAAGCCCAGCATAATTTTGTCTCCCTTTCTCTCACTTTTGAACTACACCAAGGATGCTGTCTTTTCTTAACTCATACCTTGTATTTCGTGGTCTTGTGAAGTTTTAGATTTTTGCTTTCTTGGATCAGGAAATTTGGCTACCGGTACTCTGAAGGGAAAATAGTACTTTCTTCTGTTCCCCTGTATATGGTTCCTCCCCACAATGATTGTCTACCCGAGTACTGATCCAGTCAGTAAGGTTTCTTTTCTGATGTAGTAATAGATGGGTTTGAACTCCTGCTCTTATTTCTTATCTTCCATGCAAACTATGGCAAAGTCTTAAAAAAAAAAGAACAACCCTGCAATGAACATGTAAAAGATGAAAGCAGCTTAATTAGCAAGATTGAGAATCATAATTTCTCATAGTGATTCTACCCAGAAAAGTGATGGGGTATTGTGTAAATCTGTTAAACTGCTGCTACTGATTTTTCTTTGACTGCAGTATTCATTTACGTGAGACCATACAGCCAAATATGCATTCTGTATTATATTTGTAAAACATATCCCTATACAGAATCTTACTATACAATATCAACTGAACTTTGAAAGTACATGAAAAATGCAGAAGATACATACGGTCATGTCACAGATTTGTGCTACAGGCAAGGGAAAAATCAACTGTCTCACATCACGCAGAATTGCTTAAGAGATTAAGTAGCTAAAAGGAAGGAAAACGTTACAGAATCACAGAATAACCAGGTTGGGAGAGACCCACCGGATCATCGAGTCCAACCATTAAAAGGTTCATTAAAAAGACCTTTAAAAGACCTAAAAAGACCATTAAAAGGTCTCTCCAGAATAATGGATTGTCAAATACTTTGTATGCAAAAATTCTTTAAAGCTATGCTGCTTACCTTTCAAAACATGCAAAATAGAGATTTTATTTTTTATTTTTTTCCAAGAAGGAGCACAAGGAAGTTTTAATTCTGTGTTATTTTTTTTTTATGTCATGTCTGCATCTTCTCCCACAAGTTTTGCAGAGCCAAAAAAAAATCATTAGGTCATGCTGATGTATTTTGGGGTGTTTTATTGTAGACTGTTTCCATACTTCTACTACCCCTTGACTGTCAGAAATGAGGTATAAATAGAACAGTTTTGATTTACTTGCCATGCTGTTTTTTTAGCTCTTACAAAAATTCCCGGGAACAAAAAAAAAATCAAAGTTAAGATTACTTTAGCATTTATTTGATAGTATTGCAAACACAGTCTCTATTAAAAAATCTATAAGATTCATGACTGCACCACTTGGCAAATGTTTATTTAATCAATATAAGTTGCATGTTGTGGATAGGAATAGCTGTTTACACTAGTCAAGACATAGCCACTAATTGGGCCAGCATGCCTTTGTTTTATTTCTTAAGGGGTTTAAAGTTAGATGTGTGCTTTGTCTTAACTAATGCTGTATTTCCAGATGATACTTGGGAGAAAAAGAAATCTGTCCCAAAAAAACCCTTACAGAAAGTGTAAAACTTAAGACTTATATAAATTCTTAATTAAAAAAAAATCTAGTTACCAACCCTGAAACAGTATTTTGCAAAAATAATAATTGAGTTAAAATAGTGTATTTTTAGACTTGTATTTTAATAAACAGCTCTGCATGATGGAAATTAAAATAATTGCCTAGGTAAAACTTTATTATTTATTTATTAGGTTTTGATTACTGTTGCTGTTCATTGAAAGGTTTCAAGGAAGATAATGATTTCATCTCAATGCCAGGTTTATGTTACCTGTCTTTAAGCAGTTGCAACTTGAATAATTCATAAAGCTTTGAAACAGTAATTCATTATGAGTTTTTAAGAAATAATATTAAATAAAACCTGTGTGTTTTAGTTTTAGAATAACACTAAGCCTCAATCCTCTTATTTGTATTATAAGCAGAGCTCTAGATTTTTGGACACATCATTGCTGATTTGCCTTGCAAATGGACTGTAGTTTGTATGCTCAGTAGCTTCTTCACTAGTTTGTTCACAAAGAATTCAGGCACCTTAATCTGCGTGTCTGGAATGGAATGGACAGTTAGGGCAGCATCCTCAACAGCCGTCACATGCTATTCCTACTTACAAGTCTAAGCTTTCGGCATTTCTACTTTAAGTAAGCCAGTGAGGCACCTAAGTTTTCGAGAGCTTCCACAAGCTCTCTTACTTTGGATGCCCGCTTTGAAAACTTGGGACTGTTTTTTTAGTTATTCAAGCACAGTAACCCTAACTAAAAGCAACTTTTAGCCAGTGTTTAACTCTTTGGGAATTGCAGATAAATCACAAAAGCCTAGGGAAAAAACTAGGACTCCATTGTCCCTAGTTATATATTTACTGCGATATATAACAGTGTTGAAGTACAGAGTAAATTGCTTTTCTTCTAAAGGTGCCTGTTTTTCTGTAACATCTAAAAAAAATAAAACCAAAAAACATTTAGGTTGGCAATAGCTGTTTGGGGGGGATTTGGGTTGGTTTTTTTTTCTTTTTAAATTGAGTTCTGTGCCAGAAGGAAGTCGGACAGTGACGACGTTCTAAACTAGGAGCAAAGTGTGGCTACACAAGAGAGTTCTCTTTCCATTGGTCAAAACGTCAGTTCATTTAGTTTTTCTGCAACTTTTTGTTCACCCTTCCAAGGCAAAACTGGGTCACCATGCTTCTGACTCAAATACATTTTGATATTCTTGGCTGGAAAACAGAACAGAAGTAGGAAGCTATATTATCAGACAAATGCTATCTGCAGAACTGTTGCTGGAAGAATATCTAATATTTGAAGCTCCAACAGATAAACTTCATTGAATACTTGATTGAAAAAAACAACATGAATTCTGTAAATACCTTAGGTAGTATCAAAGAACTTTGTCTATTAAAGTTAACCTTGTTTTAAAAAAAAAGCAGCATCTGAATGGCAAAATTAATAATTATCTTAAAACATTTTCCATTTATTAAATCAGCATTTTATTTTGTTAGAATTAAGATAAATAATTTATTTTCTGAGATGTTTATCGCATTACTTATGAATTAAAGCTGCAAAATGGCAAAATACTCTTCAGGCAATTTTTCAAAATAGTTGTACAGTTTCATGTGAACTCCTCTTTGTTGTGTTCAGACACTTTTATTCTTCTTTTATACACAAGTTATTTAAGGATCAAAATAATATTGTAACCAGTAGGTGTTATACTTGTAAAAACAGAAGAAGAATTGAATGGAGATTTTTATTTAAATTTTTTTTTAATCAGAAAATAATATTTTGGTTAAATCTTTTGGTGAAAAATTGTGACAGTATAAATTGCTATGAGAATTCCTGATGTTTTCATTTTCATTTTTTAAAATTAATAAAACCTGGATTTCTTTTTTCATTTTGAAATTTTATTTTCATGTTGTATTTCTTCACAGCAGGAATGCATAAGCTGAAGTCATGGTACCTATTTCTGGTGTGATGTTACAACAAAATTAATAGATAAATTGTAAAATAAATGGGGAGAGTGTCTTGAAATTGGAAGACCATTTGCTAGATAAATCATTTTTTGTGTCATTGAAACTAAGATATTTCTACATTTTAATAAGACGAGATACACACTTAGTATGGAATATGTTTTAGTTTTAGTCACCTACAATTATGCATCTAGTTTAAGCCATTCTGTCTGTCTCTTTTTGCAGTTAGCTAAGAAAGATAGAGGCAACCTCATTACACCATTCATTCCATCTTGGAGTTTGTTATAGTTTGGCATCATAGTAGTACTTATGAAATCTTAGTAAGTATGCAGCTGTGCTGAGGTGGTATGACATAACAAAAGATGCATAAAATATAAAAACATCCTAAAATACAGTACATTCTTTCAAGACATTTTCCAAAAGTGAATTTTACCCAAATTTTCATTGAATTGAATACTTTAAAAAGGTCTTTTGGCTTTTAGGGATTTTGTTTCTGCTTTGTTTGGAGCTCTGACAACACATTCTGAAATAGAAGAAAGGTTCCAAACTAGAAATCTGAGTTAAACCACAGAGTATTGTTCAAATCACTTTCTTTTAATTTTCTTCAAAGATAGTATTCCTATTTATCTTAATTTTAGTAACCTTGAAAGAAATTATGTTTTAGTGTTTCTAGAGGTACAATTTATTATTCCTAGCATTTGGTGCACTTGTATTCTGTTGTTATTGATATTTTGTTGCTAAAAGGAAATATTCTGATTCTGGTGAGCCAAATGCTGACAACTTATGTATCCACTTTTTATGTTGCCTCAGTTGTTCTTTTAATGTCATTGGATTATAAAAAATAAACAGTATAAAATGTCAGGAATTTTTTTTCCTTAGCTGTACTATGTGTACTGTCCTACTAATGCATAACAGTGTTTGCATAGAATTGCCAAAGTTACCTTGCATTACTTTATGTTTTCTATTAAAATAATTTGATAATTCGAAAAAATCTAGTTACCTTTAGTTTTACTTTGTTGAGATTTGAATTATCGTCATTTCCATTGCTAAGTTTTAAGAGGTACAAGATTTTTTTCTTAGTTCCCCCCACAGCTTTATGCATGGTTAATTTTATTTCCCTAAAAATACTTCTTCTTGGTATAAATTTACTACTTTTTAGTAATAAAGCAAGCATTACAAAATTAACATCTCATTCTGGAATCTACATTTTATAAAAAATCTTAACTATTAGGATAATTGTTAGTCCTTCTTTTTGTGTGTGTGTGTATGTTTGTGTGTGTGTTCATTATTGGTTTGTTCCTTTAGACTCTCTGTAACATTCTAACATCTTCAGTCCCTTAACAAATTGTCTGCATTTTATATAAGTTTTCCTGATGTTCAGAAGCAAGTTATCTGGCCACACAATATAATTTGGGAATTAATTGCCTTAGAAGTTTGTGTTTCAGGTACTTCCATAGCTGAAAGGAATATCTCTATGGCCACAACCTCACTTTCACATCTACTGTCACTATTCTTCTTTCTGATATCTCATGTAGTTGAAGCTATCACATCTAGAAAGATTTCTGTTTTCAGTGTCTTCTTTCCATTTTTCACCTTTTGAACTTCAGTGTCCTGGATTTTTTTCATGGAAAATAAGTCATAAGAGTTTCAGGAGTTGGAGGAGTTCCTTAGGAGTATATATTAAACATACCTTTTTCCGGTGCCTACGGAGGGGTAAAAGCTGCATAAATCACCACTCTCTTTTCTGACAAGGATGCTACACTTCTGAACAATTATTAGTAAATTCTTCTCCAGGAATTTGGTGGATCTTTAGTCATCTTCTGATAGTTCTTGCTATCTTTTTATTTATAGCCTATTCTCTGTTCCTCTCAGCTTTGTCCTTCATTATTAATTCAAAACAATTAGTAACATGATAGTAAGAGGGAAACTGTGTTGGCGGTTTTCTTTTTGCTATTCAAAGGTGACTCCTCTGCTCCTGTTCTGATGGTCAGTGGTCATATTTTCTGTTACTTTGAGTTCCTATGTGCTCTGTTTCACCCTTATTTCAAAGTCTACATAAAACCCTTTCCCCTCCACCCAAAACTTGCAAAGCTGCAACACACAAATACTGATCTCTGTAAAAGTTTGCATTCATCCTTCACAAGTGTAGAAAACTTCAAAATTTTTATTTCCTATTTTAAAAACTTTTACCATTCTCCACAGGGAAGCCTGTGGGTCAGCTTGTAGGTAAACTGCTGGTAACTTGTGCTGCACATACTATCAGTTGCACTAAAATGAACCCTTTTGTTCCCTCTTCATAAAGTAATCATAGAACCCCACAGATCATCCCTAAACTTCACAGATTTCTGGATTTCACTGCCTTAAATAAAAGTAGCTAAAAATCACTAGTCTTAAAATATTATTATCTAACAAATATTCTTGATAACCCAGTTCTTAGCAATTGATCCATCTGTAATTATTCATATGGATTTCTTTCACTTTCCGTCCACTTTCACAGTTATTTTTCTTCCACTGGTTTCCAGAGTCATTAGTTTTCTTCTCACATAGTTGTTCCTTACAAATGTGCTACTTCTCAGGTTTTTCCAGCTAAGTGTTGCTTTTTCTTCACCAATCAATAATTGTATTTCAAACCTTTCATCTATGCTTTTCAGTTTCTTTGCATCCTAATATTTTGTCTTTATGGTTTCCCATTTCCCAGTGTCATGGAAAATATTGCTGGAAGAAACATTTTAATTTGTCCTTCTGTTTCACTCCTGTTCCAGCAAATTCATTTAAATGACTATTATCTGTTGGTTAGAGCCTATTACTGTTCTTTTTTTACTTCCTCTCTGCCTAACTCTAGACTTTTCTATAAAGTCTTTTCCATTTTTAGGGCTCTGACTTTGTCTACATTTGTCCTCAAATTTCACCAGTCATTCCTGTCTTGTGTCTCACATTGTTTTTTCACATTTTGGCAGCCTTACACAGGAGATACCAAGGTACCTCTCATCTCTCATGACAAGAATAGAACAGTGCTGGCATGCCTTCTAGACATGCTACTGGGATGTAAGGCATCTAGTTGTCTGTAAGGCACCTCCTGCTGTCTGTGACCAGGACACTAACTGCTTAACCAAAAACTTGTAGCCCTACTTCCAGCAATCCATATATCATCCATGAGAATTCCCTAAGACATATCTGCCCACTTCCTTTCAAAAATTACAATATGAAACTTCTCATGCACTAATGGAGTAATTTCATATGTACAAAAAAAATTTTAAAAATAAATATCACCTAAATTTCCCTGAATATTTAGCATCCTTCTATTTAAATGGTAAGCTCTTTTTCTGAAACTTCTTCCTTTCTACTCTGGAACTCTGCCAAATATATTCTTCATGTTTAAAAGTAATAATTCTTGTGCAGATGTACTTAAGAGAAAAAAAATATATTTCTGCTTATAACAATGCCTAAAGATTTTTAAACTCCTGTTGGTAATACTTTTACCATTTTTTTCAATTTTTATTCCATTAGGTGTTTCTCAGGTTCATTGACATCTTTATTCCCTATGATGATATTTCTGGGTTTTACTATTATTGGTTATCAATTGTTTTGTATTATTCTTAGTTTTCAGTGTTTCTAGTTTTTATTTTCAGGATCTGTGGCATACCCCTTGGAAAAAAACATAATGGACCTTTGTGATTTTTGTAACAAAAAACCATCTTTTGTCTGCATAGTATCTATACTAGTTATGTTAATAAAGGCTTCTGATATTTCTTTCTATTCATGTACAACAAGGTTTGATTTTCTTTTAGCCATTTTACTGTAGTATGTGATTTTTTAATGCCTATTTCATGGTCTTGATAAAACCAGCAATCACTGTTTCTGTTTCAAGCACAGTCAGAAAAACTATCAATCTGATACAATTATTGTACCTGTTACTCTGCCACTTCTGAACAGTATTTGCTCTTTCATTGTTACAAAAGAATTTTACTACTTAGATCTGCTAGTAAATAGGTTTATATTTTGTCATGTACTTTGTAACTATAATAAATGTTACGTGAGTAATAATTTGTAATTGTATTTCAAGTATCCTTTTACTTTTTTTTGTAATGTTACAGATTTTCTGTTCTTAATTTTACCTTAGGGAGATGCTTTATACTTTTCAAATAAACATTCTTTCTCAGTTTTCAAAACATAGTCCTAGTTCCACAGTGTGAAAAGAATAGTTTGTCCTTTTTAAAATATGTTAGAGAAAAACAGCCAAGACTAATTCTTGAAATTGTAGATCATCAATTCTTTTCCTTCTCTGTGCAGTTTCCCAGTATTACAAAGACTATGAATTCTCTGACATCCTTCCAGTTCTGTGACCCACCTCATTTTTTCAAACTTTTTCCCCTTTCCCCCCATGCCTGAAGGGTTTTTCCTCTTCATTAACATATTCAAACTTAATCTCTTCCATCTGGCAGCCCAGCCTTTGGGCTGCAGTCTGAGGATCTCTTATGGACATGTGCCCTACTACTCTCCACTGTTTGTGTTTGACTCTAGTTGCTGTAGCTGTAGCAAACTACATTTGTACATGAACGTGGACTGGGTTCCACAGCCGTGATGCTGCTGTCATGGGTGCTGACTGCCCGCAGGGTGGACAGAGGCTTGCTGTTTAGTACAACAAATATTCATAAAAAAAACCAACTAAACCAAAAACAAAAAAAAAATTTCCCATATACTTCTTCTTAGCTGGGGCTGAAGAAGTTAGAAAAGTTGTTTCTGAAAAATCTGAGCTTTAGAGATGTTATGAAAAGGTAAGGAGGACTTTGCTTTTCAGGCTGGCTTAATATTCCCTTAAATTGGTTTGGTGGCAAAGTGCTACACAGTTTCTCCTCCAAGAGTGTAACTAGGCTACCTGAAATACTTTAGTCCATCAATAATCTTTGTCCCCAGATATATGGAAGGTGTTTGCTCTAACTTATCAAAGTCCACATTGGCTGTCTGGGTTAGCATAAAGCCACTTTGCCTTTCCATTTCATGTTGGCCTTCAACAAGGTAAAATACTCTTCAAAGAAGGAGAATGCACACAGTGAGCTGCTAAGTGGACAGCAGTGGACAATGAAATAGAATCTGTAATCCTTCAATAGCTATAATAAATAGGGCTTGTTTCATTAAAATTGCACGTCCGAGTCTGTATTAATGATATGAAATACTGTACATCTGAAATTTAAAATTAAGTTTGTAATAAGCACACCACTCCAAATAATTTTTTTCATTTTTAGTAACCTTGTAATATCACTAGTTTCATACCAGCCATCATTACGATAAGAATGATAAAGGCTTATATTGGATTATATTGCAGTTGGTAAAGAAATTGTCTTGCCAGTTAAATTCACGGTGTGGACTTATTCATGTGTTCTAGGGTGCATTTTAAGTAAATATTTGGTTGAAATTATACAGATATATTTCTTTTTTGAAGTATGTAGGAGTAGCTCATGAATACTTGTATGAATTATCAGTTCTTAAAAAAAATAAATTCATTACAGTATGCTTAGATGCACTTTAACATTCAAATAAGCCTGATCCAAAATGTCACTTAACTGGTATAAAATATGAGGGAATGAGAAATTATATGTAAACTACTTGTCTGTGGAAATAAGGATTGTTAATTAATAATATACATTATTAAGGAAAGTAAAGCTAATTGTATATTGTACTTCTTGCAGAAATAAATTATTAAAATGACTTGATTTAGTCAATTTACTTTAAGGAAAAACAGGTTGCAGCATAAAGAGATGAGAATCATTTGCAGACATGCTCTCTTCTAGAACTGACTTGTGTCCAGTCCAGTGTTGAAAGTGTAGTTCTGCTTGATTTACAGCTGTCATTTAGAGCTGCCTAAATTCTTGAAAAAATCTGAAACCCTGAATAATATCCATAAGATTAGTATAAAAGGATTTCTAAATTACTGTAATATAGTGACTAGATAATGTAATACTAATTCAGTCCATATCTCTGGACTTTTAAAGCAGGTTAAAATCTTAGTTTTAGGCTGTAGTATTTTAAATCTAACGCAAAGATGTAATAATAAAACTTTTTAGGAAGATTCCACAGATTCATCTATCTATAATGCAAGTGATAAAACTCAGCCATTCAAAACTTTCTGGAACTATAGCCGTTAGCTTTTCAGGCATCTGCTTACTAACAGTAGGACAGGAGAATATGTCTTTTTATTAATTATGTTGCTCAGACTCAAGGATAAATCTGAAAGTAACTGATTCATATTCAGGAACCTCCTCTTTAGGGTTCAGGTGCCATCTTCCATTATTCAGAAGTACATAAGAGCATTGTGGGATAGAGTCCTAACTCTGGGAAGAAACTTCAGTTGCGTTTTAAAAAGCCATATAATTCATGATTAGGAATTAGGTTTGTATACTATTATTTAAAAATTAATTTTTGTTTTACACCATTATTCCATATTTCAGACTTCAGTGCCTGGTAAACCTTTGACCCTGTTTTGGATCCCCAAAATAGACTTTATCCTCTGACAATTTCATCACTTCTTTATTTAGCACTTCGTCAAAATAGTGACTTTGAAATCTGTTTTACTTTCTGTTGATAATATACAGTGTTCTTTAGACAGAATAATGAAATTAATGGATTACCAGATTAAATGCAGAACAAATTAAAAATGTTATTTTTTAGTCTTTGAATGTTTCTTAATTTCGTATGTTTTTGGTTCTTATGTAGCTGTATCACTCTTATCAACCCTATCAATCTTGATAATTGTTGTGGGGACAAATGAAATTTCAGAGACCCCTTGTGTTTAAAAGTGTTCTCATTAGGATCTTTACTCCTATTTCATCATGCTTTACTCTTAGATGGAAGTAAAAAGGGAAATTTTCTTTCCTTTCAAAGAAACTACTATGCTCAAAAGCCTTTAGGATCACCTTTGATAGCATCAGTTTAAAACATAGACTAGGAGTGTGCAAGAAGGCTTTAAGCTTTATCTTTTAAACCATAGGACAATTTTCTGCCCATTTTTGCATTCATATCACATAAAGGTCAGAGGGACTTAGCAGTCACAATAAAATTATTAAGTGCTCAGTGTAGGGGGAGAAATGATGGACCGATACTTCTGGCTAACATGGCATCTGTGAACAAAAACTGTATCATAGTACAAAGCCAAAGTAGGTTATTTTACTTAGCAAAAGATATTTCCGTCTCATAGCATGCAGGCCAGGCCATTAATGGGGCATCTTCCCACTGTGAGAGCTCAGATGATCTGAAATGCTCCAGGTAAGGAAGCAGCTCCCCCTAAACTCCTGAAGTCGCCTTCTCACTGCTTGTAGATAAGTAAAATGCCTGTTCTGCAGGGCAGCAGTGAAAACCTTCATGCAGGCTCAAGCAAACAGAGAAAATGTCATTCAGAGTGAAATACACCAAGTAAAAATGATGTTGTGCTGCTTCTGAAAATTTGTAAGTGACTAGAAGGTATGCTGCTACATCCACTCCCCTTGGTCCTCTGCCCTCTTGGGTTTCCTCTGGAAATGACTACCAGCACAGAGCTTCTCAAAGTGAAGGTACTATGCTGGCTGAGCTAACACCTAGAAAAATCCCACAGAGACGTATCCTATACTTGTGGGTTGTTGTTTTTTTTTTTTAAATCTACCTTTTGTCCACACATCTGTAGGGTTCTGCAGATAGATTGAAAATAACTCGTTTACGGCAGTGATTCCCTAGTTACAGTCTGCAAGATCAAGTTCTGCACAGGCATTTTAAGCGTATAATGTGTTCAATTACAAGTTTGAAGATAAGGATGCATTCACAAATATTCTGTGTATTTGATAGTGATCCAAGAAGTTTTTAAAATGTTGCTTTGAAATACAGTTTTGCCCGAATATTCCACAGTATACTTATAAAATTGATGTGGGAGATGCTTGTGTTTATAAGAAGTTCTCTGAAAGTGGGGCTGTTCATTTCTTTAGAACTGACGTTGAATACCAGATGATTATATATGTGTAAGTTCTGACCTGAATATAGATAACAATGGTTTATATAATTCTACAGAAGTTTAATATTGCTTTTGAATGTAAAAAGGCAATGTAACACAAAGATGTCCATGGTTGTTAATGGCTTGTATTAGCTGGAAGCAATAAAATCATCCTAGTACTCTGTTAGTGCTGGAATAATAATTTACCAAGACAATTACCACATGGTTGAATTTTTTTGCCACTCTAATTCAGTGTTATTAATAATGAATAAAATTGCAATTTTCTCACGTTGCTAGGGGCAGTGGGGAATTATTTCAATGAATATTTCAGCACATTAGTTTAATCAGAGTTCCACAAAATTCAAGTGGGCAATATTTTATACTTCTAAGTTCAGTCTGCTAAGGGACCATAGTCATTAAATTGCAAACTATTTGCACTGAGGTCCATTCTATGATTTACAAGCCTTGTTAAAAACACTGTAAAAGAAAGCAAGCTGTGCCATTAATACTTGTAATTTGATACTGCATTTGTTAATGGGCTCAATGTGATTAATGTTTTTAGCAGCAGGCAGAACATTTTGAGACAAGCAGTGCTGAGGTTTATAATATATAAATGCATGTAAAGAAATGTTAGAATATTGTAAGTTTTAGCAATATATGTTTTTACAAGATTGTATTCCTGAAGCAGAAAATTATACTACACTGCATGTAAATACAGCTCAAGCTGTGGGAGGTGCTGATGTGCATATTCTTTATTTCATAGCCAGCTACATGACTTCTGGCGCCTGGATTACTGGGAAGACGATTTGCGCCGGCGGAGGCGGTTTGTTCGCAATGCTTTTGGGTCTACTCATTCTGATGCGCTCCTAAAAGCTGCTGTGGAATATGGTCAGTACTAACTCCTCCTTAAAAATATAGCTTATAATGTTTTCTTGATATTCATGAATCCCTGAGAATACTGTCCCTTCTTTTCTAAGGACATTTTTGAGAATTCTTAGAACATATTCTTAGAAAAGAAATTCTTTCAATTCTTACACTGTAATGAAGCAGTGGACTTGAGCTTATGGTCTGTTAAATTCTCTGATCCCCAAGGGATTCACATTATACCTCTCTAGCATTCCCAGACGCTAATTTTGAGACACTGGTAAAAGTAACTGCACTTGTCTCTCTGGAGTAACAGAACTAAACTGTTAGGCCATCAAACTAATGTGTTGTAATAGTTCCATTGGAGACCTTTTGTGAATGAGGTCTTAACTGGTTGTAAAAAATATCAGAATTTTTATCCTGGTGTGAGTAATCTCAACCAAAAGTTCTGCCAAACATGAAGTACATAAAATCTTGATTAAAAATAATTATTGTAAGGATACTTGTGATTTGAATAGTGAGCTGACTACATAGGAGCAGCACTCTAGGAACTTAAGGAACACATGATGTTTGATTTTCATGGCAAAGTAGCTGGAGTATAAAAGAGGAAGGAGAAGCATACTTACTAATTCCCTTATATAATCTAAAGTATTCATATGTTTAGCGACCTCTGTACAGCAGACTGAACCTGAGTACTCTAAAAGTCTAAAAGGTATTTGTTTTTCAGGTTTAAGCTGCGATACCTCTCTAGAATATCAGGCAGATGGGGATTTGCCCTTTTTTTTTTCAATCTGCAGTACTGAAAAAACAAAATTTCGGGATTCTTTAGCATTTAGGAGTATGAACCTTTCAGCTGATGTGTAGCCAAAGGCTAATGTTGCCAGAAGTTCTAAATATGATAATAAAGCTAACTGTGTGACCCACACATTTGTCCAACTTCACAGGTTGTTGAGACAAATAGCTGGGATTCAGACAATGGTAGATATAAATGTAAATGAGTATCTGTGTGTGTGGTTGTACTAGCTAGTGTAATTTAATACTTATTTAAATGTAAATGCTATCATGTGCAGGACTTAAGGTCATAAACTGTTCATAAGTTGGGATAAGGAAGACATTTCCTGCAGGAGCATATAGTATTGCATATTTAACAAATGGGGTTTTTTTCCATATCCTTCGAAAACATCAAAATAGAAATCTTATGAGAGGCAGATGCATAACTTTACTAATTGCTGTGTTGCTTTTATAAGGCAAATCATCATCAAACCAATGCATTTTATGTATTATGCAGGCATAAAAACACTTTAAAATATTCTTATTATTTAATATTTTTAGTTTTGCATATTAAACTGTCATTAGGGCATGGAAAAATCTGATTTATAAAGTATTACAAAGTTTTAGGCCTTAATATTATCCTGGTTTTAAAATAGTATGATCTTTCCATGTACTTAGATGGACTTTGTTCCATGCCTTTGTAGCAGGAATGTTGTATCTTTGGGATAAGATTGTACTGAGACGATGTTGGAAATGTTTTTTTTAATGAGAACAATAATACAAGTTGCAGTTGCAACAGTTTCAGTATGTTGTAAAGATTGCCTCCATTTACATAATTTCTGTGTTCTGATATTTTAGTGTAGGTGACAGCTGTCTGGTAGTAGAGGTAGCCTGCAGGACAAAGCTACAACCAAAAAAACCCAGAAAAACTGAAGTAGTTAGAATTCCATGTTGGATTGTTTCTATATAGTATCATGCTGCTCACTTGTTAATGCGTACTACATACAGAAAAATTAAAGCTCAGGTGTGTGTAGATGTGGTGCACATTAAACTTAGTGGTTGTATAAAAATTACAGTAGACTGAAGTTGTCCTGTTTGCAGAATTAAAATAAATATTTCTAACTTTTCACCTATATATTAAAATTAACATATGGAATTTTAAAATAGCGTGCATTCATGGATTCAATCTAGATGTACTTGCTTTTCAGAGTCTTAAGCCTTTGGATTTTAATACTGAAACTTGTAGCTGACCTTTCTCTGTAAGAAAACATCCTTAGCACTGATGTTATTTTTATGCCTCTTGGTGTTACTAATGAGTTGAATAATTTATGAGGTTGTCATGTGAAAAGGATTTGGTGCAGTTTGATGTACTATTAGCCTCTGGTGTTGGAATGTGATTAATAAAGAGCTGGAGGCAGATTTTTTTTCCATAGGGCTTAACTTCCATTGTATTATTTTTTATTAGCTTTGTTTTGATAATTTTGTTCGGAGCAGTTTGATAGTAAAATGCTCCTAGTTTCCAAAACTAAGCATGATATCACACTACTGCTAGAATTCAGAGAATTTAAAAAAAATTGTACTGCATAGTTTTCCAGTAACAGATTTTTTTCCTGACCTCAGATAGTTAGTTTGTGAGAAATAAACTATTCATCAAAGCAAAATTTGTCAGGCTTTTGTTATATTAATAGCAATTTTTCAGCTTGACTGATACCTCTAGCACAAGTAAAGCTATTTGGAGCATCAGTGAAATAGTGGAAGCATCTCACAAGTTTTTGCTATCTACATTGACTGTCAGTTATCATTTAGGATTGTGTGCATAAATATTGCAGTGGAGGAATGTTTAGTCAAAGCCTAAGTCAGCAAGCTCCTCAGTGTCTACGATCAAAGGCATCAACTTAAATAGGTCTGATCAGGCATTGCAGAAGAGGGCAGGCAGTTTCAGCTGAGCAAAAATCACAGAGCAAAGATGACAAAATTAATCAGTCATTTCCTTGGCAGTAAATAATAAGATATGCTGAGGACTGCAGATGAGAGAATTGCCAGATTCCTTGGAGATGTGCCTGCTTAACACCTGATTTATCTAAGCTTGTGCAGGCATCAAGATATGACCTTGATAAATAAAAAAAAAATGCTCTACAACTACTCTTGTATTAATTTGCAGTTGATGTTGTATATATGGATATTATAATTATATAAAACACAGAAGAGAAGAGTCTTGGAAATGAAAACTATGTCATCTATATGTTTACTTTAGAGAAGTGGAATAAATGTTAAATTCTGCCTTGAAAAGCTATAAAAAAGTATTAATTTTAGGTGAAAAGTAACTTCTTATATATTACCTACTACTCAGAAAAAGTTTTAAATTCTGCTACAAGCCAGATCGGTGAAGTTTCTCTTTAACTACAGTCTGTTACTGAGCCATTGTATGCAGATTCAGATAACTGATTTTGATAAAATATAATACGCACACTTATATGTATTTATGTGTGCATATATATCTGTACACACATATATACACACACGGATATATGTGTGTGTGTGTGTGTGTGTTTGAAGTACCTGGTAAGCAAAACATATTGCAATGAGAAATTATAACATATTTCTATGGCTATATACAAGTTTGTGAAAAATTATAGCTGTATCTGGATTTAAAATTAAAGCATGATTGTTTCAGCATTATAGTTTCAATGTAATTGATTAAATTGTAGGCTGAAAAGAAAGGACAAAAAAAATAGATCATATAAAAAATTATAAAATCTACTTCTCTTCCCCAAATTTTACTATCAATAAATGCATGAAATATGCAGATATGACCCAGTTCACAGTGATTCTGCACATGTGGTGAAAGAACTGTCTCTTCCAGTTAATCACCTTAACAGTTTACAGTCATTGGAGATTAGTATAGATAAGACATTACTGTACCATCCTGCCAGTGAGACAGAAAACTGCTCCACAAAGGTCATTGTAAGAGCAAAATGGTTAATTTATTAAACTTTAGTCCTTTAAAAACTGTGCTTTACAAACTATTTGCACATAGAGGGGATCCAAGAAAGGCCATATTCTGTAGTCTACACTGGGGGAAGTGGGCGTTAATCCTCAGTGCTTGTGTTCTAAACATACATATGTAAGCTGGTCAAATATTTCTAGTGTCTGTGCTCAAGAATATCTGGCCTATTAAGCTGATTATCGTGATAGATCCTTTCTTAAAATGAAAAAGAAAAAAAAGAAGCCTTCATAATGTAATCTATTAGGGACATGGTTTAGTAGTGAACTTGGCAGAGGTTTATGGTTGGGCTTTACAATGGGAAGGCCCTCTTTGTCAGGGAGTGTACTGACAGAACAAAGGGTAACAGTTTTAAGCTGAAAGATTTAGCTTAGATCTTAGGAAGAAATTTATTACTGTGATGGTGGTGCAGCACTGGCAGAGGTTTCCCAGAGAGGTTGTGGGTGCCCCATCCCTGAGGCCAGGTTGGATGAGGCTTTGAGCAACACTATCTAGTGGAAGGTGTCCCTGCCTACAGCAGGGGGGTTGGAATTAGGTGATCTTTAAAGTCCCTTCCAACCCAAACCATTCTATGATTCTCTGCCATTCTGTGATTCTGACATTGATAAAATCTCCCCGAGACTTCTTGTCTCTAGGTTAAACAGTTCCAGCTCTGTCAGCCTTTCCTCACAGGAGAGATGTTCCAGCCCCTTCATTGTCTTCTCTGCTGTTCATGAGACTCTCTACAATATATCCATGTCTCTTGTAATAGAGACCCCAGAACTTAACAGAGCACTCCAGATGTAACCTCACCAATGCTAAGTAGAGGGGAAAGGTCACCTCTCTCAACCTGCTGGCAATACACTGCCTAAGAATGCCATTCACCTTTGCAGTAGAGTCACATTGCTGGCTTATTTTCAACTTGGTGTTCACCAGGACCCTGTTTTTGCAGGGCTGCTTTCAAGCTGGGTGGCCACAGCATATGCTGGTGCCTGGGGTTGTCCTTCCCCAGGTGCAGGTTTTTGCATTTCCCCTTGTTGAATTCCATGATGCTTCTATTAGCCAATTTCTACATCCTGCTGAGACCCCTCTGGATGGTGGCATGACCCTGTGGCATATAAACCACTCCTCCCAGTTTTATGGCATGTGTGAACTTACTGAGGGTATGCTCTGCCCCAGCATCCCGATCATCACTGAAGATGTTGAACAGATACAGATCACGGGATCATAGAATGGTTTGGGTTGGAAAGGACTTACAGACAGTTCCAATATCCCTGCCATGGGCAGGGCCACCTCCCACAAAATCAACCAGCCCAAGGCCCCATCCAGCCTGGCCTTGAACACTTCCAGGGACAGGGCATCCACAACTTCTCTGGGCAAGCTGTACCTCACCACTCTCATAGTGAGGAATTTCTTCCTAATATGTATTCTACATCTTCCTCTCTCCAATTTCTAGCCATTCCTCCTCATCCTGTCATCGCTTGCCCTTGCAAAAAGTCCATCCCCAGCTTATCCTCGTAGCACAGGTGCTCCAGCATTCTCATCATATTTGTGGCCCTACTCTGGACCCATTCCAACAGTTCTATATCTTCTTATGTTGAGGACTCCAGAACTAGACACAATACTCCAGGTGGAGGTCTCACAAGAAATGAATAGAGGGACAGAATCACCTCCCTCAGCCTCCTGGCTACGCTTCTTTTGATGCAGCCCAGGATATGGTTCGCCTTCTGTGCTATGAGCACACTTTGTCAGCTCATGTTGAGCTTCTCATCAGTCAGCACTCCTGAGTCCTTCTCTGCAGGGCTGCTCTCAATCACGTCATTCCCCATCCTGTATGGAAACTGCAGTTTGCCCAGACCCAAGTGTAGGACCTTGCACTTGGCCTTGTTGAACCTCATGAGGTTCTGTGAACCCAGGCCTACCTCTCCAGCCTGTCCAGGTCCCTCTGGATGACATCCCATCCTTCTGGTGGGACAACTGCACCACTCTGCTTGGTGTCATCTGCAAAGTTGCTGAGGGTGCACTCCATCTCAGTGTCTATGTCATTGATGAAGATATTAAACGGCACTGGTCCCCATACAGATCCCATAGGAACACCACTTGGACATCGAGATGTTGACCACTACTGTCTGAATGTGACTATCTAACCAGTACTTTATCCACTGAACAGTCCACCAATCAAATCCTTATCTCTCCAATTTAGAGAGATGGGTGTTGTGCAGTACAGTGTCAACAGCTTTACAGAAGTTCAGATAGATCACGTCCATTGCTTTTCCCATGTCCACTGATGTTGTTGCTCCATCACAGAAAGCCACTAGGTTGGTCAGGCAGTGCTTTCCCTTGGTGCAGCCATGCTGGCTCTAATCACTCCCCTGTTCTCCATGTGCTTTAGCGTAGTTTCTAGGATGATCTGTTCCATGATCTTCCCAGGCACAAAGGTGAGCTCCTCCTGCTTGTTGCCCAAGCTGTGTGCATTTTATAGAAGCACTTCAGCACTTCACCCTCTTAGTGGGACACCCCTTATTTCCCTTAAGGTGTTCAGCAGAAGTTTCCTTGCTAGCTCCTGTTACCTCAGGAGCCACCTGCTCCTCTCCACAAGACTTCAGCTGTTCTGTGGCATTCCCAGCATGCCCTGTAACAGCACCTCAGCCCTCTACTTATTGTGTGTCCTCCCACCACTTGTTACAGGCTAGCCTGATGTTATCTCCCTTGCCCTTCACATCTAGTTTAAAGCCCTGTCATTGAGCCCTGCAAGCTCCTGAGCAAAGACCCTCCCCCTCTTTGAGAAAGGTGGCTCCTATCTGATACCTGTAAACCTGGTGCCATGTAGGCCATCCCCTTGTCAAAAAATCCAAAGTTATTATAGTGACACCAGCCACGGAGCCATTAATGGACTGGGATCATTTGAACTTCCCAGTGTCATTACCCATAATTGGAAGGAGGGAGGAAAAAAATTCACCTGGGCCCCAGATTCCCTCGCTAGCCATCCCAAGGCCCTAAAATCTCTTCTAAATAACCCTTTGGCTATGCACTGCAGCTTCGTCATTTCCCACATGGAAGAGCAGTAACAGGCAGTAGTCTAAGGGCTTCACCAGACTGGGGAGTTTCCTAGCCATATCCCCAACCTGGGCTCCTGGGAGGCAGCAGACGTCTCCGAGAGTAGGATCTGCTCTACATATTGGGCCCTCTGCTCCTCTCAGCAGGGAGTCACCTACAGCTATGACTTGCTTTTTCTTCCTTGTGGAGGTTGTAGTAATATGGGGGGAGGAGGGGAGGTGTCTTTCTGGTCTTGGCCCCTCCTCTGATGAATCATCACCCACTTTGTCCTCTGGTCAGTCCTCCACAGCTAGAGCCTCATACCTGTTGTGGAGAGGCACCTGGAGAGGTGTGGGCAAGGAGGGGTTTGGTTTCTGCCCTGTTGGTGGACTTGCTTCCACTCACTACACCCCTTTTAAGTCCCTGCCTATGTCTCGATGGGGGAAGGATACTGAGACCGTTTGATTAGGGGATTTTTCCCCTTTTCTTTTTTCTCATCATAAAACACTTGTAATATAAATTTGCTCATGGACAGTATAATATTTATTATTACTGAAGTTGAGTTTGTCGAGCCACAAAATTGGTTTTTATAGTCTTTTTTTTTTTTTCACTTAGTTAATACGCTATCCTGAAAATTAGTAACACATCCAATGCCTTAAAATGCATGGCTCTGGGGAAATGCAGATGATGACCCCTATCCAAGATAAATTTCCAAACTGATGCTTATTTAAGTAATGTCTTAAGTATGAATATACAAGAGAAACTTAAGAACAAAAGCCCTCGACTAAAAAGAAACCCTGTTCCCTCACGCACACTTAATTTTTAGTCTGTAGGTAAACATACTTTGACAATTAATTGTATGTATTTTTAAGAAATAGCATCCGCTTCATGGACAGAAAACTTACGTATATTACATGATGTTCAGTGGTGAGAATTTTAAAAATATGTATGCAGTCATTAAATTAATCTATAACAATGCTTCTGTGTGTCCTCAAAAAAGTCCTCTTTGTTCTCTATTCTAAGTGTAATGATGTTCCCATGTGAGACAAGCATATAAACCATTCTGCCTCACTTGGAGCACCTAAAATTATACTCCTGTTGCACAATGTCCTTTCAGTATATGAAATAACTTCCACATGTGATTGTGAAATCTCCAACGTAGTATGAATTAATTTACATCCAAGTCGTGTGCCTGAAGGACTCACAAAAATCTGTGCATAGCAATGTAAGATTTGCATCTCTGGCCTTGTAATTGTAGACCAACAGTGCCATCCACTGCTTCTCCAAACAAAATTCCAAATATGTCATCCTCATAGGGTTTTAGGGAAAATATGACATGATAATTGTGTCCTCTTAATGTTTTACATAGTAAGTGTCAGATACAGAGGAAGAGGAAATGTGTTTAGAGGCAAACTGCAGGAATAAGAGCTTACGTTAGGTATTGCTAGTAGGATCTGCAAAGCAAAATTCTCATTGTGAGAATAATAAATCTAAAATGCTAGATTTAAATTTGTCTTCTTTCTAGCAATTCTTAGTCACCCACTCCCAAAATCATAAATATATTCCCATTAAATATATCTACTATTATGATGATCCTTGTTCTTATGGCCCACTGTAATACAATGAAAGACACCTTCAAGGTATAAGCTATAATGGAATTTGCTTAGATGGAATACTGAACACTATTGTGCTGAATTGCATTGAACGGCTGAGCTTCTGCTGTCTGACTAGGTAATGTAAATGAGTTGCTATTGTATCCTAACAGTCCTCTGCAGTCTCCGAATATCTTCTTTCTGTTATATGCTATTTCTACAATAGGAATTTTCATAGCAGTTTTACAATAAATTTTAAGTACCATTTCATAAAAGTCTTTTTTTTCTGACTTCCTCAAATCATGACTATCAAAATCTCTATATTGACATGAATTCAAGCTTTTCACAATCTCTATATTGACATGAATTCAAGCTTTTCACAGACCCAAATAGGATACGAAAACTTTATTTTTTTTTTCTTTTTTCCCCCTAAAAATCCCTGAGTGTTGGGTTTCAAATGCCTTTCCTCTGAGGAGGAACACCTAAAACTCTCAACCGTTAACAGTCTTAGAATTCTAGCTGCATTTTCCCCTTCCACCATTGTATTTTCATGTGTAAAGAATACAAGACATCTGTCTGTTCTGCCAAATGAAAGTCATTTACTTACCAAAATCAGTAAATTACTATGGCATGAAATGTCAAACCCATGTGAAATGTGTATTTATTCTATTAATTCAGTTCTATCACTAACTGACAAAGAAATAGAAGTTACTAACCCATGTATATTCAATTCATCTCATAGAAATATATTGGAAGACCATCCTGTCAGTGAAAGTCTAATAGTAGTCCTTCAGTACATCTTTCACAGCCGGGTGAATGTAGCTCTTGAGATTCAGGTTTTACCATGTTCTTTTCTTATCTGCTATTTTCTAAGCTATAAGACTCCTTATTAAGAGTAACAGTGCTTTAAATTTTCTTTGGCTATAGTTAAAAGCATGAAATATTACATTTTTAATTTTTTTCCACTCTTCATATTCTTATGTCTTCTTGACTGCAGGACTCCATTAGCCACTTTGTATAAGAGTAAGTTGAAATACGTGTCATTTGTTAAGGGAAAAGGGTGTTTGATAATAATAATAGAATAAAGAATAAAGAATAAAGAAGCCAAAGCTGGAACAAATGGATCTAAAAGTGCAAGGTGTAGTTCCACTTCTGCCTGTATAGAGAAAGTTGTTTTCTGAACACCTGGCTAGAATAGCCAGTCAAGTGGGGTGGAGAGCTGTTATTTCAGCAGTGCTGCAACCATTAGGCTTGAGATTAGGAAGAAATTCTTCACAGAGAGGGTGGTTAGGCATTGGAACGGTCTGCCCAGGGAGGTGGTTGAGTCGCCGTCCCTGGAGGTGTTTAAGGTGAGGGTGGATGAGGTGCTTAGGAGCATGATTTAGGGATTGGTGGGAATGGTTGGACTCGACGATCCAGTGGGTCTCTTCCAACCTGGTCATTCTGTGATTTTGTGATTACAGCCTAGAATTAGGATATGAAAGACTTGGACTATTGATTTTAAAAGTCTTTACTCACCCACTCTTTCTGATAACCAGTAGGAGGCATGACAGGCTTTCAGGCAAAAGGCACAGGTTTCTGAGAGCCTGTGGGCTACTTGCAACGTAAAGGTGGTTTAAGTTAAGAGAGGCAAACCGCAGGAATCTCTTCAATATACATGATTCCTTGTCTTTCACAAAGCAAAAGGAGTCAGTACATTAAAATTACAAAAATAATGGAATTCATTTTCAGAGACAATTTCTTTTTTAACATACTAAAGTATTTTTACTCATCTTTTTACATTGCACTACTTTACATTTATCACAGAAAATATATTTCTATTATGTCACATTAAAATTATCATAGAGGTTTTATGTAAATAGTAAGATTTGTAAATGAGACAAAAAGGCTTATGTTTATGTGCACTGGCTATTCCATATCCCTACAAGTACAGTGAGTTCTTCAATACCAGTTATTTTCTGTTACTCTTTTTATCATGTTAGCTTTGAAACATACATAAAAAGTACCAGTATAGTGAAACAGACTGGAAGACCTTACAAGTTATAGCATTGTGCAAGACACAGGCAAGGGTGCAGAAACACCTAGTGAAAGCACTGTATTAAAAGCCAAATGCATTTTATAGAAAAGCTCTCAAATATACCACTAACCAGCATGACAAGGAAGACACCTTGTTAAAACTTCTGTCAGCCAGCATATCATGGATGTTTCGAATTATATATGTAATTTCAGTTTTCACATTATGTATGCTACATTGTGACATGACTTTTTTTGTCCTTATTGTATGCCTAAAAAGTGTATCTCCCAGTGTATTTGTGTAAAGCCCTGAACATTGCCTACAGAACTTATCGTTTCCCAGCTGAAAGAACTATGCATAATGCTTGAAGAGTGTTTTATTGGTGTATCTTTTGCTGTATAGCACAAGTCATTCAATCCCACGCCTTCAAAAAAGCTGATTATACTGTCTAAGTAGCATCTCAGGTCCAGTCTGAATGGAAAATAGCTGCCAGTGCTTGCAAATTTAATATAAATGTAGCAATTTTGCAAGTATCCCCGCAATTTCATGGAAAGTTTGCACTCTTTTGCAGTCTTTGTGAATCAGAAAGAAACTCTGCACAGCCCCCATTGCGCTCCCTTTTTCTTTATTGCCAACTGCTGCTAAGATTTTTGAGAGTTAGCTCTCCTTAATATACACACGACCTTTCTGCCTGTGACAGTGATTGCTATTCATGTATTTCAGAGGCAAAACAATAAAAATCTGGTAGGTGATCTCATTGAGCTGTTTTAGAAACAGACCCTCAGACTCAGCTTTATCTTAGCAGTATCTTGTGTGCTGCTACCATTTTGTTTTTAATCTGCTAGACAGTATGAAACAAAGATGTTTTGTAACTGCAGCTATTTTTCTTTTTTTTAAAAAGGGTAAAATTCTGGCCCAAATAAAGCAAATAGCAGATCTTTCATTTTAATTTGATAAATAATTGCATGTCAGGTTCAGAAACAAGGAGTTCATGCTTTTACAATGGCCTGGCACAAACAGAAATGCTGTCTGTTGCTACTAGATCATAGTCCCTTAGTAGAAAGAGGAGTTAAATACAAATATACCAGCATTAGGGCTACACTGCTGTCTCACAAATGTGTATATCCTGTGGGTGCTGCCCTTTGTCTGGTATTGCTGTAGGCATTGATCTGCGCAGAAATAGAAACATTTCTTCCCACCAGTTACTGTTGCTGCTGAAGTGCAAATAATGTATGCCAGTTCTAAAGATGTGATGATCTATGAGAGGATGAAATGTAATTTGCACAGAAAAAAACCCCAAACATAACAGTGCAGCACACTGAACCGGTTGAAATTGCACAGTAAAAGACAGTGTAATGGAGAGTAAATGTAGATGTTCTAATGACATTATTAAATTGACAAAATTATAATTTATATACAAAGGGAAAATCCTTTTAAGAAACAGTTACAGGAGACATTATGTCATGTACAGGAGATTGTGCCTGTGTAAAGACTGCCTTCTGTGTGAGCAGAATTGCGTTTGAAAATGTTAGCATTCCAGAAAGCAAAAACCATTTCAGATGTGTTGGCAAATGGATTTCTTAAAGCACTGACTGTGAGCTGTTGAGGCTTCCTTCTCTAAGTGGTCTCAATAGACAGTAAGAGTTACTTAACTACTGGAAATATGACAACTGCTATAAAATAATTTTAAACTTTCTTCTTATACCTTCATTTTCTGTGCTAGAGAATGATTTTTTAGCTGTCCTGTTATCTCTCTGTACAGTGCCTGTTTCCAAAGAGCTGATCTTTTTTTGGATCTGATAGCAACAGCTTAAACAGTGGGCGACAAAGTTGTCATCTGCAAAATTGAGGCTAGCGTATGCAGGCACAATTCCTCAGTGTGGAGGGTGCCTCCATCGAATTCTGACAGCTTTGATCCTATCTTTAGGCTCTGCAAGTAAATAGAGTCAGAACGTGGCTTTTGCTGTAAAATGTGTACTTGGGTTAGGTGTTTCAAACTCAAAACTAATCTAAAACTTTCAAAGCAAAAATCCAGACCTGCAGTATTTTACACTTATATGTTATCTTAAAAACATTTTATCAGATTCTATTTCAAAAGCATAGAATGCCTCACTTAAAAGAATTATTTCATTATTTCATTATCATGTCATGCATATTTAAATTAAATTGCCTTTCGCTTTTTACCTTATTAATTACATTTTTCTGTTGAAATAGCTAGATTATACTCTTCAGTGGCCTGTCTTAAAAAACCTTTGCTTACACATGAATATTTTGAATTAAGTATAAATGAAATTCCTATTTGCTGTCAAAACCAAATTGTGAAAATGCATTACATGGCTTTGAAAACGAGTACACTCTATTAGCAGACCTGTCAATATAAAAAGTGCATTCCATTTCCACCTCTTGCTCTAATAACCTTTTCTATGTTACTCAGAGGCAGTTCACATAATCAGAGTATATTGTCAGCTTACTGGAGTTGGGGAAGCATGAAATGAAAATCACGTTAATATTGATCCAATTCTTTTACTTGCAAGTGTCCTTATGTCCTTTCCACTGAGCAATAACTGTTGGTGTGATGTACTTATTTTCCTCTCAGCTGTTACTGTACTTCTGTAAAATGACTGGAAACTCAGTTAGGAAAGTTTCATTGCTCTTAATTATTTCTCTTCTGAATCATCTTTGCCTGCTTAGGTGATCCACAGCACATCAGAAAATTCAGTTTCTTTCTGCAGTTTATCAAGCTACAGTACACACTGAGTCACTGCATTTCAAACTGACAGGGATTTGTAAAGGTCATCAGTCATGAAATATGAATCCTTTCTTGTGTGTACAAGTTACAGTGGCAAACTACATCTTAATCCAAAGATAAACATTTGACTGTTTTAAGTTTCCATTAGAAGAACTTCTTCTGGTTCCAGTCTGAACGAAGACTGTCCTTCAGGAGCCTGAAAATGCCCATGTAACATTTGCTGGAGTGGGCATATCCAGTTCTGTTACCCACCGACTCTTTATGATTGGTGCTGAATCAGTGCTGAATCCTTTCTGAGATGCTCACAACATCTGAAATCTCAAATAAAGATAATGATAATATTGACAACTTCTAAAAAAATGTATAATAACCACTCAGAACCTCCGTTTTTCTATCTATAAACAACAAAAATAACGAGTGTCCATCATGGTAACTTTATTTTGTGTAGGACTTTTTATATTAATTTAAAACATTTTGACTTTAACTACAAGTATTTATTGTTTAAAAAGCCCTCAAATTCCACTAAGAAACCTGTTTATTTTGGCCTTGTCTGTACTCTTGGTCTCATCTTTGGTGTAGTTTGCCATCAGTCTCACTTTTACAATGCAGAACATCTGAGAGTTTTTAAGAGGAAAATGTATACAACAACAAAGTATTAATTTAAAAATGACTCATATAAAGAAGATAATTTCATCAGATATTAGGTATAAAAATTGGAGAAAAACATATGGAATGTCTATGATTAAATTTTCAAGTATTTATCCATTATAGAAAACAAAAAAGTGTTGGTTTTACTTTTAGAGGAAGTAATTTCCCATACAAATGTGTACCATTTTTAATTTCTACACAATTTTCAGAGTTTTCTCCCTCATTTCTTCAAAGATCCTTGATAATTAAAATATTATTTAGATTCCTCTGGCTTCTATTAAATCTATTAAAAACAGCCTTCCTTTAAAAACAGTCACTTCTCTGATTCTCTAAATTATATGCCAGTCAAAGCTGCCAGTTCCAGAAACACATCGCAATTTAAATAACAACTCTAGCAGACTCGGGTGGGGACAGTTCATCGTGATATGCGAGCACTGCTCTGCTACTCAAAGCCAGAAGGCTGCTCCCTTGAGCAGGTCCGGGGATACCTGGTACATATTTCCCATGGAGTGAATGTGGTCCTAGGAGGGCTGGCGCTGTAGCCGTGCAGCAAGACGTTAGGCTTGGATGGAGTGGTCACCATGTCTATGATTTAATCTTACTAGTTTTTGTAGAGGTCAGTTTACGGCCTTCCAAGCGGCTCCTCTCCATAAATGTGAGCGCTGTGAGGGTCCTGGTGCTTAATCAAGTTAGTAAAGATTAGCAATGAAAGCAGGAGTTTAAACTGCTGGAATATGTAAAGCAGGAAGATTGGCTCACAAAGTTTTTTTTATAAGCATTTTCAACAATTAATCATGGCAAATGAACAAAAAAGGTAGATAATAGCATCGCATTTTACTTCTAGGCAGACATAAACTTGGTTCTTTCTGTAAAAGTTACAGTTAGTACAATAAAATAAAAAAAAAATATGTTCCAAGAAAAGGCTTATTTCTTTCAAACTCAGTTCATAAATTATATTTTACCTGTGATATAATTTAATGGCTCACATAATGGTCTATCAGGTAGTCTCTTGTGAGGAGCTAGTTCTGAATTCCTTTGTTTAATGAAATACTAAAAACTACCTTAGATGCTCAACATTCAGCAGCAAAAGCAGCGTTCTACAGAGCAGTACGTACCAGTGATCTGTAAGGAGAAAAAGCAGCTTTACAACTTTGCCCTGAAAAGTTTCTGAGGAGGGCTATGCTTCACAAAAACTATACCTTAGATGTTATAAAAGAGAGTTTTTAATTAAATGCAGGATTTTACTGTAAAGACAACAGACTTTGCTTATGTCAAAATGCTCCTTTAGAAGCCACATAAAACTGTAAAAGACAATATATGAAAAAGCTTTCTTATAGAAAAGAAGAACACCATTCCATGAAGCAGATTTCCAGATGTTTGGAAACATTAGAATTTCCTGTCAGTATATTTAGGTAACATTAAAATGAGGTTAACTTTCCATTCTGCCATCTCTCTTCAAAGATCAAAGAGCACTCACTGCATAAATTGCCTTATCTGTAATTTGCTGAAGTAAACTATGGAAACAACTTTATAAGAAGCAGTAGTCTCCTTTTGTTGGTTCCAGAATTACCAAGCTAACTTCTCTTACAATTAACCATTTTTTTACCTCAATGCATACTAGAGGCAGAAATAAAGAAAAATAAGTTCTATTTTAATATATAATAAATGGATAGCAATAACTATAGAATTGAAAACTCCCTTCCTATGTTTAACTAATTAATAGTAATTAATGTAATTACTAATAAAATAAGTATACATAAATGTAATCAAGAGTACGTTCTGTTCATACTGCTGATTTTAGAATTCTATTTAGGGGCAGGTTTTGTGGGTCTGGACATCCCTAGAACCTGTTGTGACCTACTAACCCAACAAGGAATCGATTTAATTGAAAATAGAGAGGCAATAATTCAGATGTTACAATAACAACCCCCAAAAAAAATTTAAGTATTACCTCTACTAAATACTTCTAGAGGTTGTAGGTGCAAAATAACATGAAACTCTCCTGTGCTTGGTAAATTGCTAGGTTTTGGGGGGCATTGCTTGGGTGGGGGTTTTCTCTGCTGAATAATTTCTATTGCTTTTCAAGGAAAAATAATGGTAATAGTAGAAAGATTCATACATTTTGGAAGTACTGCACAAATTTCCCATTTGGCCCATATAAACTTTCAGATGTAGACATCATCTTTGTGGAAGTTGGGCTTCTGTAGACAAGTGATAGTTCATTTCTTTAAGTTCTTTTAAAGATGAGCTCTTTTCAGTTATGCTGAAGCCACTGTCAGAAGCCAGTTTTTAACATACACACAGAAGATGATCAAGATGATAACAGGTATAACAAAAGATGACTTCTTTTTTTTAATGGGCTTATAGTCTTATATGTATATTCTCTTGAAATATCTTTAAGATAGAGCCTTTGAGTTTCAGGAAATGAAGGCACCAACTTCATCTGGTCTTCAGTGAGACCTAAGGGTTTTATTTCCTTTAACTTCTTTGCAAATTGTAGTTTTAAGACATGCTTCACTGCTTATTTCAAGGCTTCTTTCCAAATCCCAGTCTAGAAAAATACCCTTTAATAAGAGGCTTACTTCTTCGAGAACTGATAGCCTCTGACTGTTCCACTTGTGCACACCAATGTTAAAATGTTGCTTTCTTTAAATTATGTCTAGGGGTTTTTTATTATTTTTTGGTATTTTAATAGGTTTAAAACATTTTCTAATTAGACTTAGGAACTGACATTAATAAAATTCTGAATTATGTCTTTAAAAGACAAACTCCATGTGTCCTAAAAAGAGTTTTAAATTAAATATCTGGAAATGAATTTCATTTCATAGTAATTTTGCTGGGGCTTTGAAAATAAAATTTGAGGTTTGCCTTTTTTCAAACACACTGAAATATCAAGTATTCATTTATTCATCTCTCATTCTTGTATCACTGTTAACAATACTAGGCATAGTTTTATGTCATATAATTTTTTATTCAGTTTGTTGTCGGGTTTAAAAGAGACAAGTTGTTTTTCTCTTTACTCTTATTTGGAGAGGTTCTCTTATTTTAAAACCTTTTTGAAGTTGTCCTGAAATGTAAAAATAGAACATCTGTGACAGATCTGTTTTGAACATATTTCATGTTTCAGGATCCAAGGAGATCTGGTGGTCTGTGGTATTCGCTTGTTAATTTCTTGATGAATGGGTAGAAAGGCCATGACGTGCACTCAGTACACCACGTCTTCTGAAGATAGATGATCTCAAATAAATTCTATTCCCAATCAGTTTTTGATTTGTTAGGTGTTAAACCATTTCTTTGTAAGGACAGTGTTTACAAGCCTTGTAATGAGGCAGCCCTGTGAGACCTTACTCTTCTTGCTGTAATTTTGATAAATGGAACTCTAATTCATAAAGGATATAGTGATTGAAGGGCAACTCTAGGTCTCGTACACTTTCATTTAGATAAATGTTTGGTACAGTACAGCAAAACTGAGGTGCACTCAACAAAGTGATAAATTTAAAAAACAGCCAAACCAGAGCTTTTTTTTCCATCAAGAAAAAGAAGCACCATTTACCACATTTCTTTTAGATAAATGTATGTTTAATATTATAAACCAGAATGGATTTTAGAAGCATTTGTCTTGTTATTAAACTCCAAATTTGCCAAACTATTTTAATGCTTTCTGTTCTACCACGTTTCTTACATCGGTGTCAGGCAATATTTCTGTAAGCTGGTAACTGGAACTCTCATCACAAGGGATTTAAAATACACTGAATTTCAAGTTCTTCTGATGCATTTCTAATGTTAGGAATAACTTGGGGCTTGGAAGTTTTTTCTTGTAATTTTAAAAATATATCGTAATGCATAAATAATTTTAAAGGACTACCACTAATCTAATCAATTACTAAAGAAATGGTTGACTCCACAATTACTCCAGTTTAGTACTTTTGAAGTAATTCATTTGAAGGTTGTGACATTTTATAGAGCTCAGAAACTTTTGTAAAACACACTAAACTACTGAAAAGGAAGAAAACAGTATTTTTATGCTTTCTTCCTTCACCATGCTAGTACATCTAAGACCTGATCTCCTTTAGTGTGAAATGCTTCACAGCAGGAGCTATTATTTGTGTCAAATGATGCTAAACTCCTTTGAAGTAAACACAAGTGTAACAAGATCCTGATCTAATGGTTAAATACTCAGGACAATTGTGATGTAATAAAACTGGAAGTCTGTTACATCACATTACTCCTTTGTGGTTTTCCAGACTCCTACAATTCTTGCTCCTTTTTGTGAATTAGGGAAATTAAAAAAACAAAAAAAAAAACAAAAAAACCCAAACCATAAGCCAAACAAAAAAACCCAATAGCTTGACTATAATACTTAATAACTGTTCCAACTCTTATTTAATTGATTCAATTTTAAATTGGATGAGTAATTACAGTTAATTGTACTAAGTAGCAACCTGTGCAAGTGAAGTAATGATCACAGTCTAATAACTGAATACAGTAAAACACTGTGTCTTAGTATATGTCAACATTGGCGCTGTCTTAATTGTTGTCAGTAACAGGTCGCAACAGAGAGAGAACAAACAGGAAGACTAGAGATGCTGTCCTTAATTTGGGGCTTGGTGAAAAGACTGGGGTTTTGTCTACCTGTTTGTCTTTACTTGCTCTGTAGTTTCAGCAATAGCAATTGGGATAATTGCAGTAGTACTCAAAAGCTTAATAGTAGGTAATGTAAAATACAAGGTTGGCATGCTAACAGGGATCTTCAACAGAGTAAATGCACTAGTAGAAAAATATACCTCCAGCATTTTTATTTATATGGTATGACTTATGTAAGGCTTACATGAGAGTAGGAGGTAAAATCATAATACCTTTGACATTGTTTGTAATAACAAAACTGCCTGACACATCAGTTCCATTCCATGAATCTATCTTCACTGACCTATCTGCTTACTACATTCCTCTTAGTTTTCCCGTATTAATATGAGGCCTTGAGTCTTAGAGGGCTTTACTTCATCATTTTACAGCTGCCATAATAGTATTCATCATGTTTAATTTCAGGCATTGTGGAAAACAAAGGAAGTCCACCAAAGTGCCTGGTTTTGCTCAGATTTCACCTATCGTTCTATAGATTAGTAGGAAACAAATTTCCAAATTATCATACAGAAAGGAAAGATTACATTTGGCTTTTAATTCTTAGTTAGCAGAACTGGAGATGCCCGGATCTTGTACAGTCCCAGGTGAATATGCAAGGTTTTGTGTTTAGGAAAAAAACCCAAAAAGCTTTCTTGCCTAAGGCTATTATAAGTCTGTAGCACTGAAAGTAAAACTAATGACCTCTCCCCAGCTAAGGAAGAAACTCCGTAAGGATGTCACAACAATAACATGAAAGCTATTTATGATATGAAAGCTGCTTATGATTCCATCATCTGACCAGACTATGATTCATTCTTTGCATCATGCAAATAAATTCTGGCAAGTGCTAGCAGGACCTTTACCAAACAGTAAGATGCTATATCTCCTGCTGTAACAAACCGTCAGTCTGAATAGAAAAAGTCGATTGAGGGCAGGAAGAGAAGGTAAGACTGACTTGTGAGGTTCTTTCAGGTAACTGGCACATGTCCATACACCAGCATTGTTATTGTACTCCTTAAAAATGCGCGCACACCCACACAGATCCACACTAAAATTCCCTCACTGTGCTTGTCTTTTTTCAGTCTTTTCTGAACCTCTACGTAGCTTACCTTGTTGTTACTGTATATTGTGATAATCCATCTCCTATTTTGCTATTCTGTCCCTCCTGTATATAAGATGAAAATCATGACAGACTTTTAATTCCCAAAAGTAAGTATTTTATTTACAGTCAGTGGTTTGAGCTCTTGGAGGTCAGTCAGAGTAAGGACACGAAGAACCCAAGAGAAACTCCTGCTAAATTTCTTGCAGGTGGAAAACTAATAGAACAACATTGAACAGAAATGGTAAATAGCACTTATTAAAAGCAGGAGAGTCTTTGTGAGACAGTTTTTATTTTATTCAAGATATATCTTGAAAGACAGGATAAGGCTGCATATTTTGTAAACCTTGATACAGTTTAAGAAAATTTTCCTTCCCTTTTTTGATAAAGATGATTTAGACTGTATTTTTTTATTACTTGACTGTGATTGTTTTCTATTTAAAATATTATTCAGCTAAATTCACAACACTTGTGACTTTTTTTAGGCACTGAAGAGGATGTAGTGAAGTCAAAGAAAACTTTCCGAAGTCAAGCTGTGGTAAATCAGAATGCAGAAACAGAGCTTATGTTGGAAGGAGATGATGATGCTGTTAGCCTACTCCAAGAGAAAGAGATTGACAACCTTGCAGGTAATTATATTTCTCATTACAACTAATATATGAGCCAGAAGTCTCTTCTAAACTTGTTCTTAACCTTTGTGATTAGTGTCTTAATATTGACAGCTAAGTATACCATTACAATACATTCAGATTCTGGTGTTCTGGATTAAATATGATGTCCTGTTTCCATGAACTAGCAGAACTGATGACAAAGCATGTGCCCAATGCATAGTATTTCAGCAGAGATGCAAGAAAAAGCGATACTTTAAGTGCTTTTGTTACTATCTGTGACTTGTTGTTGAAAGTTCTGTAAAACCACTTTAGGAACATCTCCTTTTTTTCAGTTAAATGGAAATCTGGGCTAATTCTGTAACTCAGGGGTTTGTGAGTCAGAGTGTGGTTGTACACTTTCATGACCTGATCCCAAGTGTCATGCAGCTCATGGAGAGACACCTGCATTCCTGCTGGCACCCACTTATCTCAATGATGGAGTTAAGGGAGATGTGCAGTGTCTCAGCTCATCTGTCACAACCAGGGAAAAATTTGCCTGTTGTAAACAGGATCTAAGAAGGAATGAAGCTGTAACCAAACTATGCACTTCATTACTTAGCAGATGAGCTGGAAATGAATCCTCTATATAAACATATATGAGAGATCCTTTCTAGTCCTTTCTCCCTGTAGTCACACAAGGTATGCAGTGAGGTCTCAGTTTTAAACATCTTCTAGCAGGTTCTGTTAAGAGTTCTGTTTGCAGTACTACCTGTCCTGGGGATGTAGTCTGGAAAGAAAGGCATGTGGAAGGTTGAAAAATGCACCTTTCTCTCAGACAAGATAAAAATATGAGAACTGTGAAACGCAGTATGAGATTTTTATATTTTTAAAAAACCTTTAATAAATTTCTCCACTAAGGAAATATTTTTTATATCTATGGGGGTTTTTTTTCTGCATAACTGAATTAGCTACCTTTGCTCCTGCACTTTGTTCTGATGACAAAGTGGAAATTTGTAGGAAAGAGAAGTTCATAAATGGATGGTAAAACCAAAACAAACAAACAAACAAAAGCAAGGAATGCCTATAGGAAAGTTATTCTTATACTTTGAAATTCAAGCAGGGCAGATGGGAGAAGTAAATGCTTTTATTTGGCAACAACCTACAGTATATGATTATCACAGCTAAAATGTCGATCTTCTTGCTTTCTCATTCCGCAGCTAACCATTTCTGAGACAATGTTGTCTTAAGTCAATAAAATAGTAAGACAAGTAGGACCATTAGTGGGATAATTTGATCGATGTGCCTTTCTCCTTTAGAAGGAAAACTCAGCACTGCTTTGGCTAAGTTCTAACAGCTAAGAACAGTGCTTCCAACTAAATATTCACAGAGTTGCTATAGTTTAAGGGGTGCAAGATGCAATTACATGGAAATATTGGTTAGAACTGCAAAGGGGAAGTGAAAAATTCTTGCCCAGTCTGGCAAGTCTCATGGCCAGCTATTGTGTTCTTATATATGTCCCAATATTGCCATTTTGTTCCAACACACTGATACAATTCAATCCCTATAGCTACATCCCTCTGCAAATCCCTGGTATTTCAATGCACCCTTAAGTATTAATGTGTATGTAGGTTTTACTAGCGATCGTTGCATATATTACATCCCCTGCTTCTTCAGGATATGCCACAGTAATTCTAGTCCTTTGGTTTTGCAGAAATTGTGATATCTTGTCAGCATTAGAAAAACAGGAATTATAAAAATTGAAACAAATTGACATTTGACATACTGACTGTCCTAACAGTGTCAGAAATCAGCCTTTGTGTTCCCTATCGACACCAACAGGGCAAGCAAGGCATCTCAGAGTGTGGTGAGGTGATGTGGTAATGGTGCTATCTGGGTACCAAAACCCATTAACATCTCAAAAAGAACCCACATTCCACTACTTCATTTTTACTATTGGATTAACTGCAGCCTTTGCTACTTGACACTTGCTCAAAATGATTTTGAGAGTTAACAGTCACACGTGGTATCGTATGTCTTCTGTAGATTTTAACCAATCAGTAAAAAAAACCTGAGTCCCTCTATACCTTCTGTTTTCACTGCATTATTTTGCATGAGTTTGCATATAATGATGCTACTGCTTTCCATTATTCTCAGTTTATATGACTGAAATTTGAGTCCAATAACTGAAATCAAGAAAAGCAGTAGGCAAAGAAGGTGGGTTTTATGCCTAAGAAGGTTAGAGCAACCACTGACCGCTCTGAAGAGCAGGTCCCAACAAAGTCCATTCCAGAGTTGTGTAGATTCAGTGGATGTGATCTGGATATCTTTGAGATCTATCAAGTTACGGTATATTTCAGCATCATTTATATCTAGTTACTGTTCAGAGTGGAATGACACATATGATATGCCTATATTCGGATATGCCTCCAATTCAACTTTAAAGCTTAAATCAATTTAAACCTGGTTTACAGTGATTTGGATTGTCTCAGTAAGGGATAGGAATGAAGTAATATCATTTTAAACCAGGTTTAAATTGATTTAAGATTGTCCACATTTAACTAAAGCACTTTAACATTGTTTATTCCATGAAACTAAGGCACCATTTAAAAAGATGAGACCTTAGTTTTTAAAAAACTTTTAACTAACAGAATATAAATATTACAAGATTTTGATTTGTGAAGTTAAAACTAAAAAAAAGGAAAGTTTGAAACATATTGAGACTGTTCATACAAAGTTATCTGTACATACCTTTTGTTCCAGATACTCTTTATAGTTTTTCATCAACCATGTGGCACAAATCAATGTAAAGCTCACTTTGATAAATTACATATGGGATGGAGAATTTTTAAATAATTATAGTCTGAATATTTTTATTATATAATCTTTGTATTCCATATGTTGCAATAGCATTTGATCAGATTTCATTATATTAAATAGCATTTTAATAAAATATAAAAATTGAATTCCATGTTATTATGGTCTTAGCATTATAAGTTTGCATCAAGATTTTTAACCAAAGCAGTATTTTAAATGTTTTTTTACAGTATGAGTTATCAAAGTATGTTTTTTCTTGTTTTAGCATTTACGTATTAAAATATGTTACATTTTTCTGTTTCAGTTTTAGCTCCTTTTCTTCCCAGACTGTTCACTTCAAGAGGCAAGTCGCATCTCTGTTAGTACTAATGATTGAGATAGCCCAGTCAAATTTAAGTTTTCTAATACATTGTGAATCTGTGGGTAATACAATCAAATCCACCGTAGAAAGCTGACATTACTAACTCTTCTCCTTTTCTTTTCCTTCTCAGTTTTCCAATACTGCAGTAGGGCTCTTAAATACTTATCTATTCTGCTAAGAGCCTTAGAATACAAATTTGCCAAGTTTGTCTTCTGCTTAGTAGGTGATTTTTTCAAAACGAAAAATACGTGGATGTATTCTGATATCATAACCTGGTGTTCTGAAAGGGAAATACATTTTAATAGATAACTAATATTCTTTTCAAAAACTTTGGTTTTAAACTTTGCACTAAAATAGGTCATTAAAAAAACCCAAACAATCTAAATGTTGAAACACTCAGATTGAATGAGTTTTACATTTTAGAGATATGTTCTTTTCTCTTTGTTTTGAAGTTGCAGTTGACTTGCTGAGAATTGTTTGTGTGCATCTGAGAACAGAATGTAGCCTTAATGACGTTTTTGAAAGATATATGGTCTGTAACTGGTGTATTTCATCTGTTTGGTCATATGGCTGGTGGTAGCAGCAAATAGGCCCCAGCCAAGCGAAATATCCCTGATAAAGTCTTTTGCTGCTCTCTGAAGAGTAGTTTCTAGAAAGAAAAAAGGAAATAAAGATAGGAGGATATGAGGCTTTGGGTTATTTTAGGAAGAAAAAAGGCTTTGGCAGGCATCTATCTGGTTACTTGCATGGGCTCAATCAACTCAGAATCTAACTTCCTCAAAAACATGGTGAATTTCAGGCTCACAACAGTCTTGCAGGAATAAATGCATATTATTTGCTCCATTATACAAAGAGATTGAGCAACTCATCCGAACAAATCCAAGGAAAGCCACGAACTGCCTTTATTGTCTCTTCAATATAATGTATCTGAACCTTCACTACAGAATCTTCCCTTCTTCTTGGACACATGTCTTTAGGTGGAAGGAAAACCCCCATAATGCAGATGTGCCTGGAAGGTTTGAGTGAGATGAGCATCCCAGCAATGCCCTAACTTTTAGCAACCCTGAACTTCAGTGTAGAAATATTTCTAGAAAACAGCATCACCACTGCAAAACAAGAGCTGGTGTTCCATCCAAGCCACCATGGGTAGCCAGTCCATGTTAGCTTGAGGGTGAAATGTGATAAGCCCTTTATCCAGACTTCTTGATAGTATGCTGAGTGTATTGACTTACTGCCCGGTGCTAAGGAACACACTGAGTCATGAGGATTTGACAGCTTGTATTATTATTAATGAGATATAAGACCTTTCACTTCCAGGTCATCTGTTTGAAGTCCAGACAAGACTGGTGGTAACCAAACATTATCAACATCTGTTTTGGGGCCAATGCAAAATAAGCTTTCTGTCTCATTTCAGACAAAGTAACAGAAATCGTCCCAATTTTGAGCATTTCTAATTGAAAAAATATTTGATGCTGTCATTAGAGGAAACTGGAATAGTGCCAAAGTTCTGCTTCATAGCATTACAGTTAAAATTGTATAGCAGTAGCAAAAAAAAAAAAAGAAGTAGTAAATCTTTTAGCCCTTGGGAAATTTTCTATTCCAGGTTCTAACAAAGAACTAATTTACATTTCTGAAAGTATTTTGAAGCTTTGCATAGGGCTAGAAGCAGTAATAAAAAACTTACACACCAAGGAACTGCATCTAAAACCACAAAAAGCTCAGAAAATTAGCATTTGGGATGGAAAACTTCAATGTGATTGACTCATCTTTATATATATATAAAATATGCATTTAATATATACATATACATAATTATTTACAATAACATTTCTTATGGCGCAAATCTGACACTGCATTTTCTTTGCAAGAGTTGACCAGTGTAGACAATCTCTGATATGCAAAGCTAACTGCAACTTTTCCTTATCTATTCTTAATGGAGGGACACTTTTTTTTTTCTGTTTCCATCTCAAAATAATTTTAAAGTATGTATTATCGTTTCCATTGTTTATGCTAATGGAGTTAGACAAATGGTAGATTTTCTAATTAAAGAAAAGAACAATAACTTAGGCCTCTACTGAGAGGGCTGATTTTCAAGTTGTTAGTTTTTGCAGGCAAAATCCCCATCATTTGTTTGTGGCCAACTCAAGATAAGTTTTTGTTACATTATGTGCTGTCAGAATAATGAGTTGAAAGAAAGGACCAAACAGCTCATCATATTACCTCCAGCAGTGGCCACAGCCTACCATGGAGATTTTGAAGGGGAAGAGAGGAATCAGCTTCATCCCTCACAACTCCTGCAGGGAAAAGCAGGACAGTGGTTCCGAGAGTGGTCTCATCTTCCCTCTCCGACCCTTCTGCCTACCTGCTGCATCCTCTCCTGCGAGGCTGCAAAAGCCCTGCTGCCCATCCTGTGGACTTTCTACCATGGCAGTTGTGGTCCATACACCAATGGCTCAGAATGGCGTTGATAATCTTTGGGGACCCCAAAGGGCAGAAAGCAGCTACCCAGGAAGGACTGTAACAAGTATTCAGTGATGCTTCCTAATAATTCTCTCCCAGACTCCAGCATCTTGCACCTCTGAGGCTTCTACAGTCAGAGGCAGTAGCTATTCTCTTTTTTTCCCCTTTTTCTTCCTCTCTTCCTCTTGCACTGTCTTTCTCTCACTGCCCTTTTCTCTCTTGATGGAGATACCTAAGGCATCTAAGCTTTTCCATGGTTGGGTTTTTTTTTGCTTTATGAAAGTGTATATGCATGCACACACAAATACATCAGTTAAATAACAAACATCAAAGTTTCATTAGAGAACACCAAAAAAGTCATTTTTCTCCTAGCGATTCAAGCTTCTTAGTTTCACTGTATTCAGCATGCACTCCTGTTAGTGTTCTGCCCTCAACTCCGTTTTGCTTGCAAATTAGCATTCAAGATAGGAATGTCATTGCAGGGGTTTACTTATTTGGGGAAGGGATAGGAACGTGGAAGAAGAGTGATTCTCTTTCCCTTTTTGTGCTAGACATGTAAACGCACAAGCCTTGTACTTCCAAACATGGAAATTTAATTCAGCTACATTTACATAGTTACTGCTTATTATATATTCGGATTTCCATCCTCTATTCTAAGTATAAAGAAAATAAACATATTTATATGAGTTTAATTTAGAATGTAGATTCAGGCATAAACTGAAAACGGTTATGCTTTTGATGCGTATTTGGCTTTCACATTGAAAACAAAAAAAAAGCCCCATAGTTTTTGTAATACACTATTTTTAGATATCTTGGTGTATATTCTAACCATTTTTTCCACATTACTTAATATTTTATAATGTAGTTGTCATTCATATATGACAGTGCTCTTAAGTACAGCTTTGAAAAGCTCTTCTCTTTGCATATTACATCCCATTCTAAGTCTGAGCTTCTTCAACTTTTAAGATGGCAGTTAGATTTCCTGCTTTCCAAGCTCTAAAATTAAATCAATTCAAATGTTGTCGTCATTTTGTGCTTGTGTAAGGCTCTGAGAGTGCTTCATGTTCTCTTGCTGTCCACTCCTAATACCAGTCTACTTAAATTTATTTTCCCACTTAACATGCAAAATTCTTTTTATAAGAAACTTCTAAGTTGGGCTACAATGGACCCTACAAGAGCATGCTTGATTATTGTATAGTCTATAACTTCTGCCTTATCCTAAAGCACCACACCCTGGAAGGAACTCACTAGCTGATCAAAGGTCTACTTGATGAGGTACCTGTTATAGAGGGGAGCGACTGTAGAAAGACAAGCCTAGGCGTAAGGAGCCAGACTCCACAGTTCTTCCTCTTTTTTCATCTTCACTATGCAGTTGATTCCCAAATGAAACTCCCTGTTCTCCAATATCTTTGTAATAGCCTACAGGGACAGACCTACATAGATTAGTGGTAGGAGTATATCCAGAACTTCACTGACCTCTGGACAGGATTATTTGCTTTTTTTTTTATTATTGTTTTGGCATTCACATTACAGGAGTAAGCTAAAAAAAAAAAAAAAGTCAAGAAAACTGTTTGTTTGTCTTGGTTTCTTTGGCCAGAAATTGTGTGTGAGACAGCTTTATCCAATACTTTTGGATGGTCCTTGCTGGTAGCCTGTTAGGAGAGTGCTTTTAGCTTGGCTTTCTGAAGAAGGAAGGTTCACATGAGCACCCTCTGTCAGCCTCTGTCTTTGTAACTTCTGAACCTGGAAGCCATTTTGAACAAACTTTAACACAGGAGTAAGGATTTCAGAAGCAATAAAAGCCCTAAATGACAAAGCCTTCCCTATCGGTTCTGCTTTTATTAGGTACCAGAGAATCTTTGTGGGAGAGTCTTCAGGTTCCCTAACCATAGGAAAGCAAAACATGCAACCAACCAGTAGACGCTGTTACACTTGAAAACATTCATTCTGATGTTGCTAGAGATACTCATTTTGAAGTCACAACTGTTGAATCTTAGATAATTCTTCTGAACATACCTAGCAAGTTAGAAGCTAATTCAACCCCCCCCTTTTTATATATACTCACACACACATAGAGGACTATCTAACCAAATAAGTGAACTTAAAAATATCACAAGCTATTTGAACATAACACCTCCCTTCACTACAGTCCCAAGAAACATAAGGCTTGCAGTTCACCCCAAAGAGCTTTTCCAGAGACTAAAAGAAATGAAAGCTGAGGGCTCACGTCTTTCATTATTTTCTAATCAATTGAGCTCTATTGGCATGACAAGGTACACAAGCTGGACTGTGCAAGATACCTGTCAAGTCTGGTTTGTTTGCTCAGACTTGCAACTAGTATTTGATCCCTCATGTTCTTGACTCATTACAGTGAGCTCCTGTTTCAGTGCTATGCTGCTGTGGCAGGATGCTTTCTCATTTCTTCTTCCAACATTAAATATGCGTTTCTTATATGAGGTTTTTTGTGTTATCTTTTGACTAAATAGGCAGCTATAGTGGCTCTCTCAGAGAGAAAAAATGTCACTTACGTGGACATGTTCAGCATCACTTAAGGTTTTCTAGACTCAAAAAGTACCTTAAATTTTACCTGACAATGAGGAGGAAGCCAGTGTGGATCATAGTGCATTAGTGTAGTATACTCACATCTGGATGCACCGCTTAACAATCAAGTTCTTAGTTTCTAAAACAGCTTAAATTGCTCAGTCCTTCCAAGGTATAGCTTCAGGCTCTGCCTGTATGAATCTAATTTCGAAGTGGCAAATGTTTGCATTGCAATAGTGAGGTCCCTATCCCAAACATTTAAGTCTCTGGCCAGCTGTAAATCATTAAGGGGAGTCTTTATTATTATTAATACCCGATCATCTGGCAGGTTGGTGCTGGAACACGTCCTGGAACAATGCTAAACCCACGTAAGACACTTCGAGTTTGAGTATAGTTTGGAGGTTCTCAGGCACCACAGAGCAAGTCAGACTACCTGTGAAAGGGGGCAAAAGTTGATTTTCTGAGTTGCTTTAGGCTGTTAGAGACACAGCTAATTGTTCCATCAGACCTTCAGTGAGAAGATACATAATAAGATTGATTTTGGTACAGTATTGAGATTATCTCTGAGTATTCTGTAACCATTCTATTAAGTGGCTGCTTTCTATCACACGTCAAACAATATAAAGAGATAATTATTCTTAGGAAAATTGTGAAACACGTTTTCTCTTAGGTTTATATTTTCCTTTCAATCTGAACAGGAAGGAATTGAATTCAAATAATCATTTACCTGCAGAAGTGCATGTCACTTAATTCAAATTCATGGAAAGTGTGCATATGTTTGAGAGAAAATCTTTTTTTCTTAACCAACATTATCTTTAACTTTTTCATGATCTCATAAAAAATATTTACTTATTACTATTTTATTCATAGTTGCAATATGTAGCATTATTTTTATTTACATTTTCTTTTTAATCAAATACATTTGTTTGCTGTTATGACACCACTTAAGATAATTGAGTTGCTGCAATTGTTCAGTTACTGTTGTTGAAAAAGATCATTTAAGTTGATCTTAGATGTTAGTAGTAGATGTTAGATGCTTAATGGAGGAAAGGGGTGGAAAAGTGGGGGAAAATTTGGATATCAGGGCCTACCCACACTGGCAATGACATTTAAACAATAAAAAGCAATCCCTCCCTCACAATATGAAACATATGATTGTGCAAGTCTAAAAAGCCAACACAGTAAGCGTGGATATCTCTGAAAACAGAGGAAGGGAATTGGAGTTGTTCAGCAGAGGATCAGGAAAACAAGATTATAGTCATGTTTAGACTTAAATTCTGGGGTTTACAGTCAGAAAGTTGTGCAAATTATTCTCTTTATTGAAACTGGTATGTAAAGGGAGCTGTGTGTATACATTCTTATAAAAGCTTTGGCTTGAGTGAAGGAGCTACTCCCTTTATCTGCCATAGTGGAGAACAAATTGGGGGCAACCATCTTCATGTAAGTTCAATATCTTTACTCTGGAAGTCTTTGTAAAGGGTAGTTTGGATCAGATTTATGGTGACAATAAGAACGAAAAAGACTAAATTCTTTTAATTGTTTTTTGAGAATCTTGCATTGTTTACTTGTTATTTACATGGCAAGGCATGTATTATATTAATTATGTTAATTGGTTGAAATATTTTTTCTGACTGTAGAGCTTTTCCCAAAGGCTTCTGGTGCCTATACCTGTTTCTGCTTCTATGTGGTGTGATCTATATTACAAGAAACTGAGAGGTTTGTCTGTGTAACTGTGTATTACATATAAATTATTTCAAGTATAAGGATTTGTAGTCATATTAAGTACAAGTCAGTGTTAGATACACTTGGTTTTAGAGTTAAAATGATAAGGGAATTTTAGTTGTCTTATTTCAGATACATTGTGAATGATTTCTAATAATTATTCTTAATGTTTAAAATACTTAAGTATATCAAATTACAAATTGTAGCTTATGCAAACTGTTTTACATAGTGAAGTTATTAGTTTCAGCTAATCTATTTTGTATTTTCCATGTTAAATAGGCTTCGAAAGAAAGAAGATATATTCGGGTTTTTTTAAAGTGTCAGCTAAAACCTAAGCATGACAGTATTCACCACTTTTTTCGGAATAGTTGTCAGAAGATTGTAAAATTAAATTGGTCTAGCTGATTGGATACATTTTCAAACTATTTGTTCCAGCTAGTATTTTTTTCATCTATAAGTAAACACCAAAATATTATTTTAAGTTAACCTTTTAGGACTGCAGCAGGTAATTTGCCTGCTTTCATAATTAAGTATATGAAAGCATACATCTTATCCTGCTTAGGAGTAATTATGCCAAATCATCCTAGCAAATATACCACCAGAGTAATTTGGAGACTCATAAAAGTAACACATCTTTAGCTCTTACAGTTAAAAATGACAGTTTGCAAAACTGCTTTAAGTAACAGTTCAAAATACCGCTCTCTCGGAGCTTTCCTGAAGAGGTGTAAGTTTTACTGATATTGCTTTAGCAGATCCCAAACTCTTTCACCTGACAGAACTTTTCCCTTGCACTGACTTTCTTTCTTGAACTTGAAAAACACAAGAGCTAAGAAGTACAAGAGCTGAGACACAAGGACCAAAGTCTCTGTTTAACAAAAGTTAACAGAGGGTAGGAGAGAGATCACATCCTGCTTTTATTCTCTGGGACCTTCTAATCCCACAATCATTTGCTTTTGGAAAGGAAATATTATTTTTAAAATGTATATGCGCGGTAGCGTTTATTTTATAAATGTAAATCACATGTGCCGGCCAGAGGGATCAGGCAAAGCAGAAAACTCCCCATTTGAACAGATTACAAGACCTGTGGACACGAAGTGATTTTCTGGTCTGGTTTTTAAGGCCAGAACTTCTTTGTTAGGTCGCTGCCTCTCTGCTCTTCCTCTGGGAAGAGGCGGCGAAATGGTCCTTAAAAAGAAATGCTCTTGCTTAAAGTCCGAACAACTGACAGGCGCTCTAGGAGCGCGTCCCCCGCCAAGGCCCGAGCAGTTCGGTGAAGCGGAGCAGCCACAGGTTGGCTTGTCCCCTGGAGCTGGCAGGGAAGCGCCCTCGGCGTTGCCGGCGGCTCTGAGGGTGCGCGGGGAGCGCCCAGCCCCGCAGCATCCCCCGCGCAAAGCAGCATCCCCCGCGCAGCGCAGCATCCCCGGGGCAGCGCAGCATCCCCCGCGCAGCGCAGCATCCCCGGGGCAGCGCAGCATCCCCCGCGCAGCGCAGCATCCCCGGGGCAGCGCAGCATCCCCCGCGCAGCGCAGCATCCCCGGGGCAGCGCAGCATCCCCCGCGCAACGCAGCATCCCCGGGGCAGCGCAGCATCCCCGGGGCAGCGCAGCATCCTCCGCGCAGCGCAGCATCCCCCGCGCAGCGCAGCATCCCCGGGGCAGCGCAGCATCCCCCGCGCAGCGCAGCATCCCCCGCGCAGCGCAGCATCCCCGGGGCAGCGCAGCATCCCCCGCGCAGCGCAGCATCCCCCGCGCAGCGCAGCATCCCCGGGGCAGCGCAGCATCCCCCGCGCAGCGCAGCATCCCCCGCGCAGCGCAGCATCCCCGGGGCAGCGCAGCATCCCCCGCGCAGCGCAGCATCCCCGGGGCAGCGCAGCATCCCCGGGGCAGCGCAGCATCCTCCGCGCAGCGCAGCATCCCCGGGGCAGCGCAGCATCCCCCGCGGCGGCGCAGCATCCCTGGGCGCGGGCAGGGGCTGCTACGCTGCTCGGCGGCCAGAGCCGCGCTGGGAAATGAATATTTACATCCTTTACAGCCCCTGGAAAAGCGCAGCTCGCTGCCGCTGAGGGGCCGGGGTGAGGCTGGTAGCCGGAGCTCGTTATGTTTCCCGCATGCGAATGAGCCCGTCCCACAGCTGCTGGCTCAGGTGTGCCCGGCTTTTGTTTCATTAGATTATCAATGGGGTTTGGGAAGTGGACCCAGAGCTTCCCGAATAGCTCGGTGCCATATGGAAAAATCTGCAGTATTTTGATTATGCTCTATGTAAACATTTCAATATTGGATTCTTAAAATCCAGAGACTATCCCAAAGGGGATTAAATCATAATCCTCTCTCACTATAGCTGTAGTGGATTAATTTCGTATTCTCTCAGTGGCTGGCTTGCTCCCTGAAGGCTACAACAAAAAGACTCAGTGCTCCTTAAACACGCTATGGAATTGGAAGTTGTAATTGGAGATTTCCAAAGGACAAGTGTAAAAATGACACACCGTTAATACCTAATATTTTTTGCTTTCTGGGGAAAAAAAAATCTATGAAGGTTTTTTTTTTAACTTAGTGTGAACATCCTTTTCCCCGAAATACTATTAATTGACCGCTGTTTATTATGGTTTCTGCTTCTTTTTCACCAGAAAATAAAATGAAAAAAAAAAAACCGAAAGAAAGAAAGAAACAAAACGTACAGGCAAACGTTTTCTTATCTATGAGGTACCACAATGCTTAATCCTTGCCGCATTTTAATACCTCTGACATGTTTACATTGCAACAAATCGAGGTGTCATTTATGCAGAGCACAGGGCAGATGTCAGGGTACCAGCCTGGGAGCTCGGAACCTTTTCTCTGGAGGATAAAGAGGGAGCCAGAAATGCCCGGTTCGCCCCGCATTCAGTAACGGGCTAAGAAGTTCGTGTCCCCTTTCCCGCCGCATCCAGCCCCGGCTCCCTCCGCCTGTACGTGAGCGCGTCCTACGGGCCCACCCGCCTGCCCGGCTGCACCTATTGTCTTCTCCTCGATGTCAGGTTATAGGGTTTGGCCTTTTGACCGTTAAATACAGGCGGCTTTATTTTTATTTCAGCCACGCAACACCAGGGAAAAGCGATAATTGGATTAAATTGATGGGCTTTCTTCTGGGATTCAGCCAAGCCCACAAACGCCTCCTTAGAATATCGGGTCCCTTCCAGGACGCTTCTTCCGAAGGCGCCTTTCTCCCCGCACAAAGGGCCAGAGCCCATCACCGTGCGCCGGGGCTGCGCGGCGGGGAAGAGCGAGGGGAGAGGGCGAGCGCTTCTGCGGGGCAGGGAGCCGCCGGCTGCCCAGACCCCCCTTCTGGAAACACAAAGCAAGGGAGCCTGGGGAATAGAAACCCAAATCCACTTGTAATCGAACAAGGGAATCGGGCGTAATTACTTGAGCAGCCTAGATGAAGATTGATGAGGCTTTAAAGCGGCATTTCGGATCGATCGCCCTGCCCTTCGGAGCCTGCGGCCGGGCTTGCTCGGCTCGGCTCGGCTCGGCTCGGCTCGGCTCGGCTCGGCTCGGCCCGGCCCGGCCCGGCCCGGCTCGGCTCGGCTCGGCCCGGCCCGGCCCGGCCCGGCTCGGCTCGGCCCGGCCCGGCCCGGCTCGGCTCGGCCCGGCCCGGCTCGGCTCGGCTCGGCTCGGCTCGGCTCGGCTCGGCTCGGCCCGGCTCGACTCGTCTCGGCTCGGCTCCTTTCTCCTCGCCCAGGGAGGGAGATAAGATGGAGGCGAGACAGGGAGAGCAGCGGGGCGAGTCCAGTGCATGTGATTCCGATCAGCTGACTAGGGTCAAGAGGCTACCCTGGTTTATTAGGGGATGGAAAACAATGGAATGAAAGAAAATAGAGTTTGTATCAATATTATCCAGTCTGCCATGTTGGGCTGCTGAAAGCTGCCACTGAAACGGCGCGGTTGAGCCTCCCCTCATACACACAGTGCTCCGCGCCTTCCTCCTTATTTATTTTCCTGCATAAATGACAAAACATTGTGCAAGATAGTCTCAAATTGGGTGTTACAGTGAAGTAAAACATTAACAACATGACAGTTAGATGTGCCGATACAGGACTAATTTGGGCTAAGTGAGCAATCTGAAGTGTCGCTTGCGAGGTCTGGCAGTGAAGGGGAGTGCGGTGCTGGGGGAGGAGGCGAGGCTGCTGCCCCGGTGCGAACTGCAGCCCCGGGCTGGCCTGGGCCGCTCCAGGCCTCTGGGATCAGGGCCACCTGCGTCCCCGGGGGAGAGGAGGCGCTGGGGACGGCGGCTGGAGCTGCACGCAGGTACTCGCTGCCCTCCGAGCGAGGTCTCCCTCGTCGCAGAGGGGGTTGTAACTGCGTGAACCACGCCGACCCTTCTCAGCGTTCCCCGAGCCCGTCGTGTGGCCAGTCTCTAAAGATGCGCCAGTCAGACGCTGTCCCAGTTTCTCAGGACTGAGGCTTTTGTTGCTTGTGTGTCTGAGGCGTGTTTATCCACTTTCCATACGCGTAACCAAATAACCTACACGCTTTAGTGGTTAAACCTAGAAGAGTGCTTTATATTTTAGTCTTTTATTTTAACTAAAACAAATGACCTTCCTAAACACCGATACCGTCAGCACTAATAGCGCTCATGTTGAAGATAAGATGTTGTCTTTTGCATTAGAAGGTGTGTTTTTTCCCCTGAATTAAAACCTAACAATTTATACGGACAAGGCTGCCTTTTACAGTAGGTTTTCCCATCCCATCTTTTCGGTGCCGGTGAAAACGTCTCGTTCTAAGGGCGTTATTTGAACGAGACGTTATTACAGTCATTTGAAAAAGATTAAGTGACAGCAAGGTGAAATACAAATGATCTCGCCATAAATATTTTTAACGGCGCTCGCCTTTGCGTGCGTGCGGTATGGAAGTAGGTGAAATTATAATCTTTTGTGAGACTTTCGGAGTACAGGTCTGGGACCCAGAGTTAAAAACAAAGCCGCGGGGCACCCCCGGCTGCCAGGTCGAAGCCGCGAGTCGCCGCTATCGCACATAAACAGCGATGGTGTTAACGAGGAGCCAAAGGACGCGGCAGGAGAAGGGACCTACTTCTAAGAGGCAGCTCTTTTTTTTTCCTTTTTATTTTTTTTTTCTCTTTCCCGTCTGAATTTTTCTGCCGGCTGATTTATCCTCGCAGCCCGGGAGCTCACAAACTCGCTTCTGTGTCCCGAGCGAGGAGTTCAAAGCGCGGGCAGGAGGGGAATAACCGCGAAGGTTTTACGCGCGGAGTTTACGAGGGGCGCTCGCCTCTCGGCCATGGAGAAGGGGAACCTGACGCCGCTGCCCTTGCCTTTCAGGCCCCGTGGTCCTCAGCACGCCGGCCCAGCTCATCGCCCCCGTGGTGGTGGCCAAGGGGACGCTCTCCATCACCACCACGGAGATCTACTTCGAGGTGGACGAGGACGACCCGCCCTTCAAGAAGATCGACCCCAAGGTGAGTGCGGCGGGCGGTCCCGCTCCGCGTGCGCCGGGGCCGCCCCCTCCCGCCAAACGCCGCTCGCCCGCCTCCGGCGGCGCCTCGTCGGGTGGGGGCGGGGGGCGAAGCGCGATGTCTTAATGATGCTAAATCCTCTATTACGGCGGCGGGAGCGTTTCTCCAACAGCCCTTCGCTCGGTGCTTTTGTATGAACGTGGTCAGATTTAGCGTTTAAGCCAATTGCTCCGAAATCCCTGGAGGGAGCAGCAGTCCAAGCTCGTAACCTCCCCGTGACACGGCGGAGGGTTTTACCCCTTCCGAGGGTAGCGGAGAATCCCATTAGTTCAAGAACCCGAGTGTCGGAAAACGCGAGTAAACTCTGCTGAAATGCAAGGGTATTAAAAAAAAAAACCAACAAAAACAAAACACAACAAACCACAAACAAAAAACAACAAAATAAAAAAAAAAAAAAAACCGAAACAGAAACAATTAAAAAAATCAAGAGGGAAATAGGCATGTACCCAAGACTTAATACCTGGGAACGCTGCTTCTTTTTCTGAAGACATTTAGTAGTGCCAGTTGCCCCCCCTGCCCTCCCCTCTGCTAAAGCCGCTTGCCGGCCGCCGCCGCGCGGGGTGCGTGGCTCCAGCAGCACTTTGCGTGGCTCCTGCCCCGCGGGGGGGAGGAGGGGCAGGAGGAAGGGACGTGTCACAGGGCGCTCCTCTCCTCTGCACTTCTTAACTATTCTTATCGCTGTTGCTTTGTGCCTTTGTTATTGCGCTGGAAAAGGTTACAAGAGAGAAAGAGAGGGGAGGTACTTTTTATAAAGACCTCGATCGGTTTGTTGGGGTTTTTTTGTTTGTTTGTTTTCTACAAAAATAATTTCCAAGAAATTATTCATTAATAATTTCCAAGAAAAATGCTAGCGACCTCATCTGAGTATGTTTGTAATAAGGTGGTTTCTCTCTGACTCAAGCTCGGAACTTGCTTTGCAGTACTTGGGGGGGCTGGGGAGTGGAAGAGAGAGATTTTGTCACAGTCGCTGGCTCTAACGGTTCCGTTAAAGTGGCCTCTCCGGGGAGGGTCGCTGGTGGCTGCTGCACAGGCGATCAGCCTCTTTCAGCACTTGTTGACTGTTGGGGTACAAAATCCGCCTTGTTATCTCGCGTTTTGATCTTAAAACCGCTTTAAAGAAGTGCTTGCTTGGAAGGAGCAGGTAATGCAGTCGGGAGAGGCAATTTTGGGTCTCTTGTAGCTTTGTAAGCACGCGCATGTTATTCCCTGTGAATGCCCTGGGAGCGCAGGGGCTCGATTTCTGGGAGTGCAGCTGGCAATCCTATCACATTCATAACGGATTTGTAGGTCAGAAGTAATATTGTTGTTCGCTTTATTGGTGCCGGCTTGAACCTTTCACCTATAAATTTTATTTTCTTCTTTATTACTACTTGTGCCAAAATGCTAGTTTTGTCAGGCTGGCTGCTTGCTCGGTCACTGACTGCTTCAGTGATACGTTGCGTTTCCTCAGCTTTGTTTAAAACAGAGCAGAAACACATCAGCGCCATATAGTAAACATTTCAAAACCAGGTTTCTTTTCTGACGGCTGAAGAAGTGTTACTGCATTAATAACTACATCCGTGTCTGACAGTTGGTGATGATCATCCGGAGCTAAATTCTAATGTGTTTGTACCACCAATATTTCCCTGTTCTACAAACCTACTCGAAAGGCAAAATCGGGCAGCTGACCTTAAGTTTTCTGCTTTACAGGATTTAAGCAGCTATCAATAGAAAAGCAAAATTTACAAAACATATCTGCCTCTGTTTTTTTTTCAACTAGAAAACTTGATCCGGTATTGAAACACTTACCCATATGCATTTTACTTCATTTATTAGCTTGTAATTAAATAAATCAGCAACAGAAATTAAAATCTAAACCACAAAAGGTAATTATCCAGTGTATTTCAAGTGCATTTTCAAATATATAATTCCAATATTCAAGCGTTATTATATAAGCAGAATCCAAATTTCTTTCGAATATATTTAAATAACATTTCAAGTATATTTATGGAATGTTAGAAATAGAACAAGCAATATATATGAAACGAAAAAATGTAAACTTGTTAAGTTCAGACACTTCAAAAGACAATTAACAAAAGTACCATGATAAAATCTACCTTCTTAAATGGTATCTTCGCTTTAGCAGAAAATGTCCTTGAAGTATCCAAAATGGCAATTTAACTTCTGTTCACCAAATCACAAAACACCAACATCCACAATTTCAAAGACAATGTGAGATCACAATATTTGATACAAATTAAAAAATACATTAGGGTTTGTTCAGGTGGCATATCCAAATAGGTTTTACTCACAGAGGGTTTACATAAAAATACCAGGTTTTCTTATAATCCGTTGGTAGCGTTTCTAGGCAGAATAGTCACAATCATGTTTAATTACGGCCAATTTTCTTTTCCGGATAATATATTTTCTTTCTTTTGCGTTGTTTATTTTTTTTAACCCCCTCCCCGCTCCCCCCGGGGAACTGCAAAACTCTGGCGAAGATAAGAAGAACGATACTTGCTGTTCTTATTTGTTTTTCTTTCTGAAGAGCCTAAGCTATATTCCATTTTAAAAGAAAATATTATTTGCATTGTCGAGTGGGAACATTTGACTTTTCGAACAGGCAGCTTTCACTTCATCGGGGAATAAGCAGATTTCTCGGTCGGGCCGGTTTTACAGCTACCCTCTAAAGTTTCTCCAAACTTTTCGGGTTGGTAAGTATTTCCCTCGCCAGTCGCCACGTTTGTTTCGCCGCGTTTTCCAGGGCCGAGTGAGGTTTGCCCTGAAAGAGGTCTAAATTTGGCAAGAAGTAATGCGGGCACCTCCTGCACTGGAGGCAGGAGATGAGCTGCAGTAAAATCCCGTTGAGCCGGTCCCCCAGGCACGACTCGTCCCAGTCCGACTCGCGGGGATGCTTTTCGCACTCGTACGAAACCAGAGTCTTCATGTGGTAATTATTGAGGGGCTGTCCCGGCAGCTCCAGGTGGCGGTCCCGTAGGGTTTTGAGGATGGAGAGGCATTTCTTCCTGCAGCCGCCCATCTGCAGTCTGTTCTCGGCCTCGGCGAACTGCAGCACCCAGGCGTCGCTCTCGGCCGAGCTCTGCTTGCCGGCCAGCGAGTGGCACTCCTTGGACAGGAGGTTGAAGCCCTCGGCCTTGACCTCCGCCACCCGGTTGGGTCCCGGCCAGGGGATGTGCGGCAGCGGCCAGTGCGCAGCGCTCCGCGGCCAGATCCCCGTGCACTTGAACGCCGGGGTGATCTGCACCACGTACCTGTCCCTGATCCTCAGCTTCACTTCGCTGGTGTCCGCCACCATCTTTACCACGTCTCTGTAACTGCATTTATCCACGGCTTGAGCCACCAGAGTCTGAAATCGGGACCGGATTTTGCGAGCGGAGAGGTAGCCGGACGCCGTGATGAACTCCACCCAGAGGGACATGCTCCTCTTGCGCCCGTCACTTAACTTTAACACGGCGCAGCCCGGCAAGGAGCCGTCGTCCACGAAGTTGAAAACCCCCATTTGGTTCAGATACAGCACGACTTCAAACTCCGTGGGGGAGATGACTTCCAGCCCCTCGTAGCGATTGTCCATCTCGTTCAAGGAGCTGATGAAGCGAGGCTCCTGCACCTCCACCTCCTTCAGCACGTCCGACACCACTTTGCAGACTTCCCGGATGGTTTTGGCGATGGCAGCTTTCCTGGCTTGGCATTTCTCGTTGTAGTATTTGTTCAGATGATAGACCAGCTTGGCCTGGGCCGCGATCATGTTGGGGCAGAGATCCGGGTTGTACACCGGAGTCTCGCAATAGGCTGTGGGATCCAATGCGGCTGCTAAGGCTGGAGCCAACTTCAGAGGAGAAACAGGCTGCCGCGCTCTGAAATGTAACAAATGTTTTTCAAAACGCGCTGGGGCTGCTGCTCCTCAGATGCTCTCTTCCTGCTTTTTTAGATCAGCCGTCTTGAAGTGTGTGTGCCGGGGGGTGGGGGGGAGGTGGGGGGAGCGGGCGGGGGACTGGAGGGGGCGATATTTTTCCTCCCCCTTTTTTTAAAGGGTCCGTGAGTGAGAGGAAAGCATCGAGAGCTGCACCTTCCCCGGCAGCAAGAAAAACAAAAGTTGCACTGAGACACAGCGAGGCTTCCAGTAGTCAAAATAATAAAACCTCTTCGTATTTATTTATGTTTTCCCGTAGTAATCACCGTGTGTGTGTGCAGGGTGGTTAATCAGATGGTGGAAAAAAAGTGCCGTGTGTGTATATGTCAGAAGAAGCTGGCTGTTGGTTTGTATAAGAGCCCAGATGCACTCGTGTGGAAATTATAAAGGCAGGGCCAGGCAGGCGGGCGGCCAATCGCCACTGGGCTCGTCACTGCAGCCTCTTTCAGCTCAAACCCGGCTAATTAATCCCTCTCTAGGAGATAGATATGTATACACAGACACACACACGCACACGCAGAGACATATAGAAAGGTAGAAGGTTACTGGCAGACAAACCGCCCCGGTCATCTGTAAGCTCGGAAATCAAGAGAAATCGCTCTCCTTTGGGTGTAACTTGAAGGGTATTGACGTTTCGAAAGGACTTGGCAAAACTGAATCCCTGCGTGCCTCCCCACGGCCGAGACGGGGATGCAGGTGTATTAATGGGCATCCAGCAACTGGGGAGCTGCAGACCGGGCTCGCTCCTGCAGGAGCAGGGGCGTCAATTCATTAACCCACACTTGGCGTCACATCACGCTGTCTTTTCCTCCTGATAGTTGTCTGTAACTGCAAGAGAGAAGTTTGGCGTTTTGGTTTTTTTTTTTTCCCTCTCATGAACCAGCCAGTGAACAAGACAAACTTAGTGTCCTTTCGAATAAAATATTACGCAAAAGTCCGCAATTTGTATTGTTTTAAAAGATCTTCCGACGGGCTTTAATAGATTTTGAGCTTTAATGCTTTTCGGCATTGTCTCTGCCTTTTTGTGTTTGTACCTTATGACGGGAGAATCAATCGCTAAACGTATGTCAGGTCTTTCTCGCGTTCCCTCCAGAAATCAAGTAGCAGATACGAACGGTAAATCCCATTTGCCAATTCTGAGCTTGGTTTTTATACTCGGTCTAGTGCTGCAGTGTATTGCGGAGGGTGGCTGTTCAGCTGCTTTTTGAGGCGCAGTATAAGTATCTATTAATTTCAAACCTGGGCGGTTTACGGTATATCGAGCCCTGCGAGCGAGCTGCGCTGAGTAAACGAGCACACGGGAGGGACGCTGCGACTGCAAACGTGCTGGCACGCGGCTCCTCTGACAGGCTGCGCGGTTGTGTGTGTGATGTGTAATTAGCAAATTTCTCTTTCGGTGCCTTAGGTCTTGGTAATCGGGACCTTTATTTTCAAATAGGCCGGCAAACTCTTCTTGCTGAGCTTCGCTTCCGAAGAACCCCCGATTAGATTTTATTCTGGTTTTTAGGAGACAAAAAAGCCAACGGCAAAGCTTTTAATCGCTCGGAATCTTTAATCTACTGTCCGATTACTAATTCTTGAAGTGGCTGTCACGGGCATGTCCATCGCCAAGGGGACGTTATAACGCAAAGAACGTTTCACGACGTTTATTCAGCGTATTAACGCGACCGACTTTGTTGCACGTAGCGAAGTGACATCGATCTTGCCTGGCGGGGTCCGGGGTTCCTGCGGGAGCCCCCCGAGTTGCTCCTTGAGAGGCAGCTGCCGGGGGAACCGTTTTCTGCCCCTTAGGAACGGGGGGTAGGGCTGCCCTGGGGGGTCTCGCTGGAAAAACCGCGAGTGACAGGTCGTCCCGGAGCAGCTTTTCCTCTTCCCGGACGGCACCGCAGAGGCGGCCGCTTTCTGGCTGCCGGAGCAGAACTGCAGCTCGTTTGCTGCCGCCTTTTCTCCCTCCTCCCGGTGTTTTCCCGGCCGGGCGCGGGGTCCCGGCGCCTCCCCAGCGCCGCCTGGGGCGGGAGATGCCCCGCTCGGCCCCGGCGCCTGCCTCATCGGGGGCGGCTTCTTTGCCTTTTAAATAAGAGAGAGCCCCCTTCCCCGCGAGGTTCTGCGCCGGCTCCGTGTATAAAACGAAAGTTAAAGAGGTTGTTCAGTTCCCTCGTCGCCCCTTCCCCGCGGAGGGGGCACCGGGGCGGCTCCCGGCTCTCCGCCGGCGCCGGCGCCGCGTTCGACGGGGAAAGGCAGCGGGCGAGGGTCTGTTTGCTGCTGCCCCGTGGGTTTTAGCTCGGTACATCCAGTTTCCAGAGGCGAAAGGCGATAGGTTGTACCTTCCAGCTCTCAATTGTCTTTAATTTTCATGAAGTGGCGGAATTCATTTAAAAATACGTCTTATATCCTAAATCGGAGCTTTCTTTACAATATATGTACATATATTTCTTTATAATGCTAAGATTAACCTATGATATCAAGTAATGCAGGCTACAGGCAGTTACTGCATCTTGGTGGCTGTGGGAAGTACCAGCCCTAGCCTGGTCTGGGTGTTATTCAGCCCTAAAGGTTGCTGTTGACATCACTACGTCATTTCATTTCACATATACACTATAAACATTTCATAGTTTGAAAATTTGTGGATTTAGGCATCACTGAAGCCGGTCGGCCTCTAAAATATAACTGCTAAGGTGACCTGAACGTTTAACGTGACAATACGTCAATGATTCAGTTTAGATTCTGAAAATGAGAATCTGTCTGACTATATGTGATATAAAATACGAATATTTTCAAAGCATCTGACCACATACTGCAGTTATTTTTTCTCTGTAGTTAACAATATGTCCTTCATAAATTATAAAAGGAAGGAACACCTTTTCATCACTGAGTTTTATTTGTATACGTATGGAGTTGCTCTGGAAAACTGAGGTTAAAATCACCTCATTAAAATGATGATTGATCATTTGTCATGATAATGGTACCATATGATATTGGTGATTTTTACCGAATAACTGTTTTCTAGATATTTTCCCCTAATTAGGGGGTACTATAGCAGCATTTGTTATTTCAGATCTTTCAAACTAGAGTGCCTTGTTATGTAGTGCTCACACTAGCCAAAATGCCAAATGGTGTCTAAAATCTTTGACTGCAGATACTCGACCACATCCCCAAAATGCCATTTTGTAAAAACAAAAAACCCCAAACCCAACAAAAAAAGAGAAAGTTGCCATAGATAAATTTCAGCAATAGTTCCTTTTAATATGGTGAAAAGTGTGAGCTACAGTGCATGTGTAGATGCTATACACAAGAAGTGCTTGCATTTGTATCGCTTTATATTTCTTAGTATATAGTGATAGTTCTTTCACATGCAACTGCTCATGAATTTTAAAGTTTTATTTTTTAATATCTGCCTATTGCGCTAGGGAGCTAGGAAAAAAATGAAGCTGAGTTGATTAAATTATTTATCCCTACTGCTGAAGTGAGTTTGAAGGCTCTTCTTTCTCCCCTTCCCCCCGCAATTCATCCTGGTTATTTCATCCATATCATCCTGCCAGCAACAATAAATTAACTTTTTTTCAAGTAGGGAAACTAAAGACAGATATTTGTGCCATGTTTGCTTTAAGTGACAGATTATATACAATAGGTAGCATCATTTTTTTGTGTGATAGCAGTTGATGGTACCTGCAATTTTCTGTATTATTATTTGTAGTTTACTTTTTGAATACACTTTCAAATTTAGAGAACAAATAAAAAGTTAAGTTTAAATGTAAGTCGCTGTTATGTTTGCAAAAGTTAAATTTTAATGATGTTATACCTTTCATTACTTTGAGTTTTAGATATGTTTCTGTATAATTAGGTATGCAAACATTTTTCCTCTGTTACCTATAGTTTTCTGCAAATAGATGTCTTTCTTTTTCTTAAATGTGATATAACTGGCTTTTGCAGTACAAAGCATTCATCTGTGCTAAACTTAACATGGGTATGTATTCTTGTTAAAAAAAAGAAATGTGAAAAGAGTTTGCATCAGTGTGGGACTTGGTCATCATGGGTCATATGGATGAACTGTTAATGCTTTAAATTCCTCTAATCTACAATCTGTTGAGGGGAAAAAAAACCCTCAGTAATTGATTTGTTTTCTTTAAAATGTCACATCTCAAAAGTAAATATGGAGAAGGCACAACTGTAATTTTAGCTAGAACTGCAGAAACATTCAAGCAGGGAAAAAATACATTGAATTATTCATTTGTTTCTCTTTTCCATCAGCTTCTCTGAAGCTAGACATTCCTTAAAGTGCAGAGTTTTATTTAAGTGGTCCAGTATGTTTTTTTTTTTTTTAAGTATCTCCAGTTTGGAGAATGCTGTTCTCTGCTGAATTATGAGAGGAGTGTGGAATCAGTGGGGATTAGTGCCTTTTAATCTACTACATCTGTAGTGGGTCGTCCAACACTGCAGAACTCTCATTACTGTCTCATGCTGCATATGATTAAATGACTGAAAATATTCAGCGTTGACCTTGAAAATAAAGCTGTATGTGTTGGATGAGCAGTTTCCAAAGACTTCACGTCTATACTAACCTTTCCCCTTGGTAACTTCTAGCCCTGAAATAGGTTGTCTGGAGAGGAGTAGAGCATTAGAAAATGTTAGGTAGAACTGAAGTCTGGGAGCGTTTGGAATGGTTCATTATATAAATTATGGCATCACTCAGCTTGTTCATGCTGTGTTTTAACAGTGACCCAACTATAAGCCCAGTTGAAGTGGCAGGGTGGTGCGCCTCAAACATACTTATTTTTGTTAATAGTGTTCTGTAAGCTGGTTTTGTATTGACTAGCAAGAGCAAACTAAACTACATAATCTTGCATATATCTGCTAGAGCTGTTGAAATCACCAGAGAACGTATTGCTGAACATCTTTGAACATTAGCCATCATAAATTTATGAGTAAACACCATCTTTTCCTGTACCTTTTGTCATGTTATGTGTTTATTGCTAATTTTCATGCTGCCAAGATTTTGGGCATTTTAAGTCCATCCAAGTCAAGACAAAACTTGTCCTCTCCCTTTTCAATAGAACGAGTATGGCATATTAGCAGTGTAACTCACTTGATCTTGATCTACATGCCTGATGTATTTCAATGCAGACTTCTATTTTTTAATGTAGTGTATAGCGCTCTGATATTTTCTTTCCAAATAATGGTGAAGGGAGGAGTTGAGTGAGTTGGTGCAAGTGATTAATACATTTCATTGAAGCTTATAAAGGCCCTGCTCCTGCCAGTGCACACATAGTTAGTGAAACATTCGACTGGTTCTGGTGAGGTCATGGGCTTCTTTGGGCTCACAGCTGAGTGCATGGACAGTTATTTGCAGGATCAAGGCCAAGGCAGGATAACACTTCAAGGTTAACTTTTGAACAGGATGAAATACAGCGTGCTTTTAAAATAACCAGTACACCAAATGCATGTGTTGGTGAGGAAATGTATTTTTGGCCCAAATATCTACTCCTCTGTCAAGCAGAACTTCTCTATTAATGTCATTGTTTTAGCAATAGCGTTGAATTAAATTCTTAAGAAAGGACAGTGCTGTTTTGTCCATATTTTAACAGGATGCTCCCACAAAAATACACTCCCTTATCTGCTGTATAGCCTTTACCAGAAGGGTGAGGTTATTCAGAGCAATGATTATGCTTTCAGAAATTTCAAAATCGTACTTTTGCATATTCAGGACTATTGCTATAATCCCATGAGTACAGAATCTTTTAAAAGTCTTAAATATAAGTAACCTACTTGCTAAAAACACTTCCTTATTGTTCCTAAAAATGTCCTAGCCATAACTGTAATATAAACATGTCAGCCAACTTATTATTTAAGGAATAGGGGGGAGAGATCTGTTGAGGAAAAACTTGATGCTTTGACCTTTTGGCCTTTAAAATGCATTGATTTTTGCACCAGCACTCTGAACATTTTTTTTTTTTTTAACTGGTGAAACATTGTCATTGCAGAGCGTAATATTTTATCCCGGAGAGGACTGAGTCTCTTATTAAGGGCAGCAAATCAGTCTAGTTCTTCTCTTATTTGAGTTTCAGAATTTAACCCGGATTACCTACCCTCCTTCCTACCATTTTTTCAGCCCAGCAGTCAGACAGAATGTATTGAGTTGGGCCCTTTATAGCATAGTGTTGGTGTTAGTGAAATGAGGAAAACTATGGGAGTAACATATAGGCTTGTAATGTCATAGATCTCCAATACAATTGTTGAAAGAGAAATACTAGATACTTATGGAAATATGTTTATCTTAAAGGAATATTATTCTAGATTTTTCTTAATATTAGGAACATATTTTGCCATTTGAGAATGTTATTTTTTTACAGCACATTAATTGGATTGAAAAAAAAAAATTATGGTGTATCTGTTAGGGTGGCAACAATATTCTCTCTTAAGTCTCATTAGTTTTTGATGAGCCAAAGGCAATCTCTTAGTTCATGTTTCTGAAACTTTTATATTTATAGTTTCAGTTGTTACAGAATAATTGCTAGTTAATTAAAGGAAACTTCCAGGGCAATTTTTTAATAATTATTATTTTATTTTGTCCACCGTGGTTTTAATGGGGTGGATTTATTTCAGTTGTGTGACATGCCCAAAATACACATCAATCCACAATATCAAAAATAGACTGTAAATATATTCTTTACTATTTTTTATTTGGTCATTACAGTGGTAATTTTAAAGTTCTGCAGTGTGTGTGGAGGCCCATTAAGAGAGAAATTACTGCAATCAGTGCGTTTCTGTCTTATTTTCTGTGATTTTTGAATGATCTCCATTGCTTGTTTTCTTCTTCAAATTAGTTCCAGGAATGAACTGGCTGATTTTGGCTTTGTGGTTTGGTGGGGTTTTTTTGTTTTTTGTTGTGTTTTTTGTTTTTTTTAAATAACCTTATGAAATGGAACAGTTAACAAGTGCAGAACTTGTACTAGCGCTCTGAAGCACACAAGATTATATCATGTATGCTAGATTGTGCCGTAATGCTTGCAATATTCAGCTACACTTCAGGAGATTATTTCTTTAAGTAGGTAAAAAAATGACAGCAAGTATGTCGGACAACAGTTTTCTCATTATATTCTGTGAGTACATTCATTATGTATTATTAGCCCTTAATTGTAAAGATGAAATAATATAACCACTTATCTTGGCAAATCCATTATTTACAATCCGTATGTTACAAAATTGTGTGGATCTGTGTGAATGTTTTCTTCTAGGCACACTACTCAGATCTTTGACATACAGGGTGAGGAAAAACTTTTCAGGTTAAATTTATAGCTAACCTAATCCACTCTTGATAGGCAAACTGCGTATCTCGATGGGGTAAAAGAAGACCTCACTTCCCCACCCCCCAAAATTCAGTTCTTCATTTGTTTTGTTCACCATGCTGCATTAACACAGTTTTCCCCTGTGTGCGTCTGCCAGCGTACAATTTAGCCACGGGCATCTGTAGACCTTGTGGTGATCAGTATTGCAGGCAAAAGCCATATGTGTTTAAATAAAAAAAAATCCCTTTATTTCATTTGCTGTTTTAACTGGATGGATAACTTTTGTGCCTCAAGACAGAAGAAGAGAAAATACAGAAATAATTAATTGCCTCTATTCTTGAGGCAGTTTCATTTTCCCTCTCCAATATGGAATGCTTGTCAGCTTCCCTGATAAATGACTGCATGTATTTGCATAGATTTTACATTAACGCAAAAATTAGTTTTATTTGTGAAAAACTACTTTACATAATAATGCAAAATCTAGCATTATGGTTTATGTTTTCAAATTTGAGGGACTCTGGTGAAACCAAATTTTTTCTTCCTCTCTTAAAAAAATTATTTTGATGTCAAGGCATAGTAATTTTTAGCTTCGTGTTTTGTTTCTATAAAACTAACCAAATCAGGGTCTTCTAATGTTTATAAATAATTTCTTCAGTCTTTCATAAATTAAATAATTGATGTCAGTATGAAAATTACTTCCTTCATGGTCTTTTAACACATTTCATTTAGTAAATACACTCTTAAATATGATTATGAAAAATCTCATGGAACTGTTTTAAAAAAAAATTTTGGCAAACTTAGTTGTTAAATGCACTTTAAGAATATACTTTAAATTTCTAATGCCGCTATGAAAATAGTGCTCCATCAGGCATTCTCTTAAAGCATTGATGCACGACATTAGCTTGTGTGCCAGTGTAGGACTGTTTTTTTCCCTATACCTAATAACCTGTTTGTTTTAAGTCATTAGGCATTCCTAGCTTGAAGTGACAATATACCTCTAGTTAAAAACTATGTTATAGTCATGATTTGTCACATCCCTAAATAAAATTTATAAATTGATCAGTCTGAAATATCTTTGAAGGAAAATATACTGCCCTAATTTTGAGCCACTGGTAGTTATTTTCAAGTGACATGAGTTGGATATTTGCTCTTATAATAAACCTAGTGTCTTGTTGTCTAAAGGCAACTGCTAATTGTATATCAGCCTCTTCTCCATGCCAAAGAAAACACAGATGCATTCACTGCTGTTATTCCATGCTGTATAACAAAAAGAAAATATTGCTCCTTATGAAGCATGCTATACTTAATAGCAGCTTAAGGTAAAAGAGTGCCTTTGCCACTTCTTGAATCTGAGACACCCTAGGTGCCAGCTGTCACTGCTCAGCTAATGATGACAAATGCCCCTCTCTATGCAGATTGCAGAGCTTGCAGGCTGCTATGAAAGGCAGCCAGATTACCTTTCTTCAGATAGTAACTTAACCTTTTAAACTCAAGTGTCAGAATGAAATTATTAGCTAGGATACTTTCAATATCTGGTGGGTTTTTTTTAAAAAAAAATGAAAAGGAAAAAAGAGAAAAAGAAAAGAAAATAAGGTGGCAGTGACTCCAAATAATACCATAGCAGCTCAAATTCACAAATTGTTCATGCTTCTCTAATGTTTTAAAAATAGAAATTGCTGCCACTGTGCCCGTGAGCACGGTGTGGAGTTTGCCAGCATTGAATGTATGAATACTGAAGCTGACCTCTTGGTTGCACTACACAGAAATGGGGCCAAGTGGGCCAAATCCTTGTCTTACTAACATCCACATAATGTTACTGATGCACAGATGTGACAGATCACAGGTTAACTGATGCTATTTATAAAAAAAACCTTAATTGATCTTAAATATTGTTGATATACTCAGTTCGCTCCGTGGCACTTCACATTAACCACTCTAAATCTATAAACCTTAGAGTCTACTTTATAAAAATCGAGTATTTACTTCATGGGTATGAGCAGTTTCACAGAACTCGGTATTGTGATTAATGTTAAGTTACTAATTTAATATATTCTTCAGTCAGGTTTTTGGAGTTGCTTTCTGCGTTGTCTTGGAGGTAGCTAACAGATGTGAGGGTATCGCACAGTTCTTTAACAGCATGCCAGAAACATACTGCAATGTAAGCACCGTATTTGCCACCTAAAGGTGCAGAGTGCTTTTTGAGTGTGTACACATAGACATGCCTGCATTTTTATGTGGGTCTATTTGTATGTGTTTATACACTTCATTACAGAAGTAAATAGACACATGGGCATTCATATCAATATATGTGGATATACACTAGTCTAGTCATGTAACATCCAAAAAATACATTTTCCCGTGTTTATATTGTATATATGAACATGTTTAATTTTCACATTATATTTACCATTAAATCAGTCTGCACAGTGAACTGTGTATGAATAATGGTTTCCTTCTGAGGAAAGCATAAGTTTATTACAGTAAATAGGTACTTGCCTCCAATATTTCCACATGAGCAAGCCATAGCAGTGGGCAATAATAGAAAACCACAAAAAATAAGTGGAAAGGTATTTAATGAGAAGAACAGTAATACTGTGGTATATGGGTGCAATGAAGTAAATAACAGGAATAGGAGGAAAAAATGTGCATTTGGTGTGAGATTGGAACGTCCCAGACAGAAAATAATTCTTAGAATTGGCAGAAAGTACAGGAGGTAGAAAGAAATGAGCAAGTTTACAGAGCAAAGTTGAGATCAATGTTGCAGTAGTTGTAACATGTTTGGTTTTGTAGTGATCATTAAAAGAAAGGTAATCTGATCTGTAAACATAATGTTAATTAATACACTTTTTTCCAAAAAAGACTAGGTCTGATAGCTGGTATGTGCATTCTCGAAGAGCTTCAGTCAGTACTTACCTCTTTTGGTAATAGGATGTATGAAAGGGAGATGTTTAATATTATACTAGAAACGTTTCCTTTGAAAGTTTGGGGAAGTGTGTTTGGGTTTGCCTGTGCATAAGTATGTTAAATTTAATATCTTGTTTTATTTTGCTTTGTTTTTTTCTTTAAGTCATTATGTTCTAAGTATTTAAAACTGTATATGTTTTGTGCAAGTGTAGCACAATCTGGGAAATAAAAAAGACAAAGATCTAGTGTTTTATTCTCAGCTTTCTCAGCTTGTTGGTTGAATAGGCATCAAATGAAGTCCAATGCCTATACAAAAGAAATGCTCCTTGTCTGGATTTGCCCCATCTGTGTCATCTGGTGGCTTATGCAATAGGAGGTGTTATCACATGAATCCAAATGCACAAGCCAGTTGTTTTATGGACTCTTTCTGTGCTTGGAGGAGTTTATAAGTTGCCCACTCTATTGTGTGTCACTCCCAGATGACACGTGTGCATTCTGCTGAGCATATTTTGGGGGTAATTATAACTAATGAAGCCTGGTACACAGCTTGTTCGCAGAGTGATTTATTCTGCTCCTGTCTGATTCCTGAGAGTTCTGTGAAATGGTTATATTGTGCTTTCTACTTTGGACATGTATGGGAGCATGTGGTACTGAGTCCATCTGAGAAAATTTGCTATTCAATGTACCACAGAATAATTACAAAGATATTGGCTGGGTACATCTGTTTAAAAATATAAAGACGAACTGAAAATATAAATGGGATCTGTAGCTTTAGAGTTACTGACTTTATTATGACTTATTGACTTTAACTCTCATGTAGTCATTTACTCTTCCCAGACTTGCAGTAACCCGCTTAGATGTACCACTATTAAATATCTCAGAGTTCCTCCAAACCCCATAAGTTAAGGCTAGATTCCCTTTATACCTTATAGCAAAACAGATTTTAGTAAGCAAATTGAGTTCTGATAACTGATGATATTTTGTGGAAAGGTGAATTTAAAAGTTGGGAAGGAATTACCCTATAGATTTACAGGTTTTAGAAAGCAACAACAACAACAAAAAGTCATTACTGAAGCCTGGATGTCAACCTTTATTTAACCTTAGATGTATCATTTGTATGCTAATTTGTCTTCACTTACCACTCTCTCCAAGTAAATCCAGTGACATTAGTGGGACTCATCTACTATGCAAGAAGTACTCATACATTTGTTTGCTAGGATGGTTTTAAAAAATCTTTTTTTTCCAAGACACTGACATACCTCTGAAGTCATGAAGTAATGGAGCACACAGGAGCTGCAGGGTTTGTCACTTCATCTACCAGATTCACACATACCCGAGCAGGCTGGATGTTTTTACAGGTATCTCAGCATCAGTGTTCAGTAATCATGCTCTTCAATTATACCTGTCTTTAGTTATATCAGCTGCTCCTATCTTCACCCTCTGACTCTGTATTCAGATTTGAAAGACTTCTGCATCTTCTTTTTTTTAGTGCTTAAACAAAGTTTTCCTTCACAGGAAAAATAGACTTTAAAAGTCAAGTCTATTTTTAGACTTTTTAGTCTATTCCTGCTTGTAGGAATGGGAGAAGATAGATAAATACTTATTTTGCTACACATTTCATAAAAATCATCATAAAAGGTTGGAAAACAACTGCTTAGAAAATACAGTTTTCATCCTTCCTACTGGCTGCACAAATAGAAAAATAGTTTAAGTAGTTTTACTGGGAATGAATTTATAAATTTATTTATTTATTTCTGTGAAACCAACCTGGAGTTTGCTTAAGATAACATTAGCAGCACAGCGGGTGAGCAGATATCACTAGTTCTCAGAAGTGAATCATATAAGATGACATTCCTTAGCATGTTGAGCAAGAGGATGTGGTTACTAGCAGACCTGAAGTTTCCCTGTGCTCTAATCTGTCGCAGTAGTCAAGCTTATAGTATCAATAGCATTTTTCAAAACCAGTACTTTTGCTGGTAAAGAAGAGTAAACAAAATAAAATTTCAGGGTATTTTACATTGTGAATTTTGGGGTTGTCAGACTCGATGATCCTCGTGGGTCCATTTCAACTCAGGACATTCTATGATTCTATAATTTAGCAGTTTTGCTTCAGCTGTTTTAAATAAACAGAATCTGGGTTTGGACTGGGGCAGTAAGGATGTTAGCTTTGTGCTTTGTTCTAGATTTCCTCCATATATAAAAGCATGTTCTGAAGACAATTTTTACGCAACTATTTTTGGTGATATGAAATCTGACCTGAGTTTGGGTTTAGTGATAGGTATTGACTCTCAGGATGACACATACATTAGCTGCTTACCATACCATATACTGGAAGAGGTTTGATAAATTGACAACCAATACTTATCATTGAGATACTTAGATAGGATACACCTCACAGGTGAAAACCAGAATTTTGTACATTTTGCAAGATTTTTTAGGTTTTTGTTTATTCTGGACCATGACAAACCACAATGACTGGTATATTAGAAAATGCTTAAAAATGAACTGTTGTTTTCCTCGACGAATGATTGTCATGCATTTAAAGAATACTTGTGAAATTATGTTTTTATACTATTAAAATATTACAGATGTTTGGTGTATTTTTGTTTGCTGAATGTGTTTAGTCAATGTATCTGTTCTATATGATTTTAAACTTTTCATAAAATATTTAAGATTAATGGTCCAAATCAAGCACTAGCTAAAACGATGACACTAATTACAATAGATGTAGTTGGGTCAGTGAAGCTTACATGTGATTCCTTTGTGCTGACTAAACTTTTATTGCATGAACTTGTGTCTCATGTTAGTCAGCCTCTGCAAGAGTTGGCATCAGAGCAGAGCATGGCCTTCTGAGAGCTGCAGTTTCACTCACTGTGTTACTTTCCTTTCTTCTGTGAGCTGCATTCCTTTTATTCATTTCCATTCCTTTTATACTTTACATGAATTTTGTGACAGGAATGATGTTTTAAGTCACCTTGAGACTACAAACTTAAGTATGCTATGCCATGCTAGCATTAGTGCATATGATTTTCTTATTAGTTATGGTTAGGCAAAAATCACTTTTCATATTACTATCTAGAAAAATAGTAGGAAAATAATGCTCGTTACCAGCAATAATAGTCATTTAACAGAAATTGGAACCAAGAGGCTGAATTGCTTTTTGGGAGGTAAATTCTTATTTGTCAAGCTCACTGTGGTGTTAGCAGCAGACTTCATTTCTGCTGGTAAGCCATGCCCTTCCATTTTCCCTGGTAGTCTCCCAGATTTGTGGGGCCATGCTGCCCAGTTGGACCATCTGTTTTCTAGAAATTCTGAAAAAGTGTTGATGAAAGAGTGTTTGCCGTATTCCATATGTGCTGAGCAGTCACACACTGGACATGTTGGACTGCTTGTAAATGAAACACTGGCATGTTTGAGTTTAGTGAATGCATAAGGAATTTGAACTTCAACCTCACACTGACCCTGTGGTACCGCATGTGATGATCAGTTGTGCAGGCAAAATGATAGTGATTCAATTAAACCCACAATTTTTATAGCAATTTAGTTGAGTCTAAACATCTTTGTGGAATAGGAGAAATAAACCACAAACAAGAAGACAAGCAAAAATTATGCTGTGCTTAGGTTAGAAAAAAAAAGTGATTGGATGGGCTGAAGATCAGGGCAAAACTAAGAGAATGAATCTGAAATGGAACACATGAAAACTTTTCAGGAATATCTAATTTGCAAACTTGTAGTATAATTTATTTCATGAAAAGGAGGAGGCTAATAAACAACATAAAGAATCAAAACAGGAAATCAAAGAACAATCATGAAGGAAGACGTAGTTCTTTGCTTAGAGAAGTTTGAATTAAAGTAGGAAAATGTAGAGTTTTCTTCATGTAAAGATAAACACCACACTAAAGAAACCCTGACTTTAAGGAATCTCTACCAGTGCATATAACCATGATTGGGCTGTGGAAACTCTCATGTTGTGGATCATGCTGGAAAGCACCAACATTTCCCAGGCTTACTCTTGGCTGTGCTTGAACTATGCCAGCCTCAACGTAGTTGCTACTTCTGTGGGCAGAAGCCATTGCTTTGTGAAAGTGGATAAGGTAGTTCTCCAATAGCTGCTCTCCAGAGCCCCAAATAGTGAAAACAGCAGCCCTTTTAGCATCCTTCACTGACCTAGAAGTTAACTTGTCCAGAGGCTTATGCAATCTATACAGTAAAGGAAATCTTTATTAGGGTGGGAAACAGGACAGGTTTGAGAAAAGGAAGACAACAGAGATTCCAGAAGTTGAGAGGGAATACGTATAATGAAGTTCACAGCATGTCTTTGGAAGTATAGTTAGCTGTATTGACACCTTGGCTGATATTTCTTTGCCTTCTAAATGAAGTCCTAATGAATAGGACTGAATGAGACCTTTTTGGAGCACAAACTGCTGAACTTGCCTGTTTTACATGGTACTTACTGCATGTTCTTAAATTAATGTGTCTAAACATGGGACTTATGAGGCTTTCGTTCACAAGACTAAATTATTGGTTATTGGTTTTGTTTAATATTTATAGAGTGACACACATTTCCATGTTGCCTTGGAGAAATAAAAATTATGTGATTCAGGCCTCGTTTTACAGTCTGATTTTGGCAAATGCAAGAAATTGTGAGCAAAAAAAATAGAAGAGGTAGTGGAAAAGGTAAAAAGGTTGAAATAAATAACGTTTGCTGCTATATTACATAGAAAGCTTATGTGATTGCTTTTTAAGGACAGAATAAAACGGAATTTCTAAAAGGATGGGATATGGGAAGAAGTTCTGTCTCAGGGTTAGGAGTGGGAGAAGCAACAATTGAAAGACAAAGGTAGAAGATGTGAGAATTAGATTTCCATTTGATATGAGTTTGTTCAGGTTGGTTAAGGCCACTGAGAATTTGATCAGAGGTGTTTGAATGAGATGGCAGTGGCTAGTAGAGGTAGGAATGTTTCACTGTCCTTGCTCCCAGGTGGATGAGTTCAAGACCAAATGGTAGGCAAGCTGCCTCTTGCTGCCTGCTAAGTAAGGTAGCTGAGCCAAGCATTAGTGGTGTTGTCAAAGTTTCCCAGAAATGCGCAGTTCAGTGCCTGAATACAAAACATTCATCTGCAAAATTTGTGTGTGCTAGGAATGTAGGCCTGATTTCCTGCCCCCCAAAAAAACTAACAAAGAAATCTTGGCAATCCTGGACAAGAGGATGATGACATTGGTGAAACCTGATAATATGCTTTTGTTTTGTTAGTTTGGTTTTTTTTCAGACAAGGTTGCAGTAATGCATCGCATCACCTTGTTGCAATATTGGTAGTGTTACTCCTTTTGATGCACCCAGTGCTATCAGCTTTAAGAGGTTGGGTGCTATGCATCTGAGTCTTCATTTTGTGTATCTTTGTGGACTCATTTGTAGAAATAGCATTTTTAGCCAAATACTACCATTCTTGTGTTGTGTCTCATTGATACTTGGTGACAAATCAGAAAGTTCATTGATATTTTGTTGAGTGTTGAATGAAAAAACGATTCATCTTTTTAGCCAAATAGCCTGCAAAAAATGTTCAGAGCACTTAATAAATGCTAGGGTGGCATTTTGTCTAGAATGCCTATGTAAATGCAGAAGTACAGGATTACTTATTTATTATCAATTATTTATGTATCTGAATTTATTTTAAAAAGTGTTCTTAAGTATGCATTTGTGCCTTTAAGAGCAAAAAGGTATAATCTTTGAGTGGAAGGTCTAAATATCTAATTATAATAATCAGACATATGTCCCCACAAAGACTGAAGTATAAAATGTCTATATGAGTGGTTGAAATTCTTGTGTAAAAGCTGACCAGTTTTATGGCTTTTGTGTGACCTTCGTGGGAATAATACGTTGCTCATAGGAGGTAATCAGTTTTGCATAAACACAATTTGGTTTGATTTTGGTCTTCTGCTTAGCTGACTGGTAGCAAAAATATGCAGACTGGTTTTTTATATGCATGAGGCAAAAAACTTGCAGTGGCCATAATTCCTGTTATTAAACTGTGTTCGTTTACGAACATTATTAGGTGTTTGGTTGTTATCCTGGCTAAAAGGACATGCAAGGAAAATAGTCTTGTAGTAAGAAAGCAGCTTTGTCTGAAATAAGGGAAACTGGATGTAATGCTCTGCACAGTACATTTTACAGAAGCACACAGGATCTGTTTACCTGGTTGAAATTCAAATTGTTTTATTATGGTGTCAATTCTTTGGTTTTGGCAGCACTTCTAAAGTGTCTATACACAAAAGGACTACCACAGTGAATGAATGCTAGTGTTGACACCACCTAACAAGCAGGGATTATGTGTTTACAGAAGAAGTAATATGATAGGTCAAGTATAAGAGGCACTTCTCAAGAGCACTTCACCACATAATGAGTGACTGACTAGAAAGTGCGGAGCTGCCACTCTTTGGCTTCGTTTCGGTGTTGATGCCTGCCTCTCTCCTCCAAAGCCCTCTTGATCATGTTCAGCTGCTCTGTTCTCATGTGGTGAATAATAGTAGAGTAAAGCTGCTTTTCTGTCTCATTTTTCTTGCTAATTTACACATTCAAGCCATTTTTTGTTTGCTATCCTTATTTGCTATTCCCTTTTGTCAAGGCACTGTTCTCTTTTTTGCCTCAGGCCTAGGAACTAATTTGAGCTTCTATAATTACTTCATGTTTTACACCTGTCTGCATATCATGCACCCCTTGTCTCTGTACTTAAGCTGTATATTTATTTCCTTGGAAGAAAAAAAAAAATCTAGTTTTCATATACAAGGAATCCCCAAGTTTCTCCTCTCAGTCTTCCTACAGGAGAAACACAATTAAACTGTTGAGATGTTCTCAGCAATGCAGCTGACCTTTTGGGTTCATGAAGGACAAATGAATGCTGTCTGTTCAGACAGTTTGTGTTAAGACATTGTTGAGCAAAGAGCCCTGAGCTTTGTTCCTCTTGAATGAAGCAATGGTTGTAGTCATTTTAAAATCATTAAGAGCCTGAATGCACGGTATCATTCTACAGTGTTTGCTCTACAGCTGCTCTTCTGCTTTAATAGCAGCTTATTAAATTTGGGTCAAGCGCACTCTGAAGAGTATCACAATGAAGAAACTGTTCAAAAAGTTACCTGTTTAAAAAAAAAGGCAATTGATTAGATTTTTAACTTAAGTGACAGCTGCAATTCATTGCTTGTTCTTTGTGGTGTCCTGCAGCCAGAGTGGAGGCCTTTTGTAATTTGGTCTTCATTTTGTAAAAGCTTTCTTGAATAATCCAGGGTTGCTTTCCACTCTGAGACCGCCTCAATCCAATTAGGAGTTTAACAAGGGTCAAATTAAGGAGACTTTACACTTCATGTTTGCATCATTAGCCATAAGACTGTTTTGTGTGTGCACGACTGTGTGTCTAGGGAGGAGGGGAGGCTGCAAGATGGGGCAGACACAAAGCTGTCATCCACCATGTGGTGCATCCCATTGCTGAATGGAGGCACAGCAGGCTAGGAACAACATTTCCAGTTGTCTTTTGGGGCTGTTGTCATGTGGATTTCAGCTGGTACATAGTTGTTTGGAGGTTACAGGTGCTAGCTAGAGCTGAGGAAGAAGAGAATGCTCTGAGCCTAGTCTTTTCTCTCCTGGTAGCCTATTGTTATCGGACAAATGACTGGGAAGAGATGAAGTTAGAAATCTCTTGAGCATTCATTATTTTTGATGAGATGACAACTACCTCAGTTCCTTCTTCTCACTACTCATGCTGTTTCCTGTTATTTTTTGAAAACATAATTTTTCTGCATGTTAAATGTATTGTACAGTGTGAAATTTTTTATACAAGTAGTTTGTTAGCAGGCTTTCGATGATCAGATGTGCATATGGAACACTACAAACATGCAGTCGTATTTTCTACAATAACAAGTAATCTTCTAAAAACTACACCAGTTTTACTTCTGCAGTTTTTGACTACGACTAAATTTTCCTAATGAATTATTTATAGAAATTGTTGAAAATTAAAGAGAAAACCATAAGACCCTCTTTTCTATTTAAGATTGTTCTTAATGACAAGAAAAATTCTCCTGCTAATCAGTGTTTAGATGTGTGGGATATCGGTGGAGAACTGTTGCAGTGTCTCTTTAGCAAATGCTTTGTGCTGCTACATACAAAGTAACGATTTATCTAAAAATAACACTTTCATTGTTCCTCCCCCCCTAAACCCATTAATAGGTACTTTAGTATCATGCGAGTTTTCATAGTTTAATCCCTTTTCAAAAGCTTTTCAGAATAAAAGCTCTAAATGGTCCTCAGTATTAATTTGATGTGACTTCTGTACAATATGGTTTGAAACTCTCAGAAGCACATTTTTACAGCTTACCCTTTTTTCACTGGATCAGTGTGTGGAAAATACCAGCTAAATGTTTCATGGCGTCTCTGCTGTAAGCCTTTTTTGTTGTCTTGCAGATGCTATAGCTTTCTAGTGATTTTTTATTTAGTACTATCATTATTAGATAATACTTAAGCCAGATCAAAAACTCTACATATATTATTGTTCATTGAATTTAAATATTAGGAATGACACTTAAAACGTAATTTTAAAAAGTTTTGACCTATCTTTTGAAACCCGTTTGATGAGAATTTAGCTTCAATAGTAAACCGTGCATAATAAATAGTGTTTGAGTTTAATGTAGTCTGTGATCGTAGTCAATCAGATCTTTGTTTACATTTAGACAGGAATAGCTGGCTTTAGGGCTTTGGACGCCCATAAATAATTACATTTTTTAAATGCTCCATTCTCAGCGAAATATTAATATGATGTGTTAGATGGAAGTAACAAAAAATAATTTTAAACTTGCTCTGACAACTTCTTTATCAAAATGGGAATGTATTTTCTGTTTGGGTTGCGGTATGCACAGTGAATGGTGAAATAAAAATTGTGACTATCCAATTCTTTTCATAAAGTTTGTCTCCTGTGGTGATTTTTTTTCCTCAAAATCACTACCAAACTCTGGAACAAGAGAGTTGCAGTAGTAACAAATTATGGGGAGGAGGGTGTATTTTGTTTTGTTTTTTCCTTAGTTGCCCCAATTTTAAGGCTTTTGCATAAATTAATATTACAAATGAATGAAGCGGATGTAAATTGTATTATATAAGCCTGTTTGAAGATGTTCAGGTTGTTCTGAGCTCTAGATAGCCAAGAAGATCAGAATAATATGAGATTCCGAATGTCACAGATTTTGGTTCTTCATTACTCAGTTTCTTCAGTCCAATGAGAACTCAGTCACTTGACTATAGAAACATTTTTTTCCAGATACTGGTTGCCGTGCTCAGGTAAAATAGAGTATCAGCAGATATTTTTATTCCAAAGAAAGCTTCCATTGCTGTATTCCTCACTGACCTCTATGTGTATATATTCCACACATATTGGTTTGTTTTTTTAAACCTGGCTATCTTCAGGAAGGTGTTTCATTTTATAATTTCAGTATTCTGTATCCTGGAGAGATGCCTTTTACAGTTTCGTAACAAACTGAGATGAAGAATCATGGTGGTCATGAAATGACTCCCAGAACATAAAATATATTTTGTAGTCTGATATTGTGACCCACGAGCCGAAAAGTGCTTTATTATTTCTCATCCCCTTCCCCTTACTTTTCTTTATTACAGTTTTGGGTTTGGTTTTTTTTTCACTTTATATGCTCTGGAGCATAGGTAGTCTGCAAAAAGAAAGAATGGATTTCACAACTGCAATGCCAGAATTTACAGCTTGAAGGAAAAGTGGACTAGCGATCAGTGAACATTACTAGTCATTAGTTCCTATTTATCCAACAGAAAACACAATGATAGAAAAAAATATTTCAGTAGGGTGTTTTACAAATATGCACATTTGAATGTAAATTAGATACAACATTTGAGCTGTCAGGAAGTTACCAGAGTGCCTTCTCTAGCAGGATTTATATAGCCATAAGAGGAAAGACAACAGCATGATTTAGGCCTTCCAGTAAGTTTCTGGGAGATCACTCAGTCGCCATTTTGCGCCAGTGTTACAGAGGTCTGAAGGTATGAATGGTTATCACGCTGTTCAAGTAAGGCTTAAAAATTTCTGTCAGCTACAAAGGTTAGAAATAAACAGATTCAGAACTTATATAACGTCAGCAATTAAATATTTCTTCTCATTTGCAGTCTGTACTGCATAAATTCTTAAAAGCAATGAAGTTTTAAAGGTTACTAATCTGAACTTTGAGATTTTCTGTATTAGTGTGTACATTTTCACTACTTTTTAGTGTTACATATATGTTTTTCCTCATTTTAAAATTTATATTTTTTCTGTTTATGTGTTAGTGTAAAAAATAATTTCTGTCTATATTAAAATATGAAGTTATTGGATTCTTATTGTAATGAAGTCACATATACCTTTTTGGTTATTGTTTTGTTTTTCCTTCTTACTTCTAACCTACAAAACTGTTTATTAGACCTCTTTTACTGTCAAAGCAACCTCAGTATAAAGTTGATTGCATAGTTACCCAGAGGAGGATCATATGCCAGCTTTATTCCTTTTAGAAGGGCTATCTACACTTTTTTGGGTGTGATGAATCTAGTTCTCTTGAAAGATGCTGGATTGACAGCCCTGAAGACCAAAGTCCTTTGTTTATGCATGAGCAGTACTAGTTCTCCTTTTCCCACAGTACGGTCCTGATATGCTTCACCCATGACCTGAAGGATCCCCCTTAGTGGTGACAGCTTAGTAGCCATCATACCCATTCACTCCTCCAGTCCTCTGCTGAAAGTGCCAACAAGAATGCCAGCGTGGTGGTGCCTTTTTCTTGTGACCATTTGATAACTGCCTTGCAGGTCGCAGTGGACATCTCATTTTCCATAGGTTATAGCAGTGTGAGGGTGATAACTTTCAGGCTCTTCAGGGTAATGGCAAAGCAGAGGTCTTAGGGTAATTAAAGGCAAGACTAGGATTTGGATCAATTATTCTATATAGTCTAGTAAATTAGAGTCGACTTCTCTAGCCTATTACCAATTTCCTGAATGAGCTAGTCCTCCAGGACTTTTTACAGCACTACTAATGTTCCTCAGCCCCCCCCACCCCCCCTTTTTTTAACTCACTGGAAGGAAAGAATGCTTTCTGCAAGCTCAGGTCACAAATAGCCCAATTTTCTTCTGGCTTACAAAATGCGAAGCATAACAGATTTGATAGTGGATTGTACCAGGTTTAATTTGACTCAGAGGCCTTATAGGCTGAGTATGTTTCTAATCTCATTTATGGTAAAGTAAATTTAAATTCCATTTGAGTTACACTAGAGATACTTGTGTACATATGTGCAGTGCTTGCTTCCCTATGTATAACTTAGTGCTGGATGTATGTAATTAGTCCTTTATGAGACATAATATACAAATATACATACAGAAATTAGAGTAAATCAAACAGTGTAGTGCTAACAGGAACTCTTAACTTTTTTCCCTGCAATAAATTTATGGTATTTTACATCAGTGATATACTTGTATTGGACATACTTGCTCAGCGTATCTGAGCAGTGATTTAGTTGCACACTTACATACGTATTTCAAAGAAAATGTTACCAAGTGTTGGATTTATATTTCTAGTTATTCCAGAAAGTAATACAGACAATATAAAAAAATAAAATTAAAAAATGGATAAAGAAGGAAAAGAAGTTATTGTTGTCTTATGCTAAACGGGCATATTTTCAGTATTTAGTCAGGTATTGAAATATTGCTAGGTCTAAAAGAAGAATAAACAAGCCTATGTATATGGAAAGCTCCACATGTGAAATTATTTTAAGATCCTTAATGGATAATTTAAGTGTTTTGATTAGTAAGGTAATTCAGTTATGTATACATTCAAATCATTACATGAAAAACATTTCTGTATTTTAGAATATGAGAAATATACATTGTATACACACAGCTACATGCAAAGTCCTTGTCATGTTGGTAAAGGTTATCCATGACTCTTGGGAGAAAAAGGTTTTAATTTCAGCCCAACTGTTTTAAGTTTGTCAAAACAATTATGTTCTTAACAACCTGTATTTAAAACAAGCCAGAGTTTTAAAATGAAATCATCTTTAAACAATCCAGTTCAATTTGGAGAACACTTTTCATTCACTTAAAATATTTTAAAACAACAGCCAATGTCTTTATTAAAATGTTTTTCAGCTAGAAAAATACAGACCGAAAATCAGCCCCCAAATAAGTATCTCAAGGGGT